>OX438666.1:21619370-22819370 GCA_949316385.1 Globia sparganii | reverse complement strand
TCAAACATCAAATGAAAAACATAGTTCAGGTTATTTAAAATTAAAACCCTTTATTTATACGTAGTGATTAGCGATTGTTTAACCATACATTTTTGACGTTTGAACGTGACTTAACTTTAATCATCGTTTATAAATAAACCCCAGAATCAAAGTACCTACTCAATCTGTCATAATCAGCCTATAACGTTCCCACTGCTGGGACACAGGCCTCCTCTCGGTGAGAGGGAGTGGGCCGTAATCCACCACGCAGGCCCAGTGCGGGTTCGTAGATGTCATATGTCTTCGAATTTTTTGTTCTAGGACATATCGATTTCCTCACGATGTTTTCCTTCACCGTTTTGAGTACTACTCAAACTGTACCTACTACAAATTGCCATCGACAGGTAAGTTTTCTGATCCATTTATAAACACTTTCATCAGATGCTTTTGGAAGAGACGGTTTCGATAGAATAACACAAAATCACACTAACTTAACCCCCCACTATTGCCATCAATCAATGGGTCACTTGTTCAATTTATCACCAAAAAGAAATTTAAACTTACTAACATCAGTCAATCTGTCCACCTCGTCGGAATTGCGAGGCTTTTTTGAAAACATTGCCATGTTTTGTCTTTGGCTTTCTTTTATGTAGGATTCGATATATCATTTGTTTTCTTTTGAAAGCAACTGTAAACAGACTCGTTAAATACTTCCTGTAAGATAAAGAACTCGACGTGTTAAGAAAAAGTTATAAGGACAACGTTTGTGGTTGAATCGCTACTTTATGTGTAAAATATATTATGATTTTTCTTTTGCTTGTAAGCTGGCGGGCCAAGCTAAATAAGATGGTAAAATAAAAATAAAAATGCTTTTATTATTCATTAATTAAAAAAATAGTTCTTAATAAAATAAGTAATATTCAATAAATCAATTTATGACTCCTCAACGGGTATAGACCTCCTCCAGTAATTTCCAGTTTTGTCTGTTTTTGCTTTCACAAGTCTTGGTTGCCAACCAAATCCACTATCTCGTAGTGCCAACGTTCTGCTGGTACCTATAGTCAATTTTAAAAACATATAAACTGTTGACATCTACTTAGTCGTCTTTATTCATGTTTGTGGAATAACATTTTGTAGATCTTCTCTTCATCTGATAGATCATCTACTACAATTATATAACGATGCTCCTTAATAATTATCTGAAAAGTACGTTTTCATACTTGTAAAATTATTTACAAAAGAGATTCAATATTTTTCATTCAATTATAATACATGCAGTCATGCGGGGTTCCACAGGGCTCAACAATTGGTCCTGTATTGTTAATAAGTTTAACATATTACGTAAGTACGTGAGATCTGGCTAGTATTATTATTAGCAAATGGGTTCGCTCTTGACACAATCGAAAAGCAAATGGATAGCGCCGCTATTTATTCATACAGACAACTATAAAACCAAATCAGACTTTAAACACTGGGGAAGTAAAAGACATAATAAACTGTATAAAGCATTTTTTTATTAATTATATTTCACTGGTATAAACTTAACTTAAAAATACCTTTATAAGTAATATGATATGTACAAACATACAAAAATATATGTGAGGGTATTAATGGTCACGATCCTTGATCCTGATCTTGTCCTTGAACTCTCGGCTGTCCTGATAATCATCTCCCTTCGTCATCGCAAGCCAGTCTCGCGCCTTATCCTTTTTGATCTTCTTCTGGTATACCACGAAGCCATCCTTCGTCACATACGAGACCACAGGAGTGAGGACCTCTCGCTTTTTGCTGTTCTTCGAGGATGACCTTACTTTGTTTCTGGAGCGGCGATAGTCAGCACTCTCCGAACACGAGCCTTCACTTGAGGACGACTCCATATTGATTCGTTTGCGTTTAAGCTTGCGAATCTTCCTTCGAGGTTTGTCAGCCTTCTTCGAGTGATGGGGCATTACAACCATGGGTAATCTACCCCCGTTCATGGGGAATGCTATTGGCATGGGCAACGGTCCTGAAGGCATTCCAGGTAGACGGGGCATATGAGGCATCATCAGAGGTCCGTTAGGCATTTTTATCATGGGTCCACCATTAGGCGGTTGCATCATGGGCCCACCGTTGGACAACTGCATCATGGGTGGGCCGTTAGGCATATGCATCATGTGCGACGGTGGCTGCCCTTGCTGGAATGGGTAAGGAAAGGATGGTGGAGGTATAAACTGGGATGTGGTGGTCGCTATCAGGAGCAGGGCTAACGATTGAGTCACGGTATGAAGAACCATCTGGAAGTTTTCAAATTAGATCAACAGAACCCGAAATGTCTCTTTGAACTATATATTAAATGAGGGTATTTACTATTGCGGCTTGATTACTAATGAAGTAATGATTTAAGTTCTGTTTAACAAGCTTCAGATTTGGTAGTCGATTGCAAGAAAAATCGAAATTTTAAGCAATAAATAGTACGGGCTCAACGTTACGGCACAATGCTTTGCTGAAAAACTTTTAAACAATATTACGTAAATAGCTACATACATAATATGTACCTACCCATTTTTGATCGCTATTCAATAGTAGGTATTCAAATCCACATCAAGGACAATTGGGCAGCATGTAGTAGTTACAGGTAAAACGAAAACTATTCTGATTGTGTGTTACGTAATTATGTAGGTGCAGTAAGCGTTCTGCTGTGCATAAATGAAATCGAACTGTACCTTATCAGTTATGTGCTTTCCATTGTCATTACACAATATTATCATGAACTCAAGATTATTCATTGTTTCAGGAAGTTATGACTATCGGACATTCAGTTCTTTCAAAAAAGAAAAAGTACACCGAAACTGGAAATTGAATAATCACGTTTTCTATTAAAGAGTTGTAAATCAATAGCAATGCATAAGAGCCATTGTGACGGCATTACGCAAAAATCTGCTTTTTCGTGCAATAGTTTTTCTGTTCTATTGTTTTTGTAGCCAACACCTGTTCACGAAAGGTTTACAAAAGGCTCTACTCGGCTGCTAGGGATTCATTGGAGTCCCTGAATTTGGCTCCGACGGTTACAACCGATGGACGAAAGTAAGTGATTTTGAGTAGGTACACAAGTTACTTTTAGAGGGAGGCGGTTAATATAAAATCACTTTATGATAATACTTTAATAAAGTTTTGTGTTTTGTTATAGACAAAAATGAAGATAATATTACACAGCTGGTTACTACTTGTTAGTTTATTAACTACATTGGCAGCAAATGACCCGGACCTGCCATTATGTCCCACTAACCTCCAGTTTTTTCCACAAAAACTTCCAATGCATTGCAGGATGCCAAGAAATGCAGATCCCGAGGCATTCCCAAATCTACCACAGTATCCCACTTTACCTCCATTAACGGAGTCATACTTCCAAAGTCCATCTCCAGATAAGCAGCCACCTCCAATCCCGATTCACATTCCTCCGTTTCCAGGAATGCCAGGAGCTATGCCAATGCCTGGCCAAATGGGTGGTCCCATAGGAGGTCCAATACCGGGAATGCCAGGACCCATGCCCATGTCTATGCTGATGCCAATGGTGGGAGGACCTCCACACAAACTGCCGGTTATAGTTATGCCGTTTTACTCTCAAGACCACTCATTTAAAAAGCCACAACCACAAAAGCCTCCTAAATATCGTGAGAAGAAAAGAAAACCGCATAAGAAGAAGAAGAAACACTACGACTCCGAAACCGAATCGAGTTCTTGCGAGGAGTCAGAATCTGAATCCGATGATAAGAGCAGCTCTAGTGATCATGGCTTCTGGAAAGGGCGCAGGAAATCACGGAGGAAGATGACCAGGAGATCTAACAAACAACACAGGATGAGGAGGACGGAATTAAAAAATAAGAGGAAAGATTTACTGACTCCCATTCTCCAGTACGTTACAAAGGATGGGTATGTAATATTTGAGAAGAAGATATCTAAAAGTGAAGCAAAGAACTGGCTGAAACCACAAACTGAAATGACTGAGGTCGGAGAGCAAAAAAAAGACGCAAAAAATGAAAGAAAACCTGAAGAAAAACACCAAAAAGATTATTTGTTTAATCCAAAAAGCGCTGAAGAATTTTTTAAGTTGGATGAAGAAGAAAAACGCATGAAAGCTATGGAGATGAAAGAGCCGGCGGAAATAGAAGTCACAACAAGACAAGGGAAAAGACAGCATCGACAATTAAAATTTAATGCTTTGATAGATAAGAGCAATGAAAGTTAATGTCTTAACATTAATGTTACAATATTTATTTTATATTTTTATATGTGTTTTCTGCACACACATAAACTTTACTAAGGTTTATAATTATAAGAAATAAAATTGAATACTTTCATTGTTTGTTTTTCTTTCTTTGGAAACTTCATAAAAGTGATCAATAGTTATTATATTATTATTTTTTTAAATTTATTTATTCCACATCGGTGTTGAGCTTGTAGCAAGGATCCGCATGAACTATATTGCAGTGTTAGGTTAAGTGTGTAGGTTAAATTTACTAACGTGGTTGGTCCCCAAACAACCTACCTACTTTGTATCTTAGTTTTGTATATCTTAGGGCTCGAAAACGTATCACAACACAACGCCACCACATCGCAGTTACAAAATGTGCCCACATTTTGTCGCATGCCCATGCAGTGGTTACGTGTGCATGCGTGCAGTGTCGCTGCAGCTTCTTGCAATTTAGTTGTGGTAATTACAAACTTTCACTGTAGTTGCGTTGTCGCTAGTAGTTGCGATATGGTTATGTTTTGGCTAGTGTTTGCAAAAAGATCGACTCCGGCTGTGACATTTTCGTCGCATCGACTCAACGTCGTGGCTGCGTACTGTGGCTGCGACGTTGCCTTGATGTGGTATCGTTCACACGGTTGATTTTGACGGCTAAATGTGGTCCGTGTGAACAGTCTATTCATTTTCATACCTACAAATTAGCACCCGTTCACGTGGTGTCGCTTTGGTTGTGGTATGATCGGGCCCTAAATAATACACACCTAGAGAAACGTCCATCAACTCGGTAGACACAACTTTGAGAAAGAAGCCGGTAGAAGGATCCTGTTGGAATGGGCATCGTTTGGAAAACTTCGTCAGTCTTCTCGACACCTATCCCGCAATGTTCGAAGACTAAGGTGTTCAACCAGTGCGTCCTACCCGTTATGACATTAAGTTGCCGAAATGTGGACACTGACAGTCGGGCTGGTCCACAAATTCAAAGTCGCTCAGCGCGCTATGGAGTGGGCTATGCTCGGAGTTTCTTTGAAGGATAAAATCAGAAATGAAGTTATCCGGAAAAGAACCGGAGTAACCGACATAGCTTGCAGAGTAAGCAAACCGAAGTGACAGTGGGCTGGCCATGTTTGTCGATGGACCGATGGCTGGTGGAACAGACGAGTCCTAGAGTGGAGGGCTATAAAGGACGTCCCCCAGCTAGATAGACCGTCGACCTGAAGAAGGTGGCTGGAACAAACTGAATGCGGAAGGCGGAGGACAGGGTGTTGTGGTGCAGACTGGAAGAGGCCTATTTCCAGCACTGGACTACGATAAGCTGAGTTGATTGATGAGTTCAGAGAAAAGAACTAAACATTGACCAAAAGTTTCTTAAATAATTAAATGACTACGCAGTTACCTATTCAGCTAGAGCCCAGGAGCGCTATGTAAATACAAGTTGGAATGTCCGAAAAAGTTGACGTACATCTGTACCTAATAACTTATGTTTTTGTTTGGCCTATAGTAGGACCTTCAAATCCTGTTTATTATATTGAAGACTTCATCATTTTACATAATTACACTATTAGCGATTAGACCGCCGTTGTACCCTGAAATAAATGGTTTTGTAAATAAGCTTTGTTACAAGTTTTATGCATATATCTAAATCTTATTAAACTGGCCAATTCCCAAGTGGAAATAAATGGCAATAGATAAATTAAAAGCTAGATTATAGGCAGCAACATGTTCAATAGTATTCGTTCAAGATATGACATTTTGTCAGTATTGAATAAATAATATTGTTTAATAATTAGAAAGATGTTTCACCTTTTAAATTACAAAAGGCTCTCTTTAAATTGTTATTCTCTTGCCCTTTTCCACTCTTCTTTTCCATGCTTCTCTATTTGTCATGATCCATCTTAGTGATAACTCTCTTTCTAATCGTACCTACCATCTTTCACACATATCATTTTTCATAAAGAACGCTCTCTTTAGCCAAATCACATAATTAAACACATACAAATATTATTAGCAGCTTGAAGAACATACACAAAACAGTGTAGAAAATTAGCTTTTGGGGTTATTAAGGTTTTTGGTGCTTAAGTTTATCCGTAGCTTAGCAAAACTGTGAATAGGAATTATAAATATACTAATAATATAGAACAGAGCTGTCCAGCGGACTAATCATGAGTCATCGACACGAGAAGAAAATGACTGAAAAAGACGGCCAAAGTGTGGAACTCTTTGCTGCGTGTGTGTTCCCTTCCACGTACTTATAACCCAGCCTTCAAAGCTAGAGTGAACAGGTATCTTCTATACTTGCTCGTTCTATTGTAGATTTCATCCATCGCTTTCCACCCAGAGCCGTAGCTAGAGGGGGGGCATTGTGGGGCAATGCCCTACCTTTAAACACTAATGCCCTACCTTAAAAAAACACCATCAACAAAGTTATGACGAAAAAAAAATACTACTTTAATTTAAAGTGACATCTAAACGATTCCGAATTAACCACGGCATTCTGCTCATAGATGGAATTTGATATATGTGTGCGAGTTTTGTTCGTATTGAAGTCTATGGAACGAGGAACTCCTCTAAAATCCGAGGAATGTCGAATTGTTTTTTTTGCGAATTCTATGTTGGTCCCATAGTAAAAGTTGTTTATATTGATGTGTAGAACACTCCCTTAAATTGTGTCGCATGTTTTCTTAGTCAGCCTATATAACACCCCCAATAATTAAGTATTAACTGACACATAAGTCAAGAAAGCCACAAATCGATTGACCAGAACAGATCAAGTAACATTTTGACTTCCGCCCTACCTGTAACAACAGCTGCCCTACCTTAAATTCAAGTCTAGCTACGGCCCTGTTTCCACCTGGGGAGATCGAGGTCCAGAGGAGGACCATTCAGCAAAAAAAAAGGTTTACTATACTAATATTTGAGCTGGGTGCATGTTCTTTACAGTTTCAGTAGGGTTTGCTTAACTTCTGATCAGAACTAAAACATTAACCACTGAAAGAATGAATGGACCCAGCAGGTTAATTGCGTAACACACTATCAGTGGCTTTCATTTCGATAGTTTTCGAGCATATATAATACAATGGATTAGCAATATTAAAATGATTCAGATTGTGATTTAACATTGTGCGTTATGCAATTAGGGTGCAGTTTATAAATAGTATCGAAGGGTTGAAAAAAAATCCGTGTTGTTAGTGTGGCAAAAGGGAATTTAGTCATGAACTGAGCAGTAGTCAAATCTGTAATGATAGGTATAGTTAAGACAAAAAGTTTGTTTTGCTGCGAGCAAAAGCTAGCATATAAATAAAATTCAAATCATATAACCTTATCGAAACTGAAATATGTAGAACATAAATGCAATAAAACGCCCAGCTGGCTTAGTTCACATTCATGAGTGGAGTGTTGAGGGTGTCAAGGCGAATTTCCATTGAAGAAATTGGATTTACATGTTTTTACAGTCAGATATTCAAGAAAAAGTATGATCAATTTTGTAAGCACTGAACTACGCTAAGACTCAACACAACCAGTGAACCGAATATCAACAAGATAGAGATACAACTAGTGATGTGCCGCTGGAAATATTGAAAATTTACGGGAACTTTCCCATTGTAAATTTACGCAATATTCCCAATATTCCCGTAAGTATTCCCAAAGTTTCCAAATATGTATTTAATACATTTTTCGTATATACTGTATAATTACACATGTGCAACTAACATTACGCGATATTTATACTCCTATTACCACAGCTAAACATGTCGTTACATGTTTGTACCTGCACTAGCTTGCGCCACGGCATAGCGATCGCCCCCACCCCTTGTAAAACAAGCTTCATTTAGTATACAAAGTTTCATGATCTAATTTAAAATATTTTTTGAATATCAGCGGTTTATTGTTCGGTTTGGAGGTAACTTTTGATTTTTTTTCTATCGAAAAAATTTTATGGAATCGTGTTTTCGTCAAACATAAGACCTAACATTAATCCTCAACTTTACCAAATATTTATTTCAAAATTAATGCTGCAGTATTTTCGACATAACGGAGGATCATGCTAAGCCATTTGAGTTAGTATTGGCCCTTAAGGTGCCACTTTTCGATATTTTTTCTATACAAATTTCGGGAGAATATTACTCCACTGTTTGACATTGTGCATCCAAAGTTAAACATGATATCGTTTTGACTTATTAATAATTGTGTCTGTACGGAAACAGAATAGTAAAATAAAAAGCCATTAAAAATTTATTCGTTTTTCTTGCTATTTTTAACGTAACTTTGGGTGTCAATAAGTAATAAAAGAACTGTAAAATCTTCAAAACCAAGTCCGTACCGACAAAGCTCAGTTATCGAAGAGATCAATAAACTTTATTTGTAATTGATTTATGCAGTGGTTTTTTCATAAAACTCGATTTTCCGAAGCACTTTTCAAATCTTTTTACGCGTCTATCAGTTCGGCACGGTGTTTCTGTGCGTGAAAACTAGACGTTGTTCGTGTAGGCTAGCGTCTAACTGCTCATCACTGATATTAGCGCTGTCGGGGACGAAGCCAGGCGAGACAGCGTGCTTTTTGACCATGACCACCAGCGAGTTCGAGCTCGCGACTAGTTTACTCTTAAGTCATAAAAATGAAAACGTAGCAAACGCTTTTTTATTAGAAACAAGCCCTGTCGTGATGAAAAGGGAGGATAGTTTATTTGAAACATCAGTAGTGTAACTAAAAAAATGGTCCGAATACTTATTTCTCTAAATATAAGTAGATAGTATAAAGATCGTAAGCAATAATTTTAGTGATGGGGAAGGTGGAGAGGGTGTTAAATTTATTTGAGGAAAGTACGAAACCCACGCGGACAAAGTCGCGGGCAAAAGCTAGTACGAGTATATTTAGTTTTTAGAGACAGATACTAGTTAATTTTAAACAAATATAAAAGTGTGTTGATTCCGTGGTTTATTAAAATTGTTAACTTTATTAAAAAGTTTACAACTCTCAGAATCTGATTGTAAAATTGTGTTAAAAAACCAATGTGATTAAAAATGTTTTAATCCTATCCTACTATATAACATTATAAATGCGAAAGTTTGTGAGGATGGATGAATGGATGTTTGTTACTCTTTCACGCAAAAACTACTGAACAGATTTGGATGAAATTTGGCACACAGATACTTTATAACCAAGATTAACACATAGAATGCTTTTTATCCCGATATTCCCACGGGATCGAAACTTACGAGGGTGAAACCGCGGAGCGCAGCTAGTAAAACATAATTTCTGATGCTTTGTGATTTTTTTACTACGGGAATATTTACGGGAAAATTGTAAATTTACAGGGAATATTCCCGTAAATATTGGAAACTTTGGAAATTTTCAACTTATATGTATAATCAACTATCGACGTAACCACGATAGTACGCAAATTTACCTAATTAATTGGCTAGTATATAATAAAAAAACACTAAAGTACATTATCATCAATATTCCCCTAAATTTCCAGTTTTGGGAATATTGCCGGGCATGTTTACGGGAATATTCCCAAAGTTTCCAAAATTCCCGGGAACGGCACATCACTAGATACAACACACAAAATACGTGGCATACAAACGTTGCTAAAATGATAATGACTATCATTGTATTTTGAACAAATGTAAACATTGAATCGGAATCAAAAAGTGAATTAATCTTCAATATTTTATGCATTCTCATTACTTAACGCCATAAAGCAGAACCATAAAATCGTTACGAAATAAGATCGGCCGTGCACTTGCATTCGTTCGCACCACAATGCACTGAATTATGAAACGAATTTACTAAAAGTATAAAAGTAGCTGGCTGTAATGCACTCCATTGAATCACTACTATTTTGATTCGGCGCAGTTATGATTTCAGTAAGTTTTATTTTTGTAAATTATTTTGTCAACCGATCTACATTTTTTTATCTCTTAACTAGCCCAGTTTGTGTCCAAAACATCGTTTTCTTAACATAACTTGTGTTCTCTGTTACAGGATGCGTTACAAACATGGACTGTTGTGATTATAATACTTTTGGGTGCTGTGCACCCGCAAATGCCGATGATGCCAATGAGGTACGGGTACGGCGGGCCGATGATGATGCCGGCACCTATGCCGATGCCGATGGCGATGCCTGTCCCGGTGCCCGTGGGAATACCGATGCCCTACCCAGAGTCAACTTCTACCACAACTACCACCGAAGCTCACAATAGAGGTAGCGAAGATGGTGACAACGGAATACCTATAGTTGTTCCTATGCCAGTGCCTCATTTTGTACAGATTGCATTCCCAAGCTTTGTACCGCCAAATTGTATACCAAGTAAACAAAATGGTAAAGGTAATGAAAACAGAAATAAAAATTGCCCGCCATGCCCACCATGCTCGTGTAATCCTTGCACTCCGTCATTTTTCTCATTCTGTTCACCTTGTCATCTAGAATGCAGATGTAAGAATGGCAAAGAAAACCCGGTTCCGCAGGAGCCAAATGCTCCCAGACCTATGCCGGGGCCAGCGTTCGCGATGCCTATCCCCATGCCTGCCCCACCACCAGTCGTCATCGTCCCGTTCCCTCCACAGTTTAGCAACCCACAGCAACCACGACCACCACGTCCACAGGACTCTGAATGTGACTCTCGCCCCGCCAGCAACTCTTGTTCTGAAGAATCAAAACCATATGATTCTTGCGAGAGCGGTCAGAGTCGATGGAAAAAGAAACGCAGAAAGAATAAAAGTAGAAATAAAAAGAGGAAGTCAAACTATGATATATACAGACGCAATTTTGGTGGGTTCATGACGAGAAGTCATGGCGATAGTGGACTTGTTGAACCAGTGCTGACTTACATGTCAAGAAATGGAGATATTAAGATGAAAAGACGTTTAAGTAAAGATGAAGCGAGTGCTCTGCTCGAAGAGGGAGACCCGTATAATATTAGAGAACCTTATCATAGAGCCGAAGAATCGTACAATAATAATGTGCGTTTGACAGCAGGAGAAGACTCGAATAACCCGAGAATAGTAATCATGTCTAAGCCTGGTATGAGAAACAGTCACCGCCGGAGGCAACAGGTGCTGGACGGCAAATCTCAGGACCTGCTAGGAGACGGGAGGAAGGAACTGGTGTTTAAAACACCAGAAAACAAGAAGATAAGCAACCTGTCAGTGTCATTCCAAATATCCAATTAGATTGTAACGTTGATTGTTTTTATAACTTAATTATTTATATTTTGTATAAATGCTGATTAAACCTTAAAATAAATTAACTGTTGATTGGTTTAACTTAATGTTTTTATGTTTAAATTCACTTCCGGAAACAGATGAAGCGTGCATTACCTGTTTTATTTTAAATGCATTTGCAGACTGGTAACAAATAATAATAATCATAATTTCCACTTTTGTAATGAAATAATTGTAATGTACTTTTGTAATGAAACACAGTGGTAATGAAATAATTTACACAAAGTAAAGTGTCTGTCTGGGTTCGAACCTACGAATTTTCAGAAGAATATATTAAGAGTCCCTATCAATTTCGCGGGGTGAAAACAGAAAATCAGTTTTTTTTAGCACAATTTTCTCATCAACCTTAAGTTATTTACATTCTTTTTTTAAATACACAGTTATTTATCACCTATTTACCTAGTAAGTCTAAGAATTTCAATTTTAGTAAACGAACGATCGAATTTAAGTTTATAAGGCATCATTTAGATATTTTACTACAATTAAATAAGTAGTCAAAATAAAAATATAAACATTGATTTTGGTAGATTAATACCTTAAATTTTAAAATATTTAACACTTATTATTATTTTCAATAAATTCTTACGCGTAGACAAGGGTTTTGCACATGATTTTATTGGGTTTTTTCAGCGTGATTAACATTTTTTTACAAGTACTAAATCATTAAACTTTAAAAAACAAAATTGTACACTTACTAATATAATATATGCCCAGTATTTATAATTTTTTTTTACATTGTTTTTTGCTGCCAGTAAGTTATGAAAGTAATTGAAAAACATCGTGCTTCGTGCTTACGTAAAAACATGTGTTAGATTTTTATTTTTTGTAATTTATATTAAGTAGTTATCAAAATTTGAAATTGTACATTTACTAGATAAATAGTTGATAAATAACTGTGTATTAAAAAAAAAAACTAGCTAACTTAAGGTTATTGAGAAATTTGCGCTGAAAAAACTTGAATTTTCTGTTTTTTGACCGTGAAACTGATAGGGACCCTTAACGCTGAACTAAGTCTTAAACACTTGCAATATATAGGTTTATTGACTAAATACAATGTATTGTCAAAGAGTTTAAGAATTTAGTACTTTTGTTGTTTCACTGCTCCGTCAATCTTATTTCAGAACGAAATGTTGTACCTATATAAAAAAAACTTTCTTACAAAAAAAAAAAAAACAATCGACTTCGAAAAAAACACAATAAAATGAAAAATAACTTTAAAATTTCGGAAGTCGATGTCGTTGGTTCCGCATTTTCGTTTTTTGACACCGACTTCTTAGTTGTACGCACGGCTACTACACATCAAGCTATACATAACCAGTATACGCTGACTTCTGGTTGTACGAAAAACCTATACAATGGGAGGTCAGCTAAAACTGGAAATGTATAGCTTGACGTGTGTACATACTCTACACAAAACATAACACTACTTGCTATGTAAATATCAGTGACAGGAAATTATTAAAACATCATCAATATAAACTACATGAAAAAAATAGTATTATTGAAGCTAACTCAAAAACTACCAAAGCAAAGTGAATAAAATTTCTATAAAACCACCCTTGAGGCATACCTTAGCTATCAAAATAAGGGTTTTGCAAATACGTCTATATTTGATGGAGTTATGCTCGAAAATACATTAAAAAACATACAAATTGTGAACCCCCTCCTTTTTGGAAGTCGGTTAAAATATAATAATAATCAGATACAGATAAGGGATTATTTTTAACTTAAAGGTAGTTGAATTAGTCAATAAAATCGCCATAGCAGTTCAAACATTTGGATCACTTGAATTTTAAATTATAATCTACTGTGTTAAAGCTGAATTGGAAAAATGTCAACTAACTTTCTGAGGCCACTATGCATGTAATATACGAGTATGTAGATGACGATTCAGAGTATATTACGTACATTGCTTTAACGTAATATTTAGAACCTTTTAGAAAAAGCCCTCGTAATTTCAGCTATGAATGGCTTACGTAAACGAATATTAACAATAGTTCCATTATTTCTACTTATGAATGAACAATTACTATTTATGTAATCGTTTATATTTCATTCTTTATTGTGGCCAATTCGCCAGTCAGTGTAATTTCCAGGGCGTAGCTTATGTACGTAGCTCATGGTAAGTTACCTTATTACATATTCACAGTTGTTAGGAATATTGCCGACAGGCTACAAATATTGATCAATGCTTGATTCTTCTATGGATGAGAAGAGATCTGTGTCCTGCAGTGGGGCGGTAAAATTACAGAACAGTTTAGTTTTATATAAATCTACCTAGTTAAAATAAAAATAATGATCTTCACTAGTGATACATAACACAGGATTACTTTATTTCAGTATCATGGATACAGTCTTTAGAGCAGTGATTCAATTAACGATAACAACAAAAGTAATGACCATCAATTTCGAAGGTCTCATGAAATCTCTACCAGTGCCTGCAGATTTAAGAGCTATAATCATAGATATCCATGAAAAACAACAAGAATTTAGCATGCCTGATATTGACGACGTCACTTTGATGGATTTTATAACTGCGACTCCATTTATTGCAAGAAAACCCAACGAAATGATGAAGCCTACGAGTACGGTATTGACAAAAATTGTGACCAAATTGAACAAACCTGTGACACCAAGTAGAAGATTATTGAAAACATCAGTTACATTAAATCCTGACTCTTCGTGTCTCAATATAGCGTCAACAACAGCGAAATCACTAGAAAAACCGCTAACGTTACCACCGCCATTCCATAGCCAAGTGCCAATGCAGATACCGATGCCAATGGCAATGCCTATCTTCGCAAGAGTGCCAATCATGTTGCCGATGAGGGCGTACTTTGAAACGGTAACACATGACCATCCGCCACTTTACAAGATAAAACAAATGATAGAAGAAGACGAAAAGAGATGGAAGGAAGAGAAAAGAGGTGACAGTGAGATTTCAGTGGAAGTAGCTTACAGTGATGAAAGTTCAGATCGAAGTAAATACACGGACACTGATAGCGACGCTTCGGAATACAATGACGTGATGATTTTTTAAGCGTTCTGATGTTTTTTTTTTTATTTTTGTACATTTTTATAACTTTGTAACATTTCTTAAATTAAAATATTTTAATAACGTAATTTACATACAATACAAAGGAACAGAAGTTTTTTTTTTATTTGGTAAAACATTAATCATTTTTTATTACCCAACTAAGGCGAAGCAAAAAGGAGGGTTATGATTTTGACCGGTATGTATGTATGTTCATCTGTTCCCTCATAACTTCTAAACTAAAATAATAATAGCCTTTAATCAGACATTAAATTACATGTTTGTTTGTAATAAATATTTCACTAACACTAAGTTTAATATGCATCGACTTCCTGTCTGTATGTCACTGATTGACAAAGGCCTCCTTCAACTGTCGCCATTTCTCTCTACCGTTAGCTACTCTTGTCCATGTACCACCCGCTACGGCTTTAATATCATCAACCCAACGTCTAAAAGGTCTGCCCCGTTTTCCCTTCCTGTCTCTTGTGAACCAATTCATTACTAATTTTGACCATTTTTCACTTCCTCTGATCGTGTGACCCATCCATTTCCAAATGGAAATGGAACTTCTAAACTACTTGTCATAATTTGACAAGTGAGCTATCATTGGAAGCGTCTTGATCTTCCGTTGATTAAAGGCTATGTGACATCAAATTAAATTTAACATGGCGCCCTCTAGAGGACATAAAGCCAAGACCTAAAAAAATGTTTTTTCAAATATAGGATAGCAAGCTAGATTGTCGGTATACTATACTGTATTTATAGTAGTAGTATTTATGATAACAACACGTCCCTCCGTGAAGTAAAATTAACTGCATTCGTAAAAATCTATTACTAGCTTCGTCGGCCACATGAAGCTAGTACACAAGCCAGGATAGTAAAATTACTGGTGGAAGAGTTATTGCCTCAAAAAACAGAACCGCATTCTAGCTTTCTCACTAGCTTACTAGCCTAGAAATAAAGCTAGTTCTGTATACACGAAGCTAGAGTTACATAGCTTGCTAGTTTACTAGCACTGGCTTTCTATCCTGGCTCGAGAAACTAACCTGGTGTATCTCGGGCAGTAAGGCTCAGTTAAGGCCAAATCGTCTGCCGGTGCCGGCTGCAGAGGCACTCTGTAATTATTGTTATCGGTTTGGGCTAATGCAACATTTGAAGATTTTTGATTATAAGTTTTATTATAGACAAATCCCAAGTCACGTTCATTAAAAATTTGTCATCTACGCTTTTTAACAAATAATGGCCCCAATTCTGTTTTTCACAAACTAAACTAAATTTAAGTTCAGTGCATCTTTTTCTTTCTATTTCATTAAGAAAAGAACAGAAGATAAATATTAGTTAAGTGCTGTCAAATAAGTCAGCGCCTGACGTAAATTGACGTATTTTTAGTAGCCAATTTTTTAATAACGTCTAAACTTGTCTATGGATTATCTAATTTGACAGGACTAAACTAATATTTATCTTCTGTCCATTTTCTAATGAATTAGAAAGAAAAAGATGCACTGAACTTAAATTTAGTTTAGTTGGTGAACAACAGAATCGGGGCCATTGACAATCATCATCTACCTAGCCTTTTCCAAACTATGTTAGCGGTCGAGTTATTTCGGTTTGATCCCCTGAATCCAACCCCCAGGATCCCCTGCTAGTCGGCTTCCAGTCTAACCGTATGTAACTAAGTACCAGTATTTTACATGGAGCGACTGCCTATCTGTTCTCCACAACCAGTCACAGTCCATCTCCAGATAGTTGGATTGCCGTCCCATTGGACACAGCCGGACATTGCCGTCACAGAACAGCGAGGGAAGAGAAGGTGCACCTGTGTCTGCGCACACATTTGTGCACTATAATATCTCCTGCGCCGAAAGCTGGTCTCCGTTGAAATTGGTTGCCATGGCCGAAATACGGTCTGGAGGACTATATATACATACTGGGTAATACGATATAGACTAGTTGTTAGTTTGAAAAAAATCATGATTGTGATAATTTCTTGGTGTAGTAAACAGAAGCCATGAGCGCTCTGGTCATTGGTTAACAGCCCTTGTCACTCAGCGTATTATTTAATATGTCCCAAACTTTCTTTTAGCAAACTTACCTATGGAGATAGTAGAAATCAATATTGTTGATTATTTGGTGAAAGCCATAAATCGTCTCTTGTAGGTATGTGTTAACTTTTTGAACTGTGATAGTACCAATGTTTATCATTAGGTTCTAGTTTTCCTATCCTGCCAAAATCCTCTTCGATACTCTCAAGTTGAGTCAAAACGGTGAAGTAAACATCGTGAGAAAACCGGCATGTCCTAGAACCAAAAGTTCGGGGACATTTAAGGCCAGACGTATTATTTTAGAGACAATGTTTCTATACGATCTATGTAGTAACGCCTGTGATTTTATGGATATCACTAATAGGATTACGTGGTACCTAGAACAACCATACGCCGTGGAGTGCGCTCGCGACCCCTATTTGCAGTATCTTCTAGTCGTGCGAATGCAGGCTTGCGAGCGCCCCTACGTCGTCTTGCTGGGGAGCTATTCTCTAAGGATACAGCCTTGCGGGCAGCGCTACTATTGTTTTCACCGCTGCGACAGCGCTGCCCGCAAGGCTGTATCCTTAGAGGATAGCATGGCTGGTCAATATAATAACCTATTTCAAAATATTGGCAACTTCGCTCTTTCAACTAGTAAATTTAGAGGCCCTCGTGACACTGTTTTGGATATTGCTCCGTATTATTCTTAACTCTTTTATAATTTCTTGTTTATCTTTTTTATTTAGCATGCCTATTTAGTTTTTAGTTTTATCATTTACACTTATCTAATATTTTTTTTTGTAACTATCACATTGTAAGCGCACATCGCATTAATTTTATAACTTTTCTTTATAATATGTGAAAAATGTCGTGGGTTATACATTTACTCACTCTGTAGCTCATATTTTATGCAATATTATAGTGTGTAATCGTTTGTTTCCCAAATAAACAAAATAAAAAATAAAGACATGTGACATGCATCTAACACCCCGCAGTGGGATCACGGCGTAACTATTTAGTAATCTGTGTCACGGCCCACTCATTCTCACTGAGACTGAGCCTGTGTCCCAGCAGCATAAGTAGTATAATAATAATAATCTCTTAATATGTCGCATCAATGGGTGGCCGAGATGCGATACATCGGGTCTTCTTCACGATCCGACATAGTTTAGATAGGTTTGGGTATTACAGTGGGTATTCGAACGAAAAGATAATTTGAATTTACAGTAACTTTAATAAACTAACGATTAACAACCGAAACGCACACGTGCGTCGGAAACAAACACGTGCGTTGGTATTGAGAGTTTGCCAAGACTGCCCGAGCTCGACCGTCACTGTAGACTGTAGACTGTCGACTTGTGGTCGCAACACTCGGTCTCCCCGCCAGTCCTCGCTGCATCCACTCCACCGACGATCGTGTCAAGGGTTGGACTCCCTTGTGCTTCAGATCACGTGATTCTTTGTTTACAAATCAAATTGTTAGATGGCGCTGTCCGCTGTACTGTGGCGCCATCCATTCACGACATCATATAAAATTCTCGTGTCACAGTGTTAGTTACCATACTCCTCCGAAACGGCTGGACCGATTTGTATGAAATTTTATATGCATATTCAGTAGGTCTGAGAATCGGCTACTATCTATTTTTTTTTTTTTGCAAAACTACGTTTGCGGAGTCAGCTAGTTATATAATAATATCCTATAATGTATACCTATATTATATACATTATAGGGTGATAATGTACTCTCAAGTTCTCAACGAAGGGAACTTATGTCTTATATAATGGTTTCTTATGTCGAACTCATAAGAAATCACAGGACTAATCGTTGTTATTGTCCCTGACTAGTCCATCTTGACCGAATGGTATACTTCTGTCACTCTCTTACCTCTCATCTCTGCCCCACTCCCTCTCACAGACAGATTTGACAGTAGGTATATGTTAATTAATCTTCATCTCGTTTTATATCAATTTCGAAATTCGTACAAGGCTGACGACATTGTAAATAGTAAACGACATACCTCGGTAGATGTAAGTTTTGGTGCAATTATTGCTTAACATAGCTCAAAGTCAAATAATTTATTTCAAGTGGGCCACTAAAAGGTGTTTTTGAACGTCAAAATCTACAGGGTTACTTTTCAATGACCAGCCAAATACAAGGATGTGGTACAGACCATTAAACTAAACAACTTTCTCCATGGGACCAACAACGTACTCGCGAAAATTTACCAACTGTCCCATAGAAAACTTCAATACCTACTCGACCTAAACATATGGGACGGCTGAAATTTTATACGATGTTGGTCCCATGGAGAAAGTTGTTTAGTTTGATGGTCTGTACCACATCCTTAAATTTGGGTGGTCATTGAAAAGTAACCCTGTCTATACTAATAATAAAGATGAAGAGTTTGTTTGTTTGTTTGAACGCGCTAATCTCTGGAACTCACCATCATCTGCCTAGCCTTTTCCCAACTATATGTAGGGGTCGCCTTTCAGTCTAACCGGTTGCAGCTGAATACCAGTATTTTACATGGAGCGACTGCCTAACTGACCTCCACAACCCAGTTACTGGGTAATACGATACCCCTTGGTAAGACTGGTTGTCAGAATTTCGGGCTTCTGACTACCCGTAACAACTGTCAGAGATCTACGAATGAGTCGAGACTGAGGGGCGTAAGGTATAAAACGTATCTACAACAATGTTAGTAAAAGGTTATTAATTTTTTAGTCGGATTAAAAAAAAATATTTTTGCATTTGATAGCCCAATTCTTAAGAAGGGCTATAGGCTAACATCACGCTAAGACCCTTAGGAGCCAAGTAAAAAAAAAAAAATCAAAAAGAATGCTGAGCGAAAACGAAGCAGGTAATAGCGCGGGCAGGCGATGCGATGCAACGGGGTGGGTTGGGGAACAAGACAGTTTACAATAAAATAAAAACTTTTTTTACAAAAAAAAAAAAACCGACTTCCAAAAAATATATTAAAAAGTGAAAAATAACTTTCACTTTGTACCTAGTGTCTTTTTTGGAAGTCGGTTTTTTTTGTAAAAAAGTTTTTATTTTTCACTTTTAAGTTGTACTTACCCCACACAAATTTGTATAAATTGCTATGTAAATAATAATAGCCTCCCCGACCGATTTCGGTCACGGTGGACAATCTCAACGGAGATTAGCCGGGTACGCAGGAGATATTATAGTGCACAAGTGTGCGCGCAGACACAGGTGCACTCCCTCTTCCCTCACTCTCATAGTCCGATGGGACGGCAATCCGACACGACCGGAGAGAGATCAGGCGCAGGACCAACGGCTTTACGTGCTTTCCGAGGCACGGGGGTATTAAACCGCCAACTTCCAAACTCCGGACTGTTACTAAGAAATTCCTAATGTAAAAACTCAATAACACTTTGTCCGACCCGGGAATCGAACCCAGGACCCCATGCTCAGCAGTCGCGCTTGCAACCACGAGACCAACGGGGCAGTTAGCTATGTAAATATCAGTGACAGGAAGTCATTATAACATCACCAATATAAACTAAGTGGCAAAAATACGTTTTATTGAAGCTAATTCAAAAACAACCCAAGAAAAGTTAACAAAATTTATATGGGACCATCCCTGAGACATACCCTATCCATTAAAAAAATAATTTTTGAAATGGATTTACAATTGTTGGAGATGTCGCGAAACAAAAATACAAAAAAAAACATACCTATACCTAAGTAGTCGAAATGAGAACCTCCTCCTTTTTGAAGTCGGTTAAACATACTGTAGCGGTATCTACAACGACGCCACATGCGAACAACGCGTCATACTGACGTCACAAAATTCTGCATCTCGCAAGCAGAGTTTACCGCGCAACTAGCATAGATACAACGGCCCGACATGAAACATTGGGCAGTTGCCCGCCAGACACAACACTCGTCTGATCGGAGGATCCTCCCTTTTCTATGGAGGTTGAGTGAACTTTACACCCTGTTATTAATTCTAGTTCTCGCTTCCAAAATGTAGTTTCATGTGGTGAAGAATGGGCAAGAAACTTTATTGATCTTGACTATCACACTATCACACTTTCTTGACAGATTACGTACCCCATATTCATGGGAAAGACAAAAAAAATAAGTAAATATAAAAAAAATATAAAGCTTTATTCTTAAAATTACTATTTACAATAACAACTTGTTTCAAAAACCACACCTTTAGATTTATCTTCAGAATTAACTTACATTTCAAATTAAATTGAATTTATTTTATTTGTTTTTAGCGATTTATAAGGGGGACCTCAGCGTTTATCAATTTGTTATCAACGGTGCCTTGGAATACCATTCCTCTTGTCCTGGATATCCGATTTAGGT
Source organism: Globia sparganii (assembly GCA_949316385.1). Lineage (NCBI taxonomy): Eukaryota > Metazoa > Arthropoda > Insecta > Lepidoptera > Noctuidae > Globia > Globia sparganii. The sequence continues at coordinate 22,798,532 of OX438666.1, read as the reverse complement.
ACAATAGACGTAACGCATGTCCTAGGAATGCTAAGCCTATGGTAGCCGACAATATCTCAACGCACAACACTACGTAAGGCGCTATTTGGTACACCAGCACAAATTTACTCATTATCCCTTCTGGCATCTTTGGTTGGTTCTGTAAGAATAATAATAAATATACATTTATTTATTGCATAACACACATACAAGTACACACAATCCATAAAGTATTATAGCAACAACGACTATAAACTATGTTAGTGAAACTTACAATCTAAATTAACAACAATTAATATCATTTATCATGTTTTATGTAAATTGTAAAACTGGAAATAATGATTTAATAATTACGTGACCCAACGCATGTTGGCAGTAGGTACCTCCTAATAAAGGGGTCATCCACCTTGTCAAATGTTTGTAGGATGCTGTTGGATAATTAATTATGATTAGAAATACACAATTATGAAATGTTTTTAATTGTGAAGTAACTTTTTTAGAGTCAGTCACTAGCTGGTGTAAGGAGATAACCACTGGCTATATTACAAATTGCAATCCTCGCAATCTATAAAATGGGTCCTCGCGATTCTCTTAGAAACAAATTCAAAGAAATTGGTATACTAACTCTGCCTTCTCTTTATATCTTGGAATGTATTTTGTATGTTCGCAAAAACTTAGGACTTTTCAAAATAAGAAGCGATTTCCATAAACACGTAGTAAAAACTAGCAAGTCATTTCTTATAAACAGCATCCGCTTTTATAACAAGTTGCCAAAGCGGGTTACAGAACTTAGCGATGGGGAGTTCAAAACCCTCATCAAACGGGTCTTTATCAAAAAACATATAAGATTAAAGACTACGTTGAAGACAGGTATAGTTTATCAATAATTCCTTCTGCACATGTGACTTCCCTGGCACCTCACTAACGGCATAACTAAGTAAATGTCTAACTGCTCCCAAATTACGATGTTTATTTTTTATATACTCCTGTGACATAATCTTAGATATTATTTGACATTATAAAAATTTTATTAGTGGTTGTAATGGCAATCATACCACTTGGTTTTAATAGGTTTTTGTATTTATTTTTTATTTATCCTTTTAATAGATTCTTTTATATTTTGTAAATGTGAGGACTTTGTAGGCCTTGCAGACTTTAGATCTGTAGACCATTTTTTATTTTACTAAGTACGTGGTACTTGTTGACAGGCCTACGCTGTCCTCCCATACCTACTGTAATTTGAAAACATTGTAAAAGCCAATTATTTTTAAAATAGTATATGTGGAGTTTCTTGCCGGCTCTTCTCCATAGGAAACGACCAATTGGAACCGTGCACCTAGCTTATGATGTTTCACAAGTGCCCATGTAGGTTTATGTGAAACAAAATGTTTTGATTTTGAATCCATCGTTTGTCACGATCACCGAATGCTCCGTTCCTATAAACAAAAACGAATCGTTTTTCTTGCCAATTGCCAGCATTTTATGTTGCCAAACTGGGCATATAAATAGATTCGTTAGTTAATTTCATCTGTGATAGCTAGTTCCTTCCATATGGGAGGGTCTACTACGCAGAGCCATGAGGCCTTTGCTTCATTATTGATACAAGAGTCTTAATTTTAACCAATATAAATCCGTTAATTATACCTAAAGGAATCGGCCATAAGATGTTCAGGTCTTTTAATCCCATTTACCCAGTTTCAAGGATATGAGTGCACGTAAAATGGCTTTCATACCGGCACCCTAATTGCGTAACACACTATTACTCTCAATTTGAATCATTTTGAAGCATATTGCTAATCCATTGCTTCATATGTTCGAAAATTGTCTGCTCAACAACGTGAATAACGCAATGAATGTAGTTGAAATATCAAAATGAAACCCATTGCTACTGATAGTGTGTTACGCAATTACACTGCGGAACATAGTACGGTCAGCAACAAAAGTCGATTAACACTTCAGTTTTTTTAATCCCAGTTATTGAGCAAAATAGTTGTTCAAAATTGCAGCAGAAGTACAATGCAATTTTGCTCAATAACTAAGATTAAAAAAACTGAAGTGTTAATCGACTTTTGTTGCTGACTGTACATTACTCAAAAACTGGCTAAAATTTATTTTTTTCTTTGGTAATTCCAATTTTTGCAATTCCTTTTATCCGATTCGACCATGGACTTGCCGACTCATTTAAAGCCCGCAATAAACTTGAATTGACACTTCCAAAGCATAAAATTACCTATGTACCTACGACAAGGTATCAGTAAGCATAATTAAGGAACATTTTTAATGACATAATCATTATGACGTCTTTGCATGAAGGACTGACACCATAATCATGTAACTGGCGGAAGTTTTTGCGCGAGTCTAAAAGGTTCACAGGTCAAAATAAGTCAACCATGATGCTAACTTGTTTATAACAATTTATAACTTAATTGTTAATTATGTATAATTTCCTGGAAGTTTTGCAACGAGACAACAGCTATGTGAGCAGACCGGGTTTTAAATGATTACAATTTATAGTATTTAAAATAAAACAAAGTCGGGTTTACTGTAACTCCATATATAACTCCGAACGAATGGACCGATTTTGATGTTCTTTGATTTGTTGAATTTCTCTGCACCGAATAGTAAAACAACTATTAAAACATGGCAAAATTTCACGAAAATAATAATAATAAAGATAATGAGAGATTATAATGTATGAGTGTAAAACTATGCTTTAAAATTATGTCTCAAATAAATAAATAATATCAATAAATACATGATATAAATTACTATTACCTATTATATAGGGTAATTCCAGGATAGGTGCCCCACTTTTTGATAGAGAGCCATAACTTATTAATTAAAAATCTATTGGCAATACGTCTTTTGCATATGGTAACTTTGATCTTTAATCTAGGATGGTACCCCTTTTGTTTTTACATAAGTTTCATAGATTTTGAGGAAATTGTGTCTTTTTTACCCTCTAAAAAGTAGGATAGATGCCTAAAGTGAGGGATAGAAGACTCGTAGTAAAAATGCTTCAAGGGATAGATGCCTAACGTGAGGGATAGAAGACTCACTGTATAAATGCTCCAATATTAGATGCTAATTGAAATAAAACATACTATATAGTTGCAATAATCAGTTTGTATTCAGTATTTAACATTAATTTGTGACATCTTTTTTAATGATTTATGTGTATTGAGCACACACAATCTGCTACTGTTGCCATCAAAGACAAGGCAGGGTATTTTATTATATCTTCTGTATATTGTCCGCCTAAACACAAGATAAGTGAGTATATGTTCACCCAGTACTTCTCAACTTTAAGCGGACGCTTCATAGCAGGGGAGACTGGAATTGAAAGTACCCTCACTGGGGATCAAGACTAGTAACAACCTGCGGAAGGGAACTTAAAAAGTCAGTTGACAGCACAAAATCTCATCAAAGAAAAGAAAGAAATAGTATTTATTGCGACTCGTACAGGAGGATCACAAACTAAACTAAACACAGTCTAAATTAAAATACCAAAATAAAAAAAAAATTAAGTAACAAAAAGAAAAAATGAAACAGAAAGTTCTATACGAGGCCAAAAGGCTCCTATCTCAGCATGATGCTGCGATATTTAAAAATAAATATCGCAGCGCTGGTATTCTGATAGGGCCCGCACGCGGAAATTTCTTGGAAAGCCTTTTCCAAGATTTCTTCAGTCCAACTAATGTGGCTGGGGACCACCCCCGGTTTTCTTTTATACGAGTATTTTCGAGGCATTTCTTCCACCTGCAATATGAATATACATTTATAGAGACACTTAGGGATAGATGCCCCTGAGGGCATCTATCCCGAACAGCAAATGGGGCAACTATACTTTTAGCACAGGATAGATGCCTTTTTTAATTTAAAAAAAGTTAAAAAGAAAACTATTATTTCTAGCATTATTTCGTGTACTTTTAAACTGTAATATCATCAAATAAATTTAAAAAATATAGAATTTATAACAGAGTGAAAAGATATTCGATAGTAAGTACTTACGATTATATTTTCAACGCTTGTAATGGTCTCGCCGCGGAAGATTTTTACACTCACGGGCAAAACGAATGCGCTCTCGCGTGCGGTTGGCGTGGCACTGGGGTCTGCGGGGGGAGCGCTTCCTATTACGTAGTACGATTTTAACCCACGACATTTCTAATATACAGTATTCAAAGCCGCGGCACCTATCCCATTGGGGCACCTATCCTGGAATTACCCTAATTAATTTTCTCATACATTCATTCTTATTGATTGTTTGATAAACTCAGCAAGATTTTCTAGTAAGTTATATTATGCAATGATATTGTATTGTAGTGGACAGTTGCATTCGTAATTTCTTTATTTTACCATAGGTATGTGTACTCACATATATAAACAGACAAGAAAAAAACAGAACAGAAAAATAGGTACAAAGGTGATGCTAGGTCTTTGCTAGGTTCAGTTACTTTTTCCCCTACTGCTTGAAGTCTCCAAGATCACCAGGTCGTCTCGAAGGTCCCATACCTGGGTGAAACGTTATCTTGGATTCTTTCCAACTAAGACATCCGCCATGCTAGCTGCATTTTCTAATCATGATAATGTTTTAGTAGTGCAGCCAATCATAAGGCCATCAGCAAATAATTATGTGAATAGAACTTACCAATTTAATATTAACGACGGGTATGACGGAGTGGGACATCATCTTGGTTCCTCTGTTGGAGCTGAGGTCATCCAGTATCATAGTTAGTTGCATAGATAACTTTGTGTCGTAGGTAATACTTGCTTTCTGCCAGTTAGACCATTGGTTTTGAAAACGCATGGAAACAAAAGAAAAGAATAATCGAATGCATTCCGTGAGGGGTGATATAAAAGACAATGTAGATAGTAGATAGGAACAGAAAACCATTTTGTGCCAAACCCATGTTTTAGGCGAGGCAGATTTTTAACTCCTTTCAATAATACTACGTGCGCAAACTGACACTGTCACAAACCATGCTCCACCTCCTATATATCGTGCCCTATGTGTCCCAAAACATGCAGTCAAAGTGGCGAAATTTTGGGCCAACAATATCTTAAATACAGTCGTACCACCGATACAAAGAAGAAGAATAATACTTCAGGCAGTGATAATATAAAAACCATGCAATTAGATAAGATGACCGCTATACTTACTCGATCAACAACAATTTCATTGATATGCACTTTTCTGTCCGGTTTTAGTCCATCAATGCGTTCTAGTAACTTAGGATCCGAATCCAGAAAATGACTTTTGGATGCCACAAAAGGAAGATCTGTGAACCAAAATCGCATGATGAATATACTTCCTTGATTTATGTGTTCAGCTAATTCATACAGCGGTCTGGTTTGCTCACGGTCACGCTGATTTCAATCACCTGGTAGGACCAAGAACTTGAAACAACTTACTATAAAAACATTCAGCGAGATCCATGAGTCCATCAGGATAGTTTTTCAAAGTGATTGGATTGACATTGTTGATGAAAGTCCTATTACTGATGGTGTACACCAGGGCCTCTCCACCATACTCCATGAGCCTGCTGCCGATATACTCCAGGTGCCAAGTCTTGCAGATGCCCTGCCGGAACAAGTTGAGGGGGACGTCTGGAGTCAGCATGGGTGGATAGGCACCACCCTCATAGGTATCTTCTTCAAAGGTTAGCTCGCTAGTAACATGGTTAAAAAAATACATATTAGTTTATATAGTACCTAATTGGTTGATTTCCTGGATGCATTTGGGTTCGATTAATTAACAATCGATACGAAAATAATCTATATCTATATTACGTATGCTTGTTTTTATAAAAAACAAAGTTGGGTTAGTTACACCATTTATAACTCAAAAACGGCTGGGCCGATTTGTATGTCGCCGATCTTTGATTTGTTGAATTTGTGTCCGCCCCGAATAGCAGAATAACTATTAAAACATGGAAAAAATTCAAGAAAAAATCAATAATGAAGATAATTAATTTTCTCATACATTCGTTCTTATTGATTCTGAGGCGGTGTGAAGTTCAGCGGGTCAGCTAGTTATACATAATATAATACAGAGTCACGTGTACACAGACAGACACGAAAGTGTGCCTTAGATCTTCTAAACGACACAGTGAGACAGATTTTGATGCGGTTTTCACCGTCATTTACTTACAGCATTTATTTCGGAGGTTTATAAGTATTCAAATACATTAATATAGAACTTAAATATAGCATAGAAATCTTTATGTTTGTTAATTCGTGAAAACCGTGCGAAGAAGGGGTGGGTCGTTTGTTGAAAAAATTGCTCAAGTGTCTGTTGACATCTTTTTGTTATGTACCTTTCATCCAGATGATTTATGGCCTCCGTCTGGATATGCCTTAACTTCTTCACCGATTTGATCTTGAATCGGTCCTGGTTGGTGGCTCCCACTACTATCCGATAATCGGACTCGTTTTCATAAAGCTGTAAATAAGTTATTAAGAAAAACCATTTTCATGTCTTCATACATTATTATGATAAGGCATAAGCAATTTAGTACTTATGTAAACTTTCGTATATAACGGCTGGCAGGGGAAAGAGAAAGAACAAACATATAGCACCGGTCTCAAGTAACTTCAGATAAGGAAAGGCAGAAGAAGATACGAAAATAAAATTTAGATCTTCTTTCGTTTCACCAAAACAAATAGAAATAAAACTTATAACAAATTCGGCTTACCCTATCCAGGAGTCCAAAATTATCAAAATAAACAAATCCTGGAGCGAGACTTTTGCAGAACGTGACCAGGGGGTTCTTATAACCCCACAAGTAGCTGTGGACATCAATGTTTAAGAAGGCCTTGGCTCCTATCTGGGATGCCATTATGTTAAACGCGTACCTGATGAAGCTTGGATAGTTGGATAGGACTGCTACTATACTCTGGAACAAGAAGATGGGATGAATATGAGCTTCACGAAGAGCTCATATTGCTGTTCGTTGTAGTGGGTATTATGTTTCATATTTAGCTGTAGACGCTTAGACGCTTTTTTAGCTGTAGATGCTACGTGTAGCATGGCCACTGTAGATGCGGAATAAGCTAAAAACAAAATTAGAAATTTTAGAAAGATTTTGTGTACCGCGTGATGTCAAAAATGAAGAATATAAATGTATCTTTGTCTTCGTAGATTACGTATGAGTTATGATGCTATGTGTGCTGGTTGACATCTATATCTATACATATAATAAAACAGTAAAAAAACTGTGTCTGTACATTGAATATATTAAAAAAAAAATACTTGAGGGGGGTTTAGAAACAGTAATAGAGCACGAATCCAAAAAAAAAAAAAGTGTCTGTTTGTCTGTTTGTCTGTATGTCTGTTTGTCTGTTTGTTTGTACACGCTAATCTTCGGAACTACTAGACGGATTTGAATGATTTTTTTTTTGTTGTATATATGTTAAGTCTGAGCAACATATAGGCTATAATTTATTTTGGAAAATGGAACACCTGATGCAGAACCGCAACAGACCAGCTAAAGTATAAGAGATACAATAATGGTACCATAGCAAAAATTGTCCCACGTGATGAGCATTTTCCGCTGTGAGAATAAATTTGAAGATCTGGAACACCTGTTGTGGAACTCCAAGAGCCCAGCTACACCATAACACATATAGGAATGACGTTTTAGCAAAAGTTGTTCAATCTGATGAGCACTCTCTGTTGACTTATAAAAATCGAAGATCTGGAACACCTGTTGTGGAACACCAAGAGTCCAGCTACACCATAACACATATAGGAATGACGTTTTAGCAAAAGTTGTTCAATCTGATGAGAACTCTCTGTTGACTTATAAAAATCGAAGATCTGGAACACCTGTTGTGGAACTCCAAGAGCCCAGCTACACCATAACACATATAGGAATGACGTTTTAGCAAAAGTTGTTCAATCTGATGAGAACTCTCTGTTGACTTATAAAAATCGAAGATCTGGAACACCTGATGTGGAACTCCAAGAGCCCAGCTGCACTATAAATGACGTTTTAGCAAAAGTTGTTCAATCTGATGAGCATTCTCTGTTGACTTATAAAAATCGAAGATCTGGAACGCCTGTTGTGGTACTCCAATAGCCCAGCTACACCAAAACACATATAGGAATGACGTCTTAGTAAAAGTTGTTCGTTCTGATGGGCATTTCCTGTTGACTTATAAAAATCGAAGATCAGAAACATCTGATGTGGAAATCAAAGCTATCACTAATTTCACTGTATAATTATAAAATACCATAAGCTGGGAGTACCTCCACGCGGTGAAGGCGGTAACAGCTTAGGACTGATTTTCGGTGACGATGGTATATCATTGAAAAGTTGACTCTACTGGCCAAAACTCCCATTTATTTTTTTTACTTTATCAATAAATATGCCTTCGGGCTTATGTTATTTGAGTGTTTACGTCACGCAATTGTCTCGCGAGTCGGAGACGTTCACGGATAGAGAATTGCGCTTGAATTCTCAGCGTATCTACGCATCTGCTTCGAGGTCTCTACAGACAAGTGCGGAACGTGATGCGCGACTGTCCGCTGATCGTGAGCGACATGCATTGTCGCGCGAATCGGAAACGTTTACCGATACAGAATCACGCTTGAGTTCTCAGCGTATTCGCACATCTACTAACAGGTCTTTTGAAACAAGTGATGAACGTGATGCGCGACTAACTGGTGATCGAGATTATCATACATTTTCCCGAACACGCACACAACAAAATATTCATAATCAGTTAGAAAGTGAGAGAGAAAGAATTGCTGGAGTACGGCATGAAGAGACAGAAGAAGAGCGCAACGAACGTTTGAATTCTGATCGACTTCGACATTCTCTAAACAGAATGTCGATATCATCTGAAGAATCGGATGTGTCTCAAGATATAGTTATGCTGAGCGATGGCCGTTTTGCGTGGATGTGACGCATGTTTTCCCTCAAATTGTCAATTTGATTTTTGTTTATGCTCATTCTTATGCGTCATGTTTGCCGCAAATAAACGTATTTTCTTTCTTTCTTTCTTCTTATAGGGCGTGGCGACCTTCCTTGGGTTGATAAGGAACGGAGTGCATTTACGTATACTCCTATGATTGACTACGGCACATATTCCGCCATCGGAGGTATGGTTCAAAATTGTACTTTTTGTGAAGCTGTTAAATGGCAAAAAGAAACAAACGGTATGTGTTGCTCAGGTGGAAAAGTACATATTGAAATATTACAAAATCCTCCAGAAATATTAAGATCACTGCTAATTGGTGACCATCCACAGTCAAAACATTTCTTGGACAACATCTGTTCGTACAATAATGCCTTTCAAATGACATCTTTTGGTGCGAAACAGATTTCAGAAGGCCCATTTATACCAACATTCAAAGTGCAAGGCCAAGTTTACCACCTTATTGGTTCATTATTGTCTGAAAATGACCCCATGTTTCTCCAAATATATTTCGTATCCAATTATCAAGATCAGGCAAATATTAGAAACCAGAACTTTCCGCAATTGAACAAATAGTCTGATTTCAAAATATGTTGCATGAAGTAAATCCCTACGTACACAGTCTTAAATCTGCCTTAGAATGTATAAAAATATATATGAAAATGGTGCCATAGCAAAAATTATTCCACGTGAAGAGCATTTTCCGCTGTGAGAATAAATTTGAAGATCTGGAACACCTGTTGTGGAACTCCAAAGCCCAGCGACACTATAACATTATAGGAATGACGTCTTAGCAAAAGTTGTTTAGTCTGATGGGAATTTTCTGTTGACTTACAAAAATGAAAGATCTGGAACGTCTCGAATCATCTCGAGCATCCCGTTGTTTTCCCGTCCCCGGGCTCTTATAATTCGACATCAGACGTTTCAGATCTTCGATTTTGACGACCCAGTTGTCGCTGGCATAAGCAACAGGATCCGCGTACGAAGTCGCGGGCAGAAGCTAGTCTATACATATAATAAAACAGTAAAAAAACTGTGTCTGTACATTGAATATATTAAAAAAAAATACTTGAGGGGGGTTTAGAAACAGTAATATAGCACGAATCCAAAAAAAAAAATTGTCTGTTTGTCTGTCTGTTTGTCTGTTTGTTTGTACACGCTAATCTTCGGAACTACTAGACGGATTTGAATGATTTTTTTTTTGTTGTATAGGTATTAAGTCTGGGCAACATATAGGCTATAACTTATTTTGGAAAATGGAACACCTGATGCAGAACCGCAACAGACCAGCTAAAGTATAAGAGATACAATAATGGTACCATAGCAAAAATTGTTCCACGTGATGAGCATTTTCTGTTGAGATAATAAATTTGAAGATCTGGAACACCTGATGTGGAACTCCAAGAGCCCAGCTACACCATAACATATATAGGAATGAAGATTTAGCAAAAGTTGTTCAATCTGATGAGCACTCTCTGTTGACTTATAAAAATCGAAGATCTGGAACACCTGTTGTGGAACTCCAAGAGCCCAGCTGCACCATAACACATATAGGAATGACGTTTTAGCAAAAGTTGTTCAATCTGATGAGAGCTCTCTGTTGACTTATAAAAATCGAAGATCTGGAACACCTGTTGTGGAACTCCAAGAGCCCAGCTACACCATAACACATATAGGAATGACGTTTTAGCAAAAGTTGTTCAATCTGATGAGAACTCTCTGTTGACTTATAAAAATCGAAGATCTGGAACACCTGTTGTGGAACTCCAAGAGCCCAGCTACACCATAACACATATAGGAATGACGTTTTAGCAAAATTTGTTCAATCTGATGAGAACTCTCTGTTGACTTATAAAAATCGAAGATCTGGAACACCTGTTGTGGAACTCCAAGAGCCCAGCTACACCATAACACATATAGGAATGACGTTTTAGCAAAAGTTGTTCAATCTGATGAGAACTCTCTGTTGACTTATAAAAATCGAAGATCTGGAACACCTGTTGTGGAACTCCGAGAGCCCAGCTACACCAAAACACATATAGGAATGACGTCTTAGCAAAAGTTGTTCGATCTGATGGGCATTTCCTGTTGACTTATAAAAATCGAAGATCAGAAACATCTGATGTGGAAATCAAAGCTATCACTAATTTCACTGTATAATTATAAAATAACATAAGCTGGGAGTACCTCCACGCGGTGAAGGCGGTAACAGTTTAGGACTGATTTTCGTTGACGATGGTATATCATTGAAAAGTTGACTCTACTGGTCAAAACTCCCATTTATTTTTTTACTTTATCAATAAATATGCCTTCGGGCTTATGTTATTTGAGTGTTTAATTTCCTTTGCCATTTATCTTCGTGACACGGTAGCCTACCCGGTAACGCAGGGGAGCAGTCACTTAGATTTTATTTGATCAGGTATATTCACAATAAAACTATAACCATGCCTAGAAAGAGGTCAAATCTTTCCCAATGTTCCAAAGGAGCTGAAAGATTGAGGATCATAAGATCCCAAGAATTTACCGAAGAGCGTCAGGAGAGACTTGATGCTGTTCGAAAACATCAGGCTGCAACTCGCTCCATGGAAACCTCTTCGGATCGCGAAGCACGCCTGCGTTCTCAGCGTATTCACACATCTACTAACAGGTCTTTTGAAACGAGTAATGAACGTGATGCGCGAGTAACTGGTGATCGAGATTATCATACATTGTCCCGAACACGCACACAACGAAATATTCATAATCAGTTAGAAAGTGAGAGAGAAAGAATTGCTGGAGTACGGCATGAAGAGACAGAAGAAGAGCGCAACGAACGTTTGAATTCTGATCGACTTCGACATTCTCTGAACAGAATGTCGATATCATCTGAAGAATCGGATATGTCTCAAAACAGAGACACATCCGATCCGACAGAGATATAGCCGTAAGACGTGGCAACCTTCCTTGGGTTGATAAGGAACGGAGTGCATTTACGTATACTCTTATGAATGACTTGATTGACTACGCCACGTATTCCGCCATCGGAGGTATGGTTCAAAATTGTACTTTTTGTGAAGCTGTTAAATGGCAAAAAGAAACAAACGGTATGTGTTGCTCAGGTGGAAAAGTACATATTGAAATATTACAAAATCCTCCAGAAATATTAAGATCACTGCTAATTGGTGACAGTCAAAACATTTCTTGGACAACATCAGTATACAATGCCTTTCAAATGACATCTTTTGGTGCGAAACAGATTTCAAGAGGCCCATTTATGCCAACATTCAAAGTGCAAGGCCAAGTTTACCACCTTATTGGTTCATTATTGTCTGCAAATGACCCCAAGTTTCTCCAAATATATTTCGTATCCAATTATCAAGATCAGGCAAATATTAGAAACCAAAACTTTCCGCACTTGAACAAATAGTCTGATTTCACTGCTTCAAAATATGTTGCATGAAGTAAATCCCTACGTACACAGTTTTAAATCTGCCTTAGAATCTATAAATATATATATAAAAATGGTGCCATAGCAAAAATTATTCCACGTGAAGAGCATTTTCTGCTGTGAGAATAAATCTGAAGATCTGGAACACCTGTTGTGGAACTCCAAAGCCCAGCGACACTACAACATATATAGGAATGACGTCTTAGCAAAAGTTGTTAAGTCTGATGGGAATTTTCTGTTGACTTACAAAAATGAAAGATCTGGAACGTCTCGAATCGTCTCGCGCATCCCGTTGTTTTCCCGTCCCCGGGCTCTTAGAATTCGACATCAGACGTTTCAGATCTTCGATTTTGACGACCCCGTTGTCGCTGGCATAATCAACAGGATCCGCGTACGAAGTCGTGGGCAGAAGCTAGTTAAGTAAATAAAACATACTAGTGACATAATTTCTTAATTTGAGCTGCACGTCCAAAGGGACATAAAATTGTCTCTTCACGAAAGCAGTTTCTCATTGCACATATAAAGGATGCAATAAAACTCACAAGAAAGGGTAGATTAGGCAGAGTTAGGTTGATATCCCTGGGATGAGCTATGGAGGCTTCTGGGATGAATTCTGATCTGAACCTCGGCGTCATCCCCATGTACTTGTCATCCTCACTCATTTCTAGATCAATATACCAGCGATATTCTCTGTAAATAAATTTTGATTTGAGCAAAAAGGTGCGGTGTAAATAGTTTTACGAAAACTTGTTTATCGAAATTCATGTCGCCGAAAAGTACGCATTACATTAATGCCACATCAAAATAGAAAGAGCTTGAGGCCTTTGCCCAGCAGTGGATTGCTATAAGCTGTGCTGAATGATTGAAACAGCTCAATAGTTCTACATCATCATCATTATTTCAGCCTGGAATCACCTCCAGATTTCCTTGACTGTTTAATCCTCCCCTCATTAATTCTACAAACGTATTTTTAGTTACGACTCATTAAAACTTACTGAAAGACGAAAGGTCCTACTTCTTCCACCTTCAGCTTATAGTCTTCTCCAGAGGAGAATCTGTCGGCGTTGGTGATGTTGAACACGTAGACCGACAAGCGGGCGGCGGGGATCTCATGCTGGATAAAGTTGTACAGTATTGTGCCTTTAGCTAGGCGAAGTTTCTGAAACAATGCTGTACATTAGGTATACCTACGAATTAAGATAAACTACAAACTGAGTGAACTAGAGAACAGGATTATAATTGTCTTAGATTGAGATTTATGAATCCGTTTGCCCAAGCGTGGTGATTATCCTCTAATACCCTCCACCATCATATATGATAGTGGAGGGACGTTCTGACGACATCTAAACAAAAACATACGAGAAATAGAAAAACGTATATATTATTCTTACTAGAGCAGGTAAAAATACTAGTCATTTGCATCCTATGTGACTTAATAGGTGCATAACCAACGACTAATGTGTTTTCCGAGGCACGAGGTATCATACCGCCAACTTCCAAACTCCGGTCAGTTACTAAGAAATTCCCGATTCCCGGTTCTCTCTCTGGTCGTGTCTCTTTTCCGTCCCATCGGACTGTAAGAGTGAGGGAAGAGGGAGTGCACCTGTGTCTGCGCGCACACTTGTGCTCTATAATATCTCCCGCGCCGAAGGTTGGTCTCCGCTGAGATTGGTCGCCATGGCCGAAATTCGGTCTGTAGGAGTATGTTTGTTTTAATATGATATAATCATTAACTTCTAGTTCTTAAGTCATTGACTGGCACCACGGTCACACGGTGTCCGCCAACAATAGATTTTCTATTGTGTCTGTTGTCTGGTAATCAACGTGTTAACGAGTGCACTCTTTTATGTGTCATGTATTAAGTTATGAACGTTCGAAGTTATGATAGTACATAGGTACTCACAGATTAGGTATACTCACGTAATTAACGATTATTTGTATGGGGTCTAAAATTTTGATCAATATTGGTACTAATAGGAACGCGATGCCTGTTAATACTGTGGCCAGGATTCTGTCTGTAAAAAAACATAATAATATCCCATCAGCTTATTGTAACCAGGCTGATATGAAATTGAACCATAAGAACAGTTATGTTGAAGAACACATGTCATGTCTATTTATTACCTACGTCTATATACCGGCTGATTTTTTACCGTTTGAGCAAAAACAGTGTATAATAAAAAGTGAACGGAGTAGAAGCCTCATCATCATCTGCCTAGCCTTTTCCCAACTATGTTGGGGTCGGCTTCCAGTCTAACCGGATATAGCTGAATAACAGTATTTTACATAGAGCGACTGCCATCTGACCTTCGCAACACAGTTACTGGGTATACGATACCCCTTGGTAAGACTGGTTGTCAGACTTCCGGGCTTCTGACTATCACAGCCAGCCAGACAGCCGGTACCAACGGCTAAACGTGCTTTCCGAGGCACGCAGGGGTCTGGGTGTGTAAAACTGGTCACCCATCCACAGACCAACCGCGGCAAGCGTAGCTTAACCTGATCGATCGACCTGTGCGGCTGTTATTATTTAGCCATGGGCCCTTCAACGGAGTACAAGCCTATGGGTCAGAAATTTCATTTTTTTCACAATAATTAAAATAAAAAGTCGTTTTTATTACATTCAATCCTTTGCCGGCCGATGGCTTCAATAACAGGATTGAATGTCGCTACGAATTCATTGATAATTTCCGGTGCCTTTAAATTAAATTTTAATATGATTTGTCAATTAAATAGTTTTTTTGTTAAGATGTTTTTTTTGAGGCTTCTACTCCGTTCACCATATCGTGTTTCTGTCCAGACGGTATATAGACATAATAGATATGACATGTGGGCTTCACCAAAACTGTTTGGTCCTCTAAATATTTTTAAAAAGGAGTCTCAACGGCTGTTGTCAATACGTACACTGGGTATGAATTGAAGACTTCACAATATTGAAAAAAGACATTATGTATATTATTTGTGTAAAATATCGAGATTCCAACTTAACGGCAACAAAAAGTTTGCAATAGGGTAATAGAGGCGAGAAGAGCAATGGTGGCGCAGTGGTAACACCCCACTTACGAGCAGTAGTAGGTCGTGGGGTTCGAATTCAGGCAGGCGCTTTATTTGGTGCAATTTATTTCAACAATCTAAACACGGTGAAGGCAAACATCGTAAGGTAACCGGCAGTGGCGAAGGGTGAATTTATGACAGAGGTAAGCCGGAGCAAAAAAAAGTCAATAAAACGTTTCATTATATTTCAATGATGAATTGACTATATAATGGTTGTGTTCTGAATTTTCGGAGGGAAGCCGGCGGGAATCGAGTTGTATGGTACCTTCGCCACTGGTAACCGGCATGTTCTAGAACCAAAAAAATCTCAGACATGTGACATCGACCACCAATCCGCACTGTGCCCGCGTGGTGTATAATGGCCCACTGCCTCCCACAGAGAGGTGTGTGTCTCAGCGGAGGGAACGTTACAGGCTGATTTTGATATGTTATGTAGTAGGCTTTTTCAAGGAAGATAGATAAAAGGATACCTACTTCTGCTGGTTATCCGTTTGTTAATGGCTTCCCTTTTACTTAGTAGCACCATCGTTTATTTTATTTTCACATTAATTTAATTATATATTTTCTATTTAACAAACGGAATTTAAATTCCATTGAATTAATACTGGTTCATGGTTCTGCAATGAAGAACACTTCTTTAACTTTTTTGGAAAAACACATTTAGACCCGAGATCACAAATTGTTTCTAACTAGATAATATTACACACTTGCAATCATACTTATAGAAACACTACAATGAAAGTGAACGTAACTTTAACTTTGACACTACTCAAGGTACAAAAAATAGTAAAAAAAATACTTACATTAATTTTAATCCAAATCCATAAAAATCAAAGGTCATATAAAACCACTTTATTATTTCACTGACACGTACCTAAAGCAGAAAAAAATATAACTTAAGCCTTTTTAACAACTTAGGCCGGTTGTGTTTCTGAACCTTCAGAATAAACTGAATTAATTTTAAGATGTTAGTCTGTATATTTATATCTAAATCTACAATTACATCATAAGTACTAATATCTCTTAGTACTTATGATGTCATTGTTTTCACTAAGACGTGGCTTGTGGATGATATCTTTAGTGGTGAGATGTTTGATGGTCGCTATTTAGTGTGTAGGCGTGATCGCGACTACCTCTAGAACCTCTCAAAAGCGCGGCGGTGGCGTTTTGATAACGGTAAGAAGTGAGCTTTCTGTTGTAGAAAAACATGATTGGCGAAGTTCTGCCGAAGACATTTGGGTCACACTTATCATAAAATAAAAAACTTTTTTTTACAAAAAATACAACCGACTTCCAAAAAAATACTACAAAGTGAAAAATAACTTAAATTTCGGAAGTCGGTGTCGTTGGTTCCGCATTTTTTTTTATTGACACCGACTTCCGAAATTTAAGTTATTTTTCACTTTGTAGTGTTTTTTTGGAAGTCGGTTGTATTTTTTGTAAAAAAAGTTTTTTATTTTTCATTTTTTAGTGGGCCAGTTTGTAACTTATCTAAGTTACAATAGCCTAATGTCAACTGCTCATCACCTTTTACAAAATATTGCTTTTCCCGATGCAGGGACGTTAATTGTTGAGGAGTTCTCCTTGTAAAAACCAGGAGAACTGGAGCTGATTGAGAAGTCACCATCAGCTCCACTTCACGATACGCAATGTGCTTAGCAACCACATTAAAGTACCTAATCGAATCGCAACCATCCATCTGTGGCCATATGTGGTCTTCATCATCAGTTCCACTTCACCGAATGGTGCTTTTTGAGAGCAAATGCACGAGTTACTATAAAAGATACCCAAATCGCTATAGGTGTGCTACAAAATTTGAGGGTTGCCCACGATTTCTCCAGGATTCAATCATCAGATCCTGACTTGGTGACTATCTTGGTGACTATGACTATGACTATGTTGGTTACTTGGTGACTATGACTGTGACTATGACTATCTTGGTGACTATCTTGGTGACTATGGATCACTTCAGAAGTATCTCTTTCGAACCAAAAAATAATTTTGAAAATCTGCCCACAATTGGCGGAGTAATCGCGTAACAAACACACACAAAAAAAAACATTCCGTCGAATTGATAACGTCCTCCTTTTTTGAAGTCGGTTAAAAAAGACCTACATCTGAGGTAAATTATAATTTACACATTTGTGCCTTATATCTTTGTAAAGAAAACCTTGGCAATTCATATTATTCATATCAATATAATATCGTAAATATTATAATATTTATTTTTATTAAGGGCAATTAAAATAACAAACACAACAACAATATTGTTGAATTTTTTTATTAAAATTCATTAATTATTATACCTACTAAAATTATGTAACTAATTGATTATTTAATCAATTACATAATTTTAGTATTAATGTTAATCACTTGATCTTGACCGACCTATTATATAAATTAATTATTATCGGTGATTAAAATTTTGGTAATAATATAGACTGGATAAATTCTGACGATAATGAACTGATCCCGCAAATGTATCATGTCATCACTTGAGAGAGTTTTTTGATGATGATGATGAAGTTCTCACTTATAACCTGTCCCAATATAGCCGCGAAAGAAACAGCAATGGTCGATTATTAGACTTTTTTTTTTCCAAGACTGTCAATGTTACTGAATGTCATGATCCTTTAGCATTGCCTGCGGACTTGCATCATAAACCATTAACGATTACTGCCCAGTTTGTTGAGATTCACAAGTTGACTGATAAATTGACTACAAAGTATGTATTTTCTAGGGATGACTACGCGGCTATTAAATCTGAACTCGACCAAATCAATTGGAATGAGATTAAATTAAAAATTAATAATAGGTCAAATTTGAATCGTCGATCATTGAGAACCCAAAATCTTTTTCGTCGTATGTTAAGAGCAAAAGAAATTCGGTATTTTTCCAAAGGTAATGCATTAGGGTGACAGGACCTTGAGTGCGGGTGAGGAGATCAGTAATTTGTTCGCAACCTATTTCTATTCAACTTTCCAGGAGCCCGATCCTGTGCCCGCTATCTCCGGTGGAATTAGCGTTGAACATAATGTGTCAGGCATCGCCTCGATTCGTGTGTCTCATTCTCAAGTTGTAAAGTTATTAAAGACCTTGGACCTTTCCAAATCTGGCGGTCCTGATCTAACATCTTCAGTATTTATTGTAAATTGTGCCGACAGCCTAGTTTGTATTGTTTGCCACTTTGTATTTTATTCAGGTGGTCACTATCGGAAAGCATAGTTCCGAAAATTTGAAAATCAGCATTCGTTACTCCAGTTCTCAAAAATGGTAATATGTCGGATATCTCTAATTATCGTATAGGTCTGTTCTCCAAAATCTTCGAACGCATTGTGTTTACTGACGTATACGATGCTATGAAGTGCAACTTTGGTGATGAGCAGCACGGCTTTCTCAGGAAGCGTTCTACTAAATGTAACTTAATCTTGTCCCACGAATTTATAACAGAGGTTATGGAACAGCGTGCACAAGTTGATGTTATTTATACTGATTACAGTAAATACTTTGATCGTACTGACCGTGGAGAAGCTAATAAAGGCAATACATGGAGATTTATATCGTTGGTTCTCCTCTTATTTCGATAACAAAGCGCAAGCTTTTGTGCTTCAGGGGAACACATCTGGATAGTATTGTGTCCCCTCTGGAGTTCCTCAGGGTTCTATTTTAGGGTCCCTTTTATTTACTCTGTTTATTGCTGACGTGAAGCATATGATGGTTCATAAACCTATACGAATCACATCTGATACATACCTGTTGCAAAATGATTTGAATAGATTTGAAAAATAAAAACAATTCAAGCCTAAAAAAAAATGTTTAAAATGTTTTCACACACGCCATAAGTCTATAATTGATTCCACATACAAACTGTACAATAACAACATAGGCAAAGTCAATAGTATTAGGGATCAAAGTCTTGTATTGTTCGTTCGTACGCAGCCACCTTGAGTATGTATCACAAGTCTGGAATCCTTACTTCGGGATCTACAAGTCTCGTATTGAGGGCATTCAAAGAAAATTTCTTAAATACCTAGATTGCAGAGCGAAACAAATATCTGTTGATTACACTCACCGATGCAGAGGGTATAATTTTCTGCCGCTTGACCGTAGACGTCATATGAATGACTAGCACTTCGCCCGCGACTTCGTCGGCGTGTATTCGTGCCAAATTTCAAGTTTATTAATTCAAGCAATAAGATTTTTCATACAAACAAAATTCCCCCTTTTCACTCCCTTAAAGGTCGAATTTCCAAAAACCCCTTCTTAGTGCTCCCCTACGTATTAAAAGGAAGCCGTATGCAAAATTTCACGTTCCTAGTCCTTGCAGTTTCGGCTGTGTGTTGATATGTCAGTCAGTCAGTCAGTCAGTTTCTCCTTTTATATATATAGATATAAGCTACTTGTTTAATATCGCAAATGGTTCAATTGATTGTCCTGCATAAGCATAAGCATAAGTATAATCAGCCTATAAATAATGTTCCCACTGCTGGGACACAGACTCCTCTCTTCAAGAGGGAGCCGGCCGTAATCCACCACGCGGACTCAGTGCGGGTTGGTAGATGTCTTCGAATTTTGGCTTCTAGGACATGCCGGTTTCCTCACGATGTTTTCCTGCACCGTTTCGAGAGCAGTGGTGATGAAAATAATTGGGTAGTTTTTAAACGCAAATCAAAAAATATCCTTTTTCTATGCAATAAGATTCCGAATTCCCATCAAAATTACTGATTGCACAGCAAAATATTCAACTCAAAATATCACTAAACACACTACAATTTATTTTCGCAGCGTACAGCGATTTTTACGTCAGGTCGAGGGAGCCCCGGGGCTCCTATTTCAGTCTGCAGGGTTTAAAGGAACCTAACCAAACCGAACCTCGGGGTGCCCCTGACGTCGTTTAGTATTATGCGAATTAAATTGAAATTTGAAATAAAATATGGAAAATTTGCTGTGCAGTCAGTATTTATGCTATGTATGTAGTATTTTTGTACAAAAATAAATTTAACTGTATTGCATTATGAGGAAAAAAGTAATGTCATATTGATGTATAATTTCGAATTATCTGCAGTTTGAGTTTTGTTAAACATTTAGTTTATTTGTAGTGAAGTAAGTTATTTGAAGTAAAAAAGAATATAAATGATGAGTATGTATTGATAGGCGATTATTTATTTGGTACGCAATTTATAATATCCCAAAATAATTTACACAAAGTAAAGCGCCTGTTTGGGATCGAACCTACGACTTACAACTCGTTACCACAGAGCCACCTCTTACTTTGACCTACATTTGCATAATGCAAATTGACTGTCCCGAACTTGTTTCAAAATTAAAGATATGCAATAATTAGATGGGGCTGCGACAGCGACTACTTCTATATGTACAGAGGCCAGCACATTAAACTACCCCAATATGTCAAATTTTCCCAATTGATTATGAACCTTATTCCTTTGCAATAAAGTTGAAAATCTATCAAAGACATTTGACAGATTGGGGTAGCTTGATGTGCTGGCCTCTGTACCTACCTTATGCAAACACTAATTAATTATAGACGTAATGCATACTTTGTGAGAGCCAGTCGCAGTTTTAACGAAATTTGTTGTCAGATTAGATTAGCTTATGATTGAACGAAATTAACCAACTTTGAGGGAATAAATAAATAGAATAGAATACATAAGATGTAACTTAGATTATGAAGGAGTACCTAATAAAATTCGTATGTATCTGTGGAGGCTTGTAATTAGCAATTTATCTATACATTGTTGTTATTATAATGTTATTAGTTTTCCGAAAATAATAAAAATAAAATATTATCTAATAGATCTTTTTCTTTATAATACCTATACTAAGTGAAAAAAGCAGCCAAGTGCGACTCCGAGTCGCACTTGGCCGCTTTTTTCCATACCTTCGTACAATATTGAACACAATTTTTTTTTTGTTTAAACAATACCTTTAGTAGTACACTTAATTTTACTTTTATTATTTGTTATTACAGCAGCCATAGTACCACAACATAGCGGAAATAGTAAAAATGAAATTGTGATATCTAAAGGTCAATGGTGAACGCCCAAACATTTTTTTTTTACTTGTTAAAAATAAATAAATAAAATACATGTAGTAAAAATAAAATTGTGATACCTAAAAGATAAAATAAAACTAGCAAGTTATTTCTTATAAACAGGATCCGCTTTTATAACAAGTTGCCAAAGCCGGTTACAGAACTTAGCGATGCAAAGTTCAAAACCCTCATCAAACGTGCCCTTAACAAAAAATCATGTTATAAGATCAAAGACTATGAAGATTAGGAAGTTTAGAAATAATTCCTTCTGCATATATGGCTTCCCTGGCACCTCATTAACACCACTATCACTTGCAGGAATAGCGCTACCAGTAGTTCGCAGAGCGGTGGCAAGCTCAAGCGAAAGAGCTAAAATGGTCTCCGACGCACAACACCCTTTGTATGACAACTTCCTTGTGCCACAAAAGCTGGAAAGCCAAAACAGTTTTTTAAAGTGTGTCGGTTCTTCAGCGAGTGGGATGACAAGAAAGACTGAAGTTGTGGCGAGACAGTGCTTCCTTACCCAAACCGTTCGTCCCACCCGCTGAAGTCCTCCCACCTGGACATGAGCTACCTTGGGTAACCTGGAAGTCTTTAAACAGACTCCGGACCAAGGTTAGCAGCAGCAAGGAAAACCTGTTCAGGTGGAGATTCATAGACGACTCCACCTTGGAGTGTAAATGTGGTGCTGTTCCACAAACGATGGGACGCTTAATATCGTGACCTGTCAGCTGCACGTTACAGGAACTGATGGATGCTGGTGATGACGCCAATCAAGTGGCCGGATTCTGGACCGAGTCCATTTAGATTGCTACCGACACTCTAAGAAGAAGACCTCATTAACGGCATAACTATGTAAATGTCTATTAACTGCTTCCAAATTACGATGTTTATTGTTTTTATTTACTTTTTAATTACATATTTCACTTAATATCTAATGTTTTTATTATTTCATAGTTTAAAGGTCTAGGGACCGAATGGTAGGCCATTCGAATCATCTCTTTATTAGTGGCTGTAATGGCAATCATATCATTTGGTTTTAACAGGTTTAATATTTTATTATTATAAATCTTTTTTATAGATTCTTTTATATTTTGTGAATGTGACAGTTTATTTCTTTCAGTGGTACAGTCTTGTACCACTGAAAGAAATAAACTGTAAATAATAATGAAAAAACATTGATCTGAACTAAACTCGTAACATATGAGCCTAACGTCCAAAACGGTATTTTTACTGACTTTTTACAAAAACAGTTAAAGCTTCAGGCAAAATGTTACCGTCATGGCAGTAAACTTTAACGTTTTAACTATAAGGTTTTTTTCAGTTGGTTAGTTGGTTGGTGGTGGTGGTTGGTTTAGTTCAGGTTGTGTTCAATTATTAAACGTTACTGTTTTGCCTCAAACTGTTAAACAAAATATTAAGGTGAATGCGCAGTAGTTACCGCGAAATTAAAATTTTCTTACGTTTTTTGCAATTTGCAGGTCAGTGTCAGGTTGTATCTTGATCAAAATTTGATTCGTGACTATAACAGGTACATATTTACAGAATTATAGTCGTTAGAATCATTAATACATCTTCCTAAGTTAGATTTTTACCACAAGAAGAAATCTCCTAGGTGCTTATGGTACAAATCTCACTTAAAAAGATGTATTAATGGGGTTTTAGTTTTTGAACTTATTTTTTATTTAAATTACTTTTGGAACTTATAATTACGTGATAAAGTATTTGCAGAGTCTCTTAATATGTTTTTTTGTTTAGGTTTTATTGTTTTACATGTACCTATGTAATATACAAACTTACTTATACATAAATATGTTTGGCTCAAATCTGAGGGGTGATTTCATAGAAATGATTCCTAATTAGGTATCGGGTGTATGCAAGTGAAGCCGTGAGCAACAGCTAACAATATATTTATTAATATATATATATTTTTTTAATGTACTAATTAAGCGTTTCATTTGATACCCCACACGGCATGATTAATTTTTTTTTTTAAGGTTATTACTTTATATTTGCTAGAGAACACCATAAACAATTTAGTGTGACGTCACATAGCCTATAACCAGCGGACGATCGAGACGCTTCCAAGGGTACCTCATTTGTCAAATTATGACAAGAAGTTTAGAAGTTATGAGGGAACATACGAATCTACATACATAGGTAATAGGTAATACGGGCTGGTGTCCACAACTCCACCTCAATGCACGTATTTTCGTACTAAATACATACATAGCGGTCAAAATCATAACCCTCCTTTTTGCTTCGCCGTAGTCGGATAACTTGTAATCCAACGTAGTTGTCGCCGAGCTAGTTTTCCTGAGTTTAGGTACCAAAGATAAGAACTAAGTTTGGCGAAAAAAAAAAACTTTTGAAGGAGCACAATAATTAATTAACAAAATATCCTCCTATATACAAAAAGCATACATTCAAGGCATTCAAACTCATTAGAATGAATATTTAATCGCAAAATATAACATCTTCGGGTGTTGATAAATAAATAATTGCTACCGTGACGTCTGTGTGATAAAATAACAAATTGATTCCTCATACCTAAGAGTAACTGAACGATTGGCATCAAAACAAAAATGCGACGTGAAGTACCTAACATGTTTACGAATTCCTTTTAAATAAGCATTGTTTTCAGCAAAATAATGATTATAATCAGACTTTGGTTTGCGAAACAAAAGAGTTTTTTGGAGGAAAACGGACAACTAAAATTTACTTAGTGCTTTTTAGAACAAGAAAATAAAATTACTTATCATTGTACCTATAAATTAGAGCCTAAACAACAATAACCAGTGTTTTACTACCGTAATCCATGACAAAATGAACAAGGAGTGCAACACCTGTGACGATTTTACTTCTCGGTTCCAATGACACAAGGCCTCTAGGGTAAAGTACAAACGGAGGACCTTTAAAACCAGGAAGCCTAAAATTCTCACCTGTGTGAGAAATTTAGGCTTCCTGCGGGATAATTTCGTAACACACATAAGATCACAATTGCTCGCAATGGGTTTCATTCTGTCAGTTCGCTGACGTTAATTGCGTTATTTACGTTGTTGTGGAGCAGATTAATTTTCCAAACCCATGAAGCAATGGATTAGCAATATCCTTTTAAACCTAGGGACGACAACACAATCAATAAGCATGTGAGTAGAGTCAACTATACGTCCCTAGTTTGATAATTAGCCATAGTACTTAAGAGTAAACTAGTCGCGAGCTGGAACTCACTGGTGGTCATGGTCAAACAGCACGCTGTCTCGCCTGGCTTCGTGTCCGACAGAGATAATATCAGTGATGAGCAATTAGATGCTAGTCTACACGCACAACGTCTAGTTCTCATGCATAGAAACACCGTTCTTAACTGAAAGGCTCGTAAAAAATTCGAAAAATGCTTTGAAAAATCGAGTTTTATGAAAAAACCACTGCAGAAAGTTGAACTCTTCGATAACTGAGCTTTGTATTATGTCAAACATTACACACCCCACGTGGACATGGATCAAGTGCCGAATTATAAAAAAAAGAGGAAACAGAACAGGAGAGACATTTATTTTTTAAACATTTTATTTTTTCTTGCAATTAAAAAAGCCTATATTAATCAGAGATAATGTAGCATTCAAACAGAATAGAAAAAAGAATTTTTAAAATCGGTCCAGTACTTTTTGAGCCAATTCGTTACAAATGTACATACAAATCTTTCCTCTTTATAATATTATATACTAGCTGCGCCCCGCGGTTTCACCCGCGTAAGTTTTGATCCCGTGGGAATATCGGGATAAAAAGTATTCTATGTGTTATTCTGATGTATAAACTATATTACTGTAAAGTTTTATCAAAATCCGTTCAGTAGTTTTTGCGTGAAAGAGTAACAAACATCCATCCTCACAAACTTTCGCATTTATAATAATCGTTTATTCTCTCTTCACAAAGCTGGCTTAAAGTAGATGTGTAACAAAAATGTATCTGCTGTGTTCCACCTTTGTGAGAGACTGGTGCCTGATATAGGTTTTTGGGAAAAACCTGTGTTACATAATAAACCTGTGTTATATGTTATTTATAATATTATAGTAGGAAGTAGGATAATATAATAGTATATAGTATAGATAAGGCTTTAAGGAAAAAAAGAATTGGCGGCGCGGGGGGCAGCAGACATTATTTTTTGCCCCGCCTCGAAAACATTCTAAATTCGGGGCTGAATAGTCTGTTTACTTTTTTCAGTGCCTTACGATTTAATACATGTATTGTAAATAAATAACTGTCTAATCTTCAGTATTTTGTTTAATATGTTGTTCAATAGTTTGGTTTAGTTAAAAAAAAAATGATTTTACTCCATTCAGCTTTAAATCCTGTTATTGGCCAGATGGTAAAAAGTCAGCCGCTATAAAGATATAATTATAATCTGAATAACGTCAAGATATTTTCCAAAAAAGAAAACTAAACACACATTGTTTTTGCCTGCATGACGTGGAGTATATAGATATTAATCTACACTTAAGTTAGTCTTAAAGTATGTTTGGTAAGTATTTTTATATAAATAAAAACTATTTAGACCTGATACAAACAACCTGGCAGCGTAACTGATGGTAACAAAAATGGTAATCGCCGGTTTAGAACATCTGCTATGTCAGAGGCATCGCAGCTCACTGCTGGCGATTTTTGAATTATCTCGTGAGCAATAATAAGCTTCCAAACTGGAACACAGCAACGCTTTGATGTAGAGTATGGTGGAGAAAAAAATGTAACTCCGATATTTATCTATACTTATAATAAATCTGTAGAGAGGTCAATTCTGTACATGAAATATATTTCCAAAATAACTATCAGCGGGTGATTAGTGATCGTTACTGATGCCAAAAATGCAATCAGTAAAATTTTTGTCTGTCTGTCTGTCTGTGTCTGTCTGTCTGTCTGTCTGTATGTTCGTTAAAGAAACAAAAACCACTCGACGGATTTCAACGAAACTTGGTACAATTGTTCTTCATACTCCTGGGCAGGTTATAGTATACTTTTCATCACGCTACGATCAATAGGAGCAGAGCAGTGAAGGGAAATGTTGGGAAAACAGGATTTCTTTTTAGGTGAAGTAGTAATAGGTTAGTAGTAGTTAGTTAGTAGTAGGTAAGTTTTGGTTAATTTATGTTCAGTTTTTTTTAATATTAAGTAGGTAAAAGCGTAGGTACTTTTATTAATTATAGGTATAGGTATTATTAATTATAGTAGTTATAGGTATTTAGTTTTAAGTGAAGTAGGTTTTATTATATATTATTTTATATATTGGACGTAGTTATATATTTTTAGTTATTCAAGCCCCAAGCGGACGCCGGCGTCCGCCCGCTATTGTCTTGAAAAACGCGTTGAATGAGAAATACGCGTTCTCAAGAATCGGCAGAAGAAAGAGCACATCGGTTAAACTCTATGAGAGTTAGTGCCTCGATTTCCGGAAGTCATTATTCCACGCGGACGAAGTCGCTGGCAAAAGCTAGTATTACATATTTTTAATGCAATGAAGGTACAGCCCGATTCAATGGGGGCTCTGCGGGGTAATTGCGTAATATACTATCAGTAGGAATGGCTTTCATAGACAGTTTAGACAGTTCAACAATACTTATTCAATGCGTTATTTACGTTGTTGTGCGGACAAATTTTCGAACATACGAAGCAATGGATTAGCAATATCCTTCAAAATGATTGTAATTGTGATCGATAGCGTGTTACGCAATTAGGGTGCTGAAGCTGAAGTGCGCACTCACTGCGCAGTACCGCACCCCTCACCCCCGCTGACACGTGAATTTGTTACGCAGCGACTTGCCTCTTGTACCTAGCTGACATAAAGTTTGGATCGGGCGCCGCCGTAATGTTTGAATCAGTCAGGGTTGCGACACGCAGCGGGATAGTCCGAAAGGGTTACCGCTACCCCGGAACACAAAGGGCTAAGGAAGGAACACGGGTGGGTTTTAGTCAGTAAGAGTCTGACACTCCCTTCTGCTCCACTCTGAGCGGAAGGGTTCATTTGATGATTTATGGTTAAAGAAATTTATTTCTCAATAAGAAATTACAAAGATTTCACTTACTTGAGAACATTTTTAACATTTATGTACTTATTACTTACATGAACTTTGACACACAAACTATGCAGCTATTGTTTTTCTTTACAACAAAATCATTTACGCAATAAGTTAATAACATTTCACTCTGTAGGTATGCAAATAACATTAGCGAATACAAAAACTTAGAATTTTTCAATCCACCCATTTCCCATTCAAAAAAAAAAGGGATTGCGACACACTACGTAAATACCAGTTAAAGCCATTTCATATACTTAATGGCCCCGATTCTGTTGTTCACAATCTAAATTAAATTTAAGTTCAGTGCTATTTCATTATGAAAAGGACAGAAGATAAATATTTGTTTAGTCCTGTCAAATTAGATAATCCATAGACAAGTTTGCGCTGACTGATTTGACAAAACTAAACTAATATTTATCTTCTGTTCTTTTCATATTGAAATAGAAAGATAAAGATGCACTGAACTTAAATTTAGTTTAGTTTGTGAACAACAGAATCGGGGCCAATGACAGCTGTTGTGATTTGTATATCGGTACGGACACGTTACTACAAGAACTATTGTATAACAGAAAAATAATAGAATAGAATAGCTTTATTTCAAACACAAATATCTATACAAGCTGAAATTTTAATGGTTGTTTTCCCGCGGCAGAACAATTTGGTCTCAGTAGTGCTACCTATTCATGGAGTTAAATTTAAAAAATAAAATTGTTTTTGTTTTCAAATAATTATAAAAATATGATCTCAACTCGAAAGCGTGAGAATCAATAGTGACTCACGTGCGCCCGCCCGCTACCTACCATCTTTAAGTAACCCTGGAAAAACCCCTGGTATTTCCAGGGACACGTGCGTGAGTGGTTAAGTAGGTATATGTGCCTATTGTGTTTCGTTAACAAAGGAGTACGTAGTATCGTATCAGCTGTATTATTAGTGTAGCTATAGGTACTATTGGTTCAAGATCGCGTTCGAGTTTTGTTTTTCACAATTGTAAATCTGCCATTTTTTAATATTTAATTTTATTTTTTTTATAAATCGCTTGTACTATCAAGACAAAATCATTTCGCTTCGGGAAAACAACCATTAAAATTTCAGCTTGTATAATGTTAGTATACAAAAAAATAATTTATTGCCTAGTGTTAGTAAAAATCAACCTCCGCACGAACTGCTGTACAATCGGAGAGCCGAAGTTCTCAGCTACAGTTTTCAAGATGCTGCTTTGGCTGCCCCTCACCCTCCTCAGAAGCGACGCGGTTTTTTTGCGTATAATAGCATAGAAGCCATCGGTGCGGGCTTGCGCAAACATTTCCGACGCGCTACAGTAACGAGGCAGCCTCAACAACATCCTGAAAGCATTGTTATATTGGACGCGCAGGACATCCAGCGATCTCTTAGTACAATTGACCCATAGACTGCCCGTGTACAAACTTTGGCAATAAGCCTTTTAAAAGTGTTACTTTTACTTCGTCTGTACACCGCGCAAATCTACGGGATAACATTTGTTACTCCGGACCGCTAGAGCCCTGCGCTCCCTCTCAATGTCCACATCGTCCCTGAGGTCAGCGGGAAGGCAATGCCCTAGGTATTTAAAAGTTGGTGACCCGTTCGTTAGCAACTCAGGTCCTTCTTCACGGCGTTTACCGCTGACCTTAAAGACCATGTATGCACATTTCTTAACATTATATTTTAATCCATGTGCGGCAGCGTAGGTCTTACACGTTTTAAGCATATCCCTGATTGCTCCCGCCGACGTAATGAACAATGAATAAATTTTTCACCTTACGTCCATGTGATAGTAGCGAAACGGCCAAACCACATATTTTGACTAAGGTGTAGAGTTTGTGAAGTTAAGGCTTGTAGAGTTAGGGCATGTAGAGTTAGAAGCTTGGCTCTACATGAGATCTTTAATTTTTTGCAACATTTTACATGAAAATGTTTGGTGGGAATTCACATCTTTAGAGTCGGAAATGAATTTTTGGAGATTGTTGACCGGTGTTTTTGGCTTAGCGCATCAACCAGCTCGCCATAGCCTGTAAGATGCTCCGTGGTATTATTGACGCGCCTGATCTATATGCTGTGCTGTCTCGCTTCTTCGTCCCAGACAATGACTGTCGCTGCAGGAAGCACATAAATATACAAATAAGTCTAAATATATAGTAGGTATCTAAGTAAATAAAAATCCAAAATGATGGCAATAATTTAATATTTACAATTAAAGCAACTTTATTTCTATATATTTTCCTAATTTATCACTTCTTGTGGCTTCAATACTTACACCTTGTATAATCAGCCTAGATAAGGACAATAACAT
Source organism: Globia sparganii (assembly GCA_949316385.1). Lineage (NCBI taxonomy): Eukaryota > Metazoa > Arthropoda > Insecta > Lepidoptera > Noctuidae > Globia > Globia sparganii. Next base: position 22,768,725 of record OX438666.1, on the reverse strand, counting down.
AAATCCTTCAAGGTATAAATATATTTTGTTTAAACTTACAGATTGCCGCATTTATTTTTCTAGGCGGCAAAATAAAGTTTAATCTTACCAACAGGCAATTTATTAGCTACAGCGTTCCGGACTAAAGATTTGGTTTCCTAGGTAAGCGGTTCTGTCACATTATAACGGCTCTCATGAAAATCTGTCATTTTTACCAGTATATATTTGACATTAAGGGGTGTCAAAAAACGCCCTGTATTTGGACAACCGTAAGGATCGATTTATCGTAGTCTAAGCACAGCGTAGCGGCAATCTAAAAGGTAACATCGTGAATTCACTCTTATCTCAACAATGTAATCTATACTAATATTATAAAGAGGAAAGATTTGTATGTAAGTATGTTTGTAACGAATTGGCTCAAATATTACTGGACCGATTTTAAAAATTCTTTCACCATTTGAATGCTACATTATCACTGATTAATATAAGCTTTTTTTTCCACCCGTGCAAAGCCGGGACGGGCCGTTAATTGCACATATTTCTATCGTGATTAAAAAGACGCGCGGATTCGCGCTCATTCCACGGAGTACGCGCGTCTGTGAGCATAGTCAGTCTATAACGTTCCCATTGCTGGAACACAGGCCTCCTCTTTGTGAGAGGGAGTGGGCCATAATCAACCACGCGGGCCCAGTGTGGGTGATCTAACAAATTTCTGATTTTTGGTTCTAGGCCAATTTTTCGATTTAAGAGCAGTGGTGATGAAATGAAATACACAAAGCAAAGTGCGTGGGTTCGAACTCACGACCTTCAAATCTTAAGTCGGAGCCGATACCAATGGCCACCAGAGCGACCAGCGCTGATTGGTGCGTGCGCGTTACATGAAGAGTTAAAGGTGAACATGCTATATTATCGACTGGCAAAATTTTACAATCTTTGTAAATATGTTAGCACCATGTATCTATCACATAATTGATTTACCAGTCTGTTATATTTTTAATTCTTTTTACCATTTGTGGTAGACTAAATTTTATTTTAGGTGCATCGTCTTCACATATAATTATATAATGAATGTATACAAAAACTTGTAAAACATTTTAAAAGAGTAACGGTGGAGTTTCTTGCCCATTCTTCTCCACACGAAAACTACATTTTGGAATGGGCGACTAGAATCAATTCTATTTTTTAATTTTTAATTTTGACGTTCAAAAGTGCCTTTTAAGTGCCTATTTGACATAAATGATTTGGCTTTGACTTTGACTATCTTTTAGACTGACGCTTTGCTGCAATTCGACACTGCACTACTATGAATCGACTCTGTGTGACCGGTCACCGCTTTCATAAGAAACCAAAGCTGTAGATACATCCACGAGGCTTAGAGCGGATTTGATTTGAGCCTTGGCCCTAATTAGGACTGGTCCTTAGAAGAAGCCTTTTCGATTTTGGTTTCTTTTTTAGCACATGTAAGAACTTCTACGCTTTTATAATAAAATTCATTACGTGACGATATTACCGTGGATGCCAACGTCCACATCCATATCGTCGGCTTATTGCAGGAAGTCATTATGTGACATATTCTGAGATAAACGGTATTGTATTTCGAATTAGTTAGTAGTTATATTGATTTGCCCATATTATCCTAAATAATATTTAGGATAATATTTATGTAGAACAGGGATCCCCAAACTATTTTGGCCAAGTGACCCCTTTTCCAAAATGAACTGTTACCTCAGACCCCCATGGCCAAATTACCTACTTTTAAGATCAACCCCGGCGACCCCCAAAATCAGTTTTCGTTTATGTCGACCCCTAGGAAACCGATATCGACCACTTTGGGAATCCCTGATGTAGAATGTGTCAAAAGGAGTCCATTATAGATAAAAACGTATTGATTTTTTCCAATTAATGAGTTTTTGCAATAAGCCGACGATATAATGTTTGGAAATACGTGCACGTTTTAACGTTATCGTGGACAGAAATTTAAAAGCGTCTTCATACAGGGTCAAATTAAATTAGCTAGCGAAACTCTGCAGTTTTACTTTGTTTTATCAGCTATTTTATTTTGTTTTATAGTGTTTAGACATCGATACGTTCATGTCTGTGAAGTCTACGAAAAACCAGATTTTAAAACTGATATTTCTAGTGACTTTGTGAGTTTCTTTGTGAATTTCTAGTGACTTTGTGAGTTTCTTTGTGAATTTCTAGTGACTTAATATTAATTTGACCCTGTATATTTCCATACATGTTGCTTCCCCATGCCATCATGATTTCGTGGACGTCCACGATAATAACGTCACGTAAAAAATTACAAAAAGCGCCCATCATTTACATCATGACTCATGGCTCTCATAGAACACCTATCGCCGACATTGGCCCCGATTCTCTTGTTCACAAACTAAACTAAATTTAAGTTTAGTGCATCTTTTTCTTTCTATTTCAATATGAATAAGACAGAAGATAAATATTAGTTTAGTCCCGTCAAATTAAATAATCCATAGACAAGTTTAGACGTGATTATAAAATTGGCTACTAAAAATACGCCAATTTACGTCAGACGCTGACTAATTTGACAGGACTAAACTAATATTTATCTTCTGTCCTTTTCTTAATGAAATAGAAAGAAAAAGATGCACTGAACTTAAATTTAGTTTAGTTTGTGAACAACATAATTGGGGCCATTATGTCATTAGTAAATAACAATATTAATTAAAAACAGTTACAGTCTCTCTCTGGTAAGAATTGGGCAACTTAATACTATAGGTACAGTCAACCGCATTTTTAAGTATCAATCTGACAGGGCCTTTGTGTAGTGTCTGTACTGGTTTTTGACAACAAGTGACATTGACATGTGGTTAACTGTTCTGTCAGCGAACCTACTCCACTGCATGCTTAAAGCCCATTCATAGATATTTTACCTCTGATTTTGCGCTACTGTTAAAAATCAAAGTGATCTTTATTCTAATTACAATAAGATTGCTGTCATCGTAGATTTTTATCGTTTTATCTTTTAATCACACTAATATTATAAAGGCGAAAGTTTGTGAATGTGTTTATATGTTTGTTACTTATTCACGCTCAAACAGCTGGACAAATTTTTATAAAATTTGGATTAACACATGGGCTGCTTTTTATCTCGATATTTCCACGACATCGAGTCTTATGCGGCTGAAACCGTGGGGCGCATCTAGTGTGTAATAATGCACACTTGCTTTTCCAATTCATTTTGAAATTGGCAGAATAGTCGACATCGGCTTTACTTACCATACATAAAAATAGAATAGAAGGTTGCTGTTGAATTGCTGCCGTAATCGTCAGAGGTAAAATAACTGTGAACGGACTGCACTTATTTGCTAGATACCTAGCAATACCGGAAAATTCTTAAAAAGGTTTGTATATATGCCATGTCACACTGTGCAGTATTATCGCCTTTGCCTTTTTGACATGACAAAATGGCAAATGAATTCCATTTTATAACACTAATAAAGGTACCTTAAATCGGAAATAACGCAACCATCTTGTTTGTTCAATACAAATTCTGTGACAATTGAAAAAATTTTAATACCAACATTGGCCCCGATTCTGTTGTTCATAAACTAAACTAAATTTAAGTTCATTGTATCTTTTTCTTTTTTATTTCAATAAGAAAAGGACAGAAGATAAATATTAGTTTATGTAGTTCTGTCAAATTAAATAATCCATAGACAAGTTGAGACGTGATTAAAAAATTGGCTACTAAAAATACGTCAATTTACGTCAGGCGCCGACTAATTTGACAGGACTAAACGAATATTTATCTTCTGTCCTTTTCATAATGAAATAGAAAGAAAAAGATGCACTGAACTTAGATTTATTTTAGTTTATGAACAACAGAATCGGGGCCCATGTTGGTATTTACATTTTTTAAATATTTTATGAACAACAGAATCGGGGCCATCGCCCCCTTGTAAATCGGGCATCATCCTATAATCATCCAGGCGCCAAAAGAAGAACCTTATACGACAATAGACAGTCATTTTTCACTAACACTTCAACATCTATTCATAAGCGGTTGAGTGCTTAATAATTCTTTCACTTGTATCTTCTCACTATCAAAAGCGAAGTCTTTTCTTCTCGCACAGATCCAGTGACAGTAGAGAAGTCTTGCTGAATGTGTCAGGAGGAGAAGACCAGCCGCCACTAGGACTACTTGTACTCCCAGGAGGATGTAGGGAGTGTAGACGTGGATCAACCTTAGATTATATATTTGATCATCTTGCATTCTTGGTTGTACCTGAAAACAGGGAAAATTTTCGTAGTGACATTTTAAATGTAACCTTACTGACACACTACGCCAATTTGACATGTTATGTTACATTTCACACAACTGTCAAAGAAAGAATGGTCTGAATATACGAACAATTAAAGCTTTTTTTGTGAATGGTAAATCATCAAATGACCCCTCCCGCTCAGGGTGGAGCAGGAGGGAGTGTCAGACTCTTACTGACTAAAACCCACCCCTGTTCCTTCTTTAGTCCTTTATGTTCCGGGGCAGCGGTAACCCTTTCGGACAATCCCGCTACCCCCGACAATTAAAGCTGGTAGTCAATTTGCGTAACACTTATTTCCCTGACTTTTATCTTATGTTTGATTCTCAAATAAGGCAGTGTATCTTAGTCAAGGGGTTGAAGATATAATACGAGTCTTATTATTATGTTAATAACTATTGTTGAAATGATGATGGTGATGAATCATCATCATTTCAGCCGAAAAATGCATCTACTGGTGGACATAGGCCTGCCCCAAGCACCGCCACTTCGACAGGTTCTGTGCTTCAGCGGATTTCTGCGGCCTTCACCGGGTCATCGTTCCACCTTGTGGTAGGTCTTCCAAAAGCTACGTCTGCGGGTATGCGGTCGCTACTCCAGAACCTTTCGACCCCATCGGCCATCTGTTCTGCGAGCAATGTGCCCGGCCTACTGCCACTTAAGATTGGCAACGAAGACAATGGTGAAGTACAAATAGATACTCACAATTTTAAAATAGCCGATTGGTACGAACATGTTAGAGAACCTGCTGATCTTGGAGTTGAAGCTGACGTCCTGGACCTTCACATTCACTTGCACAGAGAACTTCGTTGACATCACCATGCCGATGACCTGGAAGAAGTCAATTAATACAGAATCATAATATTTGGAGCAACTCCAAGATTAGAACAATTTGAATATCACATTCACAGCATGTATAAGAACAAGTTTAAAGAAAAACTAATTAGGGACGAATTTTTGAATATATATACATGTTTTATAAGCCTTGACAGTAACAGGATCAGAAAGGTTTTTTCTCTAACAAACATAACTTCAGTTTATCACAGTGCAGTTAGTAAGATACCTGACTTAATACAAGATTGCGACTTTAAGGTCTTAAGAGCCTATACTACTTCAGCTAAAATTCATTCTTTATCTCGCTCGCATGATACTGCTCGCGGACTGAGTGAGAGCGAGACAGAGTGCGGTTAGTTTAGGTATTTGCTTTTCACGGTGAAAATAATGATAATTAAAAAAAAAGAACATAAGATCTGCTTTATAGTTAGTTCAGTTAGTATACAAAGTTTCATGATCTAATTTGAAGTATTTTTTGAATATCAGCGGTTTATTGTTCTGTTTGGAGGTAACTTTGGAATTTTTTTCTATCGAAAACATTTTATGGAATCGTGTTTTCGTCAAACATAAGACCTAAGATTAATCCTCAACTTTACCATATATTTATTTCAAAATTAATGCTGCAGTATTTTCGACATAACGGATGATCATGCTAAGCCATTTGAGGTACTATAGACCCTTAAGCCATATCCTCATCAGCGGGGTTATCGCATAACACATGCAATGGCTTTAATTTTGACAGTTCCACAACATTCATTGCGATAATTACGGTGTTGAGCAGACAAATTTTTCGAACAGACGAAGCAATGGATTAGCAATATATTTCAAAATTATTCAGATTGTGACTTATGCAATTAGGGTGCTGAAAGACCTTCTGATATTAAAGCTTTGATACTTACAGGTTCAATGGTGAAGCCACTGCCATGCTGCTCCTCATTAGGATTCATACCCTCGACGCGCTCGTATAACAATGGGTTTGTGTCCAGGAAGTGAGCGTTTGACAGGACCAGTGGCAGACCTGAAACCGAGTTCATAAAATTATAAGAGATATAAAAACCCAGTAAATTAATGATAGAGGTTGAAAAACATTAAATTGGAATTTATTCCATTAAATTGATATATCAACTTGATGATTAAAAAATTTGCATAGTTTGAGTCCGAGAATTTGTGTCCATTTATCTGCAATCAGCGTTAAAACAGCTGTAAAAATAAGTAAACAAAATATTATCAGGCCGTACTACAGAGATACTGCCTGAAGGACTCAAATAGATTTATACACACAGGTCAAATTATTTTTCTCACCATAAAAGCAAGGCGACATATCTGAAACCCCTTCATGGCATATCCCTTTACTGCACATACATTCATTCTCAGGTATCGAACTGTAGCTTCTGTTAGTGATCTTGTAAGCCATGCCCTCGACTCCGAAGTCCATGGTCCTCTGACCCACGTACTCGAGCTCCATGAACCGGCAGAGCACGTTGCGGTAGATCTTCAGGGGCCGGTCGGTGGACATCCCTGGGGGGTAGACGATTCCTTCGAAAGTGTCATTGAAGCTGTTGCAGGAGGAGCTAGGAAATAAAAATTGGTATTAAAAAGTCGAACGGAGTAGGTAACTTTGGTTGATAAGATCGACGATAAGTTTTTTTTTTATGTAGTATCATGCTACATTGTGTAAGAGCTACCTAAGGGTTAGTGCAGACAGAGAGGAGCGCAGCGGTGAGGATTTTATTAAGCCACTCGAAAATCAACTTTAAAGTTATTGAAATAAAGTGCATATAATGCTTGAACATACGCGGGAAGGCACGCGCGCGCGCGACGTCGAGTCGGCGCCCCGTCAGAAAATGCCCGAGACCGCGCGAGAATTATTCCTCTCTATCTGCCTTCCCACGTTTCCTCGAGGACGCGCGAGCAGTTTTGTCAGGTTCAAGCATATATGCACTTTATTTCAATAATTTCAAAGTTGATTTTCAGGTGCCTTAATAAAATCCTCTCCGCTGCGCTCCTCTCTGTCTGCGTTGACTTTATGTAGCTCGTTTTGCAGTAACAATATTAGCAGTAACAATAAACAATTAGTAACAATATTGTTTAGGGTGCGCTAAACGAACTTCAGTGCCTTTTTATTTAGGGTTTTTACCATATTGAGAGTTTTGAATGGCATTAGTTGAATTCGAAGACATGTGACATCTACCAACCCGCATTGGGCCCGCGTGGAAACCTTATAGGCTGATTATGACTTGTAGAGCGATACAACGGGATGATAATTTAATAATAAAGCCTACCTTGTTTCCGGATATCCCCAACTTGAAAGACCTCCAATACCGTTGATAGACTTGATCATGAACTTGTCCTCATCTTTGGCGCTTACTTCTACCCTGAATGGGGCTTTTTCATCGTACAGCTGGGAACGTAACATAATGTTTCAGACTTTCAGTTACTGTTTTCGACTATGCAGAAAAGGGTAAACTTCCATAAATCTGTTACTCTGTGTGGAAAGTAATGGTTTCTCGCCGCACTTAATGGTCTGTTGGATCTAATACAACAATTGATTTTTTGAAGACGAATGAACGAAGATTTTATTGGCATGTAAGTAATGCTGTGAGATTAATGAATGTATTCTTTTTTATAATGTTTTTAAGTTTTAACCTCAACTTTATAGTTTTCTATTCTCTCTTATAGGTACGTGTATTTAAATATTGGTGTTAGTAATAATCGTGATTTTATTTTGGGATCAAATTCAAACATTCTCACAATATTTCATTCAGGTTGTTCAGTTTGAAAGAGAGACCTGAGTGAGTTTTGAACCAGCCAATCTGGACTTTAACTTGAAAACATCCTTAGCAGTTAGCATTATGAATTTATTATCTAATAATTGTAATAAACCTTTATTTCAGACTACAGAGAATCCATACAATAGTGTTAGTAACGAAGACTTAAAAGCGTTCATCCCGTGCAGCCTAGCAACGTCGCATTTTTAGTGATTTTTCGTGATTTTTTTATTCAATTTAAACCAAAGTACCTAGTATTTTTTACAGTCAAGAGCTAGATCGTTGTTATTGCCAGCCCGCACGGGATCAACGCTCTTAAAGCTGATGTTAGTATCCAAAAAATAATAAAATGCTAGTTAAAGTCTGGAGCCGAACTTCACACTCTCCACGAAGTATGTAATACATACCATACTCGTAGACGTATGAAGTCCGACCTGGTGATGCAACATAGGGCAATCCCGCCAACCGCACAATGAGAAAACAATCACAATCTTCATTTAACTAAATTAGTAACCAGTATCTTACCCTATCCAACAGCCCCAAAGTGTCGAAGTTGATCCAGCCCGGCAGGACGGTGTTGCCGACGCTGATGAGGGGCTCGCTGTACCCCCACAGGTAGTCATAGGCCGACATCTGAACAGTGGCCTTGCTTCCCAGTCGGGAGGTCAGCATGTTGAACCCCAACTTTGCGAAATAGCCGTAGTTGGAGACTGCTGAGGCCATGCTCTGGAAATAGAAGAACGTTTAGAAGAAAGAAAGAAAAATAATTTTGGAACTCGTACAGGAAGAACACAAGCTAAACAGATAAACACAATAGTATAAAAATAGGGGTCAGTCAGTTCTGTTTTGTTTGTATATACTTATTTTTTAAGTTGTGGAATGTTTTGTAAGCAAACTGCTGCCTTAACTTTACCAATGCATTCAACATACGTCTTATGGGCTATGAGCCGACAAAAATCATGAGTCTGTCTTTAGACATACTAGTGCTGGATAATTAATGATGGAGTGCGCACTCACAACGAAACGTATAACAAAACTAAATTCAAAATAACCAGCCATACTCCGCATACGAAACAATGTTTACACGAATTGCTGCGTAGCGAAGAAATCAGATATACATAGGTATCGGCTACGACGTACCAGTTATACCATCATTAAAAATCTCAAATATAAAAGGCAAGAGAAGATTGTCTCGTTAACAACCAATAAGTCGCATGTTGAAGCTAATTAAGTATAGATAATTATGTGAAAATAAACCGGTTCCTTGTTCGAAATATCTTATTTCCCTCATAAAGCAGCATCCGGGTTTGTATTTTTCACATGTTTTAAAAATAAGAAAATGAAATAGCACGAAATGTATCATGTATCAGAAAAGTGATGTCATATATATTTAATTTCAATACCTACTCGACCTTAATGCATGGGACGGCTGATATTTTTTTCGCGATTACGTTATTAACACCATGGAGAAGTGGTTCAGTTTGATGGTCTGCTGTACCACACCCTTAAAATATGACCACACTTTTCTGATACTCGCTGTACCTATTATGGACCATTGATAGATACCTACTGAGAAAACCAGTGTTTTTGTGATAAACTCACCAACATGGCAATATTCGGCATGGTAAGTATCATGTCCTCCGGCCTCCCGACGGACTCCTCAGGCAGGAAGGTGACCCTGTGCCGAGGAGTGTACCTCATAACGCCAGCCTCCGTATCTATCTCCAGATCATCATTTGTTCTGTTCTCTCTGTAAATAATGGAAAAAAACCTGAGGAACATTTTCCTTTTGGGCTCCTCCGCAGTCGGTTAAAAATAAGAGGACCGTCGTTACAAAAAAAAAACAAACAAACGGAATATAGTGGCCACTGTTATCCGTTTCTGTGCGGTCAGCATCCGCGAAATTCAAATCTTATTTTTTTGCAATTTGCAGTTCATTGTCAGGTTGTATGTTGAACAAAATAGAATTCGCGTGGGTAACAAGCATGAATTTATAGAGTTCAATCAACTCAGCCTGTCGCAGTCCACAGCTGGACATAGGCCTCTCCCAGGCTGCGCCACAACACCCTGTCCTCCGCCTTCCTCATCCAGTCCGTTCCAGCCACTTTCTTTAGGTCGTCCGTCCATTTAGCTGGGGAGCGTCCCACACTACGCTCGCCGATACGCGTCTCCACTCAAGGACTCGTCTGCTCCACCGGCCATCGGTCCTTCGACAAACATGGCCAGCCCACTGCCAGTTCAGTTTGCTCACTCTGCAAGCTATGTCGATAACTCCGGTTCTTTTCCGGACAATTTCAAAAGAGACTCCGAGCATAGCTCGCTCCATAGCGCGCTGAGCGACCTTGAATTTATGGACCAGCCCGACCGATTTATAGAGTTATTAGGAGCCCGCCATAGCTTCGCACGGGTGCATTTTTTTTTCAAATTAGCGGTTATAAATTGAGATATAAACTATCCTATCTTTCAAGTTGGATGAAACTGCACACAGTGTGCAAAATTTTATTACAATCGGTTTAGTAGTTTAGGAGTCCATTGCGGACAAACAACGTGACACGTAATTTATATATATTAAGATAATAATTAAAATCATCTATACAACCTACTAAGTTCATATAACTGATATTTCATGAAATGGTCGTTGAATAGATTTATATAGGGTGACTGGTAATTAGTGACCGATACCTAAACACGTGATTGTACTCATGATAACAAACAACTTTTACTATGGGGCCAAAACTGAATTCGCGAAAAAAAAACTGCTGTTCAGTACCTATATTTTGACCAGTTAGGCGAACATAAATGACTGAACAGCAGATTTTTTTTTCACAATTTCAGGTTTGGTCCATAGTAAAAGTTGTTTGTTATCATGAGTACAAGCACGTGTTTAAGTATCTGTCACTAATTATCAGTCACCGTTATAACCTAGCTTCTGCCCGCGACTTCGTTGGCGTGGAATTTTTGGTGTCCCTGACCTGACCCATCGCATCGCATCGCGTTGCCTGCACGCGCTATTACTTCGTTTTGAGTTTAACGTTCTTTCTGCTCCGAAGATTGGTAGCGTGATGTTAAATAGCCTATATATAACCTTCCTTAAGAAATGGGTTATCAAATCCTACTATCCTACTTCCTATCCTACTATAATCCTACTATATCACTACATAGTATAAAACAAAGTCGCTTTCTCTGTCCCTTTGAACGCTTAGATCTTTAAAACTACGCAACGGATTTTGATGCGGTTTTTTTTAATAGAGTGATTCAAGAGGAAGGTTTATATATAATACATGCATGCATGTGATGTCGTAAATAAACGCATTTTTTGCGCTTACTTTTCAAACGCTGGCTGAACCCTACGAGATAGGTCAAAATAATGTACTACAGTATTGTACACCTTAAAAAGGTCTACAAAAAAGTCCGCAATGGTATATGTCTATCTCTTAGGGATAACCCACAATAATCATTTTTTATCCTTTACTTTTTACGAGAAATAATGGCTTATTTACGAAGCGATTTTAAGCAATACAGCATTAATCCTTATCCAATTAAGTACCTTAAATACATTGTGCATTTAATATAGATATGGCCCTTTACAGCATGTAATTTAAATGAATATTTTCGAAGATATTACAGATTTAAAATGCAGGGACATAGCGGTTGCTGCGGTACCGGCCACGGCGGCGCGTGCTGGCATTCGTGCGAAGCCGGGGCGGGTCGCTAGTAATATTATAAATGCGAAAGTTTGTGAGGATGGATGGATGGATGTTTGTTACTCTTTCACGCAAAAACTACTGAACGGATTTTGATGAAACTGTACAGTAATATAGCTTATACATCAGAATAACACATAGGATACTTTTTATCCCGATATTCCCACGGGATCAAAACTTACGCGGGTGAAACCGCGGGGCGCAGCTAGTAATATTATAAATGCGAAAGTTTGCGAGGATGGATGGATGGATGTTTGTTACTCTTTCACGCAAAAACTACTGAACGGATTTTGATGAAACTTTACAGTAATATAGTTTATACATCAGAATAACACATAGCATACTTTTTATTCCGATATTCCCACGGGATCAAAACTTACGCGGGTGAAACCGCGGGGCGCAGCTAATAATATTATAAATGCGAAAGTTTGTGAGGATGGATGGATGGATGGTTGTTACTCTTTCACGCAAAAACTACTAAACGGATTTTGATGAAACTTTACAGTAATATAGTTTATACATCAGAATAACACATAGGATACTTTTTATTCCGATATTCCCACGGGATCAAAACTTACGCGAGTGAAACCGCGGGGCGCAACTAGTAATATTATAAATGCGAAAGTTTGTGAGGATGGATGGATGGATGTTTGTTACTCTTTCACGCAAAAACTACTGAACGGATTTTGATGAAACTACAGTAATATAGTTTATACATCAGAATAACACATAGGATACTTTTTATTCCGATATTCCCACGGTATTAAACGCGGGTGAAACCGCGGGGCGCAGCTAGTGCAAAAATAATTTTTCAAACCCGACTAGCAGTAGGTACCAGCCGGTCGATTCTCTAAATATCTCACCGTGATAACTTAGGGGAAGTGAGCGTGAATTGAGCTATCAATAAGGGTAATCCCTAACATCTGGTGGAGTGACAGCTCACTTCACCTAAGATTTCACGGTGAGATTTTACAGAATAGCACTGCAGAGATTAGCGCGTTCAAACACACAGACTCTTCAGCTTTATTAATAGTACAGATATGATTTTATTGATTATACGAGTAATTCTGTAAAGTCATATTTGTTACGCTCGCGAATCATATTTAAATCAACATTCAACATGACACTGACCTGCAAATTGAAAAAAGATAATTTGGATTTCGCGGGCTATCTAGCGCATCCCCTTAAGACTATGCCGACCGCACAGTGGCGCCCTCATCGTTTGTTTGGTTATTTCATACAATTTATAATGAAAATGCAGAAAATAAGCACGTTGAGTTGTGCTTCACAAGATTATACGTTAATATTATTAGAAACGGTAGTTTTACATTGTTTAGTATTATTGTAATCCTTAAAACGGAATATAGTGGCCACTGTTATCCGTTTCTAACGTAATATTAACGTATAATCTTATGAAGCACAACTTAACGTGCTTATTTTCTGCCTTTTTATTCTAAATTTTATGAAATAACCAAACAATCGATGAGGGCGCCACTGTGCGGTCGGCATAGTCTTAAACGAAAACCTACTCCAACAAAGGAATTATGTTTTATTACCTAGGCCAGGCTCTGTGGGTACTCTTGCATAATAACCTCATTAGCGACGGTGCTTTGTTTCACTGTTTTCCTTAGTTCACCGTCAGTGTTAAAGAATAATGATAATTACGTCCTATAGATTATGTTCTTCCTTATTAGATACATCTATTATACGTAAAACAATGGCCCCGATTCTGTTGTTCACAAACTAAACTTAAGTCCAGTGCATCTTTTTCTTTCTATTTCATTAAGAAAAGGACAGAAGACAAATATTAGTTTAGTCCTGTCAAATTAGTTAGAAAGAAAAAGATGCACTGAACTTAAATTTAATTTAGTTTGTGAACAACAGAATCAGGGCCAATTTGCAAAACTACGCTTGCGGGGCTGCTAGTCTAATATATAAAATTCTCGTGTCACAGTGTTAGTTATCATACGGTAACTAACACTGTGACACGAGAATTTTGCATATCAGGTAGGTCTGAGAATCGGTTACTATCTATTTATTTTTTTTTTGCAAAACGACGTTTGCGGGGTCAGCTAGTTATTATTATAATACTACCTTGTACTGCCTTGTTTAAGGAAAGGTCACAGTGTGGCTGCTGAGCCCACACACAAAAAACACACTAATGTTCTTTCTCCAAATCGGAGATCGAACTCAGGATTACACAAGGATTGTGTAATCCTGAGAACATACTAGTGTGTTTTTGCTATCAGTAGCCCAAGGTCTGGACTCGTCCTTATATCATACTAGCGGCCTGTCCCGGCTTCGCACGGGAGGACATTTATTTTTTAAACATTTTTTTTTCTTGCAATTAAAAAAACCTATATTAATCAGTGATAATGGCCCCGATTCTGTTGTCCACAAACTAAACTAAATTTAAGTTCAGTGCATCTTATTCTTTCTATTTCATTATGAAAAGGACAGAAGATAAATATTAGTTTAGTCCTGTCAAATTAGTCAGCGCCTGACGTAAATTGACGTATTTTTACTAGCCAATTTTTTTAATCTCGTGTAATTTGTCTATGGACTATCTAATTTGACAGGACTAAACTAATATTTATCTTCTGTCCTTTTCGTAATGAAATAGAAAGAAAAAGATGCACTGAACTTAAATTTAGTTTAGTTTGTGAACAACAGAATCGAGGCCAATGTACCATTCAAACGGTGAAAGAATTTTTAAAATCGGTTCAGTACTTTTTGAGCCAATTCGTTACAAACATACATACAAACCTTTCCTCTTTATAATATTAGTATAGATAAAAAACAAAATACGATATGTGTTGGGTAAACAAGTTAAAAGATGTACTTCAACTTACTGGTAAGTGAAAGGTCCCACCTCTTCCATCTTCAGCTTGTCATCTTCACCGCTGACGAACCGCTCAGCATTAGTGATGTTGAACAGGTACGCAGAGAGGTGGATACTGTCCACCTCCTTGATGATCGCCTCATGGACGTATGTGCCGTAGTCCACGCGGGCACACTGAGGAAGGGAAAGACCAACAATCAGCATAAGCAGGAAATACGTGCACTGAGTGGAATTTGGGGTCTGGATTTATGGCCAGTTTATTTATTTATTTAATACTTCAAGCCACTGACCTCTATTATTACCACTGGACAGGCTGTTCCAAGTGTTTGACAGCAATTTTTTTGTCTCTTTTTGAAGCGCCACTAGCGAGAGTCCAGAGAACTAATTTTGACGTATATTGCAAATGGCTGCGAGAGAAGTGTTTGTTTACTGTAAAGTAATTTAGCATTTTGAATTAATTTGGTTCGAATTTAATGTTATTCTTGATAAATGCATTATACAAAAGTTATCAAGAATGATAACTATATTTAAATACAACAAGTACAAGTTTCGACATCACTTAGTTTTAGTACCACAGACACTCGCTACGTCCGACAGCGCCAAAATGGCGATTATCAAACAGGCACAAAAGCACTTTGACAGCCGCCAGTCCAGTGGTATTAGTAGAGGTCAGTGCTTCAAGCACATAAATCTACAGAGGCGGACTTAAATCCATAGACATTTTCTACCAGTCAACCTTTGGGTGATGCAGAGACAAACAGTAGGAGGTGCAATAATGAAAATTAAGGAATAGATACTTATACTGTATACTGCTTAATATTTAACTTACCTATTAACTTTAATTTATTTTATTAATTTATTTTCAATTATTTATTTAGATATAATTTTAATTCATATTCAATCATTTGTTTTCGATTCTTTATGTTACGAGTATACACTTAAATGAATTATTTTTTGATCTCCTCATGACTAACCTAGTGTTAAGATAATGCAATATTAACAAAATATGGACATTTAAAAATGGTCTGAATTAAATGAATTTAATTTTATTTTATTTTTATAGACTGGCTTGCCCAATATTAGGTACAGGTGAAATGTGGGTACGTGTACTATAGTCGCTATAAGTAGACTTCGACCTAAGCCTTCGAGGATTACAGGCGTGATGTTACAAGCGGAACACCCTGCAAGAGTCTGTTTCCCGCTAGCTATAACCTAGGAGTCTTCAAGTCGAGGTTAATAAGTTTCTTGTAAGAAAGTGTATACCATCATCTACAATATTACACCTTCGTCACTTATCATCAGCAACTCAATCTCACTCACTCAACTACACCGTTGATCTTCTGGGTTCGATTATCAGGTCGGCCAAAGTGTTATTGGGTTTTTCATTAGGAATTTCGAACAGCCCGGAGTTTGGAAGTTGGCTGTGTGATTGCATCGATTGACGTCAAATTTCCGTGATAAATGAACAATTTTTCCTAGACCGAAATATCACGGTCAAGAAATGCTGATGCCAAAATAGAAGTGATGTATGTATATACTTACATAAACAGCGATAAGCCGTATCGGGTCCACCATCACGGTCAGCATGGCTGCCGCGAGACATGTCGCTCCTAGCACTAAGCTCACTAGCAACTTTACTGAAAAAGAGAAGAGTTTTTGGGATCAGTTTTAAAAATGGTCTGACCTATCCTATATATTCATTTATATACTATATTAGCTGGCCCGACGAACTTCGTATCGCCTCAGAATCAATAAATGGTATTTTATTTTATTTTATTGGGACAAAAAACAGTTACACACGTTAGTATAAGCTAAACAGCATTTAAATACAAAAAGTAGTTATATTACAGTCGAAAAACGTATAACCCACACTATTGTCCACGAAGTGACATCGGAGTATGACAATGAACGCATGTTATATGAGAAAAAAAAATGTACGCATTTAGAAGAATGAAGAAAAACACTCCGAATAATCGAAGGAAGCGGATGACAAGAACATCCGTCTTATGGGCGACTTGCAAGAGATTGTGAAACTATTCTTTTAAATTTAGATTGCTACAGCGCGAAAATATCAAAATCAATAAATTTTGAATTACCTAAAGGTTTCTAAAAGTGCGTGCACCTCAACTATTCTACACTGCGTGATTTTAAGTATAAAAAAAAAACTATATTAAAAAAACAACGCGGAAGAGAACCATTGATACGAAAAGAAGTATATTGAGTGGTGTAACGTGCCTTTTAGTCTGATCTAAATAAATGTAATTTATTTATTTTTCATATAAATCTATGTAAGGTCTAGCTAAAGAAATTATGATACTAAATCAAAATCAATTGGGTATGTAAAGTTTTTTTCAGGTATTTTTTTTATATTTTTAATTTATAGATTTAGTTATTTTATGCAACTAATTTCAAAATTTTGGTTTTCTAAGCAGCCATTAATTTTAAATAAATTTTCTAAATTCTGCTTCAAAAGTAGGCTGAAGAGTTCAATATCTATGCCACGTATAACACAATAATAAAAATCCTAAATTTGACGTTTTTTGCTTGACATCAGAAACTTCAAGCATGACACTAGACAGTTTTAGAGGTGGGAATGATCGACATAATCGATTGAACATTTATTTAATACAGTTATTAATTTTGTATAGGGATAAGTGGAAGGAGGGAAGGGAGGCCTTTGCCCTGCAGTGGGACAGAAATGACTAATAATTAAATTAAATAATAGGTATTATTAATATGCCATTATCAAAATCAAACCAATAACAAGCAGCTATAGTACCTAGTTATATTTGCAAGTTTCCAACACCATTTTATGCAAAAAGGATCCAACCCACAACATGACCGAAAATGAGTTTAGTATACCAAACTGCTCGTCAAGGTCTATATTTTCGATTAGCAAAAACAATCCAAGTAAAATACGAATTTTTAATGTCAAAATATTCGTATTTTACTTGGATTGTTTTTGATAATCGAAAATATAGACCTTGACAAGCAGTTTGATTTACTTAACTCATTTTCGGTCATGTTGTGGGTTGGATCCTTTTTGCATAACTACGTCCATTTGTGGTTACAAAATAGTTCGAATGATTTTATACTTAATATTATTATTTAAAGGGAATGCAATTTATTTAAGCTATCATTATAATGATCGATTAACAATAATTCAGAATTCGGGATTTAGATTTTTTGTGTGAATAGATTTTCAATGTTTGATTTGAATCGATTCAAAGGCCGAAATTTTCGCACGACTGCATTACATATATTATTATGGTCATCCCTATAGTTGACAAAAATGACTTTAACTTTTTATCATATGATGAGAGGAGGCACTGAAAGTATTCTCAATCTGCTTACTTGTGACGTCATTTGGAGGTCAAATGAAAGTCAAGTGGTATTAAGTGTTTATGTTAAAATAAACTCCATCTTATAATTTTAAGCGCTAAAAATAGAAAAATTAAGTTAAGAAACCTTAAATCTCGAAATGGTTTGGGAATCAGCGTAGGATTTTTTTTCTTTACATACCGAATTGCCGTGGGGTAGTCACGCAAAAACTCGAAAATGGCCCGAGCAATTTGAATAATTATTTTTTACTTTGTTCGCTTCAATACTGGGGTGGTTTAGGAAAAAAAAAAGGGGAATATCTAAATTTTATCTCACGTGGTAAGTACGAAGTTCATCTAAAGAAAAATAATGAATGATCAATTTGATTAAACTTACTTTTCGTGGCTCTATTCCGCTCATAACTTCCTTTGGAGATGTACCCCATTTTCAGTGCCTCTTTCATCAGGTAAGAATATTTAAACGCCGTGTTAAAAAAAAGTATCCCGCGGAGATCTGAAACAAAAATAAATAAATAATTTGCCTTATTTATTAAGTAATTAGCATGTTTATTTCTTTATGTAGATCTTTTAAGACACTTTCACACGTCATTATTTTAAAACTAGATGGCGCGGGCCTAGCTGACTGGCTATCTCTTTTAAAGTCCAAAATTATTAGGATTTTATGTGAGTCTAACAATGCAGGGCCATGTTTGGAAGGGCCTTTTGAAAAACGAGCTATTCCAGCTTTACGTTGAGCTGTCCCAACAGACGGCATGCTTGTATCGGTCATCGTATAGCTCAACACTATTTTAGGGAGCTCATCGACTCATCACACGATGCTACCAGCGGGGTAATTGCGTAAAACACTATCAGTAGCAATGGGTTTAAGTTTGACAGTTCAACTACATTCATTGCGGTATTTACGTTGTTGAGCAGACAATTTTTCGAATTTATCATGCAATGGATTAGCAATATCTTTCAAAATGATTTAGATTGAGATTGATAGCGTGTTACGCAATTCGGATGCTGATCTGCGTTGGCCATATATAAAATACTAGCGGCCTGTCCCGGCTTCACACGGGTGGACATTTATTTTTTAAACATTTTATTTTTTCTTGCAATTAAAAAGTCTATATTAATCAGTGATACTGTAGCATTCAAATGGTGAAAGAATTTTTAAAATCGGTTTAGTACTTTTGAGCCAATTCGTTACAAACATACATCCACACCTTTCCTATTTATAATATTAGTATAAGTATATAGTAGGTATATAGATTCAAAACCGCCAGACAGTTATGATCATGTATTCAATCTAGGCTGCATGCCACATTCTCAATTTCACAGTTAGTTTTCTCTTTAAGGCCACAGCTTGCCCGCGTGGATGTCGGAAAAGATCCCACGGGAACTTACTAACGGGATAAAAGTCTTATCCTATGTGCAATAGCTTACAAACTGTGTGTGCCAAATTTCATGCAAATCCGACCACGTTTTTGCGTGACAAACATACAAACTTTCACATTTATAATATCTAAGTAGTAGGATTGTAAGTAATACTATTCTATTCTAATACAGTCAAGGAGTGAAAATAAATATTATTGAGCAATTTCAAACAAATTCCTTTCTCACATAGCGGGCATATGTCACCTTTCCGAACAGTACTATTCTGTAAAAATCTCACCGTGATAACTCGGGTGAAGTGAGCTTAAAGTGAGCTGTCATTAGTGTCGATCCCTAGCATTTGTTGGAATTAGAGCTCACTTCACCGAACTTTTCACGGTGAAATTCTAACAGAATCGGCCGGCTGTAATACTAAGAGGCAAGTAAAAATTAACTTTAAGCTGCTCATAATTATTTATATGAATAAATATGTTAAGCAGCTTAAAATTAATTTAAAACTAATTTTAAATTACGTACAGTCAATGATGACTGTACGTAATTTTGATCAGCATTAGAGTAGCTCGCGAAATTAAAATTTTGTTACGTGTTTTTGCAATCTGCAGGTCAGTACCTATCAGGTTGTATGTTGATCTAAATATTATGATTCACGGCCAAGTCGGTAGTTACTTAAGTACATAATAGAAATAATATGGCATTTAAATCTTAAATATTGTTTGTTTTTGACATTGATGACCTTGAGTTCATTTATAGAAACTGGATTTCGAACACTAGGTGAATAAGCAAGTTTTTATTGCCTTTTACAATTCACTTCGAATCTTACAGCCGTACTCAGAAACGGCACTCAAAATAATCAGTTCTTGAGGTGTCCCATGGTGTTCCCCCACCCTACTACTCCCACATCCCACCGGATCCCGAAGGCTTGATTAGGCCATGGTTTTTGGTGAAATTTTTCTCTTTTAGGGTTCCGTACCAAAATACTAAAAAAGAACCCTTATGGTGCGACTCAGTCTGTCCGTCTGTCCGTCTATCACAGCTGAATATCTATGCTATCATCTTAAAAATTGGAATAGTTTTAGATGACGTTTGTCCAACTATTTTTACAATTAAAAACAATTTTTTTTTTCATCTGGGACTGGAAGGGGCGTCTTAAAAATTCGAAGTGGGGCTACCAGGACACGTGAGGAGAAAGAAAGAATCAAAGAGCGCTGTTTGCACATTCTCAAACATTTTTTCCTTTTTTTAGACCTCATAGTTTTCAAATTTTGATGAAAAATGTAAAAAAAAACACCGTTCTCCCCTCTTATCTCTGAATTTTGCATACAGAAAAAAAAAATTGAAATTATTTTATGTGATAGATGTTTATCTATAGATTACAGGAAAAATAAAACGATGTCTCTAACTAGCACACTTTTTCAGAAATCATCAACAAAAATTACATTAGTTCTACTATCGCTCAAAAGATGGCACTGACCTAAAACTGCAATATTCTACACAGCAGTGTTATAATTCTCTGACGAATTTAAGCCTCACCGATGAAAGTTTAAAAACATTTCACGTTTCACTATACGCTCTTGACCGGTTTTTTTTCATAGTGTCCCGTTTCGTATCCACCGACCAATGTATTGTGAGAAAAGATTAAATTTTTCGCATGTTTGTTTGTTACGCTTTCACGCTGAAACGGCTGAACGGATTTGGACGAATTTGACACATGGGTAGACCATGACGTGGATTAGCACATAGGATATTTTATATCCCGATGTCCCCGTGGGATCGACACAAATGCGGGTGAAACCGTGGAGCGCAGCTAGATGAGAAATATATGTCTGAAACCAAAAAGTTAATAATTGCTTATTTCTAATTGCCGTCTCTGAATACGGGTGTGAGCGACCGCACCTATCTACCTATACCTACCGTGCATAATAAAATGTGAATTCATATGTTTTTTTTTTAAGTTGATCATCGCGAATTCTCACCTTGACACGCTTCGACATTCGGAGTTACGATAAACAAATATTATATAAATGGCGATATTGCATAGTTGCGTAGGAGCAGCGGTGGCCCAGTGGTAACGGCCGCGACTTACGAGTTGCAGGTCGTAGGTTTGAACCCTTTACTTTGTGTAGGTAAATTATTTCATCACCATTGCTCTTAAAACGGCGAAGGAAAACATCGTGAGGAAACCGTCATGTCCTAGAACCAAAAATTCGAAGACATGTGACATCTACCAACCCGTACTTGGCCCGCGTGGTGGATTACGGCCCACTCCGCGTGGTGGAAGCCTGTGTCCCAGCAGTGGGGACATTATAGGCTGATTATGTATTGCATAGTTTGTGAGTTTTTGAGGTCAGACGACATATGCCCTGTAAGTACTATCACCAGCTAAATTCAAGTTATTACCTATTACTTATCTGGAATAGAAGGGTTCTTAAATAAAAAAAATCCTTTTATTGACTCCGAAGTGCACATTACAGAAGACCGCATTAAATGATATTTACTGTACCTACCCATTCTTCTACTAAGAAAGACTTTCTCATTGTTAACAATATATTTCAATATTCACATTTAAAAAATAAATACATTGTCAGTCCTAGCTTGTCCTACTAATCCTACTTCCTACTAATCCTACTAATATTATAAATGTGAAAGTTTGTGAGGATGGATGGATGGATGTTTGTTACTCATTCACGCAAAAACTACTGAACGGGTTTTGATGAAACTGTACAGTAATAGAGCTTATACATCAGAATAACACATAGCATACTTTTTATCCCGATATTCCCACGGGATCAAAACTTACGCGGGTGAAACCACGGGGTGCAGCTAGTTTAAAATAAAAAAAAACAATCACATAAAAAGCTTAATATATACAGCATAAAACCTTTTTTTTTTTGTAAAATGATACATTCTATTCTATTTAAAATTAATGATCCATCTAAATTAGTTTTTAGATATATTATAAAAAAACTATGCTCAATAAATGATTTCATTTTATCTGCCTATAATTAATGGGATTTTTATTTAAATCATTAATCTATACTAATATTATAAAGAGGAAAGATTTGTATGTATGTTTGTAACGAATTGGCTCAAAAAGTACTGGACCGATTTTAAAAATTCTTTCACCATTTGAATGCTACATTATCACTGATTAATATAGGATTTTTTTTTCTTTTTTTTCCCACCCGTGCGAAGCCGGGACGAGCCGCTAGTTTTTAATAAAAAAAGAGTAGGACCAAATTTTCGCTCAAGAGGTAGCAGCTTCTTTGAAACTCAAAGCATTTATTTCACAGGCACTTTTGAGTTGTCAATGGATCGGTCAGTCAGAAAGATGAAGCTATTTAGCCATTCCAAAACGTAGCTGGTTGCTATGGAGAAGAATGAGCAAGAAACCCCATGGACCCTATTTTAAATCAACATTATTGTTACAAAATATTGGTAACATCATTAAAAACTTGTTTAACTTACGGTAAAGGAAAAAATCGCTTATGAAACCTCGCACTTTCAGAGGAGAGGTCTTTGACCTGAGGTGGGGTCATTTACCTACAGGGGTTCGAAAACCTTTCAAAATTCCAAAGCCCTCGTTTGAATTCGTTAATTATAAATCGATTAGGTATTCTGAGTCTTTCATGCATCCCATCTACTTACATTGAAAAATAAATAAGTAAATAAAACCGTTTTTTTAGAAGCTCTCAGATCACAATGAACTCAATAAACTCAGGTTTATGAATAATCGGAATTGAGGTTACAAAATCGATATCAAAAATTATTTTTTTAATGGATAGGGTATGCCTCAGCGGTGGTCCTATAAAAATATTTGTATGATTGATCGTTGGCTTAAAATGAGTCGAGACTACAGCTCGGAAAACAAAGAAAATTTTGTAGATTGCATGCACAAACTTAGCTTTAATGAGGTATTTCATTGTGTCGATCCCGAATTACGATCTGTCTTCAAGCTAAACTCAGCTGACAGTTACTTGCCATTTTTTTAAAAGTATAAGTTGCTAAACCATTTTTATACATGTTGAAATTTTAATCACCGGTTTCCCCTTAGGGGGACTTATCATTATGAACAACTTTTACTACGGGGCCAAAACTGAAATAGCGAAAAAAAAATCAGCTGTTCCCTGCATTTTGACGAGTTATGCGAACATAAATGTAAGGAACAGCTGATTTTTTTTCCCCCGATTTACAAAGAAAATTATGCGCTTCGGTAATCTTCGTGTTTCCGAATGAGTACGAACGTCGCGCCACAGAGTAACCTCCTACAGAGTTCCAGAGAGAACACAGAGTTACACGGTGATTAAAATTTCACCTTGTATATTTATGAGACAGCAGTATTCGTGAAATCATTTTTACATCTATTTAAAACACTGAAATGGAAACGTCGCTCGCAACAATGAGATTTGCGCTAATACACATAACACAGCTTTTTACACAAAAAGTTTCTTAGGCATGGCACCCAGATTGTACAATAAAATACCGGAGCCTATAAGAGGAAAATACGAACTAAATGATTTAATTTTTTTTTTAATAAATGATTTATTTCTGTAAGTAGGTTTGTACAAACACTTTTACACGTCAATATTATTATTATTATTTTTAAACTAGATGAGGTCGGCGTTTCCTAACTGACTATTCTGAGAAGAAAGGCCGAAACAAACTCAGAGGTCACAGTCTCTTTTAAAGTCCAGACAAAATCTTGGTCAAATCATGCATGTAGATTGGTGTCTGAAATGGTCTTTTGAGGAAAGAACCACACAGATTGAGCGGACCTGTCCAGTCAGTGCACGCATTTGTCAAAAATCGTGCAGCCCAACTCAGAACTTGAGGAGCTCAACGATTCGACGAACAATACCAAAGATTGGACATTTGGGTAGGCCGCGTAGATTAATCAAACTGCCAGATCATAAAACTAACTAAGAAGAAAAACAGAAAAAAAGAAAGAAATGACCCACATAGTCCTCACATTCACAATTTCCTAACTCAAAAGGCATATTATTCCATTAATGAATACCTAAAGTCCTCTGAACCGTATTTCGGCCACTGGGGGCCAATCTCAACGGAGACTAACCTTCGGCGCGGGAGATATTATATAGTGCACAAGTTTGTGCGCAGACACAGGTGCACTCCCTCTTCCCTCACTCTCATAGTCCGATGGGACGGCAATACGCCACGACCGGAGAAAGATCAGGCGCAGGACCAACGGCTTAACGTGCTTTCTGAGGGACGGGGGTATCACACCGCCAAAATCCAAACTCCGGGCTGTTACTAAGCAATTCCTAATGGAAAAACTCAATAACACTTTGTCCGACCCGGGAATCGAACCCAGAACCCCACGCTCAACAGTCGCACTTGCGACCACGAGACCAACGGGCAATTAAAAATGAATACCTAGAAGATAATGCAAACATTTAAATTTGCGACTATGTCAGTTGTAAATATGTATTTATTTAAAATTTAATTCTATACATAAGAAATGTTAAATAAATTCTAATACATAAGAAATGTTATTGTATCTAACATTTTAAATGTTCTAAACAAATTTTGTATGCAATATTGTTAACTTTGATAGAGGATAGTTTAACTCTGTTAGCTTGCCGTTTAATTTTTAACAAAAACTTTTACTAAGTATATTGTAATTTCGTATACCTATCTACTTGATATTTGTACGCCGTTAACGGCAAAACATAGAGATCTCTGTACCTATTATATTTCAAACACATACTTTTACACAAATAAAAAACTTTGACTTTGACTTTGAAAAACCGGTTTTGGACGTAGTCTGAGGAACCAGTTAGTTTTAACACTTACCAACCTTTTATGAGTGTACAAAAAAAAAACTAAATGCAATGCTAAGAATTTTAGTGAGATTAGATTTGCTCATGGTTTGGACGGTCTTTTTATTCGCCTTCAAAAAAGGAGGTTCTGTATTCGACCCGTATGTATGTATATATGTTTGTATGTCCGCGATTTTTTCAAAAACTAATGAACTAATTTTGATAATTCTTTCAGTGATGTGATCTACATACTTTCAGGAAGATTTTAGTATATAATACATTAGGTAATTATTCTTATGTACGAAGTTATATGCATCTCCGGCATTTCTATGCGAATTTTGATGATTCTTCTAGTGGTCTTCAATTCTTCAATGCACTAGTGTTAATTGAATTTGTATGAGGTAGGTACAACTAAAAAGTGAAAAATAAAAACGTTTTTACAAAAAAAAAAAACTACAAAGTGAAAAAACGAAAATGCGGAACCAACGACACCGACTTCCGGAATTTTAAGTTATTTTTCACTTTGTAGTTTTTTTTGAAGTTGGAAGCTTTTTTTGTAAAAAAAAAAATTCATGATGTTTTATACTTAGAGTTTTTTTGTAGCTGTTTTTTCTTTATACATGCTTTTATTTATTAACAGGTAATGCTTATAATTATACAATATTAAATTCTGTACTATTTCACAGTCTCTGGATAACTTTTAGTCCACTTATCTGATTGATAAATTATGTCCCATTTTAAGGATTCCAATTAAGCTAAACTCGTTCTTTATAAGATCGTTTGTTCGTGTGTCACAGAGGTTTTTCTCTAAGTTATGCCACTTGTTATCCGAATTTTAGCATAACGACACGCTACTTCGCCAGTCAACGACCAAAAATCATACCATTTGAAACTAGTTTTGCGAACGTGTTGTACGCACGGCTACACATCAAACTATACATAACCAGTATAAGCTGACTCCTTATTGTACGAAAAAACTGGAACTGTATAGCTTGGTGTGTAGCCGCGTGTACATAATTGGGTCTATGAAATAATAATAAGAATTTAATGATTGTATGGCCTTGAATTTCCACATAATATTTTAGAAGATCAGAATTGATAGCAGAATTAATTATGTACATATTATTAGACAAGATTATTTATTGCTTAAACATGGCAAGTAGGCATTTGATATTGGATTTACATTATAAAAATATTACATTGTATTGCGTACTATTCAATCAGGTTTGCAGAAAATGGCACGGGATTAACAGACAGACATATGTAAGTAGTAGTTATTTAACGATTAAGTGAATCATTTACGACTTAAGGCACCACCTCCACGGGAGAAAGTCGCGCCTTGGCATCAAATTCAATAAAAAACTGTATGAAGCAATCTCCACACGGCGATATCATCGCGCCGAGAATTTGTCGGCGAGACTATTTATCGCCGCGATTCTCTCGCCCGTGGAGATGGCGCCTATAGTAGACAAAAAATTGGATTATAGGTGATCTATAATTTGTGAGCAATTAGCAAAAAAATTTAAATCCCCATTCAAGTTTGGAGACTTGAAGTGTTGCATCAGTTTACTGACGTAATTTTGGGGATCAAGGAAAGTCCGCTGATTAATTCGAACAAAGCTCATTCACACGAGGAGAGTGTCTCACCTCGAAAAAGCGATTATCGTAAATGGAGAAGTTGGCGCGTGTTAAAAGTACCTACGTCATACGTGAAATACTAATTACATAGACTGTAGAGTGTAGACGGGGGATCGAAGAAAAACCAAAAATTACAATACTTATATAACTATTTTATTTAAAAGGAAATTTCAGTTAAAAGGAATGAAATCTATTCAATGCTAGAATGACAAAAAATGCCGAATTTCGCTACGTCAGCGGCTCGTTACTGGCCGTGCGTCATTCATATACTTATGCACCCGGTATAAACTAAAGGAATTTCAAGGTCAGCATTATTCATTAAGGATTCGTATTTAATATACTTAATTGCATATTGTTATAGACTATAAAATAAAACGTTTGATCTACATATACTAATATTAAAGAGTTTGTTTGTATGAATGCGTCTCTAAAACAACCAGTCGCAATTGAAACATTATTTTTTTCATTTGATAGCCCAATTTTTGAGAAAGGCTATTTAGCATCACGCACTCATCACATCACTTAGTTGCCGAGCAAAAAAAAATTTACTCAGAAAGAACGGGTGGCGATGCGATGCGACGCGGTGAGTTGGGGGAACAAAATATTTCACGCGGACGAAGTCGTGGGCAGAAACTAGATCATTTATAAGCGAAAAGTAAGCAAAATAAGTTCCTCACTTCGTGCGCCTAAACAAGCTTTAAGGTCATAGCACACATATCAACTCGGAAAGGGATTGTCACCGTATCAACTCGAGCCATTCAGTATTCTTTGTATGAATCTTCCTACTGCAACGCACACTAATCAGAATCGTAACGTAATCGCCTCGCCTCGGGACAAGCTCACGAACCGCGCTGCGGTGCGTGGTCAACCTGCAGTTCCCGCGCTTACGGCTCGTCGTCTCCGCGCTTACGTCTCTCCGTACCCGAGCTTACGTCTCTTTGTCCACCCTTGCCCCTCTCACTCAACCAGCGGTCGGCGAGCCGTAAGCGCGGCGTCGCCTAGCCGTAGCAGAGTCGACGTATCGGAGCTGCTGATCCGTTTTGGTTACGTGCTTATGTTAGGTTGACGCGGGGCGAAAGGCGATACGGTGACGATCCCTTTCCGAGTTGCTAGGTGTGCTATAACCTTTAATGACTTGATTCAAGTTTATGATGATTAAAACAGTATTTGATTGAATTATCATCATCATTAGCCGAAATACGTCCACTGCAGGATATAGGTAGGCATCCCCAAGCATCGCCACTTCGACTGATTCAAGTATACCGCATAAAATATCGATATAATAACAGTGATGTATTAATTACCATCTCATTACCATTGATTGTTGAACTAACTCTTTCTGGGTTAAGAAATATTTTAACGTAAAAACCGGTTTTTGCGAAATATTGGTTTCTGAGGTTTTGAGTCACTTTTTTTTCTAATGAAAGAGATCCTTCAACTTTGACATTCAAATAAAAATTAATGGCGAAGCATTTAAAAAGTCGGTAATATAATCCAACTGGGCAGTGTAATGTACAAACTATTGAGTAGAAACACGTGAGCCGTTACTTAATCCGATTACGCCAAACATACTCTGAGGATAAACATTGAGTAATATATACATCGTGCCATTCTTATTGTTTTACAATATCAATGTATTTTCAAATCGTTCATTTGTAAAAAACTTATACACGGTCAAATTTAATTAGCTAGCGAAACTCCACGGAAATAATAATACTAGCCTTCCCGACCCATTTCGGTCACGGTGGCTAATCTCAACGGATATTAGCCAGGTACGCAGGAGATATTATAGTTCACAAGTGTGCGCGCAGACACAGGTGCACTCTCTGTTCCTTTACTCTCATAGTCCGTTGGGATGGCAATCCGACACGACCGGAGAGAGATCAGGCGCAGGACCCACGGCTTTACGTGTTTTCCGAGGCACGGGGGTATTAAACCGCCAACTTCCATACTTCGGACTGTTACTAAGAAATTCCTAATGGAAAAATTCAATAACACTTTGTCCGACCCTGGAATCGAACCCAGGACCCCACGCTCAGCAGTCGCGCTTGCAACCACGAGACCAACGGGGCAGTTACCACCATGGAAAACACACTTTTTTAACTCATACTTCAAGTAACAACACTACCAGTGGTTGCTGACCCCGAAACACATCAAATGTTTTTTTTTTCTCGTGTTTAGATACCCATCACGTTTGCGGAGTTTCGCCAACTAATTTAATTTGAATGTTTGGATGAAGGATCGTAAAGAAAATAGAAATTGAAGAAAATAAACATTTGTGCGGTTAAACTTCATAGGTTCGAATAGATGGACTTTCTCATAAAAAAACCTAGGCTAAAAAAACTGTTTTGTCAGTAGATACCGTTTTTGATAGTCGGCTAACATTTATCTGAGGTATAAATATTGCAGTTTGACAGCTGTTGTATAGAAAATAATTATGTCAAACTGTCATATTTATTAATAACTAGCTGTGCCCCGCGGTTTCACCCGCGTAAGTGTCGATCCCGTGGGAATATCGGGATAAAAAGTAGCCTATATGTTAATACAGGCAAATACCTCCATATAAAATTTTATCAAAATTGGTCCAGGCGTCTGAGCGTGAAGGAGTAACAAACATATAAACACACTCACACATACACTCACAAACTTTCGCCTGTATAATATTAGTGCGATTGATTTGATTATTGAAAAATCATTTTTTTTGTAAAACACGAAATCTAGTAATGGCACACTCGAACCATCACAGACCTCATCTATCACTTTCCATCAATCGATCGAGGTCAAGAGCAGGTACATTCAGCAATTTAAAAAAATTTTAACACGATAAAAATAGCGAAGTGTATACAACGTTCGCTCACCTTCACCTACTGCGACAGTTTTGGTCAATAGAAATTTAAAAAAATTATTGTTAAATTGACGTTCTACTTTTACGGAACGCTGAGAACTGACAAACGAATAGCCTATAGTTCGTCAAAAAATCAGAAGCAGCATCACTCATGTTACCACTCTATTGATTATTGAATAGGATCCGTATTCTCTATGGCACTATGAACGAAACCTCGCGAAGTGAACGCGAAATTGGCGTGATCAGCTAAGGATTTGACGTGATTCCGAAGTAAGGAATCATTGAGTGGCCATATTGAATTCGGGCCTTGGAATTAAATTACAGGGACATACTCGTGTCTAATAAAAAAAAACGAGTGTGCTTATGACCACACGACTGAAGTGAAACTTCTTTCGCTCCATCTGTATGTATATATATATATATGTGTGTACAATATATACATGTATACACATATACATATATTAATTTTCTACAAATATTTAAATTTATTTCATGGTTTCATTGGTAAATTAATATTTTTGCATAGATCTTCTATTGCTTAGATATACGGAACGTATTTGGCTATGAGAGGAAGAGAGAAAGAAAATGTGCGCGCGCACTGCTGTCTCTTGCTTATATCCCCCACTTAACTTCCGTTCGCCTTGCCCGATCACACTTTTCGTAACGCTTACGTCACGCGTTCGCCAGCTTACTCCCCAAGTCAAGCGTGCGTAAAGAAGTTTCACTTCAAAAACTGGTCGGATGCATAACGCAGGTACCCCTTTTTTGAAGTCAGTTAAAAACTGGTCAAGTTCCCACTGCTAAGACTTCCCTGACGAGGGGTTCGGGTTATATGTCTTCAATTTTTGGGTTCCGTACCTCAAAAGAAAAAAACGGAACCCTTATAAGATCGCTTCGTTGTCCGCCTGTCAAAACCCTTTTTCTCAGGAACGCGTGGAGTTAGGTATCAAGTTGAAATTATTATCAAATATTCAAGGCTGCGATTCCTTGAAGCAGTGAACAAATCAAACTTTAAAACATTTGAGACACGATTTCCGTGAAAAACACTATTTCGCATACCTACAAATTTGTACGGAACCCTCCCTCGGTGCGCGAGTCCGACTCGCACTTGACCGGTTTTTTTTAGTTCGGGGAGAATTGTCTAAGAAATAAGTAGCTCTTTCTATATTTGTAGGTATGTACACATCGACATTCCTACACTTGAAACACTACTCTCTGGGCTAAACGTGAAGAAATTATGGCGTTCTTGCGCGGCTTACCTGCTTGCGTAAAAGGCTACGTTTCTATAACTCGTATGTTTCAAACTCAAACTTAAAGCATTTATTTCATTTAAACCACTGACAGGCACTTATGAATTGTCAAAATTGACTAGTCGGTCAGTTAGTCAGAAAGTTGAAGCTAGTTGCCCATTCCAAAACGTAGATCTCTTGGAGAAGAACGGGCAAGAAACTCCAA
Organism: Globia sparganii; assembly: GCA_949316385.1. Lineage (NCBI taxonomy): Eukaryota > Metazoa > Arthropoda > Insecta > Lepidoptera > Noctuidae > Globia > Globia sparganii. The sequence continues at coordinate 22,737,864 of OX438666.1, read as the reverse complement.
GGACACTCTTTTAAATCAAGATATTACAAAATCGTAGAGTAGTTACATTATTCTTGTTGCTTCTATATGTGAGAACAATGTTATGAAGAAACAATTCAAAATAGGTATAAGATTAAGAAGAAGCCCTGGCAGCTAAGAGATGACCAGTCTCAACCGACAGCGTTTCAAGTTTCTGTAAACGACCCATTCCGACATAAAACGTACGCCTTACTTACAATTTATTTTAGCGCGATAGCGAAGTGTAACACGTTGTATAACAATTAGCATCAAAAGTATTATTTGTTTTATCATTCAAAACTTGCTGAATGTTCTGTTGTAACAAATGATTTAAACCTTTTTGAAATGGTATAGTCGACAGAATAAGTCGATTCCTTTTTCTTGTTTTTTACGAAATAAATAGATTCTTGCTTTTGATGTCATGCTTGGTTCTTGTTAGGCGTCATTGACACTGATGTTCTACAAAAAAAATACAGTGAACTAAATTCAATAAGCCGTGATGCATAATTAAGAGATAATTATTCTTCTCAGTTGATTATTTGATTATTGATTGTACGCGGTTGCTGAGTCAAATAAATTTGAACGTGTCTTACAAACTTGCTCGTGGGTCTAGATATCAGTCTGTTGCTCCGCGCTAGGGGCTTTAAAACCAATCTGGGTTATTTTTCCACCATCAACAGAATGCAGATTCAATTTTGTCGGCTGTCTCTTTACATAAGTTAAAGGCATTACATAGGGAATTATCATAAAAGAAAAAATAATATTGTAGTTTCTATTGTCTTTTTCATTTACTTAAATCTATCTAAACAAGTTAAATATTTTTTATAATATGTTTTTGTAACTGCATTTCCTACTCCTATGTTTAATGCATGCCGTGGCAGCCTTTAATTAAGTCTACACTATAAAATGTAATAATAATATGGGTTTTTAACATGTACTTTTGGTGTATGCTTTGTCGGTTGTCCTTAAATAAATAAATAAAATAAATTATTATAATGACCGGCACGAGTCGTGAGCACAGATGGGCAGCAGTCCGGCAAGCTCGCGCATGTACACTTTCGGCCAAATTTATTTAGTACCGCTTTTGCTCAAATTGTTGATAACTATAATTAAAATATTACCCTGCCTTCTTCATTCCGCCAAAGAGACCGAAAAATTAACTACTGCGCAGGTGTCAGTTTGTGCTCACGACTCATGCCGGTTACTATACTTCGCTGTTTTTTTAAATATTATTTGTATAGTTGCTAACTAGCCTTTATTGTCTCACTGCAAGGCAAAGGACTCCCTCTCCCTTTTCCACACAATTCTGTCTTTTGCGAGTGCCGGCCAGTCCTTACAGTAGGAGTCAAGCTCGGCATCTTCCTCTCGGCCTGGCGCGATGGCGTCGACACAATTACCGTTACCCAGAAAGCCGTTAAACTTAAGAGGGACTGAGCCGGACATGTTTGCCGCATGTCAGATGGAAATTGGGCTAAGAGAACCATCGACTGGGTCCCACTATAGCCACATAAAGGATAAAAAAACATAAAATTAGATTTTTTTAATTTTATATTTTTCTTTTTTTTTGTAACCTTTGCTATCCCACTGTTGGGCAAAGGTTTGCTATAGCTTTCCTGTCTATTGCTTAATATTACAAATTAAATAAAAAAAATGTTAAGAACTAAATTTTTACGAAATTTCATTATTCGGATTAGTTTGCTTTTTAGGTTGACAGTACTTCAATAAAATTTGTGTGCTTTATTATTATCAAATCAACAATGATTTGTAAGTTTTGAGTTGAGTGTACTATCGATGGCGTCAGAAAAAATATCCTTCGCAACTAAAAGAGATAATATATATAATAAGTAGCTCAGGATCCGGTTCAGTGGGAAAAGGAGAGGGAGGGCTGTGCCCTTTTTTTTATCTTTTTTTGTGGATGGGAAATCATCCAATGACCCCTCCCGCTCTGGGTGGAGCAGAAGGGAGTGTCAGACTCTTACTGACTAAAACCCAACCGTGTTCCTTCCTTAGCCCTTTGTGTTCCGGGGTAGCGGTAACCCTTTCGGACAATCCCGCTGCCCCGGCAGGTCCCGCTGCCCCGGCAGGGGGGCTGTGCCCTGCAGTGAGACAATACGGGCTAATTATATTATCACTACATAGTATAAAACAAAGTCGCTTTCTCTGTCCCTATATCCCTATGTATGCTTAAATCTTTAAAACCACGCAACGGATTTTGATGCGGTTTTTTATAATATATAAAGTGATTCAAGAGGAAGGTTTATACGTATAATACATGTATAATATAGTAGAGAAACACTGATAACTTTAGAGGTTTCTAATGTGATGTCGTAAATAAACCTTTTTTTTGCGCTTACTTTTCAAACGCTGGCTGAACCCTATGAGATACATCAAAATAATGTACTACAGTATTGTACACCTTAAAAAGTTCTACAAAAAGTCCGTGATGGTATATGTCTATCTCTTAGGGATAACCCACAATAACCATTTTTTTTCCTTTACTTTTTACGAGATATGATGGCTTATTTACGAAGCGATTTTAACAATACAGCATTAATCCTTATTCAATTAAGTATCTTAAATACATTGTGCATTTAATATAGATCAATATGGCCCTATAAAGCATGATTAATATTTTCGAAGAAATTACAGATTTAAAATGCGGGACATAGCGGTTGCCGGGGTCGACTTCTAGTCTAACCGGATGCAGCTGAATACCAGTATTTTACATGGAGCGACTGCCTATCTGACCTCCACAACCCCGTTACTGGGTAATACGATACCCCTTGATAAGACTGGTTGTCAGACTTTCGGGCTTCTGACTACCCGGGACCACTGTCAAAGATCCACGAATGACAGCCGGGATCAACGGCTTAATGTGCTTTCCGAGGCACGCAGGGATCTTGGTATGTAAAGATGGTCACCCATCCACAGACCATCCGAGGCAAGCGTAGCTTAACCTGATCGATCGACCTTTGCGGATGTTATTATTTAGCCACGGGCCCCTCCGTAACGTAGAAAACGTATCTACAAAAATGATAATAAAAGGTTATTAATTTTCAAGTGGTCGATGGGATTTCCCATCGGAAAAAACTAAGAACTTCCATACAATCTCTCATCCCCTATTTAACGCCTTTAGGGAATGCATTTCCAAACAGGACAACTTTCTCCATTGAACCGACATCCTAATCGAGAAAAAAATTACATCTGTTCCGTACTAAATTTCAGGAGCTAGTCGGCCCAAATGTATGGGACGGCTGATAATTTTTTCGCGATTAAGATATTGGTCCCATGGAGGAAGTAGTTCAGTTTGATGGTCTGCATCACTCCCTTAAATTTGACCACACCATTCTTGAAACACACACACACTTTTATGAAATTTCACGCTTCTATATCCAGTAGTTTAGGCTCTGCGTTGTCTGTCGGTGAATGAATGAATGAATGAATGAATTTAACAATGTTATTAAATAGAAGATTACCACCCTATAATTCTCCCCTGTACAACCTCAATAATGTCATTTAAAATTAAACTTCAAAGCACTTTGTTTTCACTTGAAAACTGTATTTATAAGAACTTAGAGTCACCGCAGTTGATTGATAACAGCGCATATTTAGGATGTTTGCCTATAATCTTGATGTATTCCTCTGATTACCTTTACGAGGAACAGAGGGCCTTGCTCATCTCGCTAACAGGCATCTAAATAGGTCACTCTCTATATTTATGCCCAACACAGTATTTATTAAAAAAAAATCATCATCATCTGCCTATACTTTTCCCAACTATGTACTGGAAGCCGACCCAAAGTCGGCTTCCAGTGCTACCGGATTTATTAAAAAAATATATTATTCTTTATTTTACTAATCTCTCTCCTTTCTTTTAGTCCATCCAAAGGTTGTATGGAGGTGATAATCAAAATACCACAATTGTACAAACGCCAGCATATCAAGTTACCCAAAACTGTCAAATTTTCCCAATCATCTTTGAACCTTATCCTTTAGCGATAAAGTTGAAAATGTATTAAAGAAATTTGATAGATTGTAGTAGTTTGATGTGCTGGCGTCTGCGTATGTGCGGGTTGGTAGATGTCACATGTCTTTGAATTTTTGGTTCTAGGACATGCCGGTTTCCTCACGATGTTTTCCTTCACCGTTTTGAGAGCTGTGGTGATGAAATGAAATTATTTACACAAAGTGAAGCGCTTGTCTGGGTTCGAACCCCCGACCTACACCGCGTAAATCGGTGCCGTTACTACTGGGCCACCACTGCTCGTTGATTTATTAATTGCTTAATTTTATTATTTTATCCTTTATTCATAAAATCTGCCTACGTTTCTAAATTAAAAAAAAAATTAAAATATAAAATAGTAGGCCACAGATTTATATAAGTCTGTCTGCTCATCATTGGGAACTGGGTTTGTATGCCTATATTTTCCCAATGCAGTGCAAAGCTTCTCTAAATCTCTACTCTCTGTAAGGCTTTAATTTTACAATAAAGTACATAAAAATAATTGAAGACTTACCTCAAAGCAACATATTATTACGTTACTTAGTACAAAAGTCACACACAGACACCAATAACCGCACAGTCGTATTGAGCAACCAACTCAGACGCCGGTCTTCGTTCAACCTTGCACAACTTGCGCAGCATCACGCAACTATATCACTTACAGCTGCCAAACACACTGATCCGAGGCGAGAGCTACACCGATATATAATACCTTCTATATTTCTGTAACTTAATTAGATGCGCGCCCGCTGCTTACACCCCTGGCGGAGAAATGGGTCGAAAAGTTTCGCAAAATATTTTAGTAATTTTTGCCACGTTTTGAATTATCGGCCGGTTGACCAATGGAATTAGTAAGTAGGTTATCGACCTAAGGGCGCGTTCTATCTATGTCGTGGCGACAGGTTATCGTGTCGTTTAAGGGACTAACCACGCTTATTCAGCTCTGTTCAGCTTTTGTCCATCATCTTTTGTCATCTCTTAGCTGCCAGGGCTTCTTTTTAATCTTATAACTATCTTGAATTGTTTCTTCATAACATTGTTCTCACATATAGAAGCAACAAGAATACTGTACTCAGGATTTTGTAATATCTTAATTTAAAAGAGTGTCCTTGGAGTTTCTTGCCCGTTCTTCTCCAAGAGATCTACGTTTTGGAATGGGCAACTAGCTTCAACTTTCTGACTAACTGACCGACTAGTTAATTTTGACAATTCAAAAGTGCCTGGAAATGGTTTAATTGAAATAAATGCTTTGAGTTTGAGTTTGAGTTTGAGTCCATAGAAAATAACGACTTTGTATGAGATGCGTACGTATCCGTTCAGCCGCGGAAAGCTGAACGGACTTCATACAAAATCGTTGTTTTCTATGGACAAAAGGTGAACAGAGCTGAATAAGTGAGGTTAGTCCCTAAAGCGTCGTGGCTTGTGTATTTAAATGATAAATGATTTTATTTCTATAAGTAGGTTTTACACGCCAATCATATTTTTAAAAAACGAGATGAGGTCGGCGTTTCCTATCTGACTACTCTGAGAAGAAAGGCCGAAACAAACTCAGAGGTCACAGTCTCTTTTAAAGTCCAGACATTTAAATGGAGGTATCCACATATAGGACGGCACGATTAATGTCGTCCACGACTTCTTTTTGCAGTGGCGACAGATTTTCGATAAGCAGTCGATATAATGGGAAGAGCTAGAGAGGACAGTCGTCCAACGATAAATTAACCGTCACGACGTAGTGGGAACGCGCCCTAAGTGTTTTTGTTAATTATAACATAATCATAAGTATCATCCATTCTCTTCCCCTTTTCCCAATTTGTGTTCGACGCTACATATCTTTTCCTACTAATCCTTCCTACTAATATTATAAATGCGAAAGTTTGTGAGGATGGATGTTTGTCACTCTTTCACGCAAAAACTACTGAACGGATTTTGATGAAACTTTACAGTAATATAGTTTATACATCAGAATAACACATACGATACTTTTTATCCCGAAATTCCCACGGGATCAAAACTTACGCGGGTGAAACCGCGGGACGCACTTCCGTACTTCTCTAGTCGTCATCTCGGTTGTCACCCCCTTTTTAAGCATATCATCTTTCACACAGTCCATCCATCGTTTCTTTGATGGAAGAAACGACGGAAGCAAAATAAGCCTCTAATATTCCTACTGCTAAGACACAGGCCTCCTCTCTGTGAGAGAATGTGGGCCGTAATCCACCACGCGGGCCAAGAGCGGATTGGTGGATCTCACATGATACGGTTTATTCAATTCATCATTGAAATATAATGAAACGGTTTATTGACATATTTTTTTTTGCTCCGGCTTACCTCTGTCATAAATTCATCTTTCGCACCATCCACATTTATACTGAAAACTTTCCTCACAACACATAACACCAAGCTTGTGTTCTTCGAAGGTGTAGGCAGAGCAGCAGTACACCCACATTTCACCTGTTGCGGTTGGGATGAGCCTACCCGCAGAACATATTGAGCCTACCAACCCGTATAAAAATTCAGACCCAGGACTGCTACTATTTATTTATTTATTTAATTAATTAATTAATTTATTTTACTAATTTCACTTTGCCCTTTTTCTTTTTTATGTGTTTGTTATAAAGCTGGATGTTAACACTAGAATTAAGGACACACTGCGTGCTTCCCTCCATCGGCTTCATAAGATTCATAACTCATTTGTCGGGCTTTTTTTTTTTTTTTTTGTGGATTGGAAATCATCCAATGACCCCTCCCGCTCTGGGTGGAGCAGAAGGGAGTGTCAGACTCTTACTGACTAAAACCCACCCGTGTTCCTTCCTTAGCCCTTTGTGTTCCGGGGTAGCGGTAACCCTTTCGGACAATCCCGCTGCCCCGGCAGGCTTCGGCCCTTTCGGGCCCCTTCCTTGCTGCTGACATCTCTTTGAGGCGCGCGTGGAACACGTACGCGCCGTCCGGCACGGGCCTGGTCCTGATCGGACGGAGAGTTACCCTGATTTGGTATAAACTTTTAATAACAAGCTATATCCTCTTCTTTGCTAGAGCTCAAGTAAAATCCAAGCTTTGTTCAAACGCCAAAGGGCTTTAATCCATCAACGAAAAGAAACAAAACGAAAAGAATAGAAACGAAACACGAAACGATAACAATAGTTAGTTGCCCTGATTAACTCAAGACAATGTTTATGTTCATTCTCCAGAATTAACTTATTGACAAGTTATCATAAAATTGTTTATTTTGTTTGACTGTATAAGTCAATTCAGTTTCATTTTATTTTAATTTATTATTATTATAGTTAGTTACTTTGCATACCTACTATTGTACAATATAATTAAGTATTTTATAACTGAACAGACAGCTGTGCTGCTGCGGAGTTTGTTGCGCCACTTCTTCTCCCCAGCGAAAGCACTAGGAAGTGGTGAAGGGCAGGCGTTTTGGGGGGACTGTCTTTTGTAATTTTATTTATTTATTTTAGTAAGTACTTGGAGGACAATTACAAATCCTCACATAAAGACATAAAATAATAATTTATGGTGTGAGCACAAAAACAGAAAACACATCGCCAAAATTAAAGCAAGAAACAATATAAATACTTTGCAATTATATGACTGAAATAATAATAAAGAAAACAATAAAGTAACAAATAATATAACCAACCGCTACTTGAAAAATTTGATGTTTTAAAAGTGCTGATTCTCAGCCTAATTTGAATAAATTACTTTTGATTTGATTTGGATGTAGGTATGTCACGCTTGCGACCATTGGATCAACGAATCATTTTAGTTGTAGGTAAATTCCATAGAAATTGTAGTATCCGATAACATTTCAATCTTCTTCTTTTCGTGTCGATGGTGGATACTGTTCCTCGTTCTTTTCTTTTTTTTATATAGTCTTAGCCCAGTAGGTGGCCATGTTGATTGTGACATCAGTAGCATTATTTAGTTCATCCGAGGGGCAGGTGAGTTAGCACTTAGGACACTCCAGCAAGTGGGGCATGAATAATAATATAGTTCCAAAGAGCTGGTCTGCTGGAGCAATCAGATGCGTTAGATCTCTGCAGTCCTGTCACGTTGCTAAGTGACCATATTTATACCCTTATCAAGCCATCCATGACAGAAACGAACTCTCTATGCATTGCCATTATTATAATCGTAAAAGCACGGTTTAATTTTTCTTTAGGAAGTTTTGAACGTTGCATAATTATCGCGAAATCAGATACCTATATCATTTCCCTATTCCACATATTTAAAACTAGCGGTCCGTCCCGGCTTCGCTCGGGTGGAAAAAAAAATAGCCTATAATAATCAGTGATAATGTAGCATTCAAATGGTGAAAGAATTTTAAAATCGGTCCAGTACTTTTTGAGCCAATTCGTTACAAACATACATACAAATCTTTCCTCTTTATAATATTAGTATAGACGTCTTAAGGCCATGTATGGCATAAAGTATATGTTGCTGTGGTCGTAAAGGCTGTGGTCCACGACTCTACTCCACAGTAACGTGTTACAAATTCAAATCACCAATGAGTAGCCAGTGTCATGCACAGCGATGCGTCTAGAACAAGGCTAGATTTTTAACTAGAAATACTGGATTTGTAAACGAAAAATAAGAAAGAAAGAAAATACGTATAGTTGCGGTATAATACATAGGTACCTGATAGGTAATACGGGCTGGTGTCCGCAACTCCACGCCAATGCGCGTATTTTTCGTACGGAAAGTATAATACATAATTAAAATGGAAACTTCCTAACTGCCCCGGTGGTCTCGTGGTTGCGCGAATGCAGAGCGTGGAGTTTGGAAGTTGGCGGTTTAATACCCCCGTGACTCGGAAAGCACGTAAACCCGTTGGTCTCTCTCCGGTCGTGTCGGATTGCAGTCCCATCGGACTATGAGAGTAAAGGAACAGAGAGTGCACCTGTGTTTGCGCACACACTTGTGCACTATAATTTAAATAATTTTAATTATTATTATTAATGAGTTGTTTAAGTGAAAATAAATAAATGATTATTATTTAAATTTAATTAATCACAATTTTATTTTGGGTTTTTATCTGCTTAGAATTTTAAATAGCTTATAATTTAAACGTATGAGTGTAAAAATATGGACTAGAATTATCTGAAATAAATAAAAAAAATATAATATCTCCTGCATACCTGGCTAATCTCCGTTAAGATTACCACCGTGATCTAAATCGGTCGGGAGGATGTTATTTAATATACATTTAATAAAATAGTAACGAATACAAAACTGTATTGAATATTTTTGGAAAAAAAGTCATTGAGCTACGAGGCGTGGGAACGGGTCATGCCAAAAATATTGTTATTAGAATTTTTTACCGTTTGTCTGTTTGTCTGGATGTATATTCGGATTGTTAAACGGGTGAATGGTAATATGTTTCTGTGGGCAACATCCACGCGGACGAAGCCGCGGCAAAAAAGTTAGTTAATAATGCGTCGCGTCGCGTACGCATTGGTTTTTAGTTTATAACACGTGACTTTGGAGTAGAGTCGTGGACGATAGGCTTTACTTTACTCTTTAAATCAGTAATGCAGTTTAATTAGTCGTTTTGATTACCCATATGCCTATGTCGTCACACCGGGAAATCCCCCAGTGCGCGGTAACCACAGATATAGATAAAGCAAAAGGAACTACTTCGCATGCAAAAAAATCGCAAAACTTTTTTTTTTTTTTTTTGTGGATGGGAAATCATCCAATGACCCCTCCCGCTCTGGGTGGAGCAGAAGGGAGTGTCAGACTCTTACTGACTAAAACCCACCCGTGTTCCTTCCTTAGCCCTTTGTGTTCCGGGGTAGCGGTAACCCTTTCGGACAATCCCGCTGCCCCGGCAGGCTTCGGCCCTTTCGGGCCCCTTCCTTATGCTGACATCTCTTTGAGGCGCGCGTGGAACACGACGCGCCGTCCGGCACGGGCCTGGTCCTGATCGGACGGAGAGTTACCCATTACTCTCCGCCCGCAGGCCCGCGCCTACGGTGGCCGGGAGTCGTCTCGCGGCTCCCGACGCCCGGGGCGTCTCCCGCGGCGGCTGGGACGTGAGGCCCTCTCCCTCAGCCGTCCCGCCACCTCCTTCGCTAGCATGACTGCTTCGCAGAAGGAGGTGACTGCCTCCCACTCCCTCTCGCCCCGGACCATGGCTTGAACCAGGGCCGGGCGCGAGAGGTCGCCGCCACTGCCGATCGCCTCTGCGAGAACACGGCGGTGCTCCGCCCAAGTGGGGCAGACCTCCACCGTATGCTCCACCGTGTCCTCTGGGCGATCCTCGCAGTGCAGTGCAGTCGCAGTGGTGGCTTACGATTTTTGAACCAACTTACGTTCAAAAATCGTAAGCCGCCACTTTCGCGCTCAGTCCTGTGTATTGCTGGCTGTCATCCAGCCAGCAATACACAGCGTATCCAGCGTGAGCGAGAAAGAGCGCTTGTGACGTCATAGTAGGTAGTCAAAAACCTGGCACGCTTGGTTTTCATAAAGATCGTGATACTTGCGTTATATAGGTCTATATCTATATCTGTGGCGGTAATTGATAAAAATATCACAATATTACGTAGGTAACCGCAATTGTGATAGACAGTAGCGGTCTGCCTCGTTGGTCTAGTTACCGCAAGCGAAACTGGTGAATGTAGCCAATCATAGGTTTGATTCTCAGGTTAATACTAGAAATAAAGATAAATATGGTCAACATTTTTTTAGATTCTCTAAAGTAGGTACACAAACCATACAACAAAATAACTTGTGATATAATAAATCTAAATTAAAGCATATTTAAAATGTATGTTGAAAGCACAGTTTGTAACTGTGTTGTGGAGGTCAGGTAGGCAGTCGCTCCATGTAAAATACTGGTATTCAGCTGCATCCGGTTAGACTGGAAGCCGACCCAAATAAGATTAAACAAGCAAAAAACAATCAACTGTGTAAACAAGCATATTAAAAAAAATAACCCTCTTTTTTCTTCGCCGTAGTCGGACAAAAATTGGAGGATTACATTCAAGACTAAGTTCTGCCCGCGACTTCGTTTACGTGGAAGTCGTAAGACATCACAATATCTAGACACGCGGTAGCGTGTTAAGCCAAGTTCAAGCAAAGGAACTGGCTAGCCAGCGCCGAGTGTAATATTACACGAACCACTTGGTGCCACTTTTGACCCTTCTATAACTTAAAACCTCTTTAACGTAAACACATAAAACTACGTGTGTTTAATTATATACATAAGGACATCTAGAAGCCCAAATTTCATGAAGCTAGCTCAAACTGTTATATAGATATGAAGGTCAAAAAGTCGTAAATTTTAGCACTGACCGACTGACTTATAGTACCTAAACCTAACCTACTTCCAGATGACTTAGAAAGATGAAATTTGGAATCCAGCTCGGTAATTGTGTGTAAGCATAGGAAAAAATCTAAAAATAAAAAAAAGTAAAAAAATAGGGGGGTCCCCATACAATTTTTTTTTTAAATTGTAACGTTGGAACCGTTACAAGCAGATATTTGAAACTATCCCAATATATGTATTAGTCGCGACCCGCCTCGGCTTCGCACGGGTGCAATGCAATTTAATAATTTTAATTTAATGTTTTTTTTTTTTAACTTGCCGCCAGCCCCTGCCGCCGATACCGCAGCAAACGGTTATGTCCCTGCATTTTAAATCTGTAATATCTTCGAAAATATTAATTTAAATAACATTGTTGTAAAGGGCCATATTGATCTATATTAAATGCACAATGTATTTAAGGTACTTAGTTGGATAAGGATTAATGCTGTATTGCTTAAAATCGCTTCGTAAGCCATCATTTCTCGTAAAAAGTAAAGGAAAAAAAAATGGTTATTGTGGGTTATCCCTAAGAGATAGACATATACCATCGCGGACTTTTTTGTAGACCTTTTTGAGGTGTACAATACTGTAGTACATTATTTTGATGTATCTCATAGGGTTCAGCCAGCGTTTGCAATGTAAGCGCAAAAAAAAGGGTTTATTTACGACATCACATTAGGAACCTCTAAAATTATCAGTGTTCCTCTACTATATTATACATATAAACCTTCCTCTTAAATCACTTTATCTATTAAAAAAAACCGCATCAAAATCCGTTGCGTAGTTTTAAAGTATTAAGCATACATAGGGACAGAGAAAGCGACTTTGTTTTATACTATGTAGTGATTATATTCTCACTCATTTAGATCTCCATTCTTTTTGCGGCGTAGCCCACAGCCAAGCATAATTTTTGTATTGATCTTGGCTCTCCTTTTTTACATTTATGTTTTTGGTGGGATACTAAAATAACACCCACATTTTGGTAAAAGTTTCCTGTATACTTCGTTTGTAGTTTTGATCTCAGAAGCCAAAATATACAGAGATTCAGCTCGGGACGTGACGCAAGAGCAAGCGACATACAGTTGTCCGTGTGAGAAGCAGTGCGTGCTGAGGACGACACCCGTAGCCTTCACTAGTAATACCCCGTTGCTTGCGAAGCTGTTCGTTTCTACTGTATTAATGAACTCCTGAGCACTTGCATAAACTACCTAATGGAACACTACTGATACATTGACTGCTGCATTCTGACAGATTATGTGTACGTTCTACGATCTATCATTTTATAGTATAACAAAATGTCAATAAAATAGAATCACAAAACAAAAATGGTTTGGAGTCGAATTTACGGTTGTAAATTATTAATTACTAGCTGACCCGGCAGACTTCGTACTGAGGCAGTACGAAGTCTGCCGGGTCAGCTAGTAATAAATCGATAAATAAAAGACCTAAACTTTTGTATAAATTAATTTTAAAACAAACAAAACGAATCCGTTTTTAATAAAATAGCATTTTTTGAATGAAGCATGAAGTGTTATTATTATTTTCCAATTTCAAATTGACTCTACATTTTATTTAGAAAACGTTTGTATGGGAAATAGAAAAGGGCTGTTTTTAGTGTTTTCCCGGGAATCATTCGATATTTTCTCACCTTTTAAACCTTCCCTAGACCTCCACGAACATTTCAAGACCAACATAAGATAAATTTTAATCCGTTCAGCCGTTCTCGAGTTTTAGCGAGACTAACGAACAGCAATTCATTTTTATATAGGTATATAAATTTTTAAAAAAGCAGTCGTCGAACCACTAAGCTAATCTTCTAAGTTGACTAAAATAGGCATTCATTTGTATGTAATGATTGACTGTTTATCTCCATACAGGTATAACGAGATGATAACAACATAAAAGGATAATAAATACTTAATTATCTGCAATATTTATTTAGACCCGCTAAGTTCGTCTTTTTACATTTTGCAATAAAAAAGAAGAATCCAAACTTATGGCGTGATAATTTATAGCCTACAGACTGACCAGACTTATGGGGAATATCTTTGCATTTGAACAGAATCTATCCGGTAGTATTAATTGCGCGAACATACAGACAAAAATTCAGAAACTAGATATTCCTAGATCTCGCAAAAATTACTTCCTATCCTACTTCCTATTATATAGTAGGATAATTAATAATATTATTTGTGTACCTACCTGATATTTGCGCGCCCCACGTGGCAGAATGTGATGATTTATTAATTTAAGACCATGTAATGTACCATGTTCGGACAAATAAATGAATTTGAATTTGAATTTGAAAGTTTGCGAGGATGGATGGATGTTTGTTACTCTTTCACGCAAAAACTACTGAACGGATTTTGATGAAACTTTACAGTAATATAGTTATACATCAGAATAACACATAGGATACTTTTTATCTCGATATTCCGACGGGATCAAAAGTGACACGGGTGAAACCGCGGGGCGCAGCTAGTTAAAAAATAAAGCAATGTACATTCTTGACTACGATTTTATTATAAGCATGTATAAAATAAGAATAATAATATAATAATAATGTAATAATATATTATAAGAATGTTCGGAAGCTGGCCCTACTCCGGACAATCTCGAGGCTACACAAAATCAAACTGGTTGCTAATTAAATACATTTATTATGGAATGAAATTATTTTATGGTATTCATTATAATATTGATGATGAGGATGTGTAAAAACTAATGTAAACCATTTTAAAAGAGTTATAATGTCGTTTCTTGCTCATTTTCCATACAAAATTACCTTTTGAATAAGGTTCTAGAATAAATTCTATTCTTGTAAATTTTGACGTTGAAAAGTGTCTTTAACCTCTTAGGGACGGGCAGGGAGTGGCGGAAAATGTTCTACTTGAATAATGATAAATTAATTGACTTTGGTTGGGAAAATGTATTGGGATGTTCTAAGAGGAATTTCTCGTTAGTGATCCAGAGTCTGGATTTGGGCGTTCGATTAAATAAAACAAGGAGTATGTAAGGATCGTAGCAACTAGCGTTCTGTAGGTTCTGCATAACCCCATGGACGGAAAGCGCGAGTTTATCTATACTAATATTATAAAGAGGAAAGATTTGTATGTATGTTTGTAACAAATTGGCTCAAAAATTACTGGACCGATTTTAAAAATTCTTTCACCATTTGAATGCTACATTATCACTGATTATTATAGGCTATTTTTTTTTCTTTTTTTCCACCCGTGCGAAGCCGGGACGGACTGCTAGTGTATGTATATGCAAATAAAGTAATGTGAGTTTATAAAACAGCAGGGTGGGGCCTCCTGTGGTGGTAAAAGCATGAGGAAAACGCTGCATTCTTATAAGTCAGACGTGTAACTTACCACTCATTATTTTGGTCGGTAAGATTTCTAAATAACCTTTTCGCCTTCCATGAAAAGCAGTAGACGTCTAATCGTCGGTAGCAGTGTTGTAAAACCACTAGAAGTTTTGTAAAACAGCGGATTCGACAATCCATCTGCGACATAGATATCAGTATTTCCCCATGACGTCCCAACCAGGGGGTCTACTCCGAAGTGGTAAATTTATCGTATCGGTCTCGTATCGGCCGAATGTTCGGTCATTTCCTACTACGAAGTTCATTCTATTTGGTTCGGTCGGTACTCTGACCAATGGAGTTTTTAAAGTACAGGCTTAAGGTTGTTGTTTGTAATTTTAGAGGTATTATTAACCGAATGCGAGTCAACAAATACAGGGTTATGTTTTTCACGCGTATCTATGTAGGTATCTTATTTATTTAATCTTTTCGCAAACAATAAGGTACAAAGGCGGACTTAATGTCTTAGGAATTCTCTACCAGTCTACCAAGGATGGTGCAGAGATGAGATGGCAGGTGCTTTGGTTGAGCCGAACAATGATTTAAAAAAAACTATTAAAATTATTGAATTATAAATAAAACGTGCACAAATACATGAATATGTTAAAAGACTATATTACCCATGCGTACTATATACTATAATATATACTATAATGTATAAATATATATACACAAATTCATGGCAGAGTCTGTGTTGAGATGACTCTACGCTATTTGTTTTGAAAATAACTCTGCAATTTCCGCTTAAATGTATACCGACTGGTTGCCGTTCTGATATGAAGAGGAAGCGCATTCCAAAGAAGAATAGACTGAATATGAAAGGAAGAATGAGCAAAGTCAGAAGTATGAGAAGGACAGAGTAGGAGAAGATTGTTAGAAGAACGCAAATTCTTAGCGTGAGAAGAACATAGATATTGGAAGTGAGACATGAGATGTCTTGGTATTTGGGATTCTTTATACCCTCGAAGCTATCGGCTAGATGGATTTTTATACATGAGGTGTCTATTGAGTTTATCGTTTCGTCTCGGTTGCGCGTTGATTATAATATTATGTACACTAGGCTTACGATAAAAAAGAACATAAAATAATAAAATAAAGGGTTTGTGGAAATGATTCCAAAGTAAAAGGTTGAAAATAAAAAAAACTTGTTTTGAACTTTTTGCAATCAGGTGTTCAGATTATTTCTTTAGAAAGAAGTAACGTAAAAAAACCAGCCAAGTGCGTGGCGAACCAAGTACATTAAAGAGTTCCGTAGTTGGGATGAATTTATTCCAGAAACATACCATTGTAGTTGAAAAGAGTAAAATCATAATCTCACCAAAAAAATATATGTAAGTATGATAAAACTACAAATTAACGATTTTTGGATTTTTTCCTTCACTTGTGCTGCGAGACCTTGTTTCTTTCCTCATAATTGTTGGTCAACGGGAAGTACCTTATAAGTTTTTATTTGCGAGTATCAAAATATGTCGCATAACAGCCATATTTTTTTATTGCGTTGACTTACAAGCTTGATTTTTTTAGAGCTCCTAGGGACCGTTGACCTACATAATTGAGATTAATTTCAACTTGACACCTTCACGCGGTTCTGACAAAAACAGTCTTGTCAGACGGAAAACGAAGTGATCCTATATGTGTTCAGTTTTTTTCCTTTTGGTACGGTAAGTACGGCCCCCTAAACAAGTAGTAAAAAAGTTAGCCTTTATCTCAGCATTATGTGTTTCGCAAAAAGCTTTGCGCAAAAAGTTATCTGTATCTATAGATACATGAATAAAACCGTAGCGAAGTCAAAACTGTACATTTTTTTAAAGTAGTTTTTGCGAGGTCTCGGAACAATCCTAATGCCTAGAATAAAATTTTTATAATTTTTGTCTGTTTGTCTGAATGTATGTTCCAACTTCCAGCATCATGCAAAAACTACCGAATAGATTTTGTTAAAATTTTGCATAGATATTTCCTAGATATAAATAACTCTAATCAGTATGTTTTATCACACTATTTGCTGCGGGGGGATAAGCAATATTGCAATTTGTTTGTATTCTTTAAAGTTTACCACAAGTTGTAAAGGCTTAGGTATTCCATTTGTCCACCCTAAAACAGCGACCCTTTTTTTTTTTTGAGGATGGGAAATCAACAAATGACCCCTTCCGCTCTGGGTGGAGCAGAAGGGAGTGTCAGACTCTTACCGACTAAAACCCACCCGTGTTCCTTCCTTAGCCCTTTGTGTTCTGGGGTAGCGGCAACCCTTTCGAACAATCCCGCTGAAAACAGCCACCCTAAGGTGGATACTCGGAAACGCATATTTGAAAATCCGTCCTAGGTCTCTAAATTTCGTTTATCCAACTAGGTCTAGGGAGGATGCTCGGAGATGCCACCTTATGGTGGCTGTTTTAGGCTGGATGAACGGAATAAGCCGTTGTAAAAAGATAAGCCAAAAGGTTAAAATATTGCAGATAGTTACAGATATAACCTTTTAAATAATTATCATGTCGAAAATTATGATGAGTCATCGTGACATAAACAAATAGCTATGCGGTTCGACGACTGGTTTGCTAATCTATTCTCGATGCCCAATAACTGATATTTTTTGTGCTTCCTATTTTATATTTTGCTATAGGGGAGCGGCGGGACATACCGTACAGCGGACGATACCGTACGTTGTATTTGACAGGGACCGAATGATGAGAAATTAGGTCTATCCTTGTCTAACGGTCGCAACGCGGCACTGCTGCGTTCTCCCCTCCCGCCCGCTCCAGTGACTCGTTAGGTTCCGCGAGTAAAGCATGTGTCACGTTTTCGCGCCAATTTTTATAAAAAGTGCTGTGAAGAATTTACGCTGTAAGTACTATATTTTTTCTTGAATTTTGTTATTTGTTTATCTAAGTTGTACGATATTGATATAGGCTTCATCTGACAGTAAGTTTTCATTGAAATCACGAATAATTTTCGTTTATTGAATCATTTCTCCCAAAATGGTGGGTTCGGGTGGGTTCGTACATTTTTGTACGGTATCACCCGCAAGTACGGTATCACCCGCAGGTCTTGATTTGATTTAGTTATTTACTATTCTATCTTTATTTTCAGATGCCTCGAGGAAAGAAGCTTACCTGGTCACCCCGCAAAATGAGACTCGCTATAGAAGAGGTAAACGCGGGCTCCAAATTACGTAAAACAGCAGAGAAATTTGGAGTACCAGTAATGACTCTCCACGATCATGTAAAAAAAGGTCCTGAATACAAACCCAGACTAGGGGGCAAGCCTGTCTTTACTGCCGAGCAAGAAGCAGAGATCCGGGATGAACTGATCAAGTTGTCTAAAATGTTTTATCGGTTAACACCGCAAGCATTACGAAGAGGCGTTTATCAGTATGCTGAGAGAAATAAAATTAAGCACCCATTTAATAGAGAAAAGGAAGAAGCCGGAAAAGACTGGTTTTATGGTTTTCTAAAACGAAACCCAGAAATCAGCGTCCGAGTACCTGAAGCTACCAGCGTAAGCAGGATCACTGCTTTCAATCAAGCTGAAATGGAGTTATTTTTCAAGAACTTGATTCACTTACTTGAAAATCATACCATACTTCCACATAGGATTTTTAATGTCGACGAATCAGGCGTTACAACTGTGCATAAGCCAGGCAAAATACTTGCACCAAAGGGTCAAAAACAAGTCGGTGCTGCTACAAGTTGGGAAAGGGGCAAGAACATTACAGGCTGTTGTTGCATGAGCGCCACAGGCCAATTCATTCCACCGTTATTCATTTTCCCGCGCATTCGAATGACACCAGCATTAGAAAGAGGTGGTCCTCCAGGTTCATTATACAGGTGCTCAAAATCAGGATGGATGATTGAGGAACTGTTCTTGGATTGGCTGAAGCACTTCGTTGAACACACCAAGCCAACTTTTGAGGATGTCGTGCTCCTGATTCTAGACAATCATGTGAGCCACATATCATTAGACATTTACGAATTTTGTCGTAAAAATGGCGTGCTGATGCTTTCACTACCGCCTCATACATCACACCGCACTCAACCTCTTGACCTCACATTTTTTGGACCTTTAAAGCTCCAATATCACAAAGAATGTGATCTGCACATGAAAACTAATAACTATGAGAAGCTGACACCTTATGACATTGCGCCTCTTTTCAACAAGGCATATTTGAAGGCTGCCACTCCAGAAAAAGCAGTCAATGGATTTGCAGCAGCTGGGATTTTGCCTGTGAATCCTGACAAATTCTCTGATCAGTACGCTGTACCTATAGAGATTCTTCACACTGATCAGTGCGCTGCGCCTATAGAGAACCTTCACACTGATCAGTTCGTATCAGAAATAACCAGCAGAGAAGATATTGAGCCAATACCCTCAACTAGTGGAACCTCAAAGCAAACAACGCAGGAAGAAACAGAATTAGATGATCTCGGAAAAGACAAAGAGGATGTCCATGTTTCTTTTGGTGAATGTTCAATGGCCTTGCCGCAGAAAAAAGTCTCTGAGAGAGATACAAATTTGGAAAAGGGGAAAGGAAAAGGCAAAGGAAAAGGAAGAAAGCAACATTCTGAAATTCTTACTTCAACTCCTATCAAAGAAGCCTTAGAAATGAAAAAGACTCTAAAAAGTATCAAGACAGAAAAAGCTAAAGAAAAACTGAAAACAAAAACAAATCTAAAGAAAACGAAAACATCAAAAGTAGAGAAAAAGAAAGCAGATGGAAAGCAGTCACACAAGAGAAAAATTTTAAACAGCTCGAGCTCTGACGATGAGTCTTTGGTGCTAGGCGAAAGTGATGACAACGACAACTTCTTTTATGCAGAAGGAGAAACAGGTGTTACAAACGAGCTTTGTCTAATGTGTGGTGAATTTGGAAAAGATCGAGAGCTCTGGTATCGATGTATAGTGTGTGGGCAATGGGTCTATGCATTGTGCAGCGATAAAGATGTGCCAGATGGTTATATTTGTGGATTTTGTCATACTAAATAAGTGACCTAACACTGTACGCTATCATCCGAAGGTGTCGGATGATTCCGTACTTCTGTTTTTTTTTTTTAACTTAATAAATCCAATATTTGTATTTATCTGGTTTTATTTTTTGTTCGAGCATTTAGTAGTCAAATATTTTCTCTATAGATAATGCATATGATAAACCAAATAAGTCTTTTAATTATTGAGTAATAAGAGTTCTACCTTAAGTGTACGGTAACCCCCGCTCCTCCCCTACTATTATATGAATTACTAGCGGCCCGTCCCGGCTTCGCACGGGTGGAAAAAAAAGAAAAAAATAAGCCTATAATAATCACTGATAATGTAGCATTCAAATGGTGAAAGAATTTTTAAAATCGGTCCAGTACTTTTTGAGCCAATTCGTTACAAACATACATACAAACCTTTCCTCTTTATAATATTATTATTAGTATTAGTATAAAACGTACCTACACAGACAAACATGAAGTTTAGGCCTCTTCTGTCGTATTTGGTTAAAATAAAAATAAATATCTATGGTTATGTGACTGTTTACAATCTACTGTTATATTATTTTAGTGTTGGCAGTTCGTCAGGAATAATCTGTAAGAAAGCATCAGTCGGTGTATCTGTGTTGTCCCTTTATACAAGAACGCAGGCGTTCATTAATTCACAAAAAAACGAACTAGATACTTCGTAGGTAATGGGAAATTGCTACTACAGGCTGCGGGTGTCGACCTTAGGACGAGCTGCTTCTCACACGGACAATAATTGTACGTCGCTTGCTTCCGCAGCACCAGTCCTGACTTTCTCAATATTTTGGCTGCTGAGAACAAAACCAGTAAAAGCCCCATTTTTATAAACCTTTCATATATACATGAAAGGTTTATAAAAATGGGGCTTTTGTTATAAGTATTCTATTGTGGTATTTTACGACTTCCACGCGAACAAAGTTATTTATAAAAATGGGGCTTTTGTTATAAGTATTCTATTGTGGTATTTTACGGCTTCCACGCGAACAAAGTTAGCTAGTTATTTATAAACAGCATCCCAAGAAACAAAAAATTTGGGCAAATTACATGCGTCATTCGCAACTCAGCCGTCACACATGTATTTACCTGCTAAATTATATTAATCTATTGCAGGCGGTCCAGCCAATCCCACATATAGTTAATCACCTGTCGTTTCGTGTCAATCAGCATTTTTTTTTGTAGGAATTCTAAGAAACAGCCGTACCTATTATATGATTAAAATCATCAATATCGTGATATACAGATACTTGACCTAACTCAAACTCGAAGCATTTAATACAATAATTAAACCGATTACAGGCATTTTTAAATTGTCAAGGCTACTAAAGAGAAGTTTTACCAAGGTAAGTAGTATCCTGTAACCGAGTTTTGGAGGTCAGATAGGCAGTCGCTAAATGCAAAATACCGGTATTCAACTGCATCCGGTTAGACTGAAAGCCGACCCCGACATAGTTGAGAAATGATGGCTAGAAAAGAGTTCTGAATTACCGATACAACTATGGAATGTTTTAAGAAAATTAATCTGCGACACAGCAGATAATCCCGCCACTTCCCAAGCTCATCTTCTATCAAAAAAGTCTTATAAAAATCTGCCTCGTTCACACGCGTAACTTGGTACTACTGTTACTGCTTTTTTCCTAGGTTGGGCAGTCCACAATCTAGACTTGTAACCGTTTAATGGCAATAGAGTCTACGTGACTGTTAAAATGTTTATAAGGTTATAAGGTTGTCGCTAAAAGATCGCTCTTAGCGATAAGACCGCCCATTGTGTCACCCTTTGTAAAATTTCTATACTTATTTGTCTGTAATTTATATGGTGTACATAATAAAGAGTATTCTATTCTATTCTATTCTATAATGATGTTTTGTTTCTAATCCCACAAATATTAAAAATGTGAAAGATTGTGAAGATGTTTAGATGTTTGTTACTCAATCACGTAAACTGTTGAACGGATTTGGATGAAATTTGGCACACAGATAGTTTATAACCAGGATTAACACTATACTTTTATCCTGATATTCCCACGGGATCGAACGAATTTTATCGAACCTAACGCGGGTGAAACCGCGGGGCGCTGATAGTATATCCTAATAATACGTAACATTCGCAGCACTATTCTGAGATAAGAGCCTTTTTGGTTTCGTTAATCAGATCCGGCGTTTTTAGGGTTCCGTACGACGCGTCCTAATAAAAAAACGGAATCCTTACAGGATCACTCGTGTGTCTGTCTGTCACGGCCAATTTACTCCGAATCTACTGGACTGATTAAGTTGAAATTTGGTACAATATGAATTTCTGTAATCGCAAAAAGATATGATCTTACTCGTGATTGGTCGAATCGGTTCAACTTGATCTTCTGGAATAGGTAGAGTACAGCACAAACTGAGGATTGGGCAACTGAGGTGCGACATTTTCACACCGCAATCCATGTATAAATAGAAAGTATTAACATAGAGGTATCGCTATCGAGATATCGACCGCGATCGCGTGCATCTTCGGCATGTAAGAAATACAACATTCCGCGTCAAAACCAAATAAATACGGAACTTACCCAGGAAGCCGCATTTCAGTTGAAATGTTGGCTATTATGAACCACCGAGTGGGAGGCGAAGATGGCGGGGTGAGACTCTTACTGAAAGAACAGGCAACTGACAGAATTGTGTGGAAAAGGGAGAGGGAGCCCCTTATCCTGCCCTCTGCCCCTGACAATATAGACTAGTTAGATTAGATAGTGATGTTTGTATACATGTGACTTTGCTATATCCTACTAATAGTATAAATGCGAAAGTTTGTGAGGATGGATGTTTGTTACTCTTTCACGCAAAAACTACTGAACGGATTTTGATGAAACTTTACAGGAATATAGTTTATACATCAGAATAACACATAGGATACTTTTTATCCTTTTTATACTTTTTTTCCACGGGATCAAAACTTACGCGGGTGAAACCGTGCGGCGCAGCTAATAAGACAATATAGTTTGCGAGATATGGGACGTTTCCGGTTAGCATATTAAGCCAAAACGTTCTCACTGGTGGGACACAATGCTCCTCCCGGTGAGAGGGAATGAGCCATAATCCACCACGCGGGCCCAGTGCGGGTTCGTAGATATCACATGTCATCGATTTTTTGGTTCTAGGACATGCCGGTTTCCTCACGATGTTTTCCTTCACCGTTTTAGATTACAACCACAGTAATATCTTTGTTTTTATATCTTTTTCGAGAAGTACTTTAGAAAACACTTATTTTTGCGGTCGCTAAAACCAGTACCTACTTAATGTGCATGCAAAATAGTTTTTTCCTTTTCGTGGTTTTAAAATGTTCTTTTTTGTGTTTGGATTTCCTTGTGCTCGACCCAAATAAATTAGGTTTTCTTTCTTTTTGTTATTTATTATGTACAGTCAGCAAAAGAGATAAGTATGCTGGGTCGTCGAATATAGTTCAAATTTCCTAAGAAACCGATTGATATTTTCGAATGAAATTTAATTTGACAAATTAACTGCTTGTTTTCTATTACATACATTTACATACATTTTAAAAGAGTAACGGTGGAGTTTCTTGCCCATTCTTCTCCACACGAAAACTACATTTTGGAATGGGCGACTAGAATCAATTCTATTTTTTCATTTTAAATTTTGACGTTCAAAAGTGCCTTTTAAGTGCCTATTTGAAATAAATGATTTGACTTTGACTTTGACTTTGACTTTGACTATTAACTAAATAAAATTTTATTCGAAAATATCAATCGGTTTCTTACTAAAATTCAACTATATTCGACGACCCTGCATACTTATCTCCTTTGCTGACTGTACATACATGTCTGTCTACATAATATGTATTAAATAAAATCATTTATTTCAGATAAAGCCCCGTATTCAATACAAAAAAAAAGAACATAAATTATCATGAAAAGATGGAGGTACCTATTAGCCTATTACATTCAAATTAATTAATTATTAAGTCAAAAGTAAATGTCAAATTAAAAACTGATAAACATCAGCTACAGTAAATGTCAGGATGATCTAACAAATATCAACTACAATAATTAGGTACTACTAGCTGTGCCCGCGACTTCGTTCGCGTGGTTGTCGAGAACAAAACAACGTCGTTTAGATAAGAGTATATCACCTTTTTGATGATTTAGATAAGAGTCCTGACTTTGGTATAGTTGATTACGTTAATGCTTCTCTATATACTATGTTAGCGGTGGAATTACCCGGAGCATATACAAAAAGGTTGTTTGGGTTGCTAACACGTGATAGAGAAACATAGAGTTGGCCGTGTGAAAAACAATCAAAAGTAAGGTCTACACCCGCAACGGATAACGTCTGGCCTTGGGCTTTATTAATAGTCATAGCGTAACAGAGGCTTACAGGAAATTGCACACGTTTGAAAGTAAACGGAAAATTATTGGGGATAATGGGTATCCTGGGAATGAAAACAACATCACCGGAGCCGCAACCTGTTAAGATTTCGGCTTCGATGACATTTCGTTGGAGATTTGTTACTCTCAACCGAGTTCCATTGCATAGTTTTGGTGGGCTTAAATTTCTGAGTAGAATGATTGGTACTCCGACTTTTAAATAAATTTTGTGTGCTGGAAGACCTGGTGTATTTAGAGAGTCTAAAAACTCTACTGGATAGTGGGTGGCATCTCCTTCTTCTAAAACCGTGTTAATAGATAAATATTCCCTACTTTCTCCAGAAACATGTACCAATATTTGAGAATTTATTGCTGCTGCTTGGTCGTTGCGAGGTGCCAAAATAGCTCGTTGGCATAGCCAAGCAGCGTCATGGTTCGAGATCTCTGATGGATCTCCGTATACAGAGGAAATGAGTTCCTGCTGTGAGGCAACAGAAGAACACAGGCTTTCGACTAAAGTTACTTTACCTCCTTCTTGAGTCGGGTATGTGCCGTTACCAATTTGAAGTAGTAAATTTGAGAAAACCTGCGCGTTTGCGTCACCTCCCAAATATGCTCGCATATTAAAGCTCAAATTAGTTAATATGACACTACGCCATAAAATAGAGCTCTTTAAACAGGCACCTATTTCATCGGCCCTCGTTCCTCTGGGTATTATAGGGAGTGTCTGCCTGAAGTCTCCACAGAATAGCACCGTTAAGCCTCCCATCGGTCGGTCATTTTGTCTTATATCTCGCAACGTTCTATCTACAGCTTCCACAGCTTTACGATTTGCCATCGTACACTCGTCCCAAACGATAAGGGCGCAATCGCGTAAAACCCTTGCTTTATCACTATTGCGAGACACGTTGCAAACAGGGTTTTCTGTGCGGTCCAAGTCGATTGGTATTTTAAATGTTGTATGTGCAGTTTTTCCTCCTGGTAATAAAGTGGCAGCTATTCCTGAGGAAGCGACGGCAAGGGCAATTTTGTTTTGGCTCCTTATTTGAGCCAAGATAACTTTAGTGAGGAAAGTTTTACCTGTTCCACCAGGTGCATCTAAAAACAGCATTTCTCCTAATGAATGTTCTACACTACAGCATACTCTATCAAAGATTTGACGTTGTTCTGACGTCAAATTTAAACAGCCATTTCGCAATATTTCTGCTAACTCTTCGGGGTTGTAATTTATTTCAGATGTATACTCCCTATTAATTCGTTCCCCACCAACTGTCGGTGTCGGCAAGCCGTATTGACTGAGGGGGTTCCCTCCTATACTTGTAACTATATCTTGTATAGCCAGCAAAGCCCTATTATGGCAGCTTTCACGTACTTGGTCAGAAGTTTCACTATTTATATTTTGCTGTCTCAAAAAATCTTCGGCAAACGCGTCTTTATATTTTTGCCACAACTGCCCAGCGTCCGATAGGCCACAAAATGTCAACAAAATGGCAAATAAATGGCGCAAACGATGTGGACTATCACTGACGCATGCTTCGGCTAAAGCATCATCCCAATGCTGATCGCCATCTAATAAATGCCGTGCGCGGCAAGCAGCTTGAAATGTGGGATATTCTATATCGTCCACTTTGCGGAGCTCAGCAAAAGAAGTAGGTCCTCGCACTGTGTGAAGAAGAAGGCGTAAATAATAACACTCTGCATTATTTGGGTGCACCGTGTATACTCTTCCAATCACGTGTTCTTTAAAAATGCCGGACTCGCCTTCTACAGCAGTTCCACGTCTCCTGCGATTAAAAACACCTTGCTGCTTGTTATAAGTATAATAATGTGGCACTTCATTGTACAACAGAGACTTAGCGAAATTGTCTCTTTCGCAAAGGCGAAAGAATGCGAGCAAGGTGGTTTGTCTTGGGTTGTTCATTCTTTCTGCCACATTTTCTGGCTGAAAGTAAACTCGCTGCCCGCCTTCCAGGTGCACGTCAAGATGGATGACTGGCGGATACCTTTCATGAATAGGGAAACTCAAAATGCGCCAAACTGCCTCCGAAGAGCTTATGTATCGGCCAGATTGATACCTTGTCACTTCATCAAATTGGTTGTTATTTCTTAGTGCTATCATGGCTTGATCACTACCTTTATTAACATATTTACATATATATTTTATAGATTCGACGCTATTACAAATTTCAACATTAATGTGTGCTTGAAAAGCGTTTGACAAAACTGGAGAATACGGTACCACCCAACTATTATTTAGAATTATTTCTTGTCCACGGAATCTGACAGTAGCTGTGAAACCACCTTGTGACGGTGATCTTCGCCGGTATTGCGGATACCCATTTTCCCCAGCCATAGTTAGTTCTTTCAGTGCTCTGGGGTATTTTTTTGAGCATTGACCATCTTTCATGCACGGTGATTCCCTGTTTAAGAGGCCACATGGCCCGTGAACCATATGTGTTTTTACTATGTCATGCAAAATCGGATCTGCATTATAGTCCGGAAATTCTGCACTTATGACACTGTCTATAGCATCGGGACGAATTTTTTCTTCCAGCCACAGAAGAATGTGCGCGTGGGGTAAACCACGCTTTTGCCACTCGACGCTATACATAAAACAAAGAGTTGAACCGAAAACTTTCTCCTTTGTAAGTAGATTAATCAAGACTTTGAGTTTTAAATGAAAAATCCTAGCAATAATGTCATGTCTGTCGTATGACGCCTGTCCTGTGAGAAGTGCCTGGCAAATCTCCGTCCACTTTGGATTTGTTGTAAATGTTATAAAAAGGTCCGGCCGGCCGTATTTACGGACGTAACAAAAAGCATCTTGCGTTCGTTCGTGCATATACCGCGGACCGCCTGTGAAACTGGATGGCAAAATAACCAATCGACCCAAGTTTTCGACGTTATTATCTGATTGCATGGCGTCCCGCAAGTGCACGTATTCTTCAGCGCGTAACCGTCGCTGGTTAGTGCGAATATACACTAAACGTTCAGTTTCTATTTTTGCGTACATGTCCACAATAAATTGGCTGAACAAACCACGAAATCGTTGCAAATATACGAAACTGTTTTGCCTTATTTGTAAAAGGTAGGAATAGTATTGTTGAGCAGATATTTTTTTTTTGATAATTAGTGACTCTCGTAGTAGGGTTCACTTGGTACAGCCCAAAATTGTACCCATCTTCACCATGACAATAAATTAGTGGATATTGCAGGGCGTCGTAAGCTCGGTGGGTTTCCAAAATGCGTTGAAGGCGATCGTCGCGTGTACGCAACACGATATCACGTCTCTCACACTCCTGGTCGACTAAAACAACTGCAACTTCATCTGCGACGGGTGCATTGTGTCTTCCACGGTGTTCACCCACAGGACGTCTATCGGCACTTATAACAATTTTGAAATCATTGCTGCCTTGTGGAATTGACTCCAATGCAGCTTTGAATTCACGAACGTACTGGTTAACGTGATGCAGCAATTCTTGAAGTTGACCCAAAAGCTCAGCATTGAGCTGGGGAAAATTGTGATTTCTAACATTGAGCTGTTGCGTGTAATCGGATACAAAATAAATTTGGAGAAATTTGGGTTCATTTTCTGGCAGCAAAGATCCAATAAGGTGATAAACTTGACCTTGTACTTTGAAGGTTGGCATGAACGGTCCTTCCGTTATTTGTTTTGCCCCAAAGGAAGTCATTTGGAAAGCACTGTTATATAAACGAATATTATCCAAAAAACGGTTCGACTGGGGATGATCGCCATTCAGGAGACTTTTAAGTAAGTGTGGTGGATCTTGGAAATTTGGAAGAACAATTTTTCCATTTGAGCAGCACATTCCATCTGTCTCTTTCCTCCATTTCAAAGCATGACAAAAATTACAAATTTCTCTCATGTCACCCACGAAAGTAAAGCCAGCATAATTAATTCTAGACGAATATGTGAACCCTGATTTTTCCCTATTGTCCCAAGGTAATAAAATATTTGCATCGTCATTTTCCATGGACTCATCAGCTCCGCTATTTGTTTCTCTATTCATATGGTATCGAGCTCGTTCTATTTCTAGGCGAGATTGACGTTGTTCTGCTGTTTCTGCTCGTCTTAGTTCATCTATTCTTTCCCTTTCAGATGCAAGATAACTTTCATTGTTTCTTTGTACACCTACATAGTTATGTCTAGCTATTTGTAATCGTTCTTCTCTTTGGGAGAGAGATTCAGACTCGCGCGAGAGAGCGTGTCGCTCTCGGTCAGATGACAGACGTGCTTGGCGTTCCTCGATACTCTCTTGAGAACGCAAAGTCGCGGTCCGAGTTCTTTGCGAACTTAAGCGCGACTCCCTTTCTGTGAAAGTCTCTGACTCGCGTGAGAGAGACTGGCGCTCCCGATCAGCAGACAGCCGAACTTCGCGTTCCTGGATATTCTCTTGAGAACGCAAAGTCGCGGTCCGAGTTCTTTGCGAACTTAAGCGCGACTCCCTTTCTGTGAAAGTCTCTGACTCGCGTGAGAGAGACTGGCGCTCCCGATCAGCAGACAGCCGAACTTCGCGTTCCTGGATATTCTCTTGAGAACGCAAAGTCGCGGTCCGAGTTCTTTGCGAACTTAAGCGCGACTCCCTTTCTGTGAATGTCTCTGACTCACGTGAGAGAGAGTGGCGCTCCCGATCAGCAGACAGCCGGTCTTCGCGTTCCTGGATACTCTCTTGAGACCGCAAAGTCGCGGTCCGTGTTCTTTGTGAACTTAAACGTGACTCCCTTTCGGTGAACGTTTCCGATTCACGTGAAAGAGCGATGTGCTCTCGGTTAGCAGATAACCGTGCTTCACGATCTTCTTCCGATTCCTGAGACCTACAAAGTCTCATCCTTTTCGCATTTCGGCTACGCAGCGAAAGGTTAGTTTTTTTTCTTTGAGGCATTTTCAAGGAAAATTAAAGCAATAAACAAAACTAACAACACTTATGACTGAATAGCCTACAAACTTAAAAGAACGGTGCGTCGAACAGTCTAGTGTGACAACGTATCGTCTGTTCGTGGTCGTGACTCAACGAATTGGCAACACTAACTTACTGTATAACGATTGGCACTATTGGATTCAAACTACGAAGTAAATCAAATACAATCTTTACTTCGTACTTCAAACCAATGACCAAAGTTGACCAAACGAAACCAATAAGATAAGCAAATACTTTTTTTTCGACCAATTAAGAAAATCGATAAACCAAGCAACCAAAGAACTTTTACGACACACGCAAGAACTTTTAAGACACCTAACGAAACCCAATTTGCCTAGTAAACACGGTGGACGTCATCCTCGCGCGGAAAATCTTAACACCGCGATTCAGAAAATGACGTCATTTGCACAACGCCATCTATCGGATTTAGATTTCAACTATCAACATTAGTTCTATTTTTAGTCTTAAGATGTCGTTGCAAGTACTATACTTAATTGCGTAACGTAATATTTTACTTCTTGAACTCACTAAATTAATCATATCTTTTGATAGAGTGAACCGATTTCGATGAAACAAAAACTAAGTTAAACCTCAAGTTGCGTATAATTTTTGTATATAAACATTGTCAGCATTGAATTCGTAGATTTTACGTGATGTGCGCACAAACAAACAGACAAACAGACAAACAGACAAAAATTTCAAAAATGATGGAAATGGGTTCTGTTACTTATCTTTTCACACGCTGGCTATTTTTTGTTTCAATTTCTTCAATGTACAAAAATGACTTTTCTACAGATTTATTATATGTATAGATGAGTATATAAAAAGAAGGGGAAATAATCAAAGGGCATAAAAAAATTCGTCCGCATCGCTGTCAACAGGAAACGTGCCCAAAAGGCTGGCAGCATTGCCACGTTGTATGGCAATGCTGATTCTTTGGCCAAAAAATAGGCCAGCCCTCTGGTCACGTGAAGAGTCGACCAACCGTTGAACGAATGAATACTAAGAAATACTAATGGTACTATGATAACCAAATTTTAATTATGTTATTTTATCTTTTTGTTCGTTTTAGTCCAATACTAACCCCACAAGTTCTACTTTAAGCTCAACTGTAGCATCGTTGAATTTTATCGTTTTAACTTTTAATTTATTTATAGATGACTAGCTGACCCCGCAAACGTAGTTTTGCAAAAAAAAAAAAAATAGGGGTATGAAAAATAGATGTTGGCCGATTCTCAGACCTACCCGATATGCACACAAAATTTCATACAAATCTGTCCAGCCGTTTCGGAGGAGTTTAACCACAAACACCGCGACACGACAATTTTATATTTAAGATAATGCACACTTGCTTTTTCAATTCACTTTTGACATCGGCTTTTACTTGCCATAAATAAAAATATAATAGAAGAAAACCAAATAATAATGCCAAAACACAAAATTGATATAATGTCTACAACTCAAATTATCTCTCGCGACATGCCTGCCACAACAGCCGATCGATTCTGTAAAAATCTCACCGTGAAAAGTTAGGTGAAGTGAGCTTAGAGTGAGCTGTCAAGAGTACCAATCCCTAGCATCAGGATGACACTGACAGCTCACTCCACGCTCACTTCACCTAAATTTTCACGGTGAGATGGTTACCGAATCGCACTGCAGTGCCCAATGTAGGGACAATCAAATCGCTTGGCAATCATAACCAGCAATCATATTTGCGTAACACACTATCAATCGGAATCTGAATTATTTTGAAGCAAATTGCTAATCCATTGCTTCATACGTTTGAAAAATTTGTTTGCTCAAGACGTACATAGCGCAACGAATGTTGTTGAACTATCAAAATGAAACCGATTCCGATTGATAATGTGTTACGCAATTGCCCCGCCAGCGCCGGTCAGTGTTGGAGCTAGCCCGCACCCTGCGCACCAAGGACGCGCAGCGCTTGCGCATGGTGGGCGTGGAAACAGTCGGTGCGCACTTTGCAAACATGGCCGAGGCGCTGCAGAAGCGGGGCAGCCCCTGCACTGGACGTCCTGAACGAGTTGTTGTATTGCACACAGAAAGCACTGTAAGCAGGGGCCCAAGTCTGCTATTTTTATAAATTCGTCATTTCAACACGATCCCATTGTCATTTTGCTAAAAGTTCGTAATCTGCTAAATTCATAATGGTCGATCATTGGTCGGTCAATGGTCTGAGAAAAACTACTAAATTTCATGCTAGATTTCATTTGTCAGTATGTACGAGATTTGCCATTTCTTTCAATGGAGTGTCAGTGGTTGACCATTGGAAAGTCATAATGACGCCATTATATTAGTAGATTACCAAACTTGTCAAAATCAACAATTATGAAATCAATGATAGACCATTCTGACACTATTGTAATAGCAGACTTGAGGCCTAGCTTGTGAGGAAGATGCCCATAGTTTGCATTGCATGGCATATATTGGAACACTTTTATGTTAATCGACATCTGAGAATGCGGGGACAAACTAAAGCTTTCCTCAATTCCTCATGAACAAGTCACGATCGAGAGATTGGTTTACTTTATTTTATGTGAGGTTATTTGTATTTCTATCTTAATGTTTCTTTATCTATACTAATAATAAAGATGAAGAATTTGTTTGTTTGTTTGTGTTTGAAAGAATGCTAAGCGAAAATGAAGTGAAAGCGTGGGCAGGCGATGCGATGCGACAGGGTTTTTCACGCGGACGAAGTCGCGGGCAGAAGCTAGTTATTAATATTTAGAAAATATATCTACCACACACTTATGAGTACTGTTTGTTCTATTTTATTTTGTTACCTGTTAAGTACGAATCATTTGATCTGACTTGGTTTCCGTACGTCCTTTTCGGGTAGCCACTGAAAATCAGCGCTGTGCTGTGGGTCCCCTATAGCACAGCATCATGCTGAGTGGAAGCCTTCTTGTCACAGTCATGACGTGCAGCCGTCGACTATCTCTGCTTTGTGCTCTTGTATAAAGATATATATATATTTTTTGTTATTATTATATATGACTAGCTTTTGCCCGCGACTTTGTCCGCGTGGGTTTCGTACTTTCCTCAAATAAATTTAACATCCTCTCCACCTCCCCCGGTATTTCGAAAATTATTGATTACGATCTTTATACTTACTTTATTTAAAGAAATAAGTATTCGGGCCAATATTTTAGTTAAACTACCTAAGATGTTTCAAATAAACTATCCTCCCTTTTCATCACGACAGCTCTTGTTTTTGCATTTGGTACGTTTCCATTTTTATGATATAAAGATTATTTATACCCATTTTCGTGTTAATAGAAGTTGGAGTTTCTACTCCTTAAACTTTATTACCCTTTTCTACCCCGGTAGGAGTAGAATAAGTAAAACCCTAAAACTCATACTTTTTTATTTTAAGTAAGTAAGTAGTAAACCACTAAAAGTGACAATCTTTATTATTTACTGAGGCAAATGCTGAAAAGTTTCAAGTTTCTTAACCAAAGGAATAAGACCACATTTTCACCTTCACAGTTTTTATCCCCATAGGGGCGAAATATTGAAAACATGTATGGGACGTTTCCATATCTTGACTCAAAGATTATTTATACCTATTTCCCATTGACTCAAGCCACGCAATAAAATACTCCTCTGTGATATGGACTACCCCCGTTTACCCCGTTAGGGTTAGATTTTCGAAAAACCCAGTCACACTTTTTTATTAATTTTGGTCTTAAGTATATGTTCGGTTAAAAAACTATCACTTATAGCTATCTATACATTCATGTATTCAAGTTACTCATTCATTAGTTCATAAGCAGTGTCCAATAGATCTTTATACAAACCACACGTCGTTTCATTCAAAATTCTAACAAGCAAACCTCGACCTTATCACCTAAACATATGGTCCATAATCGAGCCGGATACCAGTCCTCGCTGCCGACATCGCCGGCCGCCCGAGAACAAAGAGATCGCGATAAGATAAGACGACCCAAGTGTTCGAGTTGTTTAGTGCAAAGTATTTAATCATTAAAACTTATTATTTCATTACGTTTGCTGCGATTGAAGTTATTACATATTTACGATGGCTATGGAAGTGGAAAAAGCGTTGAATGTAGTGGAAAACCTTGCACATACTTTGAAGAAGACCCAGACCAATCTAAAGAAGTGCCCGAAGGCTAGATTAGCCCAACAGAATTATATTGAAGCTCGCATTAAGTGTGTAGAAGATTACTGGAGTGAATATAAACAAGCTTACGGTGAAATAATGCGAAGCGTACCGAAGGAGAAGCGCGACAAAATACCCTACATAGTAAATGAATTTTTTGAACATGAAGGGCTGTATTTTAGTTTGATGACAGACTTGAAGGATTTGTTGGTTTCTCAACCAGTTAACGTTAGCGGTTCGTTGCTTATACCTAGTGAGACTCAACAAACACGAGTGGTTTTGCCGAAAATACAACTACCTACGTACAGTGGACAATATGAAGAGTGGTTATCGTTCCATGATTTATTTAATACTCTTGTACATAAGAACGCATCATTAAACAATGTACAAAAATTACATTATTTAAAAACAAGTCTTAATGGAGAAGCCGCATCGATATTAAAACATATACAAGTGACAGATTCGAACTACGAACAAGCATGGAACATTCTAAAAACAAGGTATGGCAATAAACGTATAAATGTCGACGCAGTTATGAAAAGATTATTTTCTCTAAAAAAAATGAATGGGGGCAATTCCAGTTCTATCAAGAATTTACTGGATACAACATTTGAATGTTTACATCAATTTAAAAATATGAATGTGCAGACTGATAACTGGGATCCTGTGATTATATTCGTCATAGTGCAAAAACTAGACTGTGAAACCCACAAAGATTGGGAAGACTATGTGAGCAGCAATTGTGAGGAACCCGACAGCCTCCCCTCCCTCGATATGTTTCGTAAATTCCTGGAATGCCGATTTCGTACGTTAGAACTCACAGAACCAACAAAACAAAAGGCGAGTTCAGTTCATGTTCGAGAAAAGTCATTTCACGCAGCAACTAATATAGAGAATAATAAAACATGTCAAATGTGTAAAGAAAACCACACACTTAGCCACTGTAAGGAGTTTGGAAAACAATCACCAACACAAAGAAGCGAGTTTATCAAAATCAACAATTTGTGCTTCAACTGCCTTGCACCCGGACACTCTGTGAGGCATTGTCGCATACCAACAAGTTGTAGAATATGCAAAAGACGTCACCATTCACTTCTTCATGAAAATAAGGAAGATAGCACAATAAAACCAACCACAACGGGCAACAATGAAAACAAACAAACAAATCAACCCGAAGTGACACTACATACCAACGTGGAGAAGATTGAAGAAACAGAGAAGGACATTACAATGGTGACATCACACGTTTCTACAAAACAAAGCACATCGTTACTGGCAACTGCAATCGTAAAAGTGAGAAGTGAAGACAACTACACAACAATATTACGAGCCTTAATCGACCAAGGCTCACAAGCAAGTTTCATTAGCGAACGAGCGGCACAACAACTCATGGCCAAGCGATATCATGTCAAAGGTACAGCTGTAGGCGTGGGATCAACAAGAGAAGATATCAAACAAGTAGTTCAGATCAATGTAGAATCAAGATGTGAAAACTTCAACTTGGAAGTTAGAACATACGTTATGTCGAAGCCACTGACTACCAAAATACCATCCCGCACAATCAACACAAAATATTGGCCTCATCTAGAAGGGCTAATCCTGGCTGACCCTAACTACTGTCAGCCAGGGTCTATTGATTTGCTTCTGGGTGTCGATGTGTATGCACAAATTGTACAGAACCAGTTAATCAAAGGTCCGCCAGGGTCACCATGTGCACATAAAACAAACCTTGGCTGGATTTTATTCGGAAAGGTAGAAGATAGAACACAACAAACAGAGTCGGTTCTTGTTATGCATCATCAAATCTTAGGAGAAGACTTATTGAAAACACTCTGGGAGATAGAACCAGATTCGAAGAGGACATACACAAAAGAAGAAAACCAATGTGAAAGTTTCTATGAAAATACATACAGAAGGAACGTCAATGGACAATACATTGTGAGACTCCCATTTCGTAACAATGAACCAAAAGCAGCGGATGGGAACACGAGACAAACTGCAATGAATCGCTTGATTCAACAAGAAAGAAGACTTCAAAAGGAACCTGAACTAAGAGAAGAATACGACCAGGTATTAGAAGAATATTTAATAATGGGACACATGGAGCAAGTTCCAAAAGATGAAGTAAACAACCGATGTGTTTACCTACCACATCACGCTGTAGTTCGAAGAGATAAAGAGACCACGAAAATCAGAGTCGTATTTGGTGCGTCATGCAAAGGAAATAATGGCATATCTTTGAACGACGAGCTCATGATTGGCCCGGTACTACAAGAGGATATGCGAAGTATAATAATGAGATGGCGCATGCATAAGGTGTGTTTCGCAAGTGACGTCATCAAAATGTATAGAATGGTACTGGTAGATAAGAAGGATACAGATTATCATAGAATATTGTGGCGTGGCATCGTCAGACCCAACCTTGAGCCAAACTGCCAACCACCTGAAGTCAAGGACTACAGATTGAAAACAGTTACGTTTGGTACAGCATCTGCGCCTTATCTTGCCATAAAAACGTTAATTAAACTAGCAGAAGATGAAGGTGAACAATATCCTGAAGCTGTCAAAATTATTTGTGAAGATTTCTATGTCGATGATCTGACGTCAGGCTGCGATACAACAGAAGAAGCAATTCGTGTTAGTAAACAAATCATTACCATTCTGAAACGAGGAGGCTTTGAACTTCAAAAATGGGCGTCTAATGATACCGAGTTTCTTAAATCTATAGATGCCAACAAAGTCACTACAAAAGCTAACCTAGACCTGAAGCTGGATGGCACCATAAAGGCTCTTGGTCTGTCATGGAATCTCGGAAGAGACGAGTTTCATTACCAATTACAACTAGAACCTATATCATCAGATCATATAACAAAGAGAACTATTCTGTCAGATTTACAGAAATTGTTTGATCCACTAGGGTGGATAGCACCAGTTATTGTAACAGCAAAAATTCTAGTACAAAGATTATGGCTAGAAGGAGTTGGATGGGACCAAGAAATAAGCAAAGAACTGAAAGAACAATGGAAGTTCATCAGAAGAGATTTAGAGAATGTCAATAAATTAAGAATCCGACGTTGGCTGAACACCATTAGCACTGAAAAAGAACGAATAACATTACATGGGTTCTGCGACGCGTCTGAAAAGGCATATGCAGCTGTGGTTTATTGTCGTGTACAAACGAGCGAAGGTGACATAAAGATAAATCTCATCGCATCAAGAACAAAGGTAGCTCCTGTCAAGACCATTACACTACCACGACTCGAACTGAGTGGAGCTACACTATTAGCTAAATTGCTAACCAAAGTGAGTGAAGCTATGAGAATTCCTTCACACAATGTGTTCGCATGGACTGACTCAACTATAGTTTTAGCGTGGCTGTTCGGAGAACCAAACCGATGGAAGCCATTTGTCGCAAACCGAGTAGTAGAGATACTAGAAAACAAAGGCTGTAGCCAATGGTTCCATGTGCAGTCGGCCCATAACCCAGCCGATATAGCGTCAAGAGGATCATCTTTATCAGAACTACAACAGAAACGTTATGGTGGAACGGCCCTGCCTGGCTTGTAGAGGAAAATATCGAGTTCACAAGACCGTTAAAGTCAACCACAGATTTAGAAAGAAAAAAACCCATACAGTCATATGTAAATGTAACAGAAGGAGAAGAGAAATTCCTAAAATTTGAAGAATATGATACACTGACTGAGTTATTGAGAGTAATAGTACATTGTAAAAGAGTTTTAAATATGAAAAGAAATCCTAACAAACTGGGTCAGGAGATGACAGCAGAAGAACTGCAAAATGCTTTGGAATTTTGCAGAAAAAGAGTGCAAGAAGAAGAATTTTCAGATGAAATTAGAAAGGTAAAACAAAAAGGGAATGTAAAAACCACTAGCATTCTGAAGTCACTGAACCCATTCTTAGATAACCAAAATATCCTCAGGGTGGGCGGAAGGTTGAGAAACGCAGACGCCGATGAGAACCTAAAATATCCCGTGATACTGGGCAAGAAAAGCAGCTTTGTATCACTAGTGTTGGCTGATGCACACCTGAAAACAATGCATGGTGGAATAAACATGATGATTACTTACCTGATGAGTAAATACTGGATTGTTGGCTGCAAACGTCTGGTGAAGAAATACATTCACGGATGTCTTACCTGTACGCGGCAACGAGCTGCTAGTAGACAACAAATAATGGGTGACTTACCTGAAGCACGGGTGACGCCTTCGCGTCCTTTTGCTCGAAGTGGAGTGGATTTTGCTGGCCCTGTGTATGTATTAAATTTCAAAGGAAGAGGGGCAAAAACCCGCAAGGCATACATTTGCATCTTTGTTTGCATGGCGGTAAAGGCTATACATTTAGAGCTAGTAAGCGATCTGACGGCCGATGCATTCATCGCAGCATTCAAACGTTTCGTGGCCAGAAGAGGAAGATGTAATGAGATTTGGAGCGATAACGGCACGAACTTCGTGGCATCCAACAAAGAATTATGTAAAATGTGGAAAGAGGCGGGATTACAATTACCCGATTCTATAGCTGATCAACTGGCAAATGAAGGAACACAGTGGCATTTTACACCGCCATATAGCCCAAACTTTGGAGGGCTTTGGGAAGCTGGCGTTAAGTCCGTTAAACAGCATCTACGAAAAATATTGACTATGAATTTAACATTTGAAGAATTCACCACAGTGCTCACACAGGTAGAAGCCTGCCTCAATTCTCGCCCTTTAACGCCGATTAATACTGCCGTGGATTTGATCGACGACATACAAGTACTCACACCTGGACATTTCCTTGTCGGAGAAGCACTAATTACTGTGCCTGACCGTGACTACACCACAGCCAATATGAATCAGCTGTCCAGATGGCAACATATTCAAAGACTGGTTCAAGGATTTTGGAAACGTTGGCAAACGGAATACTTGTCGCGCCTAAACCAAAGAACAAAGTGGCTGAAAAGAACAAAAGAGTTTGAGATCGGCGACATTGTATTACTTAAAAACGTAAATATGCCTCCTAGCAAATGGGCACTGGCACGGATAGCGGAAAAACACTCTGGACAAGATGGAATAACTAGAGTATATACAGTACGTCACAATGGTAAACTGACACAGAGATCAATCTCAAACTTATGTGCGTTACCGATTAGTACTAAAGACTAAATTAATTATTACCTTTGTAAGCCCACGTCTACATAACTTTAGTTTTTAAGTTTGGTTTGTTATTAATATAGTCGAGTCATAAATTCATGTTTAAAATACCTTAATTTTAAATCATTGTTGTGTTTTATAGTAAATTGAGTAACAATAACGTATACTTTTTACCTGTTCAAGTCATGGTTCAATTACTTGTCACATTATATTGTAAAGTGACGTAATGTTTTATAATGTTAGAAAAGGCCTTTTAAGCCCTTTTGGTGGGCGGTATGTTCGGTTAAAAAACTATCGCTTATAGCTATCTATACATTCATGTATTCAAGTTACTCATTCATTAGTTCATAAGCAGTGTCCAATAGATCTTTATACAAACCACACGTCGTTTCATTCAAAATTCTAACAAGCAAACCTCGACCTTATCACCTAAACAGTATACATACTGAGTTCCGAGTTTATATTATTGGACCGCGCGATAAAATTCTTCCATAAACTGACACCCTCAATCTCCCTTTAGAGCAGAAAAACATAAAATGACAAACTATAATTTACTTAGATAAGTATTTGTGCCAAGTTTGAAGCTTAAATTTATTCATACCATTTTTTGGGAGTAAATCAAGCTACTCACTATAATACCGGCCTTAAAAATCGAATTACCACTTTTTTACCCGTCAGGGATCTACTTTCGAAAGACCCATTTCTTATTACTTACTTAGACAAATATTCCTTCCAAGTTTCAAGTTTATTAACCAAATGAATAAGATTTATCGTATAAAGTTTTTCCCCACTTTTCACCCCACACAGGAGGAATTTTGAAAAAATGTTTATGAACATATCCTGTTCATAACTTGACTCAAAGATTATTTCCAACAATTTTCGAGTTAATCAAGCCACGCAGTAAAATGGAAAATTAACTACTCCTTTTCACCCCGTCAGAGGTAGATTTTCGCAAAACCCTGATACATGTTATTCTTTACTTTTGGTCTTAAGTATAAATACTGAGTTTCGACTTAATCGGACCGCACGTTAAAATTCTTCCATACAAATGTTGACACCCCCTAATCGCCCTTTAGGGGGTAGTTTAGAAAAGCAAAAAATGCCAAAATTCATAATTTACTTAGATAAGTACTCGTGCCAAGTTTCAAGTATATTAACCAAATGAATAAGATTTTTCATATAAGCTGTATCCCCACTTTTCACCCCCACAGGGGTAGAATTTTGAAAAATCGTTTGGAATGTCTTCATTACTTGACTCACAGATTATTTATACCAATTTTCGAGTTAATTAAGCCAGGCAGTAAAATTTGCCCTATAAAATTAACTACCCCTTTTCTCCCCGTTAGGGGTAGATTTACGAAAAACCCTGATACACGTAATTCTTTATTTTTGGTATTAAGTATAAATACTGAGTTTTGAGTTAATCGGACCGCGCGTTAAAATTCTTCCACACTTATTTTGACACCCCCCAATCCCCTGTTAGGGGGTAGTTTAGAAAAACAACAAATGCCAAACTTTATGATTTACTTAGATAAGTATTCGTGCCAAGTTTCAAGTTTATTAACCCAAGGAATAAGATTTTTCATAGTAGCTGTATCACCACTTTTCAACCCCCACAGGGGTGGA
Organism: Globia sparganii; assembly: GCA_949316385.1. Lineage (NCBI taxonomy): Eukaryota > Metazoa > Arthropoda > Insecta > Lepidoptera > Noctuidae > Globia > Globia sparganii. The sequence goes on along the minus strand of OX438666.1, from coordinate 22,697,973 downwards.
ATTTTAAAAAATCGTTTGGAATGTGTTCATTACTTGACTCACAGATTATTTATACCAAAAAAACCCTGATACACGTAATTTTTTATTTTTGGTATTAAGTATAAATACTGAGTTTTGAGTTAATCGGACCGCGCGTTAAAATTCTTCCACACAAATTTTGACACCCCCCAATCCCCTGTTAGGGGGTAGTTTAGAAAAGCAAAAAATGCCAAAATTCATAATTTACTTAGATAAGTATTCATGCCAAGTTTCAAGTATATTAACCAAATGAATAAGATTTTTCATATAAGCTGTATCCCCACTTTTCACCCCCACAGGGGTAGAATTTTGAAAAATCGTTTGGAATGTGTTCATTACTTGACTCACAGATTATTTATACCAATTTTCGAGTTAATTAAGCCAGGCAGTAAAATTTGCCCTATAAAATTAACTACCCCTTTTCTCCCCGTTAGGGGTAGATTTACGAAAAACCCTGATACACGTAATTCTTTATTTTTGGTATTAAGCATAAATACTGAGTTTTGAGTTAATCGGACCGCGCGTTAAAATTCTGCCACACTTATTTTGACACCCCCCAATCCCCTGTTAGGGGGTAGTTTAGAAAAACAACAAATGCCAAACTTTATGATTTACTTAGATAAGTATTCGTGCCAAGTTTCAAGTTTATTAACCCAAGGAATAAGATTTTTCATATAAGCTGTAGCATCACTTTTCAACCACCACAGGGGTGGAATTTTAAAAAATCGTTTGGAATGTGTTCATTACTTGACTCACAGATTATTTATACCAATTTTTGAGTTAATTAAGCCAGGCAGTAAAATTTGCCCTGTAAAATTAACTACCCCTTTTCTCCCCGTTAGGGGTAGATTTTCGAAAAACTCTGATACACGTAACTCTTTATTTTTGGTATTAAGTATAAATACTGAGTCTTGAGTTAATCGGACCGTGCATTAAAATTCTTCCATACAAATTTTGATACCCCCCCATCCCCCTTTAAAAGGTAGTTTAGAAAAAAAAAAAAGACCAATTTTCATAATTTACTTAGGTAAGTATTCGTGCCAAGTTTCAAGTTTATTAACTCAAGGAATAAGATTTTCCATACAAACTTTCATCCCCCATTTAACTCCCTTAGGGGTTGAATTTCGAAAATTCCTTCCTTATTCCTCGTCTACATTATAAAAGGAACCTCTGTGCAAAATTTCAGCTTTTTAAATCCAGGGATTTGGGCTGGGCGTTGATGAGTCAGTCAATCAGTCAGTCAGTCAGTCAGTCAGTCAGGACTTGTCTTTTTATATATATAGATGTCATTAGAATTAATCATCTTTTTGTTTGCACGTGTTTCTGTGACAAATAAACCTATTTTTCTTTCTTTCTTTCTTTTTCTTTCTTTCACACATAGTTTCCCTTCGAGTTGAAAATGTATTAAAGAAATTTGATAATTTCTTTTTTTTTATTTGAATTTTGACTTGATGTGCTTACTACACACATCAAAAGTGTCTAGGGATCAAGCATTTTTATGCGGATTTCTTGAGATTGAGATGTGGCTTTGTAATCAATTTATGATTTTATAAATTTATATGGATCCTTTTTGGTGCATTTCATAATTTGAATCAGGAACTGTGAATCAAATTCGAGTAAAAGATGAAAATCAGCTGTCAATATTTTCCCTATAAAAACATACAACGCATTGAAGACATTATTAGTGCTACTGTTTCCCTACTACTGATTAAAACCAACGTTATTATGGAGCGGCGACGTCATTTAAGCAGGGAAGAAATGCTCAGAGCCGTGGGAATGATAGAAGCTGGTTCCCGGCAACGTACTGTGGCTTTAGCTCTGAATACAAGTCAGAGTGTTATCAGTCGACTTTGGACACGTTACCGAAGCACTGGTACCGTGGCTGAGCGCCATGGAGGACGGTATCGCTGCACCACACGGAGACAAGACCGATACATTCAAATCTTAACTCGAAGAGCTCCAACAATAACCGCCATGATGTTAGCCGTGAGGCTTCATCACTCTTCAGGGAACTTAATTAGCGACCAAACAGTCAGAAACCGCTTGCATGAAGTGAACCTTCATTCCCGAAGACCGCTACGGGTACCACCTATAGCAATGCACAATCGTAGGATTCGATATCAATGGGCTCTTGAACACAGAAATCGGGCAGAAGAACAATGGTGTTTCGTGTGCTTTTCTGATGAGTCTCGTTTTGGTATGAGACCGGATACAAGACGTATACGACACTGGAGAACCCCTGGACGCCAACAGCGATTAAAATCCTGCCAGGAAGTCCATCCTTATAGTGGTGGAACCATCATGGTATGGGCGGGTATTTGGATCGGCGGAAGAACTGAGTTGATTTGGATCAGAGGCAACCTCAACGCTCAAATTTATGCTGAGACGATTGTATCAGACGTCATCGTTCCTCTACAAGTGCAAATCGGTCCCTTATTTCAGTTAATGCATGATAATGCACGACCGCACACCGCAAGAGTTGTAAGACAGACTCTCGCCGCAGCTAACATCAATGTCCTGCCCTGGCCTGCTCAGTCGCCAGACTTGAACCCGATTGAGCATGCATGGGATATGCTACAGAGAAGAGCTCTGCCGAATATGGAGGGTATCCAGTCGCAAGAAGACCTTTTTTTGTTGTTGCAACGAACATGGGCGGCCATTCCACAGCGTGATTTGGATGAACTCATTTTGAGTATGCCAAACCGATGTTCTTGTGTTGTTAGTGTTCGCGGTAGAAACACGGATTATTAATTGTTTAAGTTACCCAATAAAATTTTAGAGAAAACTGTTATTTCAGTCTTTTTTTCGAACTTTTGTGTTAGTGGTTCAAATGTCAAAAATCCCTTTATTAGGAAAATGGCAAATTTCTTTATTAATGCAAAGGTGACTTGGTTTATCGTTACTGTGACAAACGAAAACACTTTATTTGATGAATCCTTAAAGAAAATTTTAATTAATATCAATCAGGAGAAAAGTTATTGCAAAAATATATGTTGATCCCTAGACACTTTTGATGTGTGTAGTTTTTCTGTGAGATTCCTTTTGTTCATTTTGTGGGGCTCGCTATATCGCGTTTTATTAGCTAGTAGAGCGCGACGGGTTTTTCTCTACAATGTTGTTGTTAAGTGACATTTGAAGCTAATAGGTTATCGCAATTGTTATTAATTTGTTTTGCGTAAATAAATAGATATTAACTGACGGGTAATTCTCGTAATTTTAAGAACGTTCACAGTCCGATCTCAGTTTCAATCTGTTAAAAATACCTCTAATTTCCCTACATTTTTTTGTCAAGTTTTTGACATTGATCGTCGCTGTGATAAGATTGCGATTAGATTTTGAACGTTTTTAACCGACTTCCAAAAAGGAGGAGGTTATATTATGTTCGACTTTAAGTATGTTTTTTTTACGTACGTTCAGCGATTTCTCCGTCAATTGTGGACCTATTTTTAAAATTGTTTTTTGTTTGAAAGGGAATGCTTTCGAGTTGGTCCCATTGTCACCAAGTTGAAATCTGATGAGGGAATCCCATAGAAATCGAGGGAAAGCCTCAGATTTTATAGACACACCTATAGCGATCTGGGTATTTTTATAGTACTTCGTGCAATTGCTCTCGGAAAGCATCATTTGGTAAAGTGGAACTGATGATGAAGACCACAGATGACCATCGGAACTACTCAATAGTAAGTATTTCACGGGTTGCGACTCGATTACGTACTTTAATGTGGGTGCTAATTTATTTATTTATTTATTTATTTAGTACATGGAGGACTTACAGCTACTAAAAACATAAAAAAAAGAAACTATAGTCACCAGAAAGCCAATTACAAATCCTCACGAATAAATACATAAATAAGTCACTAAATCGTGTGAGCACAATAACAAAACAAAAAAACGCCTTATTTAAAAGAATACAATTACATACTTACATATTTAAAAAGAAAACAAACTAACTTCGCAACATAAAATGTGACTAAAATAAAAGAGAAAGAAATTAAACAAATAAAATAACCTACCGCTACTTGAAAAAATTGAGGCTTAAGCACCTTCTGACCGAATTCACACTACTTGTGAATGGATCAAAATCATACTCCTTGCATATATCATTAAAATGTCTGCTTGCACGCACAATATAACTATTCTGCCTATAGTTCGAAGATGAATGAGGTACACGTATGGGTGGATTAAAACGAAGTGTTTTACATGGCACATTAAAATAAAATTTAGACAACAACTCAGAGTTATCAATATTGTTATTGAGGATTTTCAATAAGAATAGGCAGTCAGCAATTTTACGTCGATCTACCAGTGGAAGTAGATGGTACTTTTTACAGAGTCTAAGGTAATCAGTTGACTCATATGGAATCTTTTGATGGAAGCAAAGATATTTTATGAAACGTCTTTGGACGCTTTCAATGCGGTCAATGTATTTATGATACCGCGGATTCCATATCTGAGACGCATACTCAAGTTGGCTTCTTACAAAAGTGCAGTACAAAATCTTAAGTGTTTTAGCCTCTGTAAAACACTTAGACAGACGAATTATAAACCCAAGTAGTTTAGAGGCTTTTTTGACAATTGCGTCAATGTGTGTGTCAAAAACTAATTTACTGTCTTGATGTACACCCAGGTCACGGATAGTACTGCACCTTGGCAAGATCTGGCCCGCCAAAGTATAAGTGGTAGGTAGGACTACACGTTTTCTGGTGTAAGTGATCACCGAACACTTGGATGGGTTAAGATCAAGCCTATAAGCTCGACAATACTCATCAAGCCGATACAAATCAGCCTGAAGTGCTAGTCTGTCTTCGAGCGTGGAAATAGTGGCAAAGATTTTCATGTCATCGGCGAAACATAATAGTTTTGATGAATGGAGGCACTGATCTATGTCGTTCACATACACTACAAATAAAAAGGGACCCAGCAACGAACCCTGAGGCACCCCGCTGGGTACATTTACCCAACTAGACATATAATTATTGAGGACTACTGCTTGTGACCTATTGTCAATGTAAGAGGAGAACCACCTCAGGAGGTCCCCACGGATGCCCATGTAGCTTAACTTCTTTATTAGGGCATCGTGATCGATGCGATCAAATGCTTTGCTATAGTCTGTATAAACTACATCGACCTGATTACCATTATCCATAGCATCTGTAATAAAATCATTAAATAAAATCAAATTAGATGTAGTAGACCGTCCTTTTAAAAATCCGTGCTGAAAGGAGCTTAATGAACTAGCAAGGGCCGGATATAACTGATTATAGACTATCCTCTCAAATATTTTAGCTATAATGCAAAGCTTAGATATAGGCCTATAATTAGTAATCTCAGTTTTAGACCCTTTCTTATGTACAGGTGTAATAAAAGCAGATTTCCATACTTTGGGGACAACACCTTGAGTCAAAGACTTGGAAAACAAAATTGATATAGGTAAGGAAATGGATGACGCACAATTGATAAGAAATTTTGATGATATGTTATCAGGCCCAGCACCTTTAGTTGGATCTAGTTTACGAAGTAGACCGGTCACAACATCAACATTCACTTCAATGTGACAAATGTCAGATGAAGTTCTGTTAGTATCAGAAGGGACAACAGGAGGTGGACTGGGAATATTAGATGAAGTAGGGTTAAGGAAAGTTGACATGAAATACGACGAAAAGGCTTCACAGATTGATTCTCCAGTGAGGAAAGATTCATCGTTATAATTTAATGTATTAGGTATAGTATTACAATTATATCGATTTTTAACAAAAGACCAAAAGTGTTTAGGGTTTTCTTTAATAGATTTTTCGGTTTGATTAAGATAACTTTCATAACAAGAAGCTTCCATAGTCTTGACTCTGTCACGCAAATATTTAAAAGTTAATTCGTCGGATTTATTTCCGTAAATCTTGAACTTTTTGAGATATTTATATTTTTCTTTGATTGTTTTGACGAGTGATGAGCTGTACCAGATTGGGTATTTTGTATTACGCACTAGCTTTTGTGGTATATACTTGTTTTGAAACTGCTTTATGGTATCTATAAAGTACTCAACCGACTCATCCAGCGATCGGGTTGAAAACTCATGCTTCCAATCAGTGCCAGAAATCTCTTTGTTAATTGAATTAAAATCGCCTTTGCTATAAATATACCGCAATCGCGGTGCATGATCAAGGGGAGGTATTTCATAGATGTCTATATTGACCAACAATGCAGGATGATAGGGATCAATGGGCACTAGAGGGTCAACACACTCACTAACACATGCTAACTTATTTGAGAGGACTAAGTCCAACAGTTTCCCGTACCTATTAGCTACCGCGTTATACTGTCCAAAGTCCAGCGTACATAACTCGTCCGCGAACAAACATTCGTCACTAGTGGCGGGATTCACTGGGACTAACGAAAGATTGTTAGATGGAGACCACGAGATTCCACTCATATTAAAATCACCTAAAACTAAAAACACATCTGAAGTCTTACTCAGAGCTATGTGGTTTAATTTAGACAAGAAATTACTGAGTTGTTCCGAAAACGAAAACCCGTTGTTTTGTTTACACAAGTAAATAGCACAAATATATAGGTTCACGTATTCTCGTGACTTTGAGTTTTTAAGCCGTAAATTGATCCAGAGATCCTCTGCCGAGGAGTGCAGGAGTGGTTGCGGAGTGACAGGTAACTCCCTACGCGTCGCTATAAGCACACCACCACCTCTTGTTTGTCCAGTCATAGTGTAATCCCGGTCACGGCGCCAGACTAAATACCGATCATCAAATAACTCTGAGTTTAACATACCGTCAATTAACCACGTCTCCGTTAAAACAATAATATCGTAGGAATTAAGTAAAACCTGACGGTAGAACGAGTCTGTCTTTGTTCGCAATCCCCGTACGTTCTGATAAAAGACAGTCAGACACTGATCACTGTTATTATTAGCCATTGCACACATTTATAACAATAATTGAATAAGCATCAACAACAATACTAGATAATAATATTACCAAATTCATTTCGAGACAACAATTAGTTAAGTATAAAAGAGGCATAATTTTATAAAGTGGGTAAAAGTAAGTAAAGTTAGCAAGAATATACAAATCATACGATATTAGGCAGGACATGACTGTGCGAGCAAGCAAGCAGCAATATATCACACGCGTATGCGTAAGCGAGACAAACGTAAATTTATGTATTGGTACTCGAAGGTGAACAGCGCGATAAGGAATACAATAGAAGCTCATTAGCAGTGCCGAGGTGCTAAACCTTTTACAAAAACAAAGCAAATTACAATTGATGTGCAAACTTCGATATATTTTAAAAGTAGAAAAGAAACAAATCAATCTTGCATGTAAATAGAGATTGTTTAGACAATCTTGTTTAAATCAAGCTAAGCAATTTATGCTCGTCACAATGTGTATGGTGAAGTGGAGCTGATGGTGACTTCTCAATCAGCTCCAGTTTTCCTGGTTCTTACTAGGAGAACTCAACAATTGACGTCCCTGCATTGGAAAAAACAATATTTTGTAAAAGGTGATGAGCAGTTGACATTAGTCTTTTGTAACTTAGATAAATTACAAACTGACCCACTAAAATGTGAAAAATAAAAAAAACAATCCACATCCAAAAAACATACTTCAAAGTGAAAAATAACTTTAATTTCGGAAAGACTGTCTCGTTGGTTCCGCATTTTCGTTTATTGGGACCGACATCCGAAGTTAAAGTTATTTTTCACTTTATAGGGTTTTTTTTTTTTATATCGGTTGTTTTTTTTTTTTTTTTGTAAAATGTTTTGTTTTCAATTTTTTAATTACGGGATGGCCTTCAGTTAAAAAAAATAGAGTTTTGTGTAAACTTCATAGACGTGATGGGTATTAATTATTGATATCTAAACACCATAAAACAAAAGAAAACAATATATTCAGCGGTCGGTGACCCAAAAAAAATACATCAAAATTTTCATTTTTTATTTTATTGTGCTTTGATGTCGATATCCATCACGACAGCAGAATTTCGCTAGATAATATAATTTGACTTCTAAGTATAGATTATATTACTACTAGCTGACCCCGAAAACGTCGTTTTGCAAAACAAAAAAAAAATAGATAGTAGCCGATTCTCAGACCTACCCGATATGCACAAAAAAATTCATACAAATCGGTCCAGCCGTTTCGGAGGAGTATGGTAACTAACACTGTGACACGATAATTTTATATGTGCCAACAGTGAGATGTGCGGACGATATTGTTGCCATCGCGGGTAGCACCTGGGACCCAAGATTCGAGGCTGGTACAGGAGCGTGCGGATTGGCACAAGAACAGAGAGGTGAAGAACAGTGGGTAAAGTCGGGCGGTGGATGATGATGATAGTACCAAGTACTTAGTAGTACTTTTTATTTGATCTTATATATGTTTTTATCTGATATACCTATGTATCAGGTGTATTGTGTGTCTTTTAGTCAGTGCTAAATAAATGTATTTTCTATCTTTAATAAGTAAGTAAATTAATAAAATGATTTTCTTTCTTTTTTCTATCATATTCGTCAACTTGTGACAACTATCACCCCTCCCACACCGCGCAGCTACCTCAGGCAACGTCTCAGTTAACCGATCGGCCTATAATTGATAAATTGAAAGCTTCAAAAACAAAATAATAATATATCATTTTATTTCAGGCATTGTACAGTCAGCAAAGGAGATAAGTATGCAGGGTCGTCGAATACAGTTGAAGTTTAGTAAGAAACCGATTGATGTTTTCGAATAAAATTTTTATTTAATTAATAGAAAACAAACAGTTAATTTATCACATTAAATTTCATTCGAAAACATCAATCGGTTTCTTACTAAACTTCAACTATATGCAACGACCCAAAAATTCCAAAGTTACCTCCAAACCGAAAAATAAACCGCTGGTATTCAAAAAATACTTCAAATTAGATCATGAAACTTTGTATACTAACCGAACTAACTATAAAACAGGTCTTATGTTATTTACTTTTTTTTAATTACCATTATTTTCACCGTAAAAAGCAAATACCTAAACTATTGGCGCTGCCGGCCGCCTAGCACCGCACTCTGTCTCGCTCTCACTCAGTCCGCGAGCAGTATCGTGTGAGCGAGATAAAGAGTGAATTTTAGCTGAGGTATTGTAGGCTCTTAAGTAGTGTTATTATTAAGTATTTAGTTATTTCAAATTATTAATTAAATTAATACGTAATAATAAAACGTTGATTAAGTAAACAAAACTGCTGTTGTTAGCTTTCATAAAAATGTAAACAATGCGTTTAATAGGTTCAACAGTCTTTGTGGGTAAAATAAAAACACTTTTTATCGTTATATTCCTATATTTTAACAGTATTTACAAGTAATTAGAGGATGATTAGTTAATAATTGCTATCAAGAGGATATTGAACTGTCTGAAGGTAAAAAGAATGCTGCGACGGCGCCACCTGCAAGTTGAAAAAAAAACCTTGTTATGAATGAAAATACATACCTAGTTGACAATATCATCCCAGCTTTTATTTATTTATTAGTAAATTAAAAACGTACAACACTAATTACAGTAATTGAAATAGAGACAATAATTATGTTTTATAATTTAATTTAAAACTAACATGAAACAGGGGACTCCCTTGCATACTTTCTCTCACAGTACACCAGACGTATTATACAGTGTGTCAGGTTACACGATGGACATACTTTAAGGGAATGTAGTACCCATGAAAATGAACAACTTTTACTAAGAGACCAACACTGAAATCGAGAAAAAAAAAACAGATGTCCCCTACATTTTGTCCAGCTATGCGAACATAAATGTATAGAGCGGCTGTTTTTTTTTTTTCTCGATTTCAGTGTTGGTCTCTTAGTAAAAGTTGTTCATTTTCATGGGTACTACACTCCCTTAAAGTATGTCCATTGTGTAACCGGACACACTGTATACAGGGTGAAATTGAAAACATGCGACAAATCGAAATGGGAGATTGTACTCATCATTATGAACAACTTTTACTATGGGACCAAACCTGAAATCACGAAAAAAAAACAGCTGTTTCCTACATTTATGTTCGCATAACACGTCAAAATGTAGGGAACAGCTGATTTTTTTTTCGCGATTGCAGCTTTGGTCGCTTAGTAAATTTTGTTCATAATGATGAGTACAATCTTCCATTTTATTTCGGTTTGTCACATGTTTTCAATTTCCAATTTCATCCTATATACGCATAATTTTACTCCATTTATCCGCAAACACATCACATTCAGGGTTGGCAGTCAGAAGGGAATTTACCACCTTTAGGTTTGAAACACGGCGGGGCGGGCAGCCACGGATATGCCGCGCCGCCAGTGCCCGCCGGCCACCGGGGCGGCGCGGTCTGCCCTATATGTGCGTTGGTAGTATAGGATTCCCTTTCCACTATCGTTCGCAGTGAAATTGACCGGCCCTGCCCGCCCCGCCGTGTGCTTCGCGCCTTAGAGTACGACAGACTGGGGATTCGGCTCTGGCTACAGTTTTGGAAGGCAGTTGCGCAGCGTTGATTTTGTTCGACTCGTTTTTCTCCATCTATACATTACTTATTTCTCATGACATCGTCATCGTTCTCCTGGGTTTATCCCAATTTATTGATGGTCGGCACAACATGTATTTTTCTTCCATACTTCTCTATTAGTACATTTCCTTCCATTCCATCGTTTATTTGGTTTTCCCCTACTCTTAAAGCCATCGCCATTCATACTCAAAACTCTCCTCACGACATTTTCCTCAATCCTCCGTAACACATGCCCATACCATGACAACAATTTCCGTACAATTTTTCAGTTATCGGTGCCACTTTCAAACTTCCTCCTAGGTATTTAGTGCTCATGACAAAGTACCTATTATTTGTATCCATGTATTTATTCCGTTCTGTATTTCTAATATATAGCCACTCCACGAAGGTTGAGGAGATCGTGGAGTACACGCGTGTGAAGACCAACTGGACTTTGAGGGTCGAGAAGTTGGAGTTGCGTCACAACACGAACTTCAAGTCGTTCGTGGTTCGTGTTCCGACTTTCTAAGGCATCCTGTGCAATCAGCGAGTATTCCGCAATGATATGTTTAACCTTTCATCACGATGGCAATACAAAATCCAATGAGTATACTTACTGAGTACCACACCAGCTCCTGAGTACAGTGCCACCGAGCAGTGGTCTGTCATGGCGCCGCTCAGTATGTTGGTGCCCGCGAACGCACTCAGCCGAGCCACCATCATGCCTAGACAGGCGATCATACCCCTGGAAACAAGAAACATTATCAAACTACGTCATAAGGTCACCAAGTCAACGACCCGCTGTATTGGGACTTGCTGGCGGATCTAGGTTTAAAATTGCGACGAAATGATTTTTCAATGTCATCTGCATTTTAATAACTTGCTATCTTCTAATTCGTGTCGATGGTACTGTTATACTGACCCAATGATATTATAAATTTTACACTTATAATATCACTAGCACTTTGCCCGCGACTTCGTCCGCGTGTATTTCGTACTTTCCTCTAAAAATTTCGAAAATGTGAAAAAAAAAATCTTAGCGTGATGATATATATAGCCTATAGCCTTCCTCGATGAATGGGCTATCTAACACTGAAAATTTTTTTCAAATCGGACCAGTAATTCCTGAGATTAGCGCGTTCAAGCAAACAAACAAACTCTTCAGCTTTATAATATTAATTAATATAGATTGTACTGACCCTATTATTCTGCGCCATTTCAAAGCAGTGTAAATGTCGTTTTGACGTATGTTTTGGGACTCAGAGGGCAGGAAAGGTGGTGAGACAAAGTCGGCGATACAGCAGTGCTATTCTGTAAAAATCTCACGGTGATAACTTAAGTGAAGTGAGCGTGAAGTGAGCTGTCATTCCACCTGATGTTAGGGATCGCCCCTATGGATAGCTCATTTCACGCTCACTTCACTTAAGTTATCACGGTGAGATTTTTACAGAATCGATCGGCAGTTAAATTGCATGTACCTTTCAGCCGTTTTGTCGAGGTATCCCCAATTTACCAAATTAACACATTATCAGTAGCAATGGTTTTCATTTTAACAGTTCTACAACATTCATTAGTCCTCTTACATTTCGGTACTGAGCGCGCATCTTTTTTTTTTATAAATGGCATCTGCAGTTCAAGAGGTTGTCGTCTACTTAACCGGGCTTGCCTGTGGATACCTTAATAAATGAAGGCCTCCAGCAAGGGTGAGCGTGCATCGCCGGCGCAGTGATATATGTAGTAGTTAAGTACTTTTATTTTATTATTAAAAAATAAAACTGTCAATATTTTTTTTTAAGTATTGGTAGATTTTGTTTGAGTAATTATTGCAGATTATTTTGGTATAAATACTACGTGAAAATGATGTAGAAGTTCGGAGATATTCAGACTTGTTTCCAGTAGAAAATTGAATTAGGTACAGTCGTTTTTTCTTTATTTATGAGGCATGTAACAAAAATGTATTCTATTATTATAACAGAATATAATAATATATTATATTTGTGATACGAGAATAATTAATTTGATGGATTATATTCAACAGAATCTGCAAATTAGGGCTCTCAAATCAGCTCTCCATGAGTTTTTGCCTAAACATGCATCAGGAGAACGATTACTGCTAAATAAATAATAAAACAATCGCTATATTATTATTTTAGAAGAGAAAACGAACTATATTTAACAAATTAATTGTTATTTATACCAATCAACGAATATTATTCAATTTCAACGAGGAAATCAAGCATCTACGTGCATTTTTGTAATACTCCTCTTAGGCAGCTAACTTTTATGAAAATATGAAGCAATGGATTACCTTCGAAATGATTCAGGTTGTAACGAAAGTGTGTTACACAATGATGGTGCAGTTCTGTACAGACACTGTCAAGGTTACATGACACTCTATTTGCGTGTTTTTTTTTTTTTTTGAGGTTGGGAAATCATCAATCATCCCGCAGAAGGGAGTGTCAGACTCTTACTGACTAAAACCCACCCGTGTTCCTTCCTTAGCCCTTTGTATTCCGGGGTAGCGGTAACCCTTTCGGACAATCCCGCTGCCCCGGCAGGCTTCGGCCCTTTCGGGCCCCTTCCTTACTGCTGACATCTCTTTAAGGAGCGCGTGGAACTCGTACGCGCCGTCCGGCACGGGCCTGGTCCTGATCGGACGGAGGGTTTCCCATTACTCTCCACCCGCAGGCCCGCGCCTACGGTGGCCGGGAGTCGTCACGGTGCTCCCGACGCCCGGAGCGTCTCCCGCGGCGGCTGGGACGTGAGGCTCTCTCCCTCAGCCGTCCCGCCATCTCCTTCGCTAGCATGACTGCTTCGCAGAAGGAGGTGACTGCTTCTCACTCCCTCTCGCCCCGGACCATGGCTTGAACCAGGGCCGGGTGCGAGAGGTCGTCGCCGCTGCTACCTACCTACCTAGATTGTTGTTCTAATTGCGCTTGCGACTGCTATATCACCTATAGTAATAGCACTAATAGTCCATTTATTTGCCATAATATTGATACAGTGTTGCTGAGTAATCATCATCATCATAATTTCCATATAAGATTGAATTTAATAAATAAGAATAACATTCAAGGGTCGTAGTCGCAAGTGCGATTACAGAGCTTGGGGTTCGATCCCCGGTTCGGACTAAGTGTTACTGTTTAAATACGTCCCACAAAAAAAAAATGTTAGTAAGAGGATAAAGTTTGGATTTTAGATTGGGCGATCACATCAGCTGCGTGCAGGATGACTGCGAGGCAAAGTCTCCACATGATGGGTGCCTGAAGATGGACGGCGCCGCCAAGGTCAGCCTAGAAAGCGGTGGCCAGACGATCTGGACGCGTACCGCAAGGGCTGGTTCGAGGTAGCGTGGGGAAAGACTTTTTTTTTTTTTTTTTGAGGATGGGAAATCATCAAATGACCCCTCCCGCTCTGGGTGGAGCAGAAGGGAGTGTCAGACTCTTACTGACTAAAACCCACCCGTGTTCCTTCCTTAGCCCTTTGTGTTCCGGGGTAGCGGTAACCCTTTCGGACAATCCCGCTCCTCCGGCATCCTGGAAAGACTTGGGGGAGGCTTTTGCCCAGCAGTGAGACAATATAGGCTGAAAAAAAAACTGTTTTGTTCCATCCGACAGCTGCGCAAAAGGTTCCTCAATAATTTTATGATGAAGTGAATACTAACTTACCTATAAGAGGTCGGATACAAGTCCACAAAGTACGAGGATATGACTCCGAAAACCATAGCTGTGGTCAGGAATATGTAGAAGAGGACCAGCCCCGAGATGGCTTCACCGGTGTTGTCGATGCCGACGCCCGCTGCTGCTGCTATGACCAGAATTATGATCGTCAGCGGCTGCAGAAGAACAGATATATCAATACATAATTATAAATTGAAGTCGCTTTTCGTGTTTGTGATCGCGTTGCTCTTCTAAGCTACGTAAAGGATTCTAATATGATTCTCAATATCATTTAGAGACTTTATTCCGGATGGCTTACTTATTATAATTTTATGTCTATCAATCAATCAACTCAGCCTATTGCAGTCCACTGCTGGACATAAGCTTCTCCCAGGCTTCGCCACAACAAACTGTCCTCCGCTTTCACCACCCGGTCCGTCCCAGCCACCTTCTTTAGTTCATCGTAGTATTATGTGTAGAATACTTTAATATTTGATTTAGATATAATTAAGTTTTCATGTTTTTTCAAGTCCTAAAAAGCGTGTGTAGCAGGGGTGGGTCGCTAGTATCTATAAGATGAATACTCGTAAGAAATGTGTGCATTGGGTAGATGTTGGTAGAAACACCGGGAAGGGAAGTCAAAGTTCATCGTTTGTTTCAAACACCTTCGTATAGGGAACGTGGATCTAACGTGACACAATGGCTTTTTAATTATTTCTGTAATTGCGGCATCCAACCGGTTAAAAGGCACTTTTGGATTTCACGAAAATAATTTGACCTAGTAGCTCCTTTCAAAAGGTCGTTTCGTATAGACAAGAATAGGCAAAAAACTACAAAATCACTCTTTAAAAAATTGTTTTCCAATGTCTTGTTTAAATTAATTAGATAATTATATAATGGGACATAAAAGGATATTTATACTGACAACCATATAAAGAAATAATAAATAACCAATTTCAATCCAGACTAGCCTTCGACGCGGCAGATATTACTTATCCCGGGAATCGAACCCAGGACCCCACACTCAACAGTCGCGCTTGCGACCACGAGACCACTGGGGCAGTTACATACAACACACAGCACGATACAGGCAGGGGCACGGTGGGCGGGACATCATTTAAAATTACTCATTATCTGAAGAAAATTATCGTCACATTATCGACATGGAACATTCACAACTATAGTTATTTGAATTTTAGTTCCTGAGAACCTCGAGCGGGGCGCTTTGAATCGGCACAAAAAACAACTGTCATTTCGCATAGTATATTTAGTCCATCGAACTTGTTTATTAGAGGTCAGTGATAGGATAGGATAGGTGATGTCCTTGAAATAAAATCAGATGATTGGGGCTCGCTCGCAACTAGCGCGCGTGTGTGGCCTGGGGGCTTCTCATTCATCATTATAATATGATCGACGATTCGAGAGTCGATTTTTGACATTTACATATTGAGATTGGATCGAAACTAGATTTTAAACGTTTTTAACTTTGTACTTAGGACCTACTCAGATGTATGTGCGGTTGTATATTTGAGTTCTCATAGGTATTATAAATAGCTCGGCGCGTTTCAGTTCAGCTAAACTGCGAAGTGCGAAAGAAAAATCATAGGTATGTATGTATATGTAAAATGTTTGGTTATGAAAATCTGTGTATATAGAGGAAAGAGTGAAAAACCTCCGCCTGGAACTCTGCATAGCACGGAAGTTGTTTTAGACCTCATGGAAGGGTATTTAGAAAAAGGGCACGTAATCTACGCGTATAATTTTTATAATTCACCTGATTTGACTAGACGTCTAAGTCAAAGAACTACATACATATGTGGTACACTTCGGAAGAACCGCAAGAACCTGTGGATGTTACCAACGCCAAGTTGAAGCGTGGAGAATTAGCTGCAAAAGTATGCAATGATATCACTGTTTGCAAATGGAAAGACAAACGTGACGTATTGGTAATTTCTAACAAACATAACCTTCAGTTGGTAACAGTAAGAAATAACAATGGAAAAATCTCATTGAAGCCTAACATCGTTGCCGACTACAACTTGGGCATGTCTGGTGTTGACAGAGGCGATCAGGTGGTCTCATATTATTCATGCCTCAGAAAAACTCTTAGGTGGCACAAGAAGCTCGGACTACACGCTTTTGAAGTGTACATACAAAATGCACATCGATTACTTCGCCTACGTGATCGCACCTCTAAAATGAGACTGCTACAGTTTCGTGAAGATTTTATAAGACATCTTTTAGGACTGAATTGTAATTATAATTTGACTCCTGCAGTGACATCGTTACAGACACCGCCAGTGCAGCCAGCCCAAGCAGGCCCATCTCTGGCCTTACTATCGCCATTGATACAAAGACCTTCTGAACCAACACAATCGCCAGCTTCTGTTGTGAGTCGCTCATCCTCAGCCAACATAAATACTCGTTTTTATTGTTGATTTAGTAAAAAGTATTACTGTTTTTGTTGAAAATAATTACTAAGAAGTAAATTGATCTAATTATTAGACTAAAATTTTTAACCCTAAAGTGCCCTTGTAATTTTGTGATTTTAGATATTTGGAATTAATAAAGTTACTACTTTTTTATGTTGTGTTTTATTTGATCCATTCAAGGAGGCCGAATAACACAGCTTTGCATATAATCTGTAGGGAAGTCCTACGTAATATTGCGTAGTTGGCATCTGCCATTATTAACAGCTACGTAATATTGCGTAGTTGGCATTCAATGGGGTGCCTAGACACGTGATAATATCAATTAGTAGTTGACTATTCACTAAGAAGATAAAACAGTGTCTTAATGTCGCGGGCGCCATTTTGAATCCTGAACGCAACAAAGGATTCTAGGGCGAGCAAAGCGAGGAAGTTAAGACTAGAATCCTACAAAACTAGTCGAGGGTACTACAAAACTAGTCGACACTAGTCGAGACTAGTCCAAAACTAGTCGAGGGTAGTACAAAACTAGTCGTGGGTAGTACAAAACTAGTCGAGACTAGTACAAAATTAGTCGAGGGTAGTACAAAACTAGTCAAGACAAGTCCGTCACTAGTCGAGACAAGTCCGAAACAAGTCGAGGTGTGTACAAGAATAGTCGAGACTAGTACAAAACTAGTCGAGACTAGTCCGAAACTAGTCGAGACCTGTACAAAACTAGTCGAGACTAGTACAAAACTAGTCGGGACTAGTAACAAACTAGTCAGGATAGTACAAAATTAGTCGAGACTAGTAGGAAACTAGTCGAGACTAGTACAAAACAAGTCGGTATAGTACTAAACTGGTCGGGATAGTACAAAACTAATCGGGACTAGTACAGAACTAGTCAGGATAAAACAAAACTAGTCCGGATAGTATAAAACTAGTCAAGACTAGTACAAAACTAGTCGAGACTAGTACAAAACTAAGCGAGACTAGTACAAAACTAGTCGACTCTAGTAAAAAACTAGTCAAAACTAGTACAAAACTAGTCGGGACAAGTACAAAACTAGTCGAGACTAGTACAAAACTAGCCGAGACTAGTACAAAACTAGTCGTGATAGTACAAAACTAGTCAAGACTAGTACAAAACTAGTCGAGACTAGTACAAAACTAGTCAAGGCTAGTACGAAACTAGTCGAGACTAGTACAAAACTAGCCGAGACTAGTACAAAACTAGCTGAGACTAGTACAAAACTAGTCGAGGCTTGTACAAAACTAGTCAAGACTAGTAAAAACTAGTCAAGATAGTACAAATCTAGTCGAGGTTAGTACAAAACTAGTCAAGACTAGTACAAAACTAGTCGAGACTAGTACAAAACTAGTCGAGACTACTACAAAACTAGTTGAGACTAGTACAAAACTAGTCGAGACTTGTATATACCTAGGCAGGGTAGTACAAAACTAGTCAACAATTGTACAAAACTAGTCGGGATTGTACAAAACTAGTCAAAACTAGTACAAAACTAGTCGGGATTGTACAAAACTAGTCAAGACTAGTACAAAACTAGTCCGGATAGTACAAAACTAGTCAAGACTAGTACAAAACTAGTCGAGACTAGTACAAAACTAGTCGAGACTAGTACAAAACTAGTCGAGACTAGTACAAAACTAGTCGAGACTAGTCCGAAACTAGTCGAGACCTGTACAAAACTAGTCGAGACTAGTACAAAACCAGTCGGGACTAGTAACAAACTAGTCAGGATAGTACAAAATTAGTCGAGACTAGTAGGAAACTAGTCGAGACTAGTACAAAACAAGTCGGTATAGTACTAAACTGGTCGGGATAGTACAAAACTAATCGGGACTAGTACAGAACTAGTCAGGATAAAACAAAACTAGTCCGGATAGTATAAAACTAGTTAAGACTAGTACAAAACTAGTCGAGACTAGTACAAAACTAAGCGAGACTAGTACAAAACTAGTCGAGACTAGTAAAAAACTAGTCAAAACTAGTACAAAACTAGTCGGGACAAGTACAAAACTAGTCGAGACTAGTACAAAACTAGCCGAGACTAGTACAAAACTAGTCGTGATAGTACAAAACTAGTCAAGACTAGTACAAAACTAGTCGAGACTAGTACAAAACTAGTCAAGGCTAGTACGAAACTAGTCGAGACTAGTGCAAAACTAGCCGAGACTAGTACAAAACTAGTCGAGACTAGTACAAAACTAGCCGAGACTAGTACAAAACTAGCTGAGACTAGTACAAAACTAGTCGAGACTTGTACAAAACTAGTCAAGACTAGTAAAAACTAGTCAAGATAGTACAAATCTAGTCGAGGTTAGTACAAAACTAGTCAAGACTAGTACAAAACTAGTCGAGACTAGTACAAAACTAGTCGAGACTACTACAAAACTAGTTGAGACTAGTACAAAACTAGTCGAGACCTGTATATACCTAGGCAGGGTAGTACAAAACTAGTCAACAATTGTACAAAACTAGTCGGGATTGTACAAAACTAGTCAAAACTAGTACAAAACTAGTCAGGATTGTACAAAACTAGTCAAGACTAGTAAAAACTAGTCAGGATAGTACAAATCTAGTCGAAACTAGTACAAAACTAGTCAAGACTAGTACAAAACTAGTCCGGATAGTACAAAACTAGTCGAGACTAGTACAAAACTAGTCGAGACTAGTACAAAACTAGTCGAGACTAGTAAAAAACTAGTCATGACTAGTACAAAACTAGTCGAGACTAGTACAAAACTAGTCGAGACTAGTACAAAACTAGTCGAGACTAGTACAAAACTAGTCGAGACTAGTACAAAACTAGTCGAGACTAGTACAAAACTAGTCGAGACTAGTACAAAACTAGTCGAGACTTGTACAAAAATAGTCGGGATAGTACAAAACTAGTCGAGACTAGTACAAAACTAGCCGAGACTAGTACAAAACTAGCTGAGACAAGTACAAAACAAGTCGAGACTAGTGCAAAACTAGTCAAGGCTAGTACAAAACTAGTCAAGGCTAGTACAAAACTAGTCGAGACTAGTAAAAAACTAGCCGAGACTAGTGCAAAACTAGTCGGGATAGTACAAAACTAGTTGAGACTAGTACAAAACTAGTCGAGACTTGTATAAACCTAGGCTGGGAAGTACAAAACTAGTCAACAATTGTACAAAACTAGTCGGGATTGTACAAAACTAGCCAAAACTAGTACAAAACTAGTCGGGATTGTACAAAACTAGTCAAGACTAGTAAAAACTAGTCAGGATAGTACAAATCTAGTCGAAACTAGTACAAAACTAGTCAAGACTAGTACAAAACTAGTCCGGATAGTACAAAACTAGTCGAGACTAGTACAAAACTAGTCGAGACTAGTACAAAACTAGTCGAGACTAGTACAAAACTAGTCGAGACTAGTACAAAACTAGTCGAGACTAGTACAAAACTAGTCGAGACTAGTACAAAACTAGTCGAGACTAGTACAAAACTAGTCGAGACTTGTACAAAAATAGTCGGGATAGTACAAAACTAGTCGAGACTAGTACAAAACTAGCCGAGACTAGTACAAAACTAGCTGAGACAAGTACAAAACAAGTCGAGACTAGTGCAAAACTAGTCAAGGCTAGTACAAAACTAGTCAAGGCTAGTACAAAACTAGTCGAGACTAGTAAAAAACTAGCCGAGACTAGTGCAAAACTAGTCGGGATAGTACAAAACTAGTTGAGACTAGTACAAAACTAGTCGAGACTTGTATAAACCTAGGCTGGGAAGTACAAAACTAGTCAACAATTGTACAAAACTAGTCGGGATTGTACAAAACTAGCCAAAACTAGTACAAAACTAGTCGGGATTGTACAAAACTAGTCAAGACTAGTAAAAACTAGTCAGGATAGTACAAATCTAGTCGAAACTAGTACAAAACTAGTCAAGACTAGTACAAACCTAGTCCGGATAGTACAAAACTAGTCGAGACTAGTACAAAACTAGTCGAGGCTAGTACAAAACTAGTCGAGACTAGTACAAAACTAGTCGAGACTAGTACAAAACTAGTCGAGACTAGTACAAAAATAGTCGGGATAGTACAAAACTAGTCGAGACTATTACAAGACTAGTCGGGATAGTACAAAACTAGTCAAGACTAGTACAAAACTAGACGAGATTAGTAAAAAACTAGCCAAGACTAGTACAAAACTAGTCAAAACTACTACAAAACTAGTCGAGACTAGTACAAAACTATTCGGGACTAGTACAAAAATAGTCGAGACTAGAAAAAAACTAGCCAAGACTAGTACAAAACTAGTCAATACTAGTACAAAACTAGTCGAGACTAGAAAAAAACTAGCCAAGACTAGTACAAAACTAGTCAATACTAGTACAAAACTAGTCGAGACTAGTAAAAAACTAGCCGAGACTAGAAAAAAGCTAGTCAAGACTAGTACAAAACTAGTCGAGACTAGTACAAAACTAGTCGAGATAGTACAAAACTAGTCCGGATAGTACAAAACTAGTCAAGGCTAGTACAAAAATAGTCGAGACTAGAAAAAAACTAGCCAAGACTAGTACAAAACTAGTCTAAACTAGTACAAAACTAGTCGAGATTAGTAAAAAACTAGCCAAGACTAGTACAAAACTAGTCAAAACTACTACAAAACTAGTCGAGACTAGTACAAAACTAGTCGGGATAGTACAAAACTAGTCCGGATAGTACAAAACCAATCCAGACTAGTACAAGACTAGTCGGGACTAGTACAAAACTATCAAGACCAGTAAAAAACTAGCCAAGACTAGTACAAAACTAGTCAATACTAGTACAAAACTAGTCGAGACTAGTAAAAAACTAGCCGAGACTAGTACAAAGCTAGTCAAGACTAGTACAAAGCTAGTCAAGACTAGTACAAAACTAGTCGAGATAGTACAAAACTAGTCGACACTAGTAATAAACTAGCCGAGACTAGTACAAAGCTAGTCAAGACTAGTACAAAACTAGTCGAGACTAGTACAAAACTAGTCGGGATAGTACAAAACTAGTCAAGGCTAGTACAAAACTAGTCGAGACTAGTAAAAAACTAGCTAAGACTAGTACAAAACTAGTCAAGGCTAGTACAAAACTATTCGAGATAATACAAAACTAGTCGAGATTAGTACAAAACTAGCCGAGACTAGCAGTAAACTAGTCAAGGCTAGTACAAAACTCGTCGGGATAGTACAAAACTAGTCCGGATAGTACAAAACTAGTCAAGGCTAGTACAAAAATAGTCGAGACTAGAAAAAAACTAGCCAAGACTAGTACAAAACTAGTCAAAACTAGTACAAAACTAGTCGGGATAGTACAAAACTAATCCGGATAGTAAAAAACTAGTTAAGACTAGTACAAGGACAAGTCGGGACTAGTACAAAACTAGTCGAGACTTGTAAAAAACTAGCTAAGACTAGTACAAAACTAGTCAAAACTAGTACAAAACTAGTCGAGACTAGTAAAAAACTAGCCGAGACTAGTACAAAGCTCGTCAAGACTAGTACAAAACTAGTCGAGACTAGTACAAACCTAGTCAAGACTAGTACAAACCTAGTCAAGGCTAGTACAAAACTAGTCGAGACTAGTAAAAAACTAGCCAAGACTAGTACAAAACTAGTCAAAACTAGTACAAAACTAATCGAGACTAGTACAAAAGTAGTCGGGATAGTACAAAACTAGTCAAGGCTAGTACAAAAATAGTCGAGACTAGAAAAAAACTAGCCAAGGCTAGTACAAAACTAGTCAATACTAGTACAAAACTAGTTGAGACTAGTAAAAAACTAGCCGAGACTAGAACAAAGCTAGTCAAGACTAGTACAAAACTAGTCGAGACTAGTACAAAACTAGTCGAGATAGTACAAAACTAGTCCGGATAGTACAAAACTAGTAAAGGCTAGTACAAAAATAGTCGAGACTAGTAAAAAACTAGCCAAGACTAGTACAAAACTAGTCAAAACTAGTACAAAACTAGTCGAGATTAGTAAAAAACTAGCCAAGACTAGTACAAAACTAGTCAAAACTACTACA
Source organism: Globia sparganii (assembly GCA_949316385.1). Lineage (NCBI taxonomy): Eukaryota > Metazoa > Arthropoda > Insecta > Lepidoptera > Noctuidae > Globia > Globia sparganii. Next base: position 22,675,334 of record OX438666.1, on the reverse strand, counting down.
AAACTAGTCGAGACTAGTACAAAACTAGTCGGGGTAGTACAAAACTAGTCCGGATAGTACAAATCTAGTCCAGACTAGTACAAGACTAGTCGGGACTAGTACAAAACTAGTCAAGACCAGTAAAAAACTAGCCAAGACTAGTACAAAACTAGTCAATACTAGTACAAAACTAGTCGAGACTAGTAAAAAACTAGCCGAGACTAGTACAAAGCTAGTCAAGACTAGTACAAAACTAATCGAGATTAGTACAAAACTAGTCGAGATAGTACAAAACTAGTTGAGACTAGTAAAAAACTAGCCGAGACTAGTACAAAGCTAGTCAAGACTAGTACAAAACTAGTCGAGACTAGTACAAAACTAGTCGGGATGGTACAAAACTCGTCGAGACTAGTACAAAACTAGTCGGGATAGTACAAAACTAGTCAAGACTAGTACAAATCTAGTCAAAACTAGTACAAAACTAGTCGAGACTAGTACAAAACTAGTCGGGATAGTACAAAACTAATCCGGATAGTACAAAACTAGTTAAGACTAGTACAAGGACTAGTCGGGACTAGTACAAAACTAGTCGAGACTAATAAAAAACTAGCCAAGACTAGTACAAAACTAGTCAAAACTAGTACAAAACTAGTCGAGACTAGTAAAAAACTAGCCGAGACTAGTACAAAGCTAGTCAAGACTAGTACAAAACTAGTCAAATAATAATAATAGTAATAATAAAGCTTTATTAATTCCACACAAAATACAGTTAAATCAAAATTAATACAACAAATAAAATTAGCATCCTGAATTTGAATAACTTATCTAAAATTATTGAATTAATTAATTATTAAAATTAATTATATATCATGTGTTCTAATAAATTAATTGGTTAATTTCGATTAAAATAAAATAATTGTGATAATAATAATAAAATAAAATAACATTAGTGTGTGGACCCCCTTCGGGTAAAAGCCTCCTCCAAAGAATTCCACTTTTCTCTATCTGACGCGGTGGCCAGCCAGTCTCGTCCAGCGTTCGCAATAATCTCGTCCTGCCATCGGGCGCACGGCCGACCTCTGTTCCTGGTACCTCGTGGACCTTCCCATTTAATTGTCCTGATTGTCCAGCGATCATCAGAATACCTTGCAACATGGCCTGCCCACCTCCATTTCAGGCTTAGCGAAAAAGTGAGAGCATCTGTGACTTTAGTTCTGTTGCAAATGTCTGTGTTTCTCACTCTATCGCTTACTTTAATACTTAGGCAGCTTCTCTCCATAGATCTCTGTGTGGTTTGGATCTTGTTTCTCGCCTTGTTATCATATATCCAAGTCTGGCATCCATAAGTGAGACATGGCAAAATAGCAGAGTCCAGAACTGACTTTTTTAATGTGATTGGAAGTTGTGATTTGAAAATCTCTTTATGAGCCCAGTATTTCTTCCAGGTAATAGCTATCCTTCGGTCTATTTCCTCAAGATTCCTGTTTTTCCTGAAGGAGATTTGCTTACCTAAATATATGTACTGCTGTACGTATTCGAGCGGCAAATCGTTAACCAAGACAGGCGTCATCTCGTTGTTGGTCATGACTTTTGTTTTGTTAAGGTTCATCTCTAAACCTACATGTTCGCTCGCTACTTGTAATTCGTTGACCATAATACTAAGTTCCGAAGGTTTTTCAGATAGCACGACAATGTCATCCGCAAAACGTAAATGGCTTAGGTGTTTTCCATTTACATGAATGCCCCTTTTCAACCAGGGAAGATCTTCCATTATGTTTTGGAGGACCGCTATGAACAGTTTAGGTGAAATAGGATCACCTTGTCTGACTCCTCTGTTAATATTGATTGTAGCTCCGACTCTATCCAGCTTGACTCGACTTGTACTATTTGAATAGATATTTTTAATAATATTTATATATTTAGAATTAACAGATTGTTTATTTAGTGCCTCCCATATACTATTATGTGAGATAGAGTCAAAAGCTTTTTTATAGTCAATAAAAGCTATTTATAGCGGTTTTTGATATTCCAGATATTTCTCGATGACTTGATCTATGACATGTATATGGTCTGTAGTGCTAAATCCCTTTCTAAAACCTGCTTGTTCTATAGGCTGGAATGTGTCTAATTCCGAAGATATTCTTTCGAGTAGGCACGATGAAAATAGCTTATAAAAGCAGGACATAAGGCTTATTGGGCGGTAATTGCCTACGTCTGCTGGGTCGCCTTTTTTGTATAGTAAAATTATTTCTGATTCAGACCACTGTTGAGGCACCACTTCTTCATCTAGGATCTTATTGAATAATAGTGTAAGAGGGGTCACTAGAAGAGCTCTGGCATGTTTAAGACATTCATTGGCAATGCCATCTGGCCCTGGACTTTTTTCTGATTTTAATTTTAGTATTTGTTTAAGTATTTCATGTTCGTAAAACATTGGTACAGATGACATATTCTTCGGTTGGCTTGACGTCTCTATATTTTGTACTGAGTTTGGTCGGCTATACAAGCTTCCGTAGAAACTCGTTGCTATACTTAAAATTTCACTACGTGATTTACTGTAGGTATTTGTTGAGCCGTGTTGAAGAAATGGGATCCATGTTTTTGTTCTGTCTAGCTCTTTGAAGGCTTTTTTGGCTGATCTTGTGCTTTCTAAGTGCTTTTTTAAAGTGTCAAGCCTGTGCATTTTATAACATTGTTTTATTTCTTTGTTTGTTTTTTTGTATAGGTTTTTCAATTCTTCCTTATCTTTTTTCTTAAGATTTGGTTTGTTTTGTAAGACGCTTCTTTTTTCCATCAATTCAATTGCCGTATTTGTTAAAATTTTTCGTTTCTTGGATCTTGATTTGTCTTTTAAACTTGATTTTATTGCACTATCATCTGATAATATTCATTAGCTGTATATTTATTGTGTGTTTCTAATAAGTTTGGTATGTGTTCACTTAGACGTTTTATATACATTTCGCGATCTTCCGAATTTTTTAGTGTGTTTGTGCTGCCGGTGAAATTTCGTCTACTCTTTCTTATTGCTCTTAGGTTAAGAGTCGCTCTTAACAGTCTGTGATCTGTTCCATAGGATAAGGAATTTAACACCTCAAATTTTGAAAATAATTGCGGCTTGGAAGTTGTTATATAATCAATTTCATTTCTTGTCTTTTTGTCTGGTGAAATCCATGTCCATCTGTTCCCTTCTTTTGATTTAAACATAGTATTTATTATTTTAAGATTATGTTCATGTGCGTAATGAATGAGTCTTTCTCCTCTTTGGCTTCTCTTACCGTAACCATATTTACCCATCACTTTGTGCTCGTAAGACTTGGGTTTCCCAATTTGTGCGTTGAAGTCACCCATAGATATAACGCACTGTGTAGAAATCATATTATGGGCTTTTTCAAGATCTCTATAGAACAGCTCTATTTCGACTTCTGCAGAGCACTCTGTTGGCGCATATAATAGCGAAATGTATGTTTTCTAGTTTTATTTCTAACAAACAGACTCTCTCCGATATGTCAGTAAAGTTTACTATATTTTCTTTATATCCTTTTTTAACCAGAAAACCGACGCCATATTGACCTTTTGTTTGTCCTAGATGGTACATAATATATTCTTCGTCTTCTATTATGTTTTCTCCCTGACTTCGCACAGTCCTACTATATCGTGGTTTATATTACTTAGAGCTGTCTTCAACTCTAGTAGTCTATAAGGTGTGCTTAACGATTTAACATTCAAAGTGCATATATTTATTATCTTTTTCTCGCTCGTAGTATTTTTTTTCTTTGGAGGGTTGTGGTCTACTTCTCCCGCGGTGACCAGCCGTAGTGGGAGTGTCGGAGATTGTAGAGGGGGGTCACTTACTAATTGTTATTTTCCATTTTCAGAGTTAGGTGATGCTTGTACTGTTGCTGGTAAATGTTTTACATAAGATAATATTGATTGCGTTTTATTCTTCTTCGTTGTTTGATAACTTTTTTCGTCTCTTGTAGGTGAGTATGTATCAGTAAGTGACCTCTTTTCCCCGCGTGCATTGTGTTTCTCTGAAGAACTAGTTTTAACGATAGGTTTGATTTTGTCATTTTTATTTTCTAAGATTATTAGTTTATCATATTTAAGGATTACTTTGTTTCCCTTTTCTTTCTCGAGTTTTGCCTGGTCCATCAGTTTCGCTCTCTTTTACAGTATATGTTTAGGATAATCTTGTTTTATATAATAGGCACAGTTTTCTAGCTTCTTCTTGTTTTTTAAGGCCATTATTTTCATACCCAATGTAGTGAAAGTAATCACTACGGGACGTACTTTACTTTCCACTTTTTTGCCTCTTCTTTGGACTGCCTCTATGTCATTTGGTATACAGCTGATTTCCAGATTATTAGTCATTATTCCCAGGATCTTATTCTGAAGATCAAAATAGCTTCTCTCAATTTCTTCAACTCCGAATATGACTATATTTTTCCTTCTCATTTCTTTTTCTAAGTAGTCTAAACGAGAATTTTGGCTTTCTAGTTTAGATTGTATATCTTCATTTTCTAGATAAAGTTGTTGAAATTTATAATTCATGTTTTCATTTATTTCGTTAACAATACTTTTGCTATTTGATTTTATTTCTTCCTTCTGTTCATTGATTTCATTCTTTAAATCTTGTAACATTTTCTTGATTTCGTCCATGATAAGTGTGGCAGTGTGTACTGTATAGTTGAGATTGCTATTGATTTTAATGGTAAGGCTGGTCGGCGCAAGATGACAGCTTAACGACAGATGGCGCGCTTCCCGTTTGGTATAGAAGCTTGATGATAGATGGCGCCACTGATATAATAACGTTTTTTGATGCGTTGTTTGTCTCTTTAAACCGCTAATCTACTGTCAAATTAAACCGCAGATGTCGCGAACACTACGGCGCCCTGTCTTTATAATATTCCAAATTACTAAATGAATTTAGTGATTTTAGAAAAAGAATATCTCGACGCTGGATACGAACTCGCACCATATGGTAGTCGCGCTCGTTAAAGGCGCAGACATAGGCCACTCGACCAGACGCTTATTTACTGTAAACTTTGAAATTGGTCTTTGCTTTTCTCAAATGTTGCGTCACTTATCAGTTATGATTTCGATAATTTTCAATTGACGGTGTATTAAAAATGTTTGGTATTTTATAACTTTTGGATCACTTTTTTTGCTCGTTATTTAGTTTTTACTATAATATTAGGATAAGTTCAACACTTTTTCTGACTTTCAATTCTAGGTTTGTATTATGATGTTTTTGCGGAACTTTTGCACTGTTTTAGTCCGTGTATTTTTGACATAACAGCCGGTAAAGCCGTAGTAGATTTTTGTTTTCTACTCCCTGACTGATATCACTTTTTTTGAGCACTCTTTCTTGTAATTTGTCCAGTTCTTTAACACGTTAGCGTCTATTGTTAGTTTGTTACACTTATCTCGCGTTTTGCACTGAATTTCACTGAGTTTTTATAATTTTAAACATAAGAAATACACAGAGACAAAGATGACCATGTCAAAAATACCCACTTTTCATCATCAAAACTAGTCAAAACTAGTACAAAACTAGTCGAAACTAGTACAAAACTAGTCGGTATAGTACAAAACTAATCCGGATAGTACAAAACTAGTTAAGACTAGTACAAGGACTAGTCGGGACTAGTACAAAACTAGTCGAGACTAATAAAAAACTAGCCAAGACTAGTACAAAACTAGTCAAAACAAGTACAAAACTAGTCGAGACTAGTAAAAAACTAGCCGAGACTAGTACAAAGCTAGTCAAGACTAGTACAAAACTAGTCAAAACTAGTACAAAACTAGTCGAGACTAGTACAAACCTAGTCGGGATAGTACAAAACTAGTCCGGATAGTACAAAACTAGTCAAGGCTAGTACAAAACTAGTCGAGACTAGTAAAAAACTAGCCAAGACTAGTACAAAACTAGTCAAAACTAGTACAAACATAGTCGAGACTAGTAAAAAACTAGCCGAGACTAGTACAAAGCTAGTCGAGACTAGTACAAAACTAGTCGAGACTAGTACAAAACTAGTCGAGACTAGTACAAAACTAGTCGGGATAGTACGAACCGGATAGTACAAAACTAGTCGAGACTAGTAAAAAAGTAGCCGAGACTAGTACAAAATTAGTCGAGACTAGTACAAAACTAGTCGAGACTAGTACAAAACTAGTCGGGATAGTACAAAACTAATCCGGATAGTACAAAACTAGTTAAGACTAGTACAAGGACTAGTCGGGACTAGTACAAAACTAGTCGAGACTAATAAAAAACTAGCCAAGACTAGTACAAAGCTAGTCAAGACTAGTACAAAACTAGTCAAAACTAGTACAAAACTAGTCGAGACTAGTACAAAACTAGTCGGGATAGTACAAAACTAGTCCGGATAGTACAAAACTAGTCAAGGCTAGTACAAAACTAGTCGAGACTAGTAAAAAACTAGCCAAGACTAGTACAAAACTAGTCAAAACTAGTACAAAATTAGTCGAGACTAGTAAAAAACTAGCCGAGACTAGTACAAAGCTAGTCGAGACTAGTACAAAACTAGTCGAGACTAGTACAAAACTAGTCGGGATAGTACAAAACTAGTCCGGATAGTACAATACTAGTCAAGGCCAGTACAAAACTAGTCGGGATAATACAAAACTAGTCGAGACTAGTACTAAACTAGTCGGGATAGTAAAAAACTAGTCCGGATAGTACAAAACTAGTCAAAACTAGTACAAGACTAGTCGGGACTAGTACAAAACTAGTCAAGGCTAGTACAAAACTAGTACAAAACTAGTCGAGACTAGTAAAAAACTAGCCAAGACTAGTACAAAACTAGTCAAAATTACTACAAAACTAGTCGAGACTAGTACAAAACTAGTCGGGATAGTACAAAACTAGTCCGGATAGTACAAAACTAGTCCAGACTAGTACAAGACTAGTCGGGACTAGTACAAAACTAGTCAAGACCAGTAAAAAACTAGCCAAGACTAGTACAAAACTAGTCAATACTAGTACAAAACTAGTCGAGACTAGTAAAAAACTAGCCGAGACTAGTACAAAGCTAGTCAAGACTAGTACAAAACTAGTCGAGACTAGTACAAAACTAGTCGAGATAGTACAAAACTAGTCGAGACTAGTAAAAACTAGCCGAGACTAGTACAAAGCTAGTCAAGACTAGTACAAAACTAGTCGAGACTAGTACAAAACTAGTCGGGATAGTACAAAACTAGTCGAGACTAGTACAAAACTAGTCGGGATAGTACAAAACTAGTCAAGGCTAGTACAAAACTCGTCGGGATAGTACAAAACTAGTCCGGATAGTACAAAACTAGTCAAGGCTAGTACAAAAATAGTCGTGACTAGAAAAAAACTAGCCAAGACTAGTACAAAACTAGTCAAGGCTAGTACAAAACTAGTCGAGACTAGTAAAAAACTAGTCGGGATAGTACAAAACTAGTCGGGATAGTACAAAACTAGTCAGGATAGTACAAAACTAGTCGAGACTAGTAAAAAACTAGCCGAGACTAGTACAAAACTAGTCAAGACTAGTACAAAACTAGTCAAGGCTAGTACAAAACTAGTCGAGAGTAGTACACACGGCTACACATCAAGCTATACAAAACCAGTTTACGCTGGTCTCGCATCGTACGGAAATCCTATACAATGTGAGATCAGCTTATACTGGAAATGCATAGCTTGATGTGTAGCCGTGTGTACAAAACTAGTACAAAACTAGTCAGGATAGTACAAAACTAGCCAAGGATAGTACAAAACTAGCCAAGGTTAGTACAAAAGTAGTCGAGACTAGTACAAAACTAGTCAGGATAGTACAAAACTAGCCAAGGATAGTACAAAACTAGCCAAGGTTAGTACAAAACTAGTCCGGATAGTACAAAACTAATCGAGACCAGTACAGAACTAGTAGGGATAGTACAAAACTAGTCAAGACTAGTACAAAACTAGTCGGGATAGTACAAAACTAGTCGAGATCAGTACAAAAACTAGTCGAGGCTAGTTGACACTAGTACAAAATTAGTCGAGACTAGTACAAAACTAGTCGAGACTAGTACAAAACTAGTCGAGACTAGTACAAGACTAGTCGAGACTAGTACAAAACTAGTCGGGATAGTGTAACAAATCTACTAGCCTAATAAAATAAAAGGTAGGAAGTAAATCTGAACATTATAATTTAGAGATAAAAATACATAAATGATTTAAAAAAAAATACCAATAACACTCAGTAGAAAGAATAGAGGTTTTTTAGATGCGATCCGTTTTTCAGTTTTCAAGTGCGAAGCCGCAGGTCACAGTAGTGATAGATAGTGGAGAATAGGTGAAGAGAAGATGGTCCTCTGGACTTCAGCGTAGTCACCGTCAAGATATGAAGTCAAAATAGTTCCTTGGTCAAGTTTAGTTAAGGCTTGACTTCTGTCTTACTTTTCCTTTAGTAATTGGACGTGGTCTGTCGCGGAGATGTTTCTTTGAGTGAAACCACAGCTGAATCCCCCAAATATAATGTGTCAGAGGTCCTTTTATATAAGTCTCCCATCTGTTTTTTCATCTTCATTTCTTTTAGTTCTTTCCAAAATTAAAGTTTTCTTCATAAAAATATGCACCTGTCACGAGCTTGAAGCGGCCAGAAATATTTGTTTAAAAACCTCTTTGATGAATACTGAGAGTGTGTTAATTATTTTTATAAATTTAAGTTAGGATACAGTTATTCAATAAACAGTCACAATTATCTATAAAATACAATATTTTTTAGCTAACATAAAGATAAAAATAATTGAAATTATATAAATCAAAAGTAACCTTCATAGACTACTCCAGTAAGAAAACTATGAGAGAAAATTAACAGCAAAAAATAATGGCAGTTTGACAGCCTGACGTAAATGTCATAACAATGAAAACTATAGAAATATTTAATTTGGAAATTATAAAAGGAAATTAATCGTTTTAGGCCGATTCGCAAAATAAGATGTAAACCTGATACGAGTATGATGAATAAATGTGAATGTATGTAAAGTGTAAGTATATATACAGGTCTGTAGTAGGTAGGTAGATGCTATAATAGTAAGTAACTAGTCGAGACTAGACCAAAACTAGTTGATACTAGTACAAAACTAGTCGAGACTAGTACAAAACTAGTCAAGACTAGTACAAGACTAGTCGAAATAGTACAAAACTAGTCTCGACTAGTTTTGTACTTGTCTCGACTAGTGACAGACTAGTACTAGACTAGTGATGGACTTGTCTCGACTAGTTTTGTACTAGTCTGACTAGTGACGGATTAGTATTAACTAATCGTGTCTAGCCTAGAAACTAGTTGTGTCTAGTCCGAAACTAGTCGTGGCTAGTCCAAAACTAGTCGTTGCTTGTCCGAAACTAATCGAGGCTAGTCCGCAACTATTCGAGGCTAGTCCGAAACTAGTCGTGGCTAGTCCGAAACTAGTCGTGTCTAGTCCGAAACTTGTCCTGGCTCGTCTGAAACTAGTCATGGCTAGTCCGAAACTAGCCAAGGCTAGTCCGAAACTAGTCCTGACTAGTCCAAAACTTGTCGTGTCTAGTCAGAAACTAGTCGTGGCTAGTCCGAAACTGGTCGTGGCTAGTCCGAAACTGGTAATGGCTAGTCCGAAACTAGTTGTGGCTAGTCCGAAATTAGCCCGAGCTTTAGATCACATTCCAAAGAGGATCTTGATTGTGGCCAATCCAATTCCAAATAGCAAAGCAAAAGTCCATCGTATGTACCCTATTATTATCAACATAAAGATTGAGCAAAAAAATGGCATTGAAATATAGGTGGGTGTATTATTTTGACCTGTACCTTGAAGCAGGGCCCCAAATATCTTTTTTGGGAATTAGAATGTTGCATAATTCCCATGTAGATTGATTCATACTACCTACTATGTAACTTGATGGCGTTATTACCTAAGCCTAAATAATATGTAGTAAACTTGTTTCAAGGTAACCTACGAATATGGGGTCAGTAGAGCTAGTCCCTCGCATGCTGTTTACTAGATTGCTTAATAATATTAATTTGAACTTACTTCATTGCAAGATTCGATTTACGTTAGTCAATATACTGTTTGCGCCATTTGGTTGAGATAACCATCTGTAACTTTAATTTAAAAAATATAAAATTTTGCAATTGTTTATTTAAATATGTACCTATTTACAGATTTTTAATCATTCGAATCATCAATACAACTCTCTCAGTTACAATTTGCCCCAAATGTCATAATTTAATGAAATACTCATTCGATTTGAACTTAAAAGGTTGTATTGTAATGTTGTAAATATAAATTTGTTACGGGCGCGAATATAGGATAAGCTTATACTAACACTGTATGGATCCACTGGTGTGAAATAAAGAGTTTGAATATGAATCATATTTTAATCAACATACAATCTAATACTAACGTACAAATTGTAGAAAACGTAATAAAATTTAAATTTCGCGGGCTACTGTTTTCGTCATAAGTATCGATTACATTGCTTCACTGTCGGTTGACGCATACAAATCGCTTCACCATCAGGCAGGCATGCCCAGATCATCCCGCCTTAAGCCGCTAGACGTCAGTAGGACGATGAAATAAGAATCAATGCAACAGCTCTCCATCGGAGCGGTTCGGCTTAAAAGTACCTTCGAATCGAACATATGTAAGAAGAAGCAACTCCGAGGTATTGACAACTCGTTGAAGGATAGCGAGCATAAGGTATCTAATATATTTGTATCAGCTAATATTTACCTATAGTCCATGACAATGGAACTTAACTCGCCTATGGGGCTGTAACGATCATTGGCAAGGCAGGTCATGTGCAGATCAGCAGGTCAATTCCCATAATTAAAAACGTTCAAAGTCTAGTCGCAATCTGATCTCAGCGATAATCAATGTCAAAATTGTCAAATTAGAGATATTTTTGACAGCTTGAGACAGATCAGTAGTCATTTATTCAAACTAAGTTGATAATCAGCATTTTTTGAACGTCAGAATTACATAAGACAGTCCCCCAAAGCCCACCACTTCCTAGTGGAATTTATATAGGTTTCAGGCGTGGCCGCCATTTTGACAAAAAAAAAAAACAAAATGGCGCGACAGTAGGTATGCCAGGCTCCAATATAAAAATCTTTAATCCCCCTTGGTCCAAACCCAAACCTTGGAGCCGGGGTTTGTAATTAGAACTTTAACTTGGTCGGAATAAAGGTGCTCGATGATTTACCTGGATCTGAAGATAAAGCTTGTTTTGTAACAAGGCCGTAAGGGACTGATACATACCTTCCTCCTGCCGGCACACTGCGAGATCAGCGCGTTGAGAAAGAAGAAGGACATCCCATGCGCACATCCCGCCCAGATGGTGTTGTCTTCTATGCTGTTCTTGCATTCCAATGGTTCCTGTTACAAGAGTTGAATTGTTAAGGATTATAGAAATAAGAAGCCAACAGAAGAATACACGAAGGTTGGGCAGCGTTTGGAAAACTTCGCCAAGTCTTCTCGTCGGCAACCCCGCAATGTATGAGAGCAAAAAAAAAAACATACGGCGCCGAAAGTGGACATTGACATTCGGGCTGGTTCACAAATTAAAAGTTGGTCAGCGCACTATGGAGCGGGCTATGCTCGGAGTTTTTTCAAAATCAGAAACGAAGTTATTCGGAAAAGAACCGGAGTTACCGACATAGCTTGCAGAGTAAGGAAGCTGAAGTGGTAGCTGGTCATGTTTGTCGAAGGACAATGGCCGGTGGAGCAGACGAGTCCTGGAGTGGAGACCACGTATCGGCAAGCGTAGTGTGGGACGCCCCCCAGCTAGATGGATATACGACTTCAAAAGGTGGCTGGGACAGACTGAATACGTAAGACCGAAGGCAAGGTGTTGTGGCGCAGCGTGGAAGAAGCTTATGTCCAGCACCGGACTGCGATAGGCTGAGTAAATTGATAGACATAAGAAAATGTTATAAGACCTGCATCAAACAATTTCATGACTGATAGTTAGACAATGCACTTTGAATGTTATTGCGAAATTGATTGAAGACAGCTGTTTGCTTTCTCTATGTGAAGAAAATCGCATGCTAATAGCAAGTTAAAAAAAATAAAAACTATGTTTATTTTTTTCACACAAAGTGCTACTTAAAACACATCTGCTCCCATTAACAGGAAACTCACTATGTACAAGGTATTCCTGATGAAATTATGGGTTTTTTAGGCGTTACCCTTTAACGCCCTACGGCCGAAGATCGCCAACGTACCTACTGACTCACTAACGTACCTGTTTCACTTCCACAGCGGTGGTGTTGTTGAGGTGGAACAGGTCGCAGAAGGAGGCGTTGGCAGAGCTGGTGGCGTACGACGTGAAGAAGATGTTGAAGATCGTCGGCAGGATTATGGCGAAGCTGTTGTTACTGTTTCAAGAGGAAATGTCATCGACATTTAGTACAGAAGTTACATAATTTACTTCTTATGCAAGAGTAGAAATGTGGAGGGTGTTTGCTAAGCCGGTGGTTAACTTTGCCTTTGTTAAATTAATATAAATAGATAGCAATGTAACGAGGGGCTTGTGGCTAAGTAATATCAGCGGCATGGGTCGATCGATCAGATTAAGATGCGCTTGCCGCGGTTGGTCCGTGTATGGGTGATATTTACATACCAAGACCCTTCCGCGCCTCGGAAAGCACATTAAGCCGTTGGTCCCGGCTATCGTTCGTGGATCTTTGGCAGTCGTAACGGGTCATCACAAGCACGAAAATCTGACAACCAGTCTTATCAAAGGGTATATCGTATTACCCAGTAATAGGTTGTGGCAGTCAGATAGGCAGTCGTTCCATGTAAAATTCTAGTATTCAGGTGCATCTGGTTAGACTGGAAGCCGACCCCAACATAGTTGGCAAAAGGCTAGGCAGATTGAGATAGCAATGGAACACGCAGCAGACATTCCTGCTATTTTAACGCAGTAGGCGCAATGGTAATTTTAATTATTCTATGAGCTACGGTTAATCTATACATATAATAAAATCGTAGGAAAGTCAAAACTGTACATTGAATATTTTTTCAAAAGAATACTTGGGGCGTGATCTACAATCGATACCGAAGCCAAAAATATAGTTTTTAGAATTTTTGTCTGTTTGTCTGTTTGTCTGTCCGGGATAAACTCAAAAAGTACTGCATGGATTTACTTTAAATTTTGCATGAATATTACTAAGAGGTCGGGTCAACATATAGGCTACATATTATCACGCTATCCCCTACGGGGGAGGAGCTGTGAATCTTTATTTTTCTTACGCATTCTGTGACAATGTGTAATCTAACGACGCATATCTAAATGTTGTTTTTGAGTAAGCCATGCTATTATCTGGCGTTACACTATAAAAACTACGCCATTTAAATAACTTGGGCAGAGAAATATAGTTTAATGAATGTTAGTAGTATAAAGACAATTTTAAAACAGCGCCATCTATGAGATTTCATAAAAATCAAATCAAGTTACATGTTAACATTTTTTGGAAATTAATAATTTAAATTTGATCATGTTGGCGAGGTAAGTAGTCAGTTATTCTTAAAATTCATAGATGGTGATGTGCATTTTCTTCATAAAAGTTGTATCGTATAGTTCGTTTTGACAAATTCAAGTTCCAACAAAACCCTCAAAATCTTGAGCAGAGTTGAGGAAGACAATTTAAAAAAAATGCGGTGTTAAGTATTACAAAAAAGTTATGTTCATTGATGATGATCATTTCATTTCATGACACCCTCGCGGAGGCGAGCGTCAGTGACAGTCCCAGCCGCATGCGTCATCTGTTTGCCGTCATCTTGGTGTTTTGTGGAGTCGTGAACCCGGTAGCTTTGTGGGAGAAGTATCGCCATCATCTGTCTGAAGATTTTCTACGAGCTTTGAGGCGCACTACTGGAGACGAAGTCGAAGTAACTGATGAACGCGTGCTGAACACCTGTCTCAGTTCACTTCAATATGTGATCATTTCTATCGGCGGCAATCCACTGATCGAATATGGGTTACTAGCTCCCCAATCATCACCGTATCAAGACCGTGAAAATCGGGAGTATAACGTTGAGACAAATTACGATCCAGGCGAAATGACCACCATACGAAATGACCATGTCGCTTTGTTCTCTTCAGAGCAAAAGCAAATTTATGACACCGTCCTTGAAAGCGTTGGGCAAAACCAGGGTAAAATGTTTTTCTTGGATGCTCCTGGTGGAACAGGAAAAACATTTGTTACCACTGGCATACTTGCAGAGGTCAGGAGGCAAGGCAAAATTGCTATTGCTGTAGCGTCGTCGGGAATCGCTACCACACTGCTTCCGAGTGGCAAGACAGCACATGCCATGTTTAAAATTCCCATCGATTTAGAGAGCGCCGAAACGCCTGTTTGTGGTAAGTCACGTAACAGCGATAAGGGACACGTGCTCAAGGATTGCTCTCTGATCGTATGGGATGAGTGTACGATGGCCAATAGGAAGGCAGTTGAGGCCGTGTACAGAATCCTGCAGGACATCCGCAGGAACGAACATTTGATGGGTGGTGTAACAGTTCTGATCAGTGGTGATTTTCGGCAAACGCTTCCCGTGGTGACGCGGGGCTCGAGGGCTGACGAGGAGAATGCTTCGTTGAAACGATCTTCATTGTGGTCACGAGTTCGTACGCTTCGCTTGGCCATTAATATGAGAGCTCGGCTCGGCGGCAATACACGTGCTCAAGAATTCTCCGATGTCCTTCTAAGTCTTGGCGAAGGCACTCTACCAGAAGAGATAGGTGGACAGGTGGTGCTTCCAGAGTCTCTCGGTAGAGTGGTATCCAGCTTAGAAGAACTAATTCGCTGTGTATACGGGGACATCAGTCGTATACCGCACCAGCAGAATTCTTGGGTGTGTGAGCGGGCCATTTTGATGCCCAAAAATGATCAGGCTGCAGCAATTAACGAATGGATTCTCTCGGAAATTGAGGGGAATAAAATGGTCTACACCTCGATAAACACTGTTGTCGAGCAAGATGACGCCACACATTATCCCGTGGAATTTCTGAGCTCCCCGTCAGCAAATGGACTTCCAGCGCATACCATCAAGCTGAAGGTCGGTGTTCCGATAATGCTTCTTCGGAACCTATCTCCTCCGAAGTTGTGTTAACCGCCTTAAAGTCATCTCGCTTCACAGACACACCATTGAGGCGGAAATTCTTACGGGTTGTGGCGTCGGCGAGGCAGTATTTATACCACGCATTCCCCTAATACCTCATAACTTCCTGTTCCAGTTCAAGCGCGTACAGTTCCCCGTAAGTGTTTGCTTCGCAATGACCATCAATAAGTCGCAGGGCAGCGGGTGTCGACCTCAGGACGAGTTGCTTCTCACAAGGGCAACTGTACGTCGCTTGCTCCCGCGTCACCAGTCCTGACTCTCTTTACATTTTGGCTCCTGGCAGCATAACTACCAACGTAGTTTATAGGGAAGTGTTGTAAAGTATGATACCTTTGTACGTATTTTTACTCTTTTGTGTCCTGGAATGTATTCCTGCATTATTTTCTCTATTTCCTTCAGATCTTATGACTGAACTCAGCAGGATTCCCATATAAATCTCTTCACTTGCTTCGCTTGCAAAAAAAACTTATATTTTAATGCTATTTTAAAAGTTGTGTACTTATAATGCTATAGCGACACTGGCATCTTAGGTATTTTTGGTGCTGTAGAGCATGCACGCAGACGACGTCGCGGGCAGCAGCTAGTTAAATAATATAATTAATTAGACCATTGTCAGGAGCAGAGAGTAATTTTAAAGACATTCTTCATAATAGCCGCAAAAGTCTAAAATTATGGTCTAAATAAAGAAAGAAAATAGTTTCAAATAAAAACCCTTGGTATTTGCTACGACAGTATCTGGCGTAGCGGATTGTGTATCAGCTACGATCCTATAGCATTTGTAGCACATGGCCGTAGCAGGGGGTCTACTCCCTAAGCACGAAGTCCGTCGTTTCGGCCTTCGTTACGGGCGTTTCCTACTCCCTATCACCTACGGACGGATGATTCGTTCGGGACCCGAACGAAGAATGAATGCCACACCGATTTGACAGTTGTCACTACTACCGATGTGTTTTTGCCCGTCCGAACAGTTGAACTTGACAATGGTTTCGACGGATAGTTATGTCAGTTGATACGACATCAAAATAGTTCTCGTGCTGTAGACGAAAGTTACCAGTTTATAAGATCCTAACTATGGCTGCTTGTTTAATTACTGAAGAAGCTTTACAGGAAGAGTTTAGGCAACGTCGATATTATTTACGCCTAAATTTTAGATTGTTTTTCAGGCAAAATTGTCATTGCCTGCTGTGTTTTACACAATATATCGGGCGGGCTTAGAAGCACCTACCCTCAGCGAGGAAGACCTGCAATTAGAGCGCAATAGACAGGGAGATGTGTCTACCTCTATAGTTATGGCGATATCCTCTCCTCAAGCTCATCAGCAAAGGCAAAGAGCGAGAGACATTAGTGCAATTGCTGGAAAAAAATAGGAACTTATGCAGTCTCACAAGAAAACTTTCCAAATAAAACATAAAATGCATAGGATATTTGTATTTATATTATTGATTAGGGTATTTATTTTGTGAACTTTTTTATTTTCCTTACAGGACTTAATGGGTGTTGGGACTGGTGGAAAACAGACATACATAAGTACATAAATATACGCTGATAAACACATTACCCTCCTTTGCATCGCGCAGTCGGGTAAAAAGAGACAATGTTTCGGGATTTTACCATTAGAGTTTACTACATACTAGGTTTTGCCAAAAACGGTTGATATATATTGGATTTTTTTGGAATAAAACAATTAATTATCTTTAATCATTTATTTCAATTACCTAACAGTCAAAACATTACATATTTTAAATTATTCTCATTTTATTATCATTTCCTCAGTGGATGTAGAGGCTTGCTCCTGGGAAAGTGGGTCAGCAGGTTTAGCAGCATGGGTGGGTGAGGTGGCGGCTGGCTCTCTTACAGGTGGAAGCTGTACAACAAAAACTGAATGTCATTGACGGATACAACAAAAAATATGTACTTAATTGTGCACTTATCCTTAATTTAATATTATTTAATAAAAAAAAGGCACGGGAAAGACTCCATACACATAATTATAAATACAATGTTGCTTTTAGTTCTTTACCTCTGAAACAAGCTTACTATCATAAATTATAAATGTAATTCTTACCAATTGAAAAGCTGGCACTCTTGACTCGGTTTGCGGCTCTCCGAAACCCTCTCCCATTATCGGTAGTATCTTCAATTCCACTTAGGAGAGGGTTGGTGCTACCGACGGGCCTTCACCTGTAACACTTGCTAACCTTCTGGCAGCTCCAGCCGCTTTTTTAGCAAGATGTTTTTTGTCAGACCACACCTAAAATTTGAATATTTGGTTAATTTTATAAAGCAATATAAAAACCACTATACTCGTAAGTACTCCTACAGATAAGTATTTGGAGGATGACTGATTATCATTGTATTCACTTTACTGATGACAAATATTGACGAGTAATGTATTAAACTCACCCTTTGCCACTGCTCGACGGACTAGTGCGACTGCCCATTGAGTTAAGGGAGTTGCACAGGTTTTCCCACAGCCGTTTAGAGTGAACTCTCCCGTCGTCGGCACCCCTCAATAATCCGCGAGCCAATTCTTGGTTCTCATCCATAAAATCGAGAAGGGCCTCAATTTGCCCATGTGTCGCTGCAGCGGTTGGGGCCGTTTTACACAACAGAAAAGCTAATAAATATGAATATTGAAAATATTAAAACT
This sequence comes from Globia sparganii, assembly GCA_949316385.1. Taxonomy (NCBI): domain Eukaryota; kingdom Metazoa; phylum Arthropoda; class Insecta; order Lepidoptera; family Noctuidae; genus Globia; species Globia sparganii. The sequence continues at coordinate 22,657,570 of OX438666.1, read as the reverse complement.
TCTCGGCTAACAATTTGACATTTCATTTGAAAATTCCCTTCAAAAAGTAAACAGGCAAAGGTATCAACAAGATGATGCCGGTTTCCGGACAAAAATGGCAAAAATAATTCAATTCTATATTTAAAAACATAATAAAAAGTATATTTTTATAAATGTAGTCTTTTTCTAACGACAAAAGTATTAATTTTTGTTTACTAAGCTAGAAAACTACAAAATAAGTAAACCGGTAATCGACCGGTAAAATAGCGCAACTCTATCGCCATACGTCTTTCGTCCACGAATATTGTCTATGATTCCGTTTGAAACTGATGAATCCGAAATCGTTAGGGAGTAGGGTTCATTCCGACGTATCGGACTACTGTCGGACGGGCCCGTTACCTCGTTGACGGACTTAGGGAGTAGACCCCCAGAACCATTATTGCGACTCCAACATAGTTGGGAAATGGCTAGGCAGATTTTATTTACGTGAATATCACAGAATATCATGAAGAGTAAAGTCATGTGTTATCTGTTCAAACGTAGGTGCGACACAATTTTGTAGTTATCATTATATTCTATAAAAATGTTTATTACAAAAAAAAAAAAAGTAATATAGATAAACTTACGCAATATAAGTAACGAAAGTGAGATAGTACAAGAGTGCAGTCTTTCCTAAAAGAGGCGGCTTGAACAGAGGAGCTATCTGTGTCCAGAGAGAGTGGAGGGAGAACACTTCCACTTCCTCCTTGTTGCTGTCTTCTAGGTAGATCTGTTTCACCTGGAAGAAGAATAGTCTAAGAATTGAATTAATGTCACGACAAACAATAATTAATAAACCGTCTTGATGAGAACTTTACACCTTTTTTTAGTGTTTTTAAGGGTTAAGTTGAAGCACGAATAGAGCAGTTTATGCAATACTGTGTAATTTGAAATCTGCCATGATAGGCACCTATTGCTTCTAACTTAGCAAACTTAGGAGAGGCAGCTCAGAAGCAGCAAGCTGTTATGATATTTTCTTCAGTGCAAAAAGCATAACGCAACAGCTCCTAAAATCCATACTTACAGGAAACTTCTCCCCATCATATCCGTTAGCCACATACATCCTCTTCAGCACCTTCACCGCCTCCTCACTCCTGCCGACGTTGGCGAGGAACTTAGGGCTCTCGCTGAAGAACCACAGCATCAGCGCCGCCAGCCCAAGGGGCAGTGCCATAATGAGCGTCAGCAGACGCCAAGGTCGGTAAATGATACCCAGGAGATAGATTGTGAAGTCAAGCTTCATTATGAGGTAGGCAGTTACTGAAAAAAGTAGAAATAAAATTATTAGGATAATATGGTCCAAATCAGTTTAACTTTTTACTTCTACAATGAGAGGAATGATCCAGATGAATGGGCTTTCGATCAAAATTGGGCAAAACATTGAACATTTCTGTCTGGATATTGGCCCCGATTCTGTTGTTCACAAACTAAATCAACTTTAAGTTCAGTGCATCTTTTTCTTTCTATTTCATTATGAAAAGGATAGAAGATAAATATTAGTTTACGTCTGTCTATGGATTATCTAATTTGACAGGAGTGTCAAATTAGATAATCCATAGACAGACGTGATTAAAAAAATGGCTACTAAAATACGTCAATAGACTAGACTAGACTACGCAGTACTAATACGTAGACTAAACTAATATTGAGCTACTGTCATAATGGAACTCATTTTTTTTTTGTTATCTACTAGATATTGCGACTGTTATTTACGAGTGTAAACTGTTTACTCACTATAATACAAAGTTGGTGTGATCATAAGCGCACTGGTGATGAGCAGCATGTACTTCGCGCGAACCTTGGTGCTGCAGCACTCTCCAATGAGCGCGTAAGTCGCTGACTCGGCTGCACTCGACCTGGAATCAGAGATGCGGAATTAGTGTTTTAACAGATATACCTAGGTACCGCCTTTGTTAAAAAGGCTAGGAAAGAGTCACCGTGCTGTGCAAATTGCTGTGCTGAGTACCTATTTCAAGCATAGAGAACATTGAGCTTCTAAAATATAAAATATAAAATTCAAACTAACACGAGAAAAACATTTTGGAAGATTAAAAATATGTTTCTCTAGTTTTAATGGCGTGATAACTTTGAGAGTTATAAGCAGAAAAACCTAAGCATACAAATAATTTAAAAGATCAAACAGTTCCCTTCCTATATTCCTATTTTTCATTTTGATCTGGCGGACTCACGGCATGGCCATATGGAGATATATTGCTAGAATGAACTGCTAAAATCATTATAAATACAACTTACATTTATATACTTTGATACTTACAGAGCTGAGCTGATAAATCTCAAGGCAGCTAGCACCTGCCAGGTTGGAGACAGACTACTGATGGCTGAGCTGATGAAGCTACCACACATGGCCCACATGAGGACAAGCCTCCTGCCCCTGGTGTCAGACAGATAGCCCCACGGGTAGGACATCACTATAATGCCTGGAAATTGGAGACAAAGATGGTTTCATAACTATTCATTTAACTTTGTGAATCTAAGAAACGACTAGGTGATGATGAGAACACGAGAAAAAAATGATTTGTAGCTACACGCTATGGCTCTTTCTTTCATTCAGGTTTAAAAATAGATTTTACTTTACTCTTGAAAAAAAATGTTTGAACGTTGTCCAAACTAGAGTGCCGCAAGCTGATATTTGTCGATTTTGCTATTGCAGTTTTTCGTGGCGCTTACAATAAAATGATATTAACATTCTTCTTTTTCATGTTATATGTTTGCTAAAAACACCTATGTTTTACAAGGCCGTGTGTCTATGTCACCCTATCACCTATATCATATCAGACAGAGACACACACAGAGGCCAGCACATCAACCTGCCCCAATCTGTCCAAATTCTTTGATAGATTTTCAACGTTACTTCAAAGGAATAAGGTTCATATTCAATTGGGAAAATTTTACAGATTGGGGTAGGTTGATGTGCTGGCCTCTGCAACATTAATTTAACACACGGCTAGGGCTAGTGGCCACCAACCATAAAAATTAAAACATCATAAAATAATTCGTAATTTGAAAACAACCGCCAGCACCGTTCGCCAACATAGGGTTCTCTCTTTTTCCTACAATTTACTCTTTGCACGTTATTCGTTTCAATTCTGGTGGTCTGTGATTTTTACTTGTATTCGTAAGTTGTTCACTAGACGGCGCTAGTAGTGTTTTACGAAGTATTGTAGAGGTGGGGTGCGGCAAGGAGGGAACGAATATTCAAGGTTATTTGGTCAGGGGAACGCCTTATGGGGCCGGCGAAGCATGCGTAGTTCATACAAACGTATTATCAAAATAATTTGTAAATCAAACATATTCTTATGGTGGTGTGTATTTATTCCGATTGTATTACAGAATATCCAGGTTCCCAAATAGTTATATATTTTGAAAGGACACGGATATAAAGACGAGATAGTGAGGAATATCAAATTACTATAGAAAAATTATTTTTCTCATAACTTGTCTACGTCTCGTCTCGTCTACTCGTATACGTGTGTTAAATTAATGACGCCATTAAAGCGCCACGCTGTATACATAATACCACAAGAAAAGATCTTTGTAAACTTACCAGCAAAAGACATAGACGACAGTATCCCAATCTGGCTGAGGGTCAGCTCCAGGTCACAGGTGGAAGCCGTCACGATAATGCCCAGACCGAAGATATCGATCCCCATCGCGATGATCAGCACGAAGCATGTCAGCAGCAAACCGTAGTTGTACTTGCCGTGACCTGCAGTAAGGGCTCGTTAGATGGTGGAATTGGTCACTGGCAATATGGTAAAGAGGTCTCATCCCTACAGGGTTGTGATTGATGATTATGAACTGACCCTTCCAATTATCCATTTTATTGTTCAATGTATTTTGTATTATTTTTTCTGACAACCAGCCTTACCAAGGAGTATCGTATTACCCAGTAACTGGGTTGTCGCTCCGTGTAAAATACTGGTATTCAGTTGCATCCGCTTAGACTGGAAGCCAACCCCAACTTAGTTGGGAAAAGGCTAGGGAGATGATGATGAATGTATTTTGTTGACTGCTTCGTTGTTCGAGTGATCGTAAGCGTTGTTGCTGATCATAGTGAGCATGAAGTCCTGGGTTCGCTTCCCAGGTCGCCTAAAGAGTTTGAGAAGGATAAGGATGGAATAAGGTTTTTAGTTCACTTCAGTGAACATTTGAAAATATCGTGATACATTCTAATATGTTGATATATTGTTTTGAGATAATTCATGAAATCTGATAACCTATTTAGATCACAATAACGACACAGTAGGTACCATAAGTAAAGGATATCACGTCGTCTTGACGTGGGTTAGCATTGTTTTTTTTTTTATCAAAACACCTCGAGCAAAATCTTCACATTCAGAATCAACCGATTGTATTTCTCACAGTGGCTGTGTAGCACACTCACATTTCACATTTCGTCGTGTTGTCATAAGTCCCATATGGGGCGAGCCTACTGCCTTTTTTGCGTCTTGTTAAAAACAAGTACTAATACAACCTGTTGTTTCCATCTTGTTTTATTAACTACTTTGTTCACATTTTCGACATTTTTAGCTAGTTTTATGCAACCAAAAAACAAGTTTAGACAAGCTTTACTTAAAGTACACACATCAAAAGTGTCTAGGGATCAAGCATTTTTATGCGGATTTCTTGAGATTGAGATGTGGCTTTGTAATAAATTTATGATTTTATAAATTTATATGGATCCTTTTTGGTGCATTTCATAATTTGAATCAGGAACTGTGAATCAAATTCGAGTAAAAGATGAAAATCAGCTGTCAATATTTTCCCTATAAAAACATACAACGCATTGAAGACATTATTAGTGCTACTGTTTCCCTACTACTGATTAAAACCAACGTTATTATGGAGCGGCGACGTCATTTAAGCAGGGAAGAAATGCTCAGAGCCGTGGGAATGATAGAAGCTGGTTCCCGGCAACGTACTGTGGCTTTAGCTCTGAATACAAGTCAGTGTTATCAGTCGACTTTGGACACGTTACCGAAGCACTGGTACCGTGGCTGAGCGCCATGGAGGACGGTATCGCTGCACCACACGGAGACAAGACCGATACATTCAAATCTTAACTCGAAGAGCTCCAACAATAACCGCCATGATGTTAGCCGTGAGGCTTCATCACTCTTCAGGGAACTTAATTAGCGACCAAACAGTCAGAAACCGCTTGCATGAAGTGAACCTTCATTTCCGAAGACCGCTACGGGTACCACCTATAGCAATGCACAATCGTAGGATTCGATATCAATGGGCTCTTGAACACAGAAATTGGGCAGAAGAACAATGGCGTTTCGTGTGCTTTTCTGATGAGTCTCGTTTTGGTATGAGACCGGATACAAGACGTATACGACACTGGAGAACCCCTGGACGCCAACAGCGATTAAAATCCTGCCAGGAAGTCCATCCTTATAGTGGTGGAACCATCATGGTATGGGCGGGTATTTGGATCGGCGGAAGAACTGAGTTGATTTGGATCAGAGGCAACCTCAACGCTCAAATTTATGCTGAGACGATTGTATCAGACGTCATCGTTCCTCTACAAGTGCAAATCGGTCCCTTATTTCAGTTAATGCATGATAATGCACGACCGCACACCGCAAGAGTTGTAAGACAGACTCTCGCCGCAGCTAACATCAATGTCCTGCCCTGGCCTGCTCAGTCGCCAGACTTGAACCCGATTGAGCATGCATGGGATATGCTACAGAGAAGAGCTCTGCCGAATATGGAGGGTATCCAGTCGCAAGAAGACCTTTTTTTGTTGTTGCAACGAACATGGGCGGCCATTCCACAGCGTGATTTGGATGAACTCATTTTGAGTATGCCAAACCGATGTTCTTGTGTTGTTAGTGTTCGCGGTAGAAACACGGATTATTAATTGTTTAAGTTACCCAATAAAATTTTAGAGAAAACTGTTATTTCAGTCTTTTTTTCGAACTTTTGTGTTAGTGGTTCAAATGTCAAAAATCCCTTTATTAGGAAAATGGAAAATTTCTTTATTAATGCAAAGGTGACTTGGTTTATCGTTACTGTGACAAACGAAAACACTTTATTTGATGAATCCTTAAAGAAAATTTTAATTAATATTAATCAGGAGAAAAGTTATTGCAAAAATATATGTTGATCCCTAGACACTTTTGATGTGTGTATTTACAACTTGTTTGGTTGGAAACTATGAACTCTCTGTATGTTTGTTGATCGTTACTGCAGTGCTTGCTTTGTTCAATCGACCCATCAACAATAAAGAAGCTACAAACAAAGTAACAGCAAGTGTTACTAATTATTCAAACTATTAGCTTGAACCTAATTGTTATACCGATGAACAAGACGACGACGTTACTGATAAACAGGTTTTGTTGTTTACTTTGTTTATATTTAAAGGAAAAAGATGCAGTTTTATCTTTGTTGATGCATGAATTACCGTGAAATATCTTTAAGTAAAAATGCTTCTGCACGTGTGAATATCACTCACTGAACTCCTGCTAAATGGCTGGACTGATTTTGATGATTTTTTTTTGTGTTTGTGTTTGAGTACCCTGGATGGCATAGATTCACACTTGGACCCGGTAGGTGGGGCTGCGATCGAGTTCTAGGAAACAGAACAGCGTCTGTTCGGTCAGCTAGTACTCGTAACTTTATGAAACCTTCAACAGCTGGAAGAGAACTTGTTCATGAATATCACAATCGCGGGTATGTACCAGGGGTCATGACGCAGAGAAAGTTGTGATGTAGAAGTATATTGTGTTACTGGAACTACTTCAGTAGCACCAGCTGGGTAGTTCTCATTTCTCAATTTCCACATATACAACATTGACATATTTTGTAGAAATGAAGATCGTTTGGACAATAACGAACCCGGAAACCAATAGCATTACGTAAAAAAAAAACAATGGCGAATCGTTAATTAAATTGTCTTCACTCATATTTTAGATATATAAAATTCAAAGTACTGACTGACTGATACATACAACGCACAGCCTAAACCGCTGCTCCTAGAGACATGAAATTTGGAGGATGTGTTTTTTGTGAAGAGTAGGTATTCACTAAGAAAGGGTTTTTCGAAATTCTATCCCTAAGAAGGTGAATGAGCGGAGGGTAAAATTTCGCGCGGACGAAGTCGTGGGCAGAAGCTAGTTTATTATACATTCCAACCTTGACATATTATTTATTTATTTTTATTTTTTGTTTAATAAAACTACGACCATACATAGTTCTCGACTTTTTTTTTCAAATCTGCGACGACTTTCCTTGTATTATAGAACCTGTGACAGACAAGTTATGTTTATTTTTAATGTTTTGCTTACAAAACTGATTTATTCAAATGATGTTGTTTTAAACAGTTGTGCAGGTAGTTTCCCTAATCACATAGGTAGGTACAATTCTCCGGGTGTTGTGATCTTAATGTTTAACTATATTTTGTTATCCATGGCTCCTTACTGTTCCGAGCGTCGGGAGCCGCATGGCTACTCCCGGCGTAGGCGCGGGCCTGCGGGCGGAGAGTAATGGGTAACTCTCCGCCCGATCAGGACAAGGCCCGTGCCGGACGGCGCGTACGTGTTCCAGGCGCGCCTCAAAGAGATGTCAGCAATAGGGGAGGGGCCCGTAAGGGCCGAAGCCTGCTAGGGCAGCGAGATTGTCCGAAAGGGTTATCGCTACCCCGAAACATAAAGGGCTAAGGAAGGAACACGGGTGGGTTTTAGTCAGTAAGAGTCTGACACTCCCTTCCGCTCCACCCAGAGCGGGAGGGGTCATTGGATGATTTCCCATCCTCAAAAATAAAAAGGCTCCTTACTGACCAATTATGACAGCAGTCCCATGCATTTTTCATACAAAAAGTGCGGCCCTTGTTAGTACATTTACAGTTTGAATGGTTTGTAAGATGTTTTTAAGGACAACCGACAAACCTTTCTAAATGATGAGTGGAGCAGTGAGAGCCGTGGTGACGGCCTCGACTTACGAGTTGCAGGTAGCAGGTTCGAACTCAGGCAGGCGCTTTAGGCCCGGACTCCACTGAAGCGGAGCTGGGCGGAGCGGAGTGGAGACGTGCAGGAATCGTCCAACACAGACGAGACGAGTGACGTGATGAAGATTTCAACACTTGTGATTAGTCGATTCCTGCACGTCTCCGCTCCGCTGCGCCCAGCTCCGCTTCAGTGGAGTCCGGGTCTTACTTTGTGTAAATTATTCCATCACAAAACGGCGAAGGAAAACATCGTGAGGAAGCCGGCATGTCCTAGATTCAAAACATCGAAATCATGTGACATGTACCAACCCGCACTGGGCCCGCGTGTAGTATTTTGGCCCACTCTCTCTCACAGATACAGGAGGCCTGTGTCCCAGCAAGTAGAACATTATAGGCTGAATTACACATTGTGGCAACAACTACCTACTATTAGCCGCTCTGCTGAACTAGCATTTTCTTCCATTCCCATTCTGCTCGAGGAAGCGAAAAACTGATCACAATTTGCATCAACGGCCTTGAAGCAATTTTTAGCAAGATGCTAATTACATTTTTATGACCTCGATTAACTCGAAATAAATTAGAGAAACTGTATGTTATATTTACGCTTTATTTTTAAAAAAATGGTCAAGTGCGAGTCGGACTCGCGCACCGAAGGGTTCCGTACTTTGTAGATATGTTACAAATCTACGGTTTTCAAATTTTTCTTTTACTTGTGAAAACGCCCCTACCTTTTATTTTGACTGCGTTGAGTTAGAAGTTTGATTTTTTTTCGCGGCTTCAAGGGGTTGCTTTGTTTGGATTTCAACTTGAAAACTCCGTGCGTTCCTGAGAAAAAGGGTCTTGACAGACAGACAGTCAGATGGAGAACGAATTGATCTTTTATAGGTTCCGTTTTTCCATTTGAGGTACGGAACCTTAAACGCATGCATTGGGAGGAATGGGTCTAGTTTTTATTGCGTTCCAAACTTCTTTACTTGCGATACCTACTTAGTGCGAATAAAAAAAATCATCATTTATTTTATTTTACATATTTATTATCTAATATATAAAATTCTCGTGTCACAGTGTTAGTTACCATACTTCTCCGAAACGGCTGGACCGATTTGTATGAAATTTTGTGTGCATATCGGGTAGGTCTGAGAATCGACTAGGTACTATCTATTTTTTTTTTTTGCAAAATGATATTTGTTGAAATTACAGCCAAATTCGTGAAGCAAAGTACAGAAATTTTAAAAATCAACTTTTTTTTTTCGGAGACCCATAACTGGAAATAGTTAAAATTTCGGTGTGTGATACATAAGAATACAGTGTATCGACTCCTTTAATCTGGACCACTATTTACGCCACACCCTGTATATTAGAAGAAGAAGATAGTAACTAGTTTCAAACAATGTTGTGAGTGTGCTGAGGAGTCAATTTTTTTACATCAGTTTCTAAATTATGATTTTGCGCACAATATGAATATTTTAGCTTGTTTACCAAATTGCTTGTTCGACTGTCATAAAGAAGACTCTTTATCTATTTTAGTATGTTAAATTCCTTTATCTAAGTGTGCGAGCCGCCTGACCTCTACGCCTATCTGTCTGTCTGTTATCAACTGAAGTGGATGCTGCTCATCATTTCGATTGAATTCCTTGATCTAGATTTATCGTTATCTAGATTTACTATTGAGAACAATCTAACAATGTGTTTTTTTCTGAGGTGCTTTGTACTACCTGTCTTAAAGAGCAGATAAGATTCTTTTGGACGTTGGTCTACGGTTAACGCATCGACTGATAATGGGTCCACTGCTAAAGCATTGGAGAGACTTACGAGTCGTAGGTCGTAGGTTCGAACCCAGACAGATGCTTTACTTTGTGTAAATTATTTCATCACCACTGCTCTCAAAACGGTGAAGGAAAACATCGTGAGGAAACCGGCATGTTCTAGAACCAAAACTTCGAAGAAATGTGACATCTACCAACCCACCCTTTTTTTTGAGGATGGGAAATCATCAAATGACCCCTCCCGCTCTGGGTGGAGCAGAAGGGAGTGTCAGATTCTTATTGACTAAAACCCACCCGTGTTCCTTCCTTAGCCCTTTATGTTGCGGGGTAGCGGTAACCCTTTCGGACAGTCCCGCTGCCCCGGCAGGCTTCAGACCTTACGGGCCCCTTCTTTAATGCTGACATCTCTTTGAGGCGCGCGTGGTACGCGCCGTCCGGCACTGGCCTTGTCCTGATCGGACGGTGAGTTACACCAACTCACCCTGGGCCCGCGTGGTGGATTACGGCCCATTTTCTCTCACCGAGAGGTGGTTTGTGTCCAATCAGCAGACAGCAGTGGAACAGGTATAGACTGATTATGCTAAGAATAGATCTAACAATGAGTGGCCAAAGCAGAAGCTATGGTAACGCTTGGCAGACAGATGAAATACTGGGGCTGACGCCCATCCTCTGGGTGAATGTCAGTTACAATTAAGAGCGCGCTAAACACGTACACGTTATGGTAAAATATTGTTTGTTATACCGTGTTGGATCATCCGGTTCCCTTCAAAATGGTTGAGCTGGATGGTGCTGATCCATGCGTCATGTTCGTGAACGGGCGCTGTCAGTTGAGACTGGTCATCTCTTAGCTGCCAGGGCTTCTTTTTAATTTTATACCTATTTTGAATTGTTTCTTCATAACATTGTTCTCACATATAGAAGCAACAAGAATATACTCAGGATTTTGTAATATCTTAATTTAAAAGCATGTCCTTGGAGTTTCTTGCCCGTTCTTCTCGAAGAGATCTACGTTTTGGAATGGGCAACTAGCTTCAACTTTCTGACTAACTGACCGACATTTTGACAATTCAAAAGTGCCTGGAAATGGTTTAATTGAAATAAATGCTTTGAGTTTGAGTTTGAGTTCGTATTATGCCGAATCCTTTTTTTTTGGAACCATTTTTTTTTTTTCATTTTATTTTGTTGTTCCACTTTCCTCACGCAACGCGCTGCTAACAACGGAATTTCTGCGTCTGTATGTTGTACAATAAAACCGCCTTCATAAGAGCTACATTGAACCGAGAGACTCAGAGAGAGAAATTCTCACAAACCAGCACCCTAATTGCGTAACACAATACCAATCACGATCTGAATCATTTTGAAGGTTATTGTTAATCCATTGCTTCTTAAGTTCGAAAAATTGGCCTGCTTGACAAGAGAATGTTGTTGAACTGCAAAAATGAAAGCCATTGCATTACCCCGCAGGGAAGCATGACACAAAAGGGAGGAGCCCTATAGTCAGCAGTGGCTGCAACAAGGCTTGCCAATGGTGTCGATGAAGATCAAAATCAAAAGTAATTAATTCAAACTAGGCTGAGAATCAGCACTTTACAAACGTCAAAATTACAAAAGACAGTCCCTCAAAATGCCCGCTCTTCGCCATGATGATATTGAACAGACCTGACTTATCCAAGTCAGGCTAATCCACTGCCGGGGCAGCGGGATTGTCCGAAAGGGTTACCGCTACCCCGGAACACAAAGGGCTAAAAAAGGAACACGGGTGGGTTTTAGTCAGTAAGAGTCTGTCAATCCCTTCTGCTCCACCCTGAGCGGGAGGGGTCATTTGATGATTTCCCATCCACAAAAAAAAAAGTCTAATCCACTAGTGATCAGATTACCATACGCTACAGCTTCAAGTAGGATCGCGGTTAAGCGAATTACCTACATCCATTAAGTAATTAAATAGAGTGAACATTTATTTGATAAACACGCTTTGATAAGAAACAAAACAATCGGTTACTGTAACTATAACCCTTTTTCCTCAGTCAACTGGGGGTATCGTATTACCCAGTACCTGGGTTGTGGAGGTCAGATAGGCAGTCGCTCCAGGTAAAATACTGGTATTCAGCTGCATCCGGTTAGACTGGAAGCCGACCCCAACATAGTTGGGAATAGCCTAGGCAGATGATGATGATGATGGGCTCTTGACCTCGGTCACGCCTGATGGAAAGCGATGGATGAGGTCTATGATGGAACGAGCGTGCCCAGAAGATGCCTAAAGCACTGGAACTTCCACGCATCGACGAAACACAGCAGGCTGCTTGACGCCGGACTCCTGTAATACATCTACCTAGCTTTTTTCCCAACTATATTGGAGTCGGCTTCCAGTCTAACCGGATGCAGCTAAGTATACGAAACGACTGCCTCTACCTCCATAACTCCGCACTCTCAACTTCATAGGTTGACACTGATCTATTCTGTAGTTCTCTGAGTGAGTTCACAAAGAATGCATTGTTTGTAATAAGTCACAAAATTTAATCTTAATAGTGAGTTAGTAATAAGTTAGGATAAGAATTTAGATATGTACACTATCTCAATAGGTTTCCCTGTAATGATAGATGTAAGTTGGAAAATAAATAAATAAACCACACTGCTTATCCTCTTGTGTAAGTTAACAGTGACTTACATAGGTCTTCAAGGTAGACTTAAAAGTGGATCTATTTTTGTACCTCCAAGATACAGAATTTAAAATAATTCACATTGAATAAGAATGGTGATTAGTCCCGTTCCTTCTTTATCTAACGGGTGTAAAAAGACGCTTAACGAAGCCGATAGTCACTTGTATACACCGTCATTGTAATATTTTTTTTTGTACTGGACCATACCTGGGGACCTTCTGGTTACGAAGATATTGAACGTCAAAAATTTAATTTGATTGACGTTTTTTCACGATAATGATATAACACAACTTTAAAATACTCCCCGGATAATCTGTATCATTGCTTGCACCCATAAGCACAATGTTTTGCGTGTGTTACATTGCTCAGTAAGTAGGTACCACAAACAGAAAATTAAGAATAATTAGTTATATATTTATTGTTTTAATAGGTTTATGCGTAAGTATCTTTATATTTAAAATATTTATTCCTCAATTTTCATGATTGCACCTACCACTGTTTGTCTCTGCATCACCCAAAGGTTGACTGGTAGAAAATGCCTATGGCATTCAGTCTGCTTCTGTACATTTATGTGCTTGAAGTATTAAATAAATAACTAAATAATAAATTGTTTACACCTGAAATGAAAGTCGTTTTCTAGCAATTATTTTTGTGCAATTTTACTTAGCAAATTAAGATAGAACGCGGCATGTGATGGGTCTTTTACACGCTCTATAAGACAAGAAGCTATTTTTCGATAATGTGATAATTTATAGGCCATTTAGCCGGTTACGTATTTTCTTTCAAATTTGAATGGATTTTATTGAGCAAGCCTTGAGTATAAATATTATTATAAGTAGGTAGAGGTACTACAGGCAATTTACTTAGTTGTCAATGTTACTATGTTTGCCTTCAGCGTAGGTCATGCAGAAGTCTTCCTTAGTGCAAACGCTATTAGTCAGAGAGCTCGACAGAAGGTGAGGCATCGTTTGTCGGATACTTTAAATTGTTTTTGAATTCGTACGTTTAAAGAAACAAATCATACATGCACAAATATACAGATCCGAAATAATTTTCTGCAGGCCAAATAAATATTTGTTGAATGCGGGAATCGAACACGCTTCTGCACCATCCATAGATATAATATTATAGCGCCAACTGATTGCCATGAAAATGAATATTGGTCGATAATCCCTGTAATTTTTCAGAACCCTGTGTTTTATCATTGGTAACATGATAAAGTAAAATAATCTGCTCATCAAGACTTTTATTAGGGTTCCGTAGTCAACAAGGAACCCTTAAGTTTCGCCATGTCCGTCTGTCTGTCCGCGGTTTAGCTCAAAAACGATTGGTACTAGAAAGTTGTAATTTGGCATGAGTATACACGTTAATAACGCCGAAAAAGTGGTAAAATAATATTTAAAAAAAAAACAATTATTTAAGGTGTAAAGTGGGGATGATAATTTTTTTCGTCGTCCTTCCCAGTGTGGGATATCGTTGGATAGGTATTTCAAAAATATTAGCGGTCTTATTACAAAAAAATGCTTAAGTAGTGGTTTAAACCAAGACTAAAAGGTCTAGGATTGTGACGGTATTAAAGCTAGTACCAGGATCAAAATGTGTCCCGATTACAAAACGAAGACTATCTGAGGATCTCTTAGTATCAAAGAAGGTCCATGGTTCAAATGATATCCACAGATAAGAAACAAAAATGGCATTCTTTCATTCGTTCGTACAGTCTTTATTTGAAACAACATTCCGTTTATCTAAATATTTATATTATAATAACACTTGAAATGATTAAATAATTATTTATGAATACAAAAATATGTCACAGATTGATCATTGTTTAGGTTACAATATAATGAACAAACAGAACTTGTACTTTTGACGTGCTTTTCGTCGTCATATTTTAAACACCTCTAGCTTGAAATGGAGTGAGTTACATTAGGCGATAGCCCGCGTCATTTGAAGCAAATGTTTGCGTCATTTTTAATAAATAAATGCACTTCTTAATATTATTCTTAGTATTTCTATTACTAACAGTGTATTAGTTGGTTTGTTCGTGAGTTGTTGTGTCCGATTAAATCGTGAGCTAGCTAAAAATGGAACAATAAAAGAAAAAAAGGGATGAAAACTGGACTTCTGAAGAAAAAGTTAGTAAAACATAATTTTTTAATTATTATTAGGTACACAATGCTTTGTTTTATCTTATTTAGACTACCTAACGCGGGTGTTCTTATTATTAAGTATACGAAATATTACATGAGCTTATATCTCAATCAGCACATGATATTGTAGAAGATAAATCCACGAAAACGTCAATAAACATGCAGAAAACTAAAGAGTGGAAGAATATACGGTCGTAGGATAAATCCTCACATAAAACATTCCCCAAAACGTTTTGTGAACCTATACTTATACTTAAAATCTTCGTCACTCAATTCAAAAGGATTTATACAATGAAGATGTTTGTAAGATCGCCGAAACGTCTCCAGCGTATCCAAATCCATCCAAGTCAATCATATTAATAGCCATTTATTACGATTTGTAAATTAAAAGACACAATAATAATCAACGCTAACCTCAAAAAAATTAGTACCTATGTCAAATTCAATGTTAAACTAGGGGTCTCGGCGGACTAACTTTAGTACCATATATAGTTCTAGAACTAGTGATAAACTTCATTTTGTAATAACATTTTATTTAGTCCTGGTTTAAACCTAGTAATAATCCCAGTACTAAATATAGATCGTGTTTTGGAATAAGACGGTAGGGGTTTGGAAAGATCGTTTTTTGATTAGGTAAACCGTTCGTGACTTATCAAGCTTTAAAGTACCAATTTTCGTTAGAGTCAAGTGTCCCCCCCCTCTACTAATTAAACGGTTGTAGTTAAAAATTCAATTGTCACGGCAGTAGTACCTATATATAACGAAGTTTAAAGGAAAACTATCACACTTAAGTGGGCTTTACAAGTTTACGAGTAATAGTCGACCAACTTAAATTTGCAGTTGCAATGTATCGGAGAACAGATTTTCAACTACAATGTTAAGTTTGTTCTTGGGACAAATTCATTCCAACTACGGAACCCTTCATTGTGCGTGGTCCTACATGCACTTGGCCGATTTTTTTGACACCAAAAATATGTCATGATTATCTCAATGTAACTTACCGGTAATTTCCAGAGCCTCTTCATAGCTGTACTGTAATTTACTAGGTTTTTCTGCAGTCATTTCGATATCGTCTTTTCTTTTACTGATATTGTAACTATTTCTTGAAGGCGCCATTTTTAATGTAATTAAATTCTATTTTATATTCTGCTTTATTTTTTGTTTTGTGCTTTTAACTAAGCTTTAATTTAATTTTAGGTATGTTTATCATCTTCTGGTTACCATCTTTGTTTATTAATTACGTCAATTGTTTTATAATTCATGTGTTTCAATTATAATTCACGAAACACTACCACGTAACACTACCGTCTTTTAACATAGTTTGTTTTCAAACTAACTTAGTTCATTTGACACATATTTATTCATATTTTTATCGTAATCACTTTAACACAATACTATGGCCTTTAACGGTTCTAACAATGAGATGTTTTTTCGATATTATTTATTGAACACTTTAAGGAAAATAAGTGTTTCTGCTACGCCACCAAACGTTCGACTGATCAGAACTAAGTATCAACTGGAAGGTCAACTTATCTTAGCGTTACGACGATACCGTGTTCTTTTTTACAATAACGTTGCAATTTTATTGTATTTGTTTATTTATACAGTGTGAGTGTTTAGTTACAGTAATTTATTGAAAACAGGATTCATTATACAGATTTTAAATACTGACAAATGAGTGCCTAAATAATATGACTGTAATTTTTGACAAGTTTTAGACATTGATTATCGCTGAGATGAGATTGCGACAAGATTTTGAACGTTTTTAATTATGTACGAATTGGTCTTCAGTTCTCTAGTAAAAAATCACGCTGCGTCACGTATAAGTAAGTGGTGTGTCTAGTGATAAATAGACATTATGATGTTAGTGTCATTGTGATGTAGTTCGCGCAAGATAAAACACTCCCATCTCCTATAAGAGCGCGAACAGTACTTACCAGTTTGATAAAATTCTATGATTGATTGTTTTCATTTAATATGTCATTTGTCTTATTTGCAATCCGTAGGTATTTGCAGAATCCACACAGTATATATAGCTCTAAACGGTGAAGGAAAACATCGTGAGGAAACCAGCATGTCCTAGAACCAAAAATTCGAAGACGTGTCATCCATCAACCCGAGCTCTAG
Source organism: Globia sparganii (assembly GCA_949316385.1). Lineage (NCBI taxonomy): Eukaryota > Metazoa > Arthropoda > Insecta > Lepidoptera > Noctuidae > Globia > Globia sparganii. Next base: position 22,640,880 of record OX438666.1, on the reverse strand, counting down.
GCCCACGTGGTGGATTATTACAGTCCACTTCCCCTCACAGAGAGGAGGTCTGTAGCCCAGCAGTGAGGACATTATAGGCTGATTATGCGTATGCTTAATAAGTAAGTTAAGACTATGCCGACCGCACAGTGGCGCCCTCATCGTTTGTTTGGTTATTTCATACAATTTAGAATGAAAATGCAGAAAATAAGCACGTTAAGTTGTGCTTCACAATATTACACGTTAACATTATTAGAAACGGTAGTTTTATAAGTCAAAAGTCAAAGTCAAAACGTTTATTGCAAACTAAGTGTAAAATGTTTGTGTTATGTTAGTAGGTACTTATGACTTAGCAGCCTTTTAGAAGCATTGCAATTTTATCATTCGCCTGCCTTTATCTTTTACATATATTGTTTATTTTTATTATATCCTTAAAACGGATAACAGTGGCCACTATATTCCGTTTTAAGGATTATAATAAAACTAAACAATGTAAAACTATCGTTTATAATAATATTAACGTATAATAACTGTCCGAAGTCTATCGTTGTTCAATTCAACAGTCCACGGGTTCGCGACCACTTTTTGGCGGCTTCTATCAACTTTAATAAAAATAAAACTTCTGAAGAGAAGCTCAATACCGCTCTTCTTGGGATTGCCGGTAAAAAGGAAAATGTCTATATAGTAGAACATTTATCACCAGCAAACAAGGCGCTGCATGCTGCGACCAGGATCAAAGCAAAGAGTTTAGGCTACAAGTATGTGTGGGTCCGTGGCGGTAAGATTTTTGTTAGAAAACATGATGGTGCTGAGTATAAATATATCAGGGATACCGGCTCATTGGACAAATTACAATAAACAATAAAAAAATGTGTGAGATGAGGTATAAGATTGTTAAGGGTTTGTATTCGATCAGTTAAAAATTTACTACCAGAATGTAAGGGGTATTAGGACAAAGCTGAGTGACATTTACCAAAAAGTTGCATGCTGTTCATACCATGTTATAATGTTTACTGAAACTTGGCTCCTGGATGGTATCTTTGACTCAGAAATCATGGATAGGCGTTACACCATCTATAGGCGTGATAGATCCAATAATATATTGAATAATAAAACCGATGGTGGTGGCGTTCTTATCGCTGTATCTACAAAACTAGAATCACAGAGATTGTTCAAATTCGAAAGTTCTTGCGATGATCTCTGGGTCAAGTTGTCACTTAAAGGGGGTAAGAAAGCTAAAGAAATGTATATTTGTACTGTATACCTGCCGTCGCCGTTACAGCCCAGGGTACTGGAACACTTTGTTGATAATACAAATAATGTCCTTGAACATGCCAATGAATGCTTGATTATTGGTGACTTTAATATGAAAACTATTAACTGGCTTGGGACGGGTGGCGATGTGATAAAAGCTCCCCAAAATATTTGCACAGGCTTAGAACAGACTTTTTGGGATTTTGTCTTGCTTAACAACTTAAGACAATGTAATTATTTATGCAATCAAAATAACAGAATTCTTGATTTAGTTCTAACCAACTTGGATCTTGTTGTAGTAAGTGTACCAGTGGATGTACTTTCTAAAATAGATGTGCACCATCCACCTTTACTGTGTGAGCTCTCATTTACCCGCTTTAAAAAGCTACAAAATTGTAACAATAGAACTAAGTTGAATTATTTTAAGGCAGATTACGTGGCAATTAATGCAGCACTGGAGCAGGTCAACTGGTCATTAGAGCTAGATCCTTGCATGACTATAGATCAGATGTTAGATTATTTTTATAATATATTGTATGGGTTAATCAAACGTTACGTTCCACAAGTACCAATAAGAGATAATAAATATCCATACTGGTTCTCTAGACAGCTCATTAAAAGACTGAACGAAAAGAACCGCCTACGACTTAGAGTTAAAAAGTACAATAATCCTTTAGACATTATTGCATTGGATGTACTTGGGAAAAGATGTGACCGTATGGCTACTAATTGTTATAATGCTTACATTGCTGATATAGAGGAAAAAATTACTTCAAACCCAAAATATTTCTGGAGTTACTTAAAAATGAAGAGAGGCGGTACCAGTAACTACCCCAGTTCCATGACAGATGGTACACACACTTCTGATAATATTAATGAAATATGTAATTATTTCGCATCCCATTTTTCTAAGGTGTATAGTAGTGTTAGAAATGATGGGCGTGCGGGCGCAGGTGACTTGGATAGCTGCATAAGTAATAGCATGTTAGGCCAAATAACTATACCACAAGATCAGATCCGTAAAGAATTAAAAAAATTAGACGTCCACAAAGGGGCTGGCCCTGATAATATACCTGCTTTGCTTTTAAATAAGCTGGCAGATGTTTTGGCACTACCTTTAAGTATTATATTTAATCATTCTCTGCTTCGGGGTACTTTTCCGACCATCTGGAAGGAAACCAAAATTATGCCTATTTTCAAAAACGGGGATCAGTCCGATGTGAGCAATAACAGGCCCATCGCTATTCTCTCCATAATTGCAAAGGTATTTGAAGCCCTCGTATGCCCTGTGCTAGCCAGACATTTATCACAGCTAATAATAGACAGCCAGTATGGATTTATGAAGGGGAAATCGACAGCCACCAATTTGGTGACTTACGTTGAGAGCATTGTTGAAGCGGTTGATGCACGTGTCCAGGTTGATGCAGTCTACACAGACTTCAGCAAGGCTTTTGACACCGTAGATCATGATATACTCGTCAAGAAGCTTAAAATGTATGGCATTGCGGACCCTCTCTTAGGTTGGTTCCAATCATATTTGTCTGGACGGATGCTCAAGGTTGTGGTAAATGGCTGCTCTTCAGATTCGTACATTGCAACATCGGGAATTCCTCAGGGTTCTCATTTGGGTCCGCATTTATTCATTCTTTTCATAAATGATATCTACAAATGCTTCCCGAACTCGAATATATTCTTATTCGCTGATGACCTCAAAGCCATAAAGTCTATAAGAAATCCTGCGGACTCGGTACTATTCCAAAGCGACTTGGACCAGCTGACTGAGTGGTGTGAGCACAACAAAATGTCTTTGAATGTGAAAAAATGCCATCATATCAAATTCACAAAAAAAAAAAATATCATTCAGTCAGTTTACAAATTGAATGGTGAGCGGCTAGAGGAAGTTGAAACTATACGAGACCTAGGCATTCAGTTCGACAAAAAGTTAAGTTTTGTCGAACATATTGACAATACAATATTAAAAACATCAAAGATGCTTGGCTTCGTTATGAGAGAGTGTAAAAACTTTAAAAAACCCAGCGTTAAAATAATTATGTATAACTCGCTAGTTAGAAGCCATCTCGAGTATTGCAGTGTGGTTTGGTCACCTGAGTATAGGGTCCACATCAAGCGCATTGAACGGTTGCAAAAACGGTTCTTATGGCATCTTACTTATAACAATAATATGGGAAAAAAGCACAACTCATACCAAGACAGACTGAAGTATTTTAATATGGTTTCGCTGGAGAAACGCAGGAATATGCTGGATTTGGTTTTCCTAAAGAAGTTAGTAACGGGCACTCTGAACTGTCCCGATTTGCTCAGTAGGGTCTTATTTCATGTGCCACGTAATCTGCCAAGAAGTTCTAATAGGAGACTTTTCTGCATGCCAAGATGTAATACCAACTTAAGGCAATATTGTCCACTGTCTAGAATGTATGCTGCATATAAAGAGCACGAAGTGGACATTGACCTCTTTTATTCGACAATACCTGCTCTCAAAATGGCCGCACTTGCCATTTAATGCATGCCAATTAACCCGTGAAACCCGTGAAACCCGTGAATTTACAAACACAGCAGCTGTGAAGTCGCTTTATAATGCTTTAGTTAGAAGTAACTTGGAAACGAGTGCTATCATCTGGAATCCATTTGAAACTAAATATTGTCATATGGTAGAAAAAATGCAAAATAAATTTACCCGGTTCCTTTATATGAAGCAATTTGGCGTCTACCCATTCTATCCACTTATGTATCCAACCCTCTTTGTAATAGGGATGGTTGGTTACTATAAGTTGGAAGTAAGGCGCAATTTTGCACTGGTTAAATATGTTTTTATGGTTTTCCGTGGTATGTTGAATAATCCGCAAATACTAGAATCTTTGGGATTGCTCGTTCCGAACAGTAGGTTGCGACAGGGGCCGAGAGAGAGGCTGTTTAAAGTCCCGGTGGTCCGTACAAACTTGTTAAAGTTTGCACCGGTGCGGCGGGCAATAAAGATACTCAACAGCGTCTCTCTGCGATTGGATATCTTTACTTGCTCATTGGCGGAATTCCGGACGGTGACACTTAACTTATTGTCCTCTGTATGAATTGTGTCGACGCGAAAATCGACTGGTATAAATTTGAACCCTGTCAGTCAAAATAATCCTAAAAACAGTTCATTTTTTTTGGTGGTGGTATCAAATTGGTTTTGGGTGCTACACGAGTGTAGAAATTGTGACTACATTGTTGTATTGGGTTCCTACCTGTTAAACAAATGTAAGTGGTAATAATAAATAAATAAATAAATAAATAAATAAAATTAATTCACTGTAATCAACTTAGCTGTCAGTTTATTTTTATTGCCATTTTTTTTTTCTTCTCAAACTATGTATTACAAACTATGTTTTAATTAGTTAATTGTGTTATTATCTGCGCAAAATGTAGTGCATGCGGTGCTTTTCTGTAAGTGATGAGGCGCTTAGACTTAAGTTTGCAATGTACAAATTATAAAGTAACAGTGTACTCATTGTTGAAAAGCCTAATAAATAAATAAATAAATAAATAAATAATCTTGTGAAGCACAACTTAACGTGCTTATTTCTGCATTTTCATTCTAAATTGTATGAAATAACCAAACAAACGATGAGGGCGCCACTGTGCGGTCGGCATACTCTTAATCCCTTTTCGCAAGAAATCCTGCGATAGTGCACTACCTACGAGATTTAAATTAAGTACCTAAAACAATAAAATCCCTTGTCTTTAGGGCCACAATCAGCTTTTCGTAGAACACTTGTCTTTTTAGCCTATAGAGATTAGAATATTTTATTGTTTCAAGGCGTCCTCATACACCGAACGAGTTTATTAATCATCCGGCTTGGCTGTACCCATACCTCCAGACCTCCATGGCTACTGGATCATATTATAATATATCTAATATAAAAATAACAGCTGTATACTTCCAGTACAATGAGTAAAGAAATATACAGGGTCAAATTAAATTAGCTAGCGAAACTCTGCAGACGTAATGGGTATCAATATTTAAGCACGATAAAATAAAAGTAGAAAAGATTTGATGTATTTTCTGGGGGCATCGACCGCTAGTGGTGTTGTTCAATCAGGTCTATGAAGTATACACAAAAAATACTGTTTTTTAAACTAATATTACAAGTGTGTACCACTGTATGAACCTACACTAACTGCGATCGTTGAATCCACAAAAAAGTTATCAGTTAATTTTTTTTTGTTTGATCATGTTTAGGACTCATGACGTCTGCGGAGTTTCGCTAGCTAATTTAATTTTACCCTGTATTGAGAACAAGAAGGTAATTTTTCTAGTTCTTAAAATGTTACTCAGACTTTGGCTCGCTTCGCATAATTTGCATTGTAGTTTTCAAAAGGCTGTGACTAAAAATTTATAATGTTTTATTTCACAGTGTAATACTGTATTATTATAATGGCGCCATTTACAAAGAAGTTCATAATGTTCCTTGGAATATTTACGGCTAAAAATATAACTGAGTAAACTTACCTATGGAGCACTACGTCCATTTACACCTGCTATTTAGTTGGATAAAGGTAAAAATACTGGTATTCAGCTGCACCGGTTAGACTGGAAGCCGACCAATAACATAGTTGGGAAAAGGCTAGGCAGATGATGATTTAGTTTAGTAATTGTCAATTTTCTTTGCCTTTAATAAGAAAGAAACAATAGTCTTGGTTTTGTGTTTATTTTTAAAATCGTACAAATAACGAAGATCTTATTTCTATACATCCATGTAATTATTTTTTTCGTATATCTGGCGGTAATAGGCATGAAAACGCTGCTGCAGCTGTAACAAAATATAATAATTAGGTATAAATACCTTGGAAGTCGACACTGTGGCATTTGAGGATGGTATGGATTTATTTATTATCAAAAGAGATATTTATTGTTAAGGCACTTCAAGGACTTACTCAGTACAACATACACAAACAAAAATCACGGAATATTCTGAATTCGTGACTTACAGAAATGCACAGCACTAGTAGAGGAATTAATAGTACGTACGAGATATCGTTAGTTGAATTACACATCTATACTAATATTATAAAGAGGAAAGATTTCTATGTATGTTTGTAACGAATTGGCTCAAAAAGTACTGGACCGTTTAAAAATTCTTTCACCATTTGAATGTTACATTATCACTGATTAATATAGGCTTTTTTAATTGCAAGAAAAAAATAAAATGTTTGAAAAATAACCGGCCTGTCCCGGCTTCGCACGGGTGGACACCCGTGCGAAGCCGGGACAGGCCGCTAGTCAATAATAAAATAGAATGAAAATGAGCTATGCTCACAAATACGATCGGAAATACTAAAACAACAAAAAAAAAGTGAAAAGAATGATACCGACACACTCGAGAGGTATGTTTTTGAAGTTTTGGTCAGGGATGTAATATCTTGTCTAAATCAGTAAGAGATTCAATAGATGTACGTAATTGTATTAAGTGCCTTAATCTGGATTGATCATATTTTTCTTTGAACCTACAAGTATTTTTCCACCTCCAAACAACCGTTTGAGGGGTATGGTTTGTTTGGTACTTAAATATTTTTTTAAATTGCTGAATGGGACCGCTCTTGACCTCGGTCACGCCTGATGTAAAGCGATGGATGAGGTCTATGATAGAACGAGCGTGCCCAGAATATGTCTAAGGCACTGGAATTCCCACGCATCGACGAAACACAGCAGGCTGCTTGACGCCGGACTCCGGAGGGAGGGTGGTCGCAAACTAGGCGGGCGTTAGCCCTAACACCGCAAGGGAATAATTGGTCAGTCAAATAAGGTGTTGGGTGTGACTGTCCAGGATGCGCCGAGCGCTCGGTTCAGTTGAGTAACTGGCGTAATAAACTACGCTACACGAGGAGGCTTCTTCATGCATCTCGTCAACGATCATAGTTCTGTTTCAATTATGACGAATAAATAGTGGATATAATTCTTGTCACAGGAGAAGGATTTTCATGTTGTATTGCATAAACAATTGCATTTTTAGCAAGATAACGTGATAAGCAATCTTTCAGTTAAGCAAAACACCACACTCACCTAACATCAGTCCCCCGCACACGTAGAACATGGAGGAACAGTTTGACAAGATGAAGGCTCCCAGGACGTTAACCCCGCCCAGAGCACTGAGCCGGGCTACCATGACACCTATACATGCTGCCATACCCCTGAACAAGAAATACAGTCACAAGTTATTTAGTGTTGCATGAAAAAGTTACAGCAATTTGTTGCTTACTGGCAAATGTATAGAGGTGTGAGGAACAGGGTGTAAAGTTCACTCAACCTCCATAGAAAAGGGAGGATCCTCCGACCAGACGGGTGTTGTGTCTGGCGGGCAACTGCCCAATGATTCATGACGGACCGTTTGTATCTATGCTAGTTGCGCGGTAAACTCTGCTTGCGAGATGCAGGATTCTGTGACGTTAGTATGACGCGTTGTTCGTATGTGGCGTTGTAGATACCGCTACAAATGTATTGTCCTCTTGATGAGAGGGACTGGGTCGTAATTCACCATGCAGGCCCAGTGCGGATTGGTAGATGTCACATGTCTTTGAATTATTGGTTCTAGGACATACCGGTTTCCACACAATGTTTTCCTTCACCGTTTTGAGAGCAGTGGTGATGAAATAATTCACTCAAAGTAAAGCGCCTGTCTGCGTTCGAACCTATGACTTACAACTCGTTAAGTCGCAGCCGTTACCACTGAGCCACGCCACCACTGTTCTCTAGAACACACTCATGCTCAGAAATAATGTAAGATGATAGGTCCATGATCGTGTCAAAGACTGCCTGTATTCCCAGAGACTGCATAACTAACAAGAGAGAGTCGCGAACTGTTCACTCACATTGATGTACAATATTTATCAAGCTAGCTTTGCTATTACACTTTGCCAGGTGTTGAAAAAAAAGAGGTAGAGAATAAAACAATTCTAGCAATCCTCTAACATTTTGAAGGTCTATCCGTTAAAAGGCGTCTGAATATAGTTACGAAAACCTATGTACGGTCACCAAAGGATATAAGTAACCAGGGTCGTCGGTAGGTATAGTTGAAGTTTAGTAAGAAACCAATTTATGTTTTCGAATAAAATTTAATTTAATTAATAGAAAACAAACACTTAATTTGTTAAATTAAATTTCATTCGAAAATATCAATCGGTTTCTTAGTAAACTTCAATTATATTCGACGACCCTGGTTAAAAATCTTTTTTGCTGACTGTACTTACATTACCTTTTACCTTATTTAGTACCTAATACCGTTAATTTAATGATTAAGAAGGGTTACCACTCACCGATAAGACGTGGGATACATATCAACGAAGTATGTATAAATGATTCCTATACACAGCTCATTCGCCAGGAGTCCGAAGAACATGATGAAACTAGTCAAGTTATCCTTGATGAGGACAGCTCCAATGGCAGAGAGGCCGGAGAAGGTCATGATGATGATCATCAGCGCCTTCTTCCTGTGTGCCAGCTTAGTGACGACCAGCATGATGATCACGAAGGAGACGCCCTGGGCAAGGCTGGCCCAGACTAGACTGATCTCCATTGTGGATTTGCACTCGAACTGGAAAGGAAATTAAATACTTTTAAAGTTATCGTAATTCTAGTGGTCACAAGTGCGACTTTCGAGCGTGTGTTTCTATGTTACTGTACTCTAAGTGTGCTGAATGCTCTTCTGGCTGCCAACTCTGATTGCGACGTATTTGCGGATGAATGGATTAAAATTATGCGTATATATTATATCTGGTATTCTGTGAGAGAAAGCATGCAAGAGAGTCCAGTGTTCCATGCTCGTTTTAAACTAAATTATATTATTACGTCTCTATGTTAATTAAAGTAATTGGTGTTGTACCGTTTTAATTAACTAAAAATTAATGTTAAAGTCACTTGGCAGGTACATTATTGTTGAAGGAACAACAGTTTCTTCAGTGCATAATATGATTTTCATTTTGCATCTATATTTTTACAGTATCATGCACACTCATTTATCTTTAGATACTTTTACTTGTTATCTATACTTCTATACTAATATTATAAAGAGGAAAGATTTTTATGTATTTTTGTAACGAATTGGCTCAAAAAGTACTGGACTGATTTTAAAAATTCATTCACCATTTGAATGCTACATTATCACTGATTAATATAGGCTGTTTTTTTTTTCTTTTTTTTTTTCACTCGTGCGAAGCCGGGACGGGCCGCTAGTTTAAAATAATCAAATGTTATATTGCCAAAATAGAAGACTGACTTCACATTGCGTACTTGTACTATGTTTGTTGTTTTCTGGCAAACAAAATACAAATTTCGGCAGTTTTTTGGTTCCTTGTAAGAACCTGTGTGTGTAGTTATTGTTTAAAATATTGGACAATGGTCATAGAAGCATGGGTGCATAGCCATGCATACCGATTCCAAAATCGTATTCACCATCATATCTACTAATGATTAAATATATGAAGTCTGTTATGTTGGTTACAACTTTGGTAGACCAATCCAAGCCCATGGTTAGCCAATCCACTTAAACAGACGTTCAAATGTTTTTTTTTATTGAAAACAAGAACTTAGAGTTAAACTGTCAAATAAATGATGCTGAAAGGACCGAGAACCGATGGGAAGTTGGTGACATAGCAGTGCGCCTCAAGTGGAGTTGAGCAGGACATCTAGTTAGACGAGGAGATGGCCGATCTAGTAAAGCTTTGACCGAAAGGTGGCCAAGGTTAGGCCAAAGAAACCAGGGCCGTCCAAAAGCGCGTTGGGTTGATGATACCGCCAAATTGCGGGTACCACCTGCATGAGACGCACGGGACCAGATATAAGAAGTATGGCAGAAAAAAGGGGAAGCATAGGCCTCCCCTTTTTTCGTTTTGCTGGTATAGACCAGCAGTGGGTGATTTCGACCTGAAATGATGATGATGATGGTGACAGGAGCAAAAACCCTTACGTCTTCTGCAGTAATATTATTATTGCCGACGATCATCTTGCAGAGTCCCGTCTCATCATCGGCTTCCATGGCGTTGAGGCCGGCAGAGAACTTCTCTGCCAGGTAGGGGAACCAGATGAAAAAGCTGTTGTTTCTGTAACAAAAGAGAAACAAATGTAAAGCGATGCTCAATAAGGTTTGGCTGACGTAAAGACAGACTTGAAAATCACTTCACCCCTGAAACTACCTAAACGAATATAGGTAACCCATGCCTTGCTCAATCAGCCTATAATGTTCTCATTGCTGGAACACAGGCTGAGAAGGAGTGGGCCGTAATCTACCACGCGGGACAAGTGCAGGTTGGTGAACGTCACATGTCTTTCAAGTTTTGATTCTAGGACATTTCAGTTTCCTCACAAGGTTTTCCTTCACCGTTTTGAGAGCAGTACCAAGTGATGAAATTAAAAACACAAAGTAAGTAGTGACTGTCTGGTTTCGAACTCACGACCTACAACTCGGAAGTCGGGGCCGATACCACCTGGGCCATGCCTTAGTAAAAGATAAGCCAATCAGCAGTGATAGTTCAGTGAATGCCCCAAGTTGCAATTTTAAGTATAGTCACTCATGATGCTCTTCGCTCTGATACGTTTATTAGGTAATCTGAACTATAATATACAGGGTAACTTTTCGATGACTGGCCAAATTTAAGGATGTGGTACAAATCATCAAACTAAACGACTTTCTCCATGGGACCAACATCGTAATCGCGAATAAAAATTCAGCCGTCCCATACGTTTAGGTCGAGTAGGTATTGAAGTTTTCTATGGGACAATTGATAAATTTTTCGCGATTACGATATTGGTCCCATGGAGAAATTTGTTTAGTTTGATGGTCTCCTTAAATTTGGCTGGTCATTGAAAAGTAACGCTGTATATAAATATCATGAAGAGGTAAAGTTAATTGGTGGAACGAAGTTCTTGAAAACTTGGAGAAATCGCCAACCGTTATTGCCTCCATACGACTTTTTATTACACATCATAGAAAAAAGAGAGATAGTTTTCATGGTATTAGAGGGTGCTGAAGCCGATAGTGAGGTCAAAATGAAAATCAAAGATGGCGGCTGCAATTTTTTTTTAATTTTTAGTCATGGGTATAGTTTTCATAGTTTTCCAGAGTGCTGAAGCCAATATCATGATTATTCATCATTCTCCTGCTCTTATCCCAATTTATTAGTGGTCGGCGCAAAATTTATTTTTCAAACTCAAACTTAAACTCAAAGCATTTATTTCAATGAAACCATTTACAAACACTTTTGAATTGTCAAAATTAACTAGTCGGTCAGTTAGTCAGAAAGTTGAAGCTAGTTGCCCATTCCAAAACGTAGATCTCTTGGAGAAGAACGGGCAAGAAACTCCAAGGACACTCTTTTAAATCAAGATATTACAAAATCCTGAGTACATTATTCTTATTGCTTCTATATGTGAGAACAGTGTTATAAATAAACAATTCAAAATAGGTATAAGATTAAGAAGAAGCCCTGGCAGCTAAGAAATGACCAGTCTCAACTGACAGCGCCCGTTCACGAACATGACGCATGGATCAATTTTCTTCCATACTTCTCTATCAGTCGTCATCCCGGTAGTCACCCTCTTTCTAACCATATCATCATTCACACATTTCATCCATCGTTTCTTTGCTGAAGCCGATAATGAGGTCAAAATGAAAATCCAAGATGACGGCAATTTATTTTTAATTTTCGCAGCCGCCATCTTGGATTTTCATGTTGAATTTCATTCCTGCCGGGGTCCCCCGACTCCACACATTATTTATATTACGTTTGTAAAAGGTAATCTCTAGAACTACTGATACGATAACAAAAAATATTTCACTGATAGAAAGCTACACTATTGTCCAGTGTGTATGTTTTACTTCAAAACAAGCGAATAAAGTGGCGGGTAGAAGCAAGTCCTTAAATATATACTCACGTGCTAAAAATGACAGCAATAAAGAAGTAAAGCAAGATGCTCTTCCAGAGAAGAGGAGGCTTGAACAGCGGCACGATCTGCTCCCACAGAGATTGCAGCAGGGAGACATCCTTGCGGCGCTCATTACCTTCCTCGTTCAAGATTACCCTCTTGACCTGAACGACAAAGAAAAAAAGGTTGGTTTAAGGACTCCCTAACAAACAATTACATGAGCAAACATCTATTATAATTCGAGAAAAAGCTCAGGACTATTTTCAACAAACTTCATTGATATTTTAAAATAACTATCAATCATCAGTGGATACAAAGACTGTAAAGAAATTGTAGTCAATATATTGTTCATGCATTTCTAACAAATAATATGACAATCAGGGATTTGAAGGCTCTTATAAAATACTGTCATCCTCGATGAGTTAGGCATAGGTGTACCTGTAAAAGGATCTTAGAAAAAGGTCCCAAAAATCTTAAATAACATACTTACGGGGTATTTCTCTCCCTTCCCATGGTTTCTCTTCCAAATCTTCCTTAGGCTATCAATAGCCTCGTCATCCCGTTGGGCATTGACCAGGAACTTGGGGCTCTCGTAGAAGAACTGCGTACCGAAAGCTCCTAAGCCCAGGGGAAGAGCCAGGGCGAGGGCCAGGAGACGCCAAGGGGTGAACGTGATCATACCCATGTCGTAGGTGAAGTCCAGGTTCAGGATGAAGTAGGCTACGGCTGAAATAAGGATGTCTTTTTAAACAGATCGTATATGAAAAAAATTGTTTAGATATTTGGCATTGCCAAAAAATCGACTAAGACTTTTTTTTAAAAGACGCCTTTTGTCAAAAAGATATAAAGGCATAGCTATCTAAGGAGTGATATGACATATGTCCGGTCGCCACGATTCGACACAGGCCGGTCGGCAAAATCGAATGTATATTTTTCCGCCCGGCTCTGTCAAATCATGCTAACCTGAATATATTAGTAGCACGCCTTACAAGTCAGTTAATAGTCTCACAAGCATTTTGCTCAAGAAACAAGCTAAGATTAATCTTTTTAGGATCATGTGTGTCTGTCTATCTGTACGTCTGTCACAGCCAATTTGCTCCGAATCTGATGGATCAATTGAATTGAGGTACACATGTGAATTTCTGTGACTCAAACACGGACGTGTAACTTTTTTTAAGTTGCTAACTGTATCGTGTGAAAAATCACATGAGGGTCTCAAATATATATTTTTTTAATTATTTTTCAGTTATGCTATTTCGCGTGGTAGAGCCTCATTTTCAGTAGTTGATATTAAGGCGATATTTATAGATAGAACAGTTTAAGTAACAAATGGCTGTTAACTTACCAACATAGGCCGCTAAGCTGAAGTCCAGCACGCTGGTCATGATCAACATGTAGGAGTCTCTCACTCCCTCTGCGCACGATTCTCCCAGGAGTGTGTACGAAGCTGACTGCGCGCAGCTGCAACTGTTAATACCTACACGTCTTATTTATTCAAAATCAAAAGTAATTTATTCAAATTATGCTGAGAATCAGCACTTTTCGAACGTCAAAATTACAAAAGACAGTCCCCCAAAGCGCACGCGCGCCCATCACCACTTCCTAGTGCTTTCGCTAGGGAGAAGAAGTGGCGCAACAAACTCCCCAGCAGCACAGCTGTCTGTTCAGTTAGAAAATACTTGATTATGTAGAATATTAGGTATTTAAAATTAACACTAAAAGACACAGAACATTAAATTAAATTATTTAATATATGAGGACACGATCTTTTCAACAAAGTGTATAATCCTTTAGTCCTAATTGATTGATAAAATAATTGTCTTCTTGTCTATTGGAATGAGTAATCTTGTCCATCTATCTATACTAATCTACACTTATACTTATAATAGAATAGAATAGAATAGAACAGAATACTCTTTAATAAAGCTGAAGAGTTTATTTATTTTTTTGGTTTGTTTGAACGCGTTAATCTCTGGAACTACCAGTCAGATTTATAAATCTTTTTACATTTGATATCCCAATTCTTGAGAAATGTTATAGGATATTTAACATCACGCTAGGACCCTTAGAAGCCGAGCAAAAAGAAATAGTCAGTAGTAATGTTAAGCGAAAACGAAGTAATAGCGCGGGTAGGCGATGCGATGCGACGGGATGGGTCGCGGGAAAGAAATTTTACGTGGACGAAATCGCGGGCAGAAATTATTCGATTGATAAAATAATTATTTCCTTGACTATTGGAATGAGTATTCTTGTTCATAATCTATATCTATACTAATATTATAAAGCTGAAGAGTTTGTTTGTTTGCTTGAACGCGCTAATCTCAGGAACTACTGGTCCGATTTGAAAAATTATTTCAGTGTTAGATAGTCCATTCATCGAGGAAGGCTATAGGCTATATATCATCACGCTAAAACCAACAGGAGCGGAGCACCAATGAAGAATGTTTCAAAATCGGGGGATTTTTTTCCTATTGAGAGCTTCCGCTGCGTGCGCTGCGTAAACGGTTAAAGTTTCGTAAAAATTATATATGACAGAATTGTTCCCCTTTAAAAGCTTTAAAAAAAGTTTGCGACGGCATATGTCTATCTTTTAAGGTTAGCTCACAATAACCTCTTTTATGCTAACCAAATTTGTTCTAAAATAATGCATTATTTGCGAAGGTGTTTTTATAAACATGGTATTAATCCATATCCAAATAAATACGTTATTCATCACATGTATTTAATTTTGAACAAAATTGCCTCTGACATCATTTGTTTTTAATGTATATCTTAGGAGATATAATATTTTATAATAATACTAATAATAAAGCTGAAGAGTTTGTTTGTTTGAAACACGGTTTGAAAGCTCTAAATCTCTGGAAGTATTGGTCGCATATATAAAAATATTTTTGCGTTTGATAGCTCAGTTCTTGGAGAAGGCTATATTCTATTAAACGTGACGCTAGGACCCTTAGGAGTTGAGCAAAAAGAAAAAAAGTCTGAAGTTTTCGCCAAGGGAAAACGAAGTAATAGCGCAGGCCGGCGACACGTTGCGACGGGGTGGGTCGGGGAAACAAAAAAAACTTACGCGGACGAAGTCGCGGGCAGAAGCTAGTTAATATTATAAAGCTGAAGAGTTTGTTTGTTTGCTTGAACGCGCTAATCTCAGGAACTACTGTCCGATTTCACAAATTCTTTCAGTGTTAGATAGCCCATTCATCGAGGAAGGCTATCATATATACCTATATCATCACGCTAAGATTTTTTTTTCACATTTTCGAAATTTTTATAGAAAAGTACGAAATACACGCGGACGAAGTCGCGAGCAAATTGCTAGTTAATATTATAAGGGCGAAAGTAACTCTGTCTGTATGTTACCCTTTCACGCCTTAGGTAATCGCTGAACGGATTTCGATGAAAAACACCCGTAATCCATGATCTCGTTTATGATATATTATGATACTTTTTATCATGGTAGTACATTTCCGTAGGATAATACCCGACCTCCACGCGGATGAAGCCGAAGGTATATATGCAATACTTTTGATAGGAACGGCAAAGTTTTTTGTGATTTTAGTTTTATTTTTGTCCGTCGCTACCACCTTCGACAACATGCCGCTAGTGTATTAGAGCCTACACTACCTCAGCTAAAATTCACTCTTTATCTCGCTCACACGATATTGTTCGCGGACTGAGTGAGAGCGAGACGAAGTGCGGTGCCGGGTGGCAGGCAGCGCCAATAGTTTAGGTATTTGCTTTTTACGGTGAAAATAATGGTAATTAAAAAAAAAATAAAAAACATAAGACCTGCTTTATAGTAAGTTCAGTTAGTATACAAAGTTTCATGATCTAATTTGAAGTATTTTTTGAATACCAGCGGTTTATTGTTCGGTTTGGAGGAAACTTTAGATTTTTTTTCTATCGAGAAAATTTTATGGAATCGTGTTTTCGTCAAACATAGTACTAGGATTAATGTTAATTAATCCTCCACTTTACCATGTATTTATTTCAAAATTAATGCTGCAGTATTTTCGACATATCGGAGGATCATGCTAAGCTATTTGAGGTAGTATAGGCCCTTAAGTACGGTGTTCAAATACACGAGCGGCGTGTTCTCCTAACAGCTAAAATATACTTACAGACTAGTACTAACAAACTTGAGGACGGCCATCACCACCCAGTTGGGGCTGAAGGCGCCTATGGTGGCCACAACGAAGCTGACCCACATGGCAATGCGGAGGCTCCTCCTCCGGCCCTGGGTGTCGGAGATGTAGCCCCAGGTATAGGCCATCACTATTGGACCTGCAATTGCAATTGTGTGTCTAAGTCACGTAATAAACTCTATAAATGAGTGTATTACGTGTCCTCGTAAGTTTAATAATTCCAAACACTTATTATTCGAGATCGCATGACTACGGCGTTAAGTCTGTGCCGACCGCACAGTGGCGCCCTCATCGTTTGTTTGGTTATTTCATACAATTTAGAATGAAAATGCAGAAAATAAGCACGTTAAGTTGTGCTTCACAAGATTATACGTTAATATTATTAGAAGCGGTAGTTTTATATTGTTTAGTTTTATCATAATCCTTAAAACGGAATATAGTGGCCACTTTTATCCGTTTTAAGGATTATAATGAAATTAAACAATATAAAACTACCGTTTCTAATAATATTTACGTATAATCTTGTGAAGCACAACTTAACGTGCTTATTTTCTGCATTTTCATTATAAATTGTATGAAATAACCAAACAAACAATGAGGGCGCCACTGTAGGGTCGGCACAGTCTTAAGTTTTTCGTGGTAGCGTGCAGTCGTTGTTAAGTGATTCGTATTAGTTAACTTACGGGGACGTGATAATCGATGTTACACTTTTCTAAGTCACGTAATACTACACTCCATAAAAATCGGTCCAGCCGTTCTTGAGTTATATTTGTTTTATTTCTATAGATAGATTTATATTGTGACGTAGAGTCATAGAGACTAATGAAAACACACAGTGAATAACGTTTTGTTTGAATGTTTATTTGAAATAAATTGGCGAGAAAACAATTTAATATGCATGAATATGTTTTCTATTGAGTTTTATTAATTTCACAGCTGCTTTTGCTATGCCTCAATCGTAAATTTGCAGACTTATGCAAATAATAGTTTGTTACTCAAGTGTGACGAATAAAAATACGAATACTTATTTACAGTTTTCAGCTTTCAACATACAACAACAATTGTAGATTTTAGATCTGTACAACATTTTTTTATTTTATCAAGTACCTGGTACTTGTTGACAGGCCTACGCTGTCCTCCCATACCTACTGTAATTTGAAAACATTGTAAAAGCCAATTATTTTTAAAAGAGTAACCGTGGAGTTTCTTGCCGGTTCTTCTCCATAGGAAACAACCAATTGGAATCGTGTACCTAGCTTCTGACGTTTCATAAGTGCCCTTGTAGGCTTATGCGAAATAAAATATTTTGATTTTAATAAATAAATTAAACTTCGTATACCTAATGCTGTTCTCAGTCTGTATACGAAAAATCAAACAAATAACAGTATAGTCACTAATAGCTAATCAAAGATCGGCAATCCATAGTCGGCTCATCACTAGTCTTTAGTTTGTTAGAAAATATCACTTTATTAATTTCGATGTTAGGATTTATTTTATAGTTTCAAAATACTCCTATGCCAGTATTGTCAGTGTTTTCATTTATTGCCGTAATGGCGTCTCCACATTGTATAAAACAACATAATATATTGTATACAACAACATAACATTCTCAGCTGTTACGCCAATTGAGAGAGTTAGTGGCAATTGATTCGTGTATTGAAGATTTCTTTCTTTTGTATATTGATTCGTAAATTTATATCAATACTAATACACCAAGAGAGAATATAAGACTTCACGAATACCTCAATTGGCCACCTAGTGGGCCCAATGTACATTGATAAGAGGTACATTGCGTGTCAGTTCAGTAGTAACAGTTCGACATTGGCCCCGATTCTGTTGTTCACAAACTAAATTAAATTTAAGTTCAGTGCATCTTTTTCTTTCTATTTCATTATGAAAAGGACAGAAGATAAATATTAGTTTAGTCCTGTCAAATTAGATAGACAAGTTTAGACGTGATTAAAAAATTGGCTACTAAAAATACGTCAATTTACATCATGCGCCAACTAATTTGACAGGACTAAACGAACATTTATCTTCTGTCCTTTTCTTAATGAAATAGAAAGAAAAAGATGCACTGAACTTAAATGTAGTTCAGTTTGTGAACAGCAGAATTGGGGCCAATAACAGAACCATTATTATTCTAGCAGTAAGAGTGGTTTTCGTAGTGCAAGTGTAATGGGTTATATAATTATATTTTTTTAAATTCAGATTAGGCTGAGAATTAGCTCTTTTCGAACGCCAAAATTACATAAGACAGTCCCCCGGCACGCCCGCCCTTCACTACTTCCTAGTGCTTTCGCTGGGGAGAAGAAGTGGCGCAAAAAACTCCCCAGCAGCACAGCTGTCTGTCCAGTTAGAAAAACTTGATTCACTTGATTGATAGTACCTAGGTATGCAAAGTAATTAACATTACAAGACACAGAACATCAAATTAAATTATCTGCTTTAGGTCAGCTAGCCACACCAATATACCAATAAATACAATGAAAACTATACTCGAGCAAAAAAAAAATGTAATCAAAACTTAATACCTAAATAAAAGCCTCCAGGCATAACGGGCGGAATAGCTTACATATATTATTTATACAATACTGGGTTATGTTAGCACAGTAGCTGGTTAACTGTACCGTCAATAGAAGAAGACCAAGACACATTAATAATTAATCTTTGTGCTCACCAACAAAAGGCATCGACAGTAGTACCCTGGTCTGACTGATGTCCAGACCGAAGTCACAGGTACATCCACTAACGATTACTGAGAACCCGAACATGTCCACCCCCATCGCGAGGGTACACAGGCTCAGGGTCACTAGGAGACCTATACTGTAACTGCCATTACCTGAAACAGAATTAGGACAAATCATGCGTAATTTAGGACGCCTCCAAGTCCAAGATAGAACATTCATTATCTGCTTATAAAGTTCCCACTGCCGGGACACATTGCCTCCTCTCTGTGAGGGAGTGGGCCGTAATCCACCACGATCAGTGCGGGTTGGTAGATGTCATAATATATGTCCTCGAATTTTTGGTTGTCGATATTTTTCTTCATCTTTTTGAGAGCAGTGGTGATAAAATAATTTACACTAAGTAAGTAAACAGAGGGGCCCGTGGCTAAATAATAACAGCCGCACAGTTCGATCGATCAGGTTAAGCTACGCTTGCCGCGGTTAGTCTGTGGATGGGTGGCCATCTTTACATACCGAGATCGCGCCGTACCTCGGAAAGCACGCTAAGCCGTTGGTCCCGGCTTTCATTCTGGTGGATCTTTGACAGTCGTTACGGGTAGTCAGAAGCCCGAAAGCCTGACAACCAGTCTTACCAATGGGTATCGTATTACCCAGTAACTGGGTTGTGGAGGTCAGATAGGCAGTCGCTCCATGTAAAACACTGGTATTCAGCTGCATCCGGTTAGACTGGAAGCCGACCCCAACATAGTTGGGAAAAGGCTAGGCAGATGATGATATGATTAATTAATAAAGAAGACTTACCAGCTAAATTGATGGCTTCAGCATAGGTGTATATTTTATCTTCATGACAATTACTAGTTATGTTTGGAATACTATTAATACTATCACGTCGCCCATTCTGCTTGATACACGTTTCTTTCGTCATTTTCACGCTGATTGGTACCCTAAAACAATGAACAGGTTGTTTAAAGAATTGATTTAATATTAAGTTTAAACTTGTAATGGATAAAAGGTAGAACAGCATGCATACTAATTGATTATGTTATTACTTCTTTTAATTTTATTTTAATAGTGAGAATTTATAATCTAAGGTTGATGACATTTAATTAAAAAAACACATATATGTAGTATGATAGACTGCGACCCAGAAACTTTATTTATGTAATACTAGCTGCGCCCCGCGGTTTCACCCGCATAAGTTTCGATCCCGTGAAAATATCAAAATAAAAAGTATTCTATGTGTTAATCCTGGTTATAAACTGTCTATAGGCCAAATTTCATCCGAATCCGTTCAGTAGTTTTTGCATGAAAGAGTAACAAACATCCATCCATCCTTACAAACTTTCGCGTTTATAGTATTAGTATGAAGTAGGATAGGATAGGATTTTATCTAATATATAAAATTCACGTGTCGCAGTGTTAGTTACCATACTCCTCCGAAATGGCTTCACCGATTTTTATCAAATTTTATATGCATTTTCAGTTGGTCTGAGAATCGGCTACTATCTATTTTTTTTTTTTACCAAACGACGTTTGCGAGGTCAGCTAGTTGATACATAAATCGATATGCAATAATAATAATTATTTTCAGTTGATCAATTGAAGTAGTTTTTCTTAGGTTCGAGTTTTTGTCCATAGGTTTTTATTTTATGGTACCTACGTTTTAGTGAACTAAAAGTATTTCTTTAAATGTCCTGTGTTCCTAATGGCCGTGTTCACATTATCAGATAACGACACCAACCCGATACCGAAATGTCGGCAGCTATATCTACCTACACCGATTCGATACCGAATTACCGATATATTATTTTGATCAGGGCCTCAAGTCTGCTATTACAATAGTGTCAGAATGGTCTACAATTGATTTCATAATTGTTGATTTTGACAAGTTTGGTAATCTACTAATATAATGGCGTCATTATGACTTTCCAATGGTCAACCACTGACACTCCATTGAAAGAAATGGCATAAAATGGTAATCTCGTACTTAATGACAAATTAATAAATGTAAAGTTTACGAACTTCTTACTACTTCAGATTGCAAACAGTAATACGTAATATGTAAAAATATAAATTGATTGAAATCTAGCATGAAATTTAGTAGTAGGTTTTCTCAGACCATTGCCCGACCAATGATCGACCATTATGAATTTAGCAGATTACGAACTTTTAGCAAAATGACAATGGGATCGTGTTGGAATGACGAATTTATAAAATAGCAGACTTGGGCCCCAGGTGATATTGGTGAATATCGATGACCATCGCGACGTATCAAACGACTGCATAAATCAATTATCATATGCTTTTTTTTTTTTTTGTGGATGGGAAATCATCAAATGACCCCTCCCGCTCTGGATGGAGCAGAAGGGAGTGTCAGACTCTTACTAACTAAAACCCACCCGTGTTCCTTCCTTAGCCCTTTGTGTTCCGGGGTAGCGGTAACCCTTTCGGACAATCCCGCTGAATTATCATATGCTAAGAATTATTACTCAAACTCAAAATGTATTTCAATTAAACATGTACTTATTGAGTGTAGTTGAGCTTATCGAGTTGCAGGTCGCAGGTTTGAACCCAGACAGGGGTTTTACTTTGTGTAAATTATTTCATCACCATAAACAGCTACCAAATATTAGTTACATCATTAATGGCCCCGATTCTGCTGTTCACAAACTAAACTAAATTTAAGTTCAGTGCATCTTTTTCTTTCTCTGTCATTATGAAAAGGACAGAAGATAAATATTAGTTTAGTCCTGTCAAATTAGTCAGCACCTGACGTAAATTGACGTATTTTTAGTAGCCAATTTTTTAATCACGTCTAAACTAGTCTATGGATTATCTAATTTGACAGGACTAAACTAATATTTATCTTCTGTCCTTTTCATAATGATATAGAAAGAAAAAGATGCACTAGTTTGTGAACAACAGAATCAGGGCCAATGTTGAATTAACTACGCTAATAGTTAGACCATTAGTTTTTGCGTACAATAACTAACCGTTAAGTGGCTATGTCTATTTTACCATTATTCTAAGTTTACCTACAATTTTTTTTTGTGCTGCACTGTTGTTTAAAGGGATCCTAGCCTCAACAAATGGTACCCAGATAACCCAGTGAGCTCTCGTTTAAGTGTTTCAGTAGATAATCTTGGATTTGTTGAATATTTTGAACGCATCGTCTAGCTAACCGTACTATAATCCCGTTTGTTTAAATAATAACAGCGTTCAACCGATGTGGATTTGTTATTAGATTCATGTAAGTAGTATTATGACTTCTGATCATTACTCATTGCCTGTTCTTGTATCCAGTGACTATCAAATAATCATTTTTCTCAATGCTTATACTCAATCAATCTGCCAAGCCTTTTCCTAACTTTATTGGGTTCGGTATACTTAACCAGCGAAAGACCAGTATTTTCGCATGAAGCGTCTGTCTATCTGACCTCCGTAACCCAATTACTGTGTAATACAATTATTTAACCCTTGGTAAGACTGGTTGTCAGAGTTTTTGGGCTTCAGACTACCCGTTACGATGGCTTAACGTGCTCTCCGAGGTTCGAAGGGGTCTCAATATCTTGTGGATAGACACCCATCCAAGAACCGACCCCGCCAAGCGTAGTTTAACCTTCGAACGAGTGTATGGCTGTTATTTAGAGATGAGCTCTCTTTTTGCTCCCTTCTTTTCGCTTTTACTCTGGACGTTTTAACATAAAAAAATAAAAATAATAATAAATTAATTAAATAAATAAATAAAATAAACATACACGTCTTTTTACATTGTTCTCCCATATACCTAATCACAGACTCAACATTAATGATGTAACTAATATTTGGTACAAAAATCGACTTTATCTTCTAATATATAAAATTCTCACAGTGTTAGTTACCATACTCCTCCGAAACGGCTGGACCGATTTGTATGAAATTTTGTGTGCATATCGGGTAGGTCTGAGAATCGTCTACTATCTATTTTTTTTTTTTTGGAAAACGACGTTTGCGGCGTCAGCTAGTAATAATAATATTCATTTATTTTCAGCTAAATAATACCCATCAAGATCACACGTATAAAATCAAATAAAATCAGCTACGCACAACATAAAGACGAACTTTTAGAGCATGAGAAGTGAATATGTTTTTTTTTTAAATGACAATCAAATAAGAATACTCCTAGGTAGTAAACCTACCTACCTAAATTCTTAAGTCAAGTTACATGTGTATCCCAGGACATACCTTTTTTTTTTTGTTTTGGGGGGAAACCTTCAAAAGGCGCCCGGCCTCTGGGGATGGGAGGTCGGGGAGTGTGGCATTTTTACCTCACTAAAACCACCCCGGTGGTCACCATCAGCATATAGGGCTGGTCCCGGTTCCTCTTAAAAGACCAATTCCGGAACCCCCCCGTGCAACGCCTGTAAGGCACATCCCTGGGGAGACTGTAAAGGGGCCTCCCCTGAGCCTCGCTATTTACGGCGGCACGTGACCACTGTGCCATCGTCTTCCCTAGGATCACTTGGTGGGCGGACAGAGTCCCCACTCTATGCGCCCGTGACCCCAAAGGTCCACCTACATCCCAGGACATACCTAATATCATCTTATTTCTCCTGGGCTTATCCCAATTTATTCGTGGTCGGCGCAACAAGTCTTTTTCTTCCATTCTTCCCTATTAGTCATCATCTCAGTAGTCCCCCTTTCTAACCATAGTTAGAAGTTGTCCCGAGTTAGCATACTGAGATGATGCACGAATGAATTGGGATAAGGGCAAAAGCACAGATATAGATAGAACTAGATAACGCAAGTATCAAGATCTGTATGAAAACCAAGCGTGCCGTTTTTTTTACCGACTTCACAAAAAGGAGGAGGTACTATGTTCGGATGTTTGTATGTTTTTTTTTTTTTTTTTTTGTATGTTTGTTCATCGAATACTCCGCCAATTGTCGACGGATTTTCAAAATTATTTTTTTGTTCGAAAGTAGATAGTTCTGAGGTGGTCCCATTGTCACCAAGTTAGGATCTGATGATGGGATCTTAGAGAAATTGAGGGCAACCCTCAAATTTTACAGGCTCACTTATTGTTTTTCACATATTTTATGAAGTATCTTGTGTATTTGCGTATGGTTGTCACCATCTCAGGTAGCTGAGCTGATGATGGAAGGTACAACTCCTTAACAGTAAGAAGTTACTCGAACAGACAAGGACAGTTTTAGTAAATTGTTTTGATGTTTGACAGGGCATTTGCCACATTTGGTCTCATGATCATCAAGTCATGACCTGATGCTGCAGTCAGGATAGTCTGCAGAGTACCTAACTCCTCGACAACTAACAGCAGATATATCGTGTTTAGGCTCATTGAAAAGGGCTCGATGTGTGGATAAACGTACTGTTAATGAGAAACACCGAAGTACCTACACAGAGACTTGATGCTGATGCCAGGAGCATCAGAAAAAGTACAAACCTTGAAATTACAGCACCGTAGTCGTGTTTGGGCTCATTTTAAACAGGATTAAATTTTAAGTTCAATGCAATGTTGACATAAGTCTGGCCTGATGCTGCCAGGATTATCAGCGGGATCCTAGAGAAATCGAAGGAACTCTTCAAATATTATAGGCACACCTATAGCGATTCGGTTATTATTTATACTAACTCGTGCATTTGCTTTCGGAAAGCAAAATTTAGTGAAGTAAAACTGATGATGAAGACCACAGATGGCCACCGGGACTACTCAATAATAAGTATTTCACAGGTTGCGATTCGATTACTTTAATATGGTTGCTAAGCAATTTATGCTCGTCAGAATGCGAATGGTGAAATGGAGCTGATGGTGGAGTACCAGGAGAACTCCTCATCAATTGACGTCCCTGTATCGGGAAAAGTAATATTTTGTAAAAGGCGATGAGCTTGATGCATTATAAACAGTCCCACTAAAAAGCGAGAAATAAAAACTTTAAAAAAAAAAAAAAACCGACTTCCATTAAAAACACTACAAAGTGATAAATAACTTTGATTTCGGAAGTCGGTGGCAATAAACTAAAATACAGATCCAAAGACACCGACTTCCGAAATCAAAGTTATTTTTCACTTTGTAGTGTTTTTTATGGAAGTCGGTTTTTTTTTTTGTTAAAAAGTTTTTTATTACCTACTATGATGTCACAAGCACTCTTTCTCACTCACGCTCATCCAGCCAGCAGTACACAGGACTGAGCGCGAAAGGGTCAGTTCACACCGAGACGCGACGCGACGTGACGATACTGGAAGAGGCCAGTGATTTCGCGCTGCGCCGCTCTCGCACGCCGCGCGTACCGGCGAAGTACCGCTGCGTCGCGATGCGTCGCTCTACGCCGCGAGGCGTCACGAGGCGCAGCGCTGCACGGCGCAACGTATTCTGAACTCTCACAATGCAATGTGTACCTTTTCGTGTAGAAAATAAAGTATATTTTGAGTCACTCTTTTAAAGTGTGCGCGCAGCGTCGCGTCGCGTCGCGTCTAGGTGTGAACTGACCCAAAGTGGCGGCTTAGGATTTTTGAACGTAAGTTGGTGCATTTTTGGCACGCGAAGTATTATAGTTGCTCTTGCGTTATTTAGGTGTATCTACAGGGTGGAATCGAAGTCATGGGCATTATTTTAACCTAAGGCACTACTCACGATACTGATTGCATTAGGGCTATTAATACGCAAATCAAAAATATTATTAATGCAAGTAAGGAAAACCTTAAAAATGTAGTAAGTCAAATTGCACAAGGCTTATTATTGCAAATAAACACTTAAAGTAATTAAAACAAAATACTTCGTTAACGCCAATAATTGTTGAAATATCAAAATCTTAAAGCGCAGTACAGCGCAAAGCGAAATGTAAACAAACATCACCTGCGCGCGCGCGGGTTTTTCCTTACAAGTAATAATAACAATGGGCTACAAGACATTCCGTCCGGCGGGATTCCCTGAACTCTCTCCGTCCCACTCCCTCACTCGCAAAAATACGAATATCACCCCCGCGCGGGGTATGCTTCCCGCCGCAACACGAAGTCACGAACCCGGAACCAGTGTCATAACGACTGCGCAGGTGCATTGACGCGTAATTGATTTATTGATCCCGTGACGTAATCGCCGTACTCGCCGCTCGCGGCATACGGTGCTTGGATTGCAGTGTATTAAGTGTTAGTGTAGTAGTTGTGTGTTGTGTGTGTGTTTGTGTACACGATGCCTCGACCGCGTAATGTGCAGGCTAGGTACACCAACCAACAATACCCACAAATGGTTGTAATTTACGATCGCGCAAGAAATTTAGTATGAACTCGTGAAATGTTCCATCGGCGCTACCCGAACGACCCTATTCCTTCACGGGGTCTCATTCCACCAGAACCACTCAGAACCTGTTGGATTTTTCGTCTTTTCACGTGCCAGCACATGCACAAGCTCGTGGAAGAGCACCCGTTTACCCTCTGTCACTTTACCGACAAATAAGGTTTTTTCAAAACAATCCACAAGCTAGGTACGTAAATGTTTTTTTTTAATGTATGTTAGTTGACGTAGTTTTGACCGTCCTAAGCCGGCAAAGTACGAAGGGAAAATTGGAATTTATTATGAATCAATTCATTGGCAACTTACGAATGTCACGTGAGTCGGGCGGGGTCAAAGAATTCACGCCCAATGACGCGCGTACGGCGTAGTGTACCTACGCATTTGCTATCGAGAAGCGCAACTAATTTGATACTTTGTATGACTTACTACATTTTAAGGTTTTCCATACTTGCATTAATAATATTTTTGATTTGCGTAATAGTAGCCCTAATGCAATTAGTATCATAAGTAAGAAAAAGAAAGAAAGAAAAATAGGTTTATTTGTCACAGAAACACGTGCAAACAAAAAGATGATTAATTCTAATGACATCATTTAAATCGAAACAAAAAAAATATATATATCTTTATACATGAGCACAAAGCAGAGATAGTCGACGGCTGCACGTCATGACTGTGACAAGAAGGCTTCCACTCAGCATGATGCTGTGCTATAAGGGACCCACAGCACAGCGCTGATTTTCAGTGGTTACCCGAAAAGGACGTACGGAAACCAAGTCAGATCAAATGATTCGTACTTAACAGGTAACAAAATAAAATAAAACAAACAGTACTCATAAATTAAAGCAACTACTTATAACCAACAATTATATGAAATTGAATAACATAAAATTCAATTTATCCGCAGGCATCACCGTGCGTTCCTTTAAAGATTTGTACCCAAAGTATTTATTAAAGAGGGAAATTCTATGTTTTGTGTTTTGTCTCGCTCCCACCCTCACCTCCGCGTCGCTGTCGCCTGCGCGCGCGCTCCCAATACATTTTTGCAGTTGCATTTCCTTAGTGCGGCTATGAGCGTGACGACGTACTGCGAGATATCGTGCCGGGCGCGGGCGCCCGGCTCGTACGGTGTGGGGTGTGGCAGCGCGGCGGCGCCGCCGCCGGCGCGCGCGGCTCACGGGTTCAGTGAGGTCACGTGGCGCGTTAGAGTAGTGAATTACTACCGCCAAACGATAATTATACCGACTCTGGACAACTAACTTGCGCTTGCGTCTCAAACCAACGCTTGATCAAGACGTGAGGTGTTCATTCTAAACTACATTACCACAACTACATTACCTAGGCTACTATACTACTTACGCATACTTAGATCGTTATCGCCATGGATGCCGGACGAAGTAGTAGTAAGTAGTAAGTAGTAAGTAGTAGTAAGTAAGTAAGTAGTACCTTAGGTTAAAATAATGCCCATGATATCAAATGCACCCTGTATAACTGTGGTTAAGAAAATTATGATGATGTTAGGTATGTCCTGGAATAACCATTTAACTTGACTTAAGCGTTGGATGGACTGTATGACTGATGATATGTCACAGTCCATCCATGGTTTCTTTGGTCTTCCCTTACTCTTATAACCATCGAAATCACACTCAAAACTTTCCTCAGCACATTCACCTTATTCCTTCGTATTATCATATTCAATCATTCGTTTTATATTAAGTATCTAGAGTAATAATTAATTAATTAAATTTTAAAGTCGTCATAAATTAATAACCCATTAAATCACATCGTTTCATAATTTGATCAGATTTGATTCAGTAATTACGAAATCAATTTAGTCATTACGTAAATGATAAATTATTTTATTTATGTAAGTAGGTTTAAACAAACAAACAAAGCACGTTAATTCGTTGGTCCCGACTGTCATTCGTGGATCTTTGACAGTCGTTACGGGTAGTCAGAAGCCCGAATGTTTGACAACCAGTCTTACCAAGGGGTATCCGTATTACCCAGTCACTGGGTTGTGGAGGTCAGACAAGCAGTCGCTCCATCTAAAATACCGGTATTCAGCTGCAACTGCAACCGGTTAGACTGGAAGCCAACCCCAACATAGTTGGAAAAAGCCTAGGCAGATGATAATGAGAATTGTACAAACACTTTTACACGTCAA
This sequence comes from Globia sparganii, assembly GCA_949316385.1. Taxonomy (NCBI): domain Eukaryota; kingdom Metazoa; phylum Arthropoda; class Insecta; order Lepidoptera; family Noctuidae; genus Globia; species Globia sparganii. The sequence continues at coordinate 22,612,448 of OX438666.1, read as the reverse complement.
TAATACCGAGTATATTGAATTACATATTAAGTATGAGACATTTTATTACTATATTGTTTAAGAATATCCCTACCACGTCCCTACCGTCCTTTTAGACTTGCCAAGCTATGCTTGTTAACGGGTGCATTACAATAGGGACATTCTAATATTTATCCAGCATTGTTGAATTATTATAATTAAGTTATAAATACTAATAATTTAAAAACAAATAAGTCGTAGTTTAAGTCTGATAAGCCGTCTTTCCAAGGGATATTGAATTACCCAGTAACTGGGTTTAGGAGGTCAGATAGGCTGTCGGGATAGACTGGAAGCTGACCCTAAGATAGTTGGGAAAAGGCTAGGCAGTTGGTACTAATAATTTAAAATTACTTTTAACAAAATTTTAGGCTAAGTATTTATTTTCATCATTATTACTGACATCTACGTCTAATTAAGAAAAATATAAGTAATAATTACCTGAATATTGTAATCCTAAATCTTTAAACCATTATCTAAAAAAAAATAAGTAGATACTTCACTGAGGAAACTTAAATCACAGATTCAAAATTATAAAATTATTTTTTTTATCACAAATAATTAACTAGAACCTATTTTAAATAAACAATAATTATTGAGAACTCAAAAATTCACGCATTCTAAATTTGAAAAAGTCAACTCATTTTGGGAAACGACTCGCACGCACCATGTTGTAAGATCGACTGCGGTTATAAGAGAAAATTATTATTTATTTAGATTTGCCTCTGCAACCATTCAACTATACTGATAGGTATTTATTATTTAGCCTAAGTTTTATATTATTGTAGGCATATTATCCTTGGTTTTGAAATGTAACTCGGCTTTTTAGGTGGATGGCCATTGAAGGCTTCCAAGCTTCCGAGAGTATATAGAAACGATGACAGTCTTTTCTGAATCCTGAAAGTTTGGTAACTGTACTACAAAGTCCCCCCGCCGCGTCTGTCTGTCTGCCTGTCTGAACACGATAAACTCAAAACTCAAAAACATGACGCAGAGCAAGAATACAAACACAAAAAAGAACAAGTTGAGGGAACATAGTGCGTATGGATTTCTCCCAAGCATAACTTAATGACACCATACGTATTGTATTGTAAGGTAGGCTGTCAATAGTTATTTGTGCAACAAGAGAGCAAAGTCGTTTTTTTACTGCGAGTGCTGATTTTGAATCCTGAGTGTGGCGAGGGATTTAAAGGCACGAGATGCAAAAAACTTTGCTCACGTGTAACACACATAACTTTTCACTTCAGCAGCGAGAACATGAGATAAATTAAAGCGTGTTCGGAAATAGCACCCATGTTATTTTATTATTCAAAATATGTTACGTAACATTATTGAAACTAGAAATAAATATTTACAGGTTAAATATCAGTTTTATTTGCAGTAAATACTTATTTTCGTTTAAATACAACAATAAGTTAAACATTCAATAAATTACATTAAAAGACATAATTAGCTTTTTGCAAAATTTCTTTAGTTCTTACGACATTCCGAACGTGTTGGTCTTTGAGGTCAAATTCAAAATCGGAACTTTGAAAGGCCTGGTCTTTGTCTCTCTTTCTTTCTAATGGCGGGAAAGAGATAGAGTGTGAATGTTTCGAATTGTATGATTAACCCAAGGCTGAATAAGATATTCGCGGCTTTCTGAAAAAAAAATAATAAAAAGTTACTTCGTCTTAGTCAGTGAGCAAAATCGGATTTTGCTCACTGATTTCAGGCAACAAAACCTACATGTTTGAGCTACTGAAGTGAAAAATATATTTTTTATTATGTAACTAAACATACTTTAAAATTACTAACTAAGAAACTGACGATATAAACGTGAACAGCCAGTTGCTACGTAAAAACAAGTCTTCTTTCTGCTATGACATAATTGATAGGCTGTCAAGTGTTAACTTAAATCATAATACGAGACGACCTAGACCATTGTTATACAACGTGGCGCTACAATGGCGACATTAATTTAACACACGGGTAGAGCTAGTGCCTATTAATCATATAAATTTTGATAGGTTAAAATAATTCGTAAATTGAAAAAAAAATGTTTTCAAACAAACTAAATAATAAAAAAGTAACTAAAATTGGGATCACCCTTGCAAAAATTCATTCATGAAATCACTTACCTATACTCCATTTACAATAAGATTAGAAATTTAAACAAACCTTTTTTACCGTCGGTTCAACCGATTTTGACTTCTATTTCGTAGGCATAAGGATGGCATTAAAAGCAGCAAACAGTTGTTATTGTAAGCACTTTTTTTTCTTTTAATGCCATCCTTATTCCTACGGAATAGAAGTCAAAATCGGTTGAATAAGCTGTAAAAAAGGTGTATAGCTGCTGGCTTACGTTAACTCGGAGCGGCAACGCGTCGTTTCGCGCGCTAACAATCGCGCAACGCGTCTTGTATGTACCTACTCGTGATCGGTCCGATTCTTTGACGGCTTATCAAAGAAACCGAGCGACGCAAGTGGTACCTACAGCGGAGGTGCTTAGTGTCTAACGGAGTATGCACTTTTCTAAATTTGAATGGGTGCCACTTTTCGCGCTTTAATATCCTATGGACGGCTCTGTGATGGACTTGAAAATTAGGATCATGTCCGCATATTCAGCTGCTGTGTAGTTCGGATGTGTATTTGCCATCACGATCACAAGTTTACACAAGCATTAATAAAATAACACAAATAAAAGCGTCCGTATCGCAAGAGATGTAAACGTACCTACTAGATTACAAAACGAAAACAAAGCAAATCGTCTTTATCGCAGTATCTAATTACACAAAAATAAATAAATAAAGCAAAAAATATTAGACACCGTAGTGTGAAGAAGTGTATCAAGGACACGGGTTCGGCTATCACTAGAAATGCAAAAAAAGAATTCGAGTTCGGTGCGGCGGCGGGTGGAAGGGAGGGCGCGCGTCGCCTGCGCCGCTCGCCGACAAAGGGCTATCTCTTTCCTTCAATTGGGTACTCTTTGCATTTGTTTCATCCTAATAGTATTGCTTATTCGTTCTAATTTCATTGATGCGATGTTATGATCCGTGACCCCGGCAAATGACCGCTGCGCGACAGTTCTTTAAATACAGGTTGCTCTAAGATGCCATTTTCTAAAATTTAAAATAAATCCGTAAATAATAACGTTTAATAGAAATATAATTTCTAAATGAAACGAAAATGTGAAAACGTATATGTTTGTTAAATTAATGTCACCATTGTGGCGCCACGTTGTATATGTTACACTAGATTAGCAATTACCGCACCAAGGCGTTGCCACTAGGCTGATGGCTACAGCCATCAGCGTAGCTAACGTCAGTTCAGTGCTCTGTGTGACGCCAACCGAAGTCAACCGAGTGACATGCGACAAAAAATATCGCGAAAGAGTGAGATTCAAGATCACAAAAACATAATAAATTAACCGGAATTACTTTCCACACGTAAATTAATTGTCTCTGTGTTTATATCAACGTAAAAACGCAATAAAATGTAGAATTTTGTAAATTGGGTTCAGTGTTACCACTTAAAACTTAGTTTTAGTTTCCCACATTAGTGGGAGTTTTTAATTTATGGAATAAGTGATTTTAAATATTTTTTAATAGTACCAACGTAGCAGGGTGCCTAAAGATGCAGCACGCCGTGAAAAATGGGTGGAAATAATCCGATGGCTGAGAAAAGAGACTGACTGGCTACCTACTAAATCATTCAATTTCATTAATAATAAAGAAAAAATATTCAAAAAGAAAATATCTTAGTTATTTTCATTATTTATAAACTTCTATTACACATCCATTATGAAATACATAATTCAAATATTTTAAAAATAATTTAAATTAACCTAAAACGCTTTTTATGGCTTAAAATGTTGGGTAAAATTTCGCATGGGTAGGCAACCCCATCCCGTCATTGCATGTTTATATTGTGGTCTTTGTCTAATCGAAGCGACGGTAGTATTCTTACGACGCGTGTAAGTGAGACAGATATATGTTTACTTTGAAATGTTTAGTGGTTTCAAAGCTACGTCGTCGCGTTTGTAAAGTGGCTACACTTTTTTGACACATTTTATTGAGGTTTGCTTCTCTAGTTATATAGCTCAATGACCTAGACGCTTATCGCAAAGGTTGGATCGAGGTGGCGCTAGAAAAGGATGCATGGAAGGATTTGGGGAAGCCTTGCTCAGCAGTATAGGCTAAATAAAAAAAAAATACCCTTCATTTAGTCAAATCAGTCTGTAAAAGTGTGCTGCTGTGGAGTTTGTTGCACCGCTTTTTCTTCTCAGCTAAATCACTAGGATGTGGTGAAATGTATGCGTTTTGGCACACTTCTTAGGTAATTTTGACGTTCAAAAATTGCTGATTCTAAGCCTAATTTGAATAAATGACTTTTGATTTTGTGCTGAAGATCATCCTTAACAAACAATCTCCACAAAAGTGTTTGGGATGAAGTCGAGAGAAAAGAGTGTGAACAGTGAACCAAGTACAATTATAATTGTTCCCTTGGTATGTGTATTTTAATTTAATTTTTTATTACTGAATGGGCCCACTCTTGACTTCGATCACGCCTGATGGAAAGCGATGCATGAGGTCTATGATGGAACGAGTGTGCTCAGAAGATGCCTGTTCACTCACGCTTTCTGTGCCTTCTTCTAATAGGGTTTATTCCCTTGTATCTTCCTAAAGGGATGGAATGATCACTGCGTGATCAAACTCTTCTTTTATTAAATAAAGACTTTTTTACCATTGCCACTCGAAAAAGGGCATTTTATTCATCGAAAACAGTGAACAAAACTCTCTTTTAGTCACTGAGTGAATAAAAACATTTTGAATTTGGAACAAGCACGAATATACGAATTATATACAAAAATAAATAAAACGTGCTGAAAGTACGTTCTGGCTGGCTATACGGAGCTATTCCATAATAAAAAAAAAAACCCGCCATTTTAGTTTCTATCTGTTATCGTTGTTTTAAGTCATTGGAAAATCTAATAACATAAATTATAATAAAATGAGTTCTTCCAGTGACGAAAATGAGACACTAACTCCGGAATCATTTCGAAATAAAGCAGCAATTATAGTAAAATGTGATAAATACTATACTACTATTTATTTTCTCGCAGTCAATGGTAAAAAGTAGAGTACACAACTCGTGAAAAAAATAATTCATCTCGGTCCTTGTATCCCTCGCTCCGCTCAGGATTCAAATCTAGAATACCTCGCTACGCTCGGGATTCTATTCTAGAATCCTTCGCTGCTCTCGGGATCCAACGTAGTCCCTCGAATTAAATTCCCTTTTTTTTCACTTGTTGTATAATCTACTATTTAATGCGTGTCCTGGATATCACTTCTGCTACCTCTGCTGACTGGCTAGAGAATGTATAGACGCCAGCACATTAAGCTACTACAATCTGTCAAATTTCTTTAATAGATTTTCAACTTTATCGCTGAAGCATAATGTTCAAAGTTGATTGGGAAAATTGTACAGTTTCGGGTAGCTTGATATGCTGGCGTCTGTACATCTGTACATACCGCGCTACGAGTACTTCGTTCATGCCAAAAAATCGACATTGGTGGAAGCTCTTTAAAATATCATCTGCCTAGCCTTTCCCCAACCATGTTGTGGTCGGCTTTCAGTCTAACCAAATGTAGTTGAACACCAGTACATGGAGCATGGACTGACTATCTCACATCCACAGCCCAGTTATTGCGAAAACACGATACCCCTTGGTAAGACTGGTTATCAGACTATCAAATTTATGACTATCCGTAACGACGTGGGTCTTTAAATACACTCCTATATATCTTATCCGTGATGAACTGCCGATCGATTCTGGAAAAATTTCACCGTGAAAAGTTAGGTGAAGTGAGCGATATGACTGTCGTTATTATTATAAATCAGTCACAGGCCGAACAACTAGGAAATTTCATATTTAGATCTGCATAAAACATCAACTTCCACGAACTGGCCTACCTACCTGAATGAACCCTTGCCGAACTTAGAGGCCTGTCTTGTGCTAATTCATAGGTATTATTAGTACGAAATTTTCCTTTCCATTGTTATTTATTTATTTATGTATACTTTATTGTACACCACAAAAATACAACAAGTAAAGATACATCAAACACTACAAAATATACAATGTTTCTTTGTTTCTATACTAAAGTTTTATGTAAAGTTGGAAAAAGCGATTAAGGGCCTATACTACCTCAAATGGCTTAGCATGATCCTCCGTTATGTCGAAAATACTGCAGCATTAATTTTGAAATAAATATATGGTAAAGTTGAGGATTAATGTTAGGTCTTATGTTAGACGAAAACACGATTTCATAAAATTTCTCGATAGAAAAAAAATCCAAAGTTACCTCCAAACTGAACAATAAACCGCTGGTATTCAAAAAATACTTCAAATTAGATCATGAAACTTTGTATACACTAACTATAAAGCAGGTCTCATGTTATTTATTTATTTTTAATTACCATTATTTTCACCATAAAAAGCAAATACCTAAACTATTGACGCTGCCTGCCGCCTAGCACCGTACTCTGTCTCGCTCTCACTCAGTCCGCGAATAGTATCGTGCGAGCGAGATAAAGAGTGAATTTTAGCTGAGGTAGTGTAGGCTCTTAATAGGCAATAGAAAAGTATTTACATTGATATGTTGATAAAATGGCTATATTCTAGAAGTAACTTAATTTGCCTAGTGTTTGAATATTCAGGTTTTGATAAACCCTTTTACATCGTTTGTTCAAAGACATGTTTTTCTCAATCATCATCATTTCAGCCGGAAGACATCCACAGCTGGGCATAAACGTTTCGGTCCCAATAGGCCATCCGTTCTGCGATCAATGTGCCCTGCCTACTGCCACTTAGTTTGGCAATTCTTTAGACTATGTGAATTACCTTGGTTCTCTTGCAGCTCTCTTCATTTCTAATTCGATCGCGTAAGGAAACTTTATGGTGAATGGGAAGTGGTAGACCGCGAAATTCAAATTTTCTTACGTTTTTTGCAATTTACAGGTCAGTGTCAGGTTATATCTTGATCAAAATTTGATTCGCGTCTATAACAGGTATATATTTACAAAATTATAATCATAAGAAACATTCATACATCTTTATAAGTGAGATTTGTACCATAAACAATTTTCCCTAGGAGATTTCTTCTTGTGGTACAAATCTAACTTAGGAAGATGTATTAATGATTCTAATGACTATAATTCTGTGAATAAGTACCTGTTATTGCCGCGAATCATATTTTGAACAAGATAAAACCTGACACTGACCAGCTAATTGCAAAAAACGTAAGAAAATTTGAATTTCGCGGTAATTACTGCGCAATCACCTTAAGCGTAAGCATTTTCCCTTGTGTGTGAAAATAGCTTTATTATCCATGAAAAGGCACAATGTGAGTGCACTATAGCTATAAGAAAATGTACTCAAACATTAACGCTAGAAAAGGTACAAAAAACTTTCCTGAGATTCCTGTATAAATAGACACTCCACTTCTTTCCTTTCATGTACCTTATTAATTACCTCCTAGGAGTTTTGTGCTTCAACTCGTTGGAGGTTCGACGAGGCTTTCAACAGCTCGCAGAACCGAACTCCACGATTTTTTTTGTCGGCTATGTTCCCGTCAAATACATCGGATCGCCAAAGCCGTCGACACAATCTGTTTGCGCCGACGTCATCTAAAACTGTCGCCAGAGCTGAGTCCCCAGTGTGTCGTACTATATGGATGCTTAACGCCCTCCTGACCACCAATCCTGAATGTGATCTATTTGCCGATGAATGGAGTAGAATTATGCGTGTATCTCTGATGTTTTGTGTGAAGAAGTATGCTAGGGTGTCCTCTATTATAGACTACTTAGCTGCCCCCCAGCTTTATTTTCATGATTTTTTTACCATACAACCTTTGTGGATGCCTACATTTACATGATATTCGTAATAACACAGGTGCACTCCCTCTTCCCTCACTCTCATAGTCCGATGGGACGGCAATCCAACACGACCGGAGATAGATCAGGCGCAGGACCAACGGTTAACAACACTTAATGTGCTTTCCGAGACACGGGGGTATCACACCGCCAACACACGCACATACGAAGACGCACACATGTGCACTATACTCGCGCTAAAGGCTAGTTGAGAGTAAGCTCACTTGAGATTGGCCGCTATGGCCAAAATACAGTCTGAAGAACTATAATATGGACTATAAATATTCGCAGTAAACAGAAACAACACTTATATCTCATGAGAGAGACGGGGACTCCTATATACTCCTATATATTCTTGAACGTTGTGTTAATATAATCAATGTCAATATATATCAATATTAGCATTATTTTAGCATCTTACCAACTTTATCAGTCTTCAGTAGTTGAGCAAATAGTGGTGATAATTAGTGCAAATATTATTTCCTGTAATAATTAGCATTCAAACAAATGCAGTTATAGCAAAAAACAAATAACAACATATTTTTTACATGAACAACTGTTTTTCTCTTGACTGCACTTACCTGTCCAATAGAGTAAGGGTATCAGACTGGAATGACAAAAGTTTATACTGTTACAGATTTCGAGTCAGATTGTATATTTCGACTTCGAAATTTTGAAGTTTACCAAGAGCTACGGATTGATGACCAGTTTGGATTGGACAATTCCTTTCATGTTTCTGAAACCGATTTTGAAGAATTAGTTTTACTTATACGTTTTGATGTGCAGAAAAACTCAACGTGGCGAAATAATTTCGTTTCACCAGAAATGCGACTTGGCGTCACATTACGATTTCTCGATAGGTCCTGGTGACTCATATACGAGCCTAATGTATCATCTGAGGATATATAAACAATAAATATCTAAAATTAAAGCATTATTTGAATTATTAAATTAAATTATAGAATAATCTTAAAGGACTTTATTTAAAAGTAAGTTGATGATAAAAAAAAAAATTTAATAAAAACATTTATTTAGATACTGTTTAATAAATGTGTAGCAGCGTTTTCAGTTTCGTCTTGGTCTTCTGATATTTCTTGTTTACAGTGTTTTTCTATTTGCTGTGGTTTTATGTTAATGTATGGAGTATCTATAGGGATCATACATACTAATATTATAAATGTGAAAGTGTATTTGTGTATCTGTTTGTTTGTCCGTCTTTCACGGCAAAACGGAGCGACGAATTGACGTGATAAGTGGAGATAGTTTAAGGGATGGAGAGTGACACACACACACACAGAGTACTTTTTTAAACTTTTTTTTTAACCTTGTTACCCCGAATTTAACGCGAGTGAAGCCGCGGGCAAAAACTAGTTCCTTATAATTGTTACATTCGGTGTTTTTTGTTGTATGTCTTAAATTTTTGCTGGTTGAACGAACTACATTCAGCTTAACTAGAATTTTGGTAATCTGTACCGGAATCTGAAGCACAACCGTCTAGGCTTTCAATGTCTAGCATGTACAAAATTTTATTGATTTCATACTTTGCTTTGCACTGCAAGCGTGGGCAAAATTTTTTGAGATGTGCAGCTATGTATAATCCATAACACGTTAGGTCATCTGCATTGGGAGATGATTGTTTATCATTCGATTCATTTTTCCTTTGCCTTATGGCTTTTAATGTTTCCATCGCTTCCTTGTAGACGGTGTTTCTGTATGCTTTATTTCTATTTGCAGTTATACGTGGTGGTCGTAGTGGTGGTGTTGGCTTAGATGGCGGTTGCAATGGTGGTGTGTGCAGAGGTGGCGGTCACGTCCGTGGCGGTGTAGGAGTAGGGAGTGGTCGCAATAATGGTATCGGTGTTGGCGGTGATGGTGGTTGCAGTGGTGGACTCTGTAATTTAAAAAAATATCAAATAATAATAATAAAGAAAAGAAAGAAAGAAAAAGTATTTATTGCGACTCGTACAAGAGGATCACAACTAAACTAAACACAGTCTATAATATAATACCAAATTATATAAAAATAATTTTAAAAAGTAAGAAAAAGAAAAATGAAACAGAAAGTCCTATACGAGGCCAAAAAAAAAGGCTCTTATCTCAGCATGATGCTGCGATATTTGAAAATAAATTTCGCAGCGCTGGTATTCTAATAGGGCCCGCTGTGGTGTCACAGGCAGTAATTCCGTCCGTTGTGGTAATCTAAAAGATATTTATTTTTTAGGTACGGTACATCTCAAAATGAATGGAAAATAAATATCAAGAGGTTTTGACACCAGATGGAATTTCCTTCATTGTATTTGTACACTGCTTAGATAGAAAACGTCATCATGGAAGCACCAGCTAACACAGGCAGTTTATACTAAAATTACAAAAAGACATTCAGTGTCGTTCTTCTTGCAATGGTTGACGACATTTATAATTTTATATTTGAGTATGTGGATGTCGGTTGTCAAGGTCGAATATCTGATGGGGCGGCGTGTTCAGAAATGTGTCTTTAAAGAGGGGCTAAGCTACAGGATGACCCACGCCACTCAATGCACAACATTAATTCAGTGCCACAGAGGCATGAAAGCTGAATAAATTTCCTTGGGTGCGTGAGTCCAGCCAACGGCAACCCCCACGGAAAAATGTGATCTTTGGAGAGAACAGCTGAAACCTCTTGATCTCGTTATAAAACCATCAGAGAGTCTCTCATCTGGGCACAAGTTATCGTGACCTACTTGGAAAACCTTAAATAGACTTCGTACCCAAGTAGGCTGCAGCAAGGAGAACCTCCTACAAGTGGGGGTTCATGGAAGGCTCAGACATCCGGTGTGTATGCGGTGTCTCTTCACAGACAATGGCTCATGTCCCATCTTGCACCGCATGCCTTGTCACTGGCACACGTGAGGACGTCAGCGAATGGTATCCGCGTTGCTGAATTTTGGGACAAACAAATTTAGAAACTATGTTTATTTTTAAATGTTTGCCATCGACACACACATTTTTCGAAGAAGAAAAATAGGGGCTTGAATAATAGAAGCCTAAGCATTCCCGACAGTGAACCTTTGCCTAGAGAGACATATGCGTACCATACGTAGACGTATATAGAGTAATTTTAAATACCAATTATAAAAATTAATTGTTGATATAATTATACTCTGTAAAAATATAATGCAAATAATTTAAATAATTATATTGAACCCTACTAATACCATAAATGTGCCAGTTCGTATGTTCATAATATTATTATATCATCATCATCATCTGCCTAGCCTTTTCCCAACTGTGTTGAGGTCGGCTTCCAGTCTAACCGGATGTAGATGAATACCAGTATTTTACATGGAACGACTGCCTATCTGACCTCCACAACCCAGTAACTGGCTAATACGATAGCCCTTGGTAAGACTGGTTGTTAGATTTACGGACTTCTGACGACCCGTAAAGACTGTCAAAGATCCACGAATGACAGCCGGGACCAACAGCGTAACGTGCTCTCCGAGGAACGGAGGGGTCTTTGTATGTAAAGATGCTCACCCATCCACGGACCAACCGCGGCAAGCGCAGCTTGACCTGATCGAATCAGCCTGCAAAATATTAGCTTATTAGGTTGTACAAAGGAAATCAATCAAAATAAACTTGTCAAGTTTCTTTTCTCCCTGCTATACTGGTTTTTCATGGAAGTCCATTTTGTGTTCACCGCTTTTATAGAACACCCCATCAACAAAGCTATATCTTGAATAGCTTCATGTTTTTTTTGTTTATCCCTGTATTCTCGGTACTGAGCGTCCCAGATAACGGGTCTCTCTCTGATTAAGCTTAAAAGGTGAAGAACAGTATCTCTATTCCACTCCATCGTCATCTTGTATATTAAGGCCGTACCCTGAGCAAATAACCTTGAGCATTTCGTTCCCTCTTTGCCGCACCCCACCTCTGCAATACTTCGTAAAAATTACTAGCGCCATCTGGCGAACAACTTTCGAACTATAAACTTGCGACTAGTAAAAATCACAGACCTTAGAATAAACAGAGACGGTATTGAATAAAAAAAATCTATGGATGAAAGAAACGGTGCGCCTAAATAATTTTGGTCATAAATTCAGTGACTATACTTACGTCCATGAATACTTACTTTCCAATTCTTTCTAATTTTTGGAACGAAAAAGCGTTTTGCGACTCCACGAGACTTCGTCCCTAACAAAAATTGCCGATAAGTAAAATGGAGTCAAAATCATAGTTTTCGAGGTTGCTGACAACGATTATGGGGTCAAAACCAAATTCAAGATGGCGCCGCCAAAAATTTGCAAATTTTTCGTCATGGGTGTCGTTTTCAAAGTTTTCGAGAACGCTGACAAAGACTATGGGGTCAAAATCAAAATTCAAGATGGCGCTACCATAAATTTTAAGATTTTTACCCTCATAGGTGTCGTTTTCATGGTTTTCGAGGACACTGACAAAGATTATGGGGTTAAAATCAAAATACAAAATGGCGCTTCCAAAAATTTGCAAATTTTTCGTCATGGGTGTCGTTTTCAAGGTTTTCGAGGACACTGACAAAGATTAAAATTCAAGATGGCGCCACCATAAATTTTCAAAGTTTTACCTTCATGGGTGTCGTTTTCATGGTTTTCGAGGACACTGACAAAGATTATGGGGTCAAAATCAAAATACAAAATGGCGCTTCCAAAAATTTGCAAATTTTTCGTCATGGGTGTCGTTTTCAAGGTTTTCGAGGACACTGACAAAGATTATGGGGTCAAAATCAAAATTCAAGGTGGCGCCACCATAAATTTTCAAAGTTTTACCCTCATGGGTGTCGTTTTTATGGTTTTCGAGGACGCTGACAAAGATTATGGGGTCAAAATCAAAATACAAAATGGCGCTTCCAAAAATTTGCAAATTTGTCATCATGGGTGTCGTTTTCAAGGTTTTCGAGGACACTGACAAAGATTATGGGGTCAAAATCAAAATTCAAGATGGCGCCACCATAAATTTTAAGATTTTTATCCTCATTGGTGTCGTTTTCATGGTTTTCGAGGCGCTGACAACAATTGTTGGGTCAAAATCAAAATTCAAGGTGGGGCCACCATAAATTTTCAAAGTTTTACCCTCATGGGTGTCGTTTTCATGGTTTTCGAGGACACTGACAAAGATTATGGGGTCAAAATCAAAATACAAAATGGCGCTTCCAAAAATTTGCAAATTTGTCATCATGGGTGTCGTTTTCAAGGTTTTCGAGGACACTGACAAAGATTATGGGGTCAAAATCAAAATTCAAGATGGCGCCACCATAAATTTTAAGATTTTTATCCTCATTGGTGTCGTTTTCATGGTTTTCGAGGCGCTGACAACAATTGTTGGGTCAAAATCAAAATTCAAGGTGGGGCCACCATAAATTTTCAAAGTTTTACCCTCATGGGTGTCGTTTTCATGGTTTTCGAGGACACTGACAAAGATTATGGGGTCAAAATTTAAATACAAAATGGCGCTTCCAAAAATTTGCAAATTTTTCGTCATGGGTGTCGTTTCCAAGGTTTTCGAGGACACTGATAAAGATTATGGGGTCAAAATCAAAATTCAAGGTGGCGCCACCATACATTTTCAAAGTTTTACCCTCATGGGTGTCGTTTTCATGGTTTTCGAGGACGCTGACAAAGATTATGGGGTCAAAATCAAAATGCAAGATGGCGCCACCAAAAATATATTATATAAATATATAGATAGTAGATCTATATGTTTACAGAAATTTAGGTTGGAGTCAATAGTGACTCTTGGTATTTCAAATGGTCAACTTTAGCTAAAGTAGGGCAAGAATATGTATTTATATATATGTGTATGTTACTTTATAATAAACATTATGCGGTGTATATTTTTTAGATTGAAGGTGAGTTACCTGTTCAGACAGTGTTAAAAGTAGAAAAATAATAAATAAACAACAAAGTTAATTTTATTATCATTTATTATTTTAAAGGAGGTACAAATATATAAATTATTATTAATTTAACTATTTTCTAAAGTCAAAAGTCAAAGTCAAATCATTTATTTCAAATAGGCACTTAAAAGGCACTTTTGAACGTCAAAAATAAAAATAAAAGAATTGATTCTAGTCGCCCCTTCCAAAAGGTAGTTTTCGTGTGGAGAAAAATGGGCAAGAAACTCCACCGTTACTCTTTTAAAATGTTTTACAAGTTTTTGTATACATTCATTATATAATTATATGTGAAGACGATGCACCTAAAATAACATTTAGTCTACCACAAATGGTAAAAAGAATTAAAAATATAACAGACCGGTAAATCAATTATGTGATAGATACATGGTGCTCAAATTTCTTACCGATAAGGTCATGGTTGTCTGAATACGTCTTTTCAGATAATAACGGGAGGTTGATTACTGACATAAGTTCATCCAACTGTGCATGCCCCCCACCTATAGCAATAGTACCTGCGACAGCGCACGTATTAATATTTAGGTAGTTGTCACTGCAATTGTCTCCATTTATAACAAACTTTTGATTGCAAAGCCGACATTTAAATGTAAATTTTTACTGTAGATTATTTAGTGTTTCAGCTACGAGGTCAAGTTCTGTGAAGCTGCACCCAAGTGGTCCATGGTTTGAAATGCGTTTTAATTCGGAAAGGAAGTGGCTGACATCAATAATTCTTCTGTTTATAATTTTTTCGTAAGGTTTTGCTTCCTCTTCATACGAAATTTGAAACTAAAATAATAAAAAAAAGTTTTTATTATGTACCCAAAAAAACAATCGTACTAGAATAATCCATTTTTTATCTGAAGTAGAATAGGTTTTCTATTTTCAAATATAAATGGACTACCCTTTCTAACTTTCATTGAAGTTCAGAACACACGTGAAAGGTATCAGAAACTTACATCTTCAATGTTTTTACTGGTTACTCCAGTGTTTTCAGCTTCCGCCAAGTCTCCTGTAAAGTCCTCTCGTAAACTGCAAAAGAAAAATATTTTGCATAATGATGACAGATTTTTAAGGTTCGGGAGATTAGTGATAAGGGTGAGATATACTCGTAAAATTCAATACGCTTCCAAGTACGACTAAGTATGTCCCTAAACCAAAAATTCGAAGACAAGACATAAAAAAATGAATATAATTAAATTTTTTTTTTAGCCGCCATCTTAGATTTACATTTTGACCTCGCTATCGGCTTAAGCACCCTCGAATGCGATGAAAACGACACCGATGACAGAAAAATTTGAGAATTTTAGCAGCCGCCGTCTTGGATTTTCATTTTGACCTCGCTATCGGCTTTAGCACCCTCGAATACCATGAAAACGACACCCATGACGAAAAATTGCAGCCGCCATCTTTGATTTTCATTTTAACCTCACCATCAGGTTTAGCACCCTCGAAAACTATAAAAACGACACCCGTAACGATAAATTTGAAAATTTTCGCAGCCGCCATCTTGCATTTTCATTTTGACCTCGCTATCGGCTTTAGCACCCTCGAATACCATGAAAACGACACCCATGACGAAAAATTGCAGCCGCCATCTTGGATTTTCATTTTGACCTCACCATCAGCTTTAGCACCCTCGAACACCATGAAAACGACACCCATGACGAAAAATTGCAGCCGCCATCTTGGATTTACATTTTGACCTCACTATCAGCCTTAGTACCCTTAAAACCACGAAAACAACAATCAGTATTGCACCCGTGCGAAGCCGGGGCGGGTCGCTAGTATAGAATAAAGTATATATAAATTATATTGTTGTATAGAACTGAGAATAAATGGCGCGAAATAGTCTAAAAGAATTTGAGGCGATTAGATAGTTACGAAGAAGCAATTGTGTTTATGCAATTATGTTCCTTATTATGATACAGTGGATGGATGCAAGTGGCGGATTGTCGTTCGGCGTGGTGGTCTAAGGGGGAGGCCTTTGTTCAGCAGTGGACGTCTTCCGGCTGATGATGATGATGATGATGATGATAATTATTATAATTATGTATCATAATTATTCATATAATGATTCATAATTATTATAATTATCATCATAATGATTAAAAAGTTGGCATGTATGTACATGCCAACTTTTTCCCGACTCGACTGACTCGCACGTGCGCGAAGTACAGATTTCGTTTCGTGATCTCGCCGTACTCGGGCAGCTTCGGAATACTTCGTGCACGGTCAGCCAGCCCCGAACTCGCAACTAGCGCCGCCGACCGCCGCGCCGCGAGCCCCGCGCCTTCGGCTTCCAGAGATGAAAATACTTGCATAGGAAATCGATCCGTGTAGCTATACAAATAAGGAGCACAATCGTTTTTGCGAAAAAATAAAATTTGGAAGTTCAAAGTATTTGTTTACAAATACGATTGTGCTCCTTATTTATATGACGACATGGATCGATTTCCTATGCAAGTAGGTATTTCTGTGCTCCAGCTTTGCTCGCGCCCGACTAGCAAATACTTTTACAATTTTATTGCAAGTACTTATTTCCCGCCCGCACCAATTAAAATTTAGTATGATATACTCCAATTAAAAATTAGTATGACATGTAATAAAATATTGTACTATAACTTGCTAAAAAGGAAATTTACCCTGTAAACCGAGAAAAGGATTATATGTAATACTTACTCTTTATTGCTTATTTCCATCGGTTGTATATTAGAAATTTCCACTAGTGCATCACTTTGGTTATCTTTTAACCTAAAAAAGATTATTTATTTTAAAATATGTAGGTACAGGGGCCAGCACATCAAGCTACCCCAATCTGTCAGATTTTCCCAATTGAATATGAACCTTATTCCTTTGTGCTAAAGTTGAAAATCTATCAAAGAAATTTGACAGATTGGGGTAGGTTGACCTGCTGGCGTCTGAACATAAAATTTCAAATATTTACATACAAAAATCATTCATACATGACTAGCACTGAACCACGTAAGTACTGAATCAATGTGAATGTTCATGTGTGTAGGTCCATAACTCTATGGCACACGCATGATAACGAAGATTCATTTTTATTTGTTGTCACTTTACTAAATACTCACATCTTAGACCAATACTTAGTAGGTTTATAGTAGTTAGGTACATACCCGCCATCTACGTAATTTTGTTGAGTATGTGTAGATGTTGTTGGTGTTTCGTCATAACTATTTTTTCCTTTTGTTTTAGCCCAGCTACAAAAAAAAATAGACTGATAAATAATTTGCACTGTGTAACATTTTAATTATGTATAATATATAGGTATATAAATATAACTACGAGACAGCTTACCGAACTTCGTTCATCTTTGCTATTTTTGCACGTCCTAATCGCACAGCTTTCTTGTACTTTGGCATTTTGAGTGTTTGTACACAACAGTAGCATCCTTACGCAAAACTCAACAGTTTTTATATACACACACAAAGCGTCCTTTCGCAAAACTCAACAGTTTTTATAATATACACACACAAAGCGTCCTTTCGCAAAACTTAACAGTTCTAAATACACACACAAAGCGTCCTTTCGCAGTAAATAACACAATAAATAACTATATCCAAAACAACCTTCAATAAACTAATAATTATCACTACTGATAATGTGACGTAAGTGAGCAAGTGCGCTAACCGACGGCGACGCGGTGACAAACGGCACGAGTTTCACCCTCGAGAGCTTGTGGCACACTGAATCCGATACGGAGCGCATGAGTTACAGTAGTGAATACGCCCATATTTTAGAATAAAATCTGTATAAAATCAAATTTTGGTCTTTTGGAAAAAATATTCCTACAAAATGTTCATTATTAAATTGTCTATCCATTAGTGTTAGTATCAAAATTAAACAATGTTTAATTTACGAGGAGATGCATGTTATCAATCACTATTTCTCATTTCTGGGGTTTCGTTGTAAGGAGATTTATTAAAGATATATTCATTAAGAAAAAAAAAACAAAAGGACAATTATGGAGTCAAGATTATGTAGAAATTTAATGTATTTTTTATTAGTTGATATTTCTTTTAAATAACAAGTAAATAGCTCCAAAAAAACTGCATTAAAACGGCTTGCGCGGCGTTTTGGTCGGGGAGGCGCCTTAACACGACAATATAAGCTCAAAACCTGTGTCAGTTGGAGTTAAGCTTTCAAAATACTAAATGCTAGATGTGCGCGGTGCGCGTGGCGGTTGAAAATGAAACAAACCCTTCCCGTCTTCACCCGCGCGGGGAATGTTTTTCATGCAGCTCGGAAAACAAAAACATCGTGTTTTCATATACAAGTGTGTATGGCTTCCTCTTTGTTTCGACGTTTTTGCGTAATGTTTCAAAAAACGCGCAGGAGACATGGCTTAGATATACTTACGTCGGGCAAAAAGTTTCAAGGGATTGTGTTTTGTTTTCGTCGTCTTTATTTTCTTCTGAGTTTGTTAAGTCGGTGGGTGTACAGACACATGAGATATTTCTGCTTTGTATCCGAGTTGGCAACGCGCTTGCTACGCTTCAAGCTGATTCACATTTCTATTCAATTTCATTCACATCACTACGTCATCCAAATAAATTATTTTTATTATTCTTAACCAGTAGAATGGCGTTACTTTAAATCGCGGGGCGACATTGATCGAAACTTCTTTTAGAAACTTAAGTGCAAATATTGAGAAAACGGAACGCACTAGCCCACTTTTTTTTCGTGTTGGCAACACTGATCGTCAGCCATCTTTCCCTTAGAAGCATAGGCGAGTGCGGCGGCTCGTTTTGCATATAACAATTGAAAAGGTGAGTAACTACCAATTTTTAAAATCTTTTTTAGCCTGCAAAACTTTGTCCGTAACTAATTCGCTTTGTGTATAGGCATAATGCAATTTATATTCGGATAGTTTAACTTTAATTTGTGATCTATAAAAAAATATTGTGATTTCCTAACCTCAAAATTCGCTTTTGTTATTGGCAAAAAATTAACGCGGGGTGACATTGATCAACAGGCTGGGTGAGATTGATCGGTGATCAAAGTAACCCTACGTTTTAAAGTAAGGGTGTGGTTAACTACTTTTATCCGATTCTTATGATTCTTTATATATTATTATTAATCTATTACTTCAGAAACATCATGCCGCCAGATTACAAAAAAAAACCCGGAACGAGAAGATATATAAACTACAGTGACGAATTATTAAATGAAGCTTTGTCAAGAGTAGTGTCAGGAGCTATGTCTTTACGGGCTGCATTCAGAGAATATGATTTTCCCTTTGGAACTCTGTACAATAAATATAAAGGAAACTTTACTAGAACTCCAGGTGCACAACCTATTTTTAGCCATACGACATTATAGCCATACATAAGAAAAATCTCTGTTGAAGGCGGCAGCAAAATGTTCTGACTGGGGTTATCCTTTAACCGCACTTGATTTGAGGTTTTTAGCAAAAGCTTATTTAGACAGACAAGGCCGACATGTTGCTAGAATCCAAAATAATCTCCCAGGCCCCGATTGAGCATATTCTATATTAAAAAGGCACAAGGACGAATAATCGACAAGAGTCGCCGCAAATATAAAAAGTTCCGGGGCAGGTGTTTCAAGGGAAAGTTTAAAGGTATATTTTGATAATTTAGAGCCACTTATCAAAGATCTTCCGGGATCTAATATTTTTAATTACGACGAATCAAATTTGAGCGACGACCCAGGAAAAAAGCAAGGTATCTTCAAGCGGGGTGTTAGGTCAGGGGAGCGAGTGACCAATTTTTCCAAAAGTGCTACGTCCATTATGATTTGCGGATCAGCAGATGGTGTGATGTTGCTACCATATGTTATTTACAAGAGCCAACACTTATATGATACATGGAAAGAAGGAGCGCCATCTGGACCGCCTTGCTGTGATAAACGTTGTTGTGCGGGAGGAACAAGATTTAATAGAACCAGCAGTGGGTGGTTAAATATAAATATAAAGGAAAAAAATGGACTCTGAGACATTTCGAGATTGGTTTATTAAATGCTTTCTACCTCATGCTAAAAATTTACCAGGGCGCAAGTTAATGATTGGCGACAATTTATCGTCCCATTTAGGCACAGATGTTGTGACACTTTGTGCAGAAAATGAAATTGATTTCGTCTGCTTGGTGCCACATTCCACCCACTTGTGTCAACCATTGGACGTAAGCATTCTTCCGCCCTATGAAGGTTGCCTGGCGTGCAATCCTAGCAGAGTGGAAAGCTCAAAATATGCGAATCACAAGTGTCCCTAAGGACACTTTCCCCCGACTGCTTACTAAGGCTCTGCTTAAAATGAACTCAGCACAAGCAAAGCCAAATACACCATTTTGCACTGAGTCTTCAGGAATAAAACATAATCTGAGAAGTGGTTTCAAAGCAAAATTTTTTACTCCTCGTGGGAAAAAAACATTTAAATATGTTTGTCGGATTATTGATACATCGCCGCACATTGTGGTAATAGGATATAAGTCATTAGAAAATAAAAAGGTGTTTGAATTAGTTAGAAGTGACATTTCGGATATAGAAAAATGTGATATAATTTCATTTCTTCCAGAACCAAAGTCTTTAAATGAGGAAGAGCCAACCTCTAAAGTAGAATTCCCGTTGATGTAGACATTCTAGAGTTAAAGTGATGATATCATATTGGTTATTGTTTTTTATACATTTTCAACGTTTCATAGTTCCTTTAATTTGTTACTCAGAGGTTATATATTTTTTTTAGATAAGTTTCATAATAAGCGCCAATCAGGTGTCGAAATACTGCCCAATTACTAGGGAATATTGATTGTTGTTTAGTCAGTAGACATTGTACTTAATAATTTAATTTAAAAATAAGAAAAGAACTGATTAGAATACAATTTTCTGTGATTTGATAGTTAAACTATTGCTTATTTCTATGTAAAAACAAATTATGTTCCTAAGTCGTACTAAAATAAAGACTGATTAGAGTAAAATCTGTTTTATTTATATGATCAAAGTTACTCTAAAGCATTAAAATGCTTATAAAATGAAAAAAATACCGGTCGATTTTTTTGATTATTTTTTTCCGTAGTATCGTTTCGGGTCTACTTTCGAATTCCATAGTAAAAACATGGGTGATCAAAGTATCCCCACTCACGGTTTAACTTTGATCGCTTACTTTTTAATTTCTTTTTTCTTAAATCATTAAAATTTAGCATGTTAAAATTAGCTTATTCAAATCTACACAAAAAACCGATTATTATACTTTTGAATAATAATAATCTCGCTAAAAATGAGAATGCTACAGTCATATAAAGTAAAAAATTTATCAAAGTATCCCCAGGGTTATAATAATATCCGGGTTGGTAGATGTCACATGTCTGACATGATGTGTTTCGTTGATGCGTGGGAGTTCCAGTGCCTTAGAAATCTTCTGGGCTCGCTTGTTCCATCATAGACCTCATCCATCGCTTTCCATCAGGCGTGATCGAGGTAAAGAGCGGGCTCCTTCAAATTTTTTGGTTTTAGGACATGCCGGTTTCCTCATGATGTTTGCCTTCACCATTTTGAGAGCAGTGGTGATGAAATAATTTACACTAAGTAAAGCGCCTGCTTGGGTTCGATCGCACAGTCGAGGCAGCTGGACCACCACATATCTCCTCTTATATTATTATCTTGTATATTTCGGGCCAGTATCCGCCATTAAAGCGGAGAACAACTTGGGTCTAGGTTCGAATCTACGACCTAAACTCGCTTAGCTTTTTAGTTGAAAACCACAAAGTACTTACCTTCATTGCGCCAAAAAACCCGAATCCACATTACTGTTTTGTGTCGTATCGCGTCGCTTTCTGACGCAATGTTAGCCAATCAACCGTTGGTCGTTGTGATTTAACGTAGTCCTGAACAGATTTGTTTAATTGGTGTATCTCCGAGTCACGACACAACACGACACAGTAATGTGTCTGTGGCTTAAGAAGGTAGGTAAGTATCATGTTATTAATTTATTATTAAACCCCATTCATTTGTATGGAATAAGTATATCTACTTAAATTTAGTGAACATAATATACCTAATACTACTTCATAAAGTATTTCATTTCGATACTACGTCTTCGGCCTACTACGGCGAATGTGCGTGGGCACATAGGTATCTTCAACCCACAAGAGTTAACTTGAGATTCGAGCGGACCCTCCCGACTCCCGAGTCCCGACCCCCGCGCTGTTACGCCCGCTTACGTCATCCGAGCGAAGTCTCAAGTTAACTCTTGCGGGTTGTACTTACTTCGCAACTCTAGAATAATTTAGCAGGAATACTACTAATGTTCAACCAATAGGTAGGATATCAAATAATCTACATGTTACAAAAAGATAGAACGCTGTTTCAAGTATCGTTTATTTTATTACTATATTTAATTAACTTATGATTACTTAACATACCTACCAATGCACCAAATCGGTGGTAGTTTACAAAGCTCACTCAATTTCCAGAATCAGCCAAATATTTTCTTTTAAGAAATTTACAGTTGCCGACCAGTTTCGTAACAAAACTCGTATTATCCACTTGGCAACAACCACTTCTTCTTATTCTTCTTCGCGTCGATGGCTATCTTACCAGCCCTAAACTTAGCTTCGAGTATAATATTCCCCGCGAGTCCCCGAAACGTGCACGAGACTACCGCTGACATGTAAAAATCGCCCCCAATGGTCCGCTGCATTTGAGAGCTTCCAGGCAATATTGCCTATATTGCTTTCTCTTCCAGTTCCATATTACCACTACTGGTTACAGTTAGCCTGCATCATCCCACTGCTGGGCAAAGGGCAAGCTCTTTCTAACCAGGACTAAAGTGGGACCACTGATCGTTTGTTTCTCCAGCTCGTCCCGTCGTCTTCTACGGGGTGTGCTGCGACGCCTTCTGGTTGTGTCAGGGGCTCCACGCAGCGGTTATTTTAGCCAGCTCATTGGGCATACGGGAGACGTGGCCAGCCCAGTCCCAATTCAACTTATCGGCTTTTTGAGCAACGTCAGTAATCTGTGTTTAGGAGCGCAGTGTGCAGTTCCATATTAACATAACTTAACTAAATGTGTGTTATCGAGTTCTTAAACTTCTTTGGCTTTAAAATCTGGAGGTAAGAACATCGCCACTCCAACTCCACCTGTGAACAAAATAAGGTTTTAATAAGTTAATAGTTTAAGTGTAGCTACAGCTTGACGCTGAAAAGCATCATATAATAACCAGCAGATAATTAACTCAAGTTTTAACTAGATACCACTTGAAGTAGGGTCTCATAAACTTAACAGGCCACTGCTAATATAGGCCTCAACAGTTGCACGCTTTTTAAAGGTACCAGCCACCCTGCAAGGTCGTCGTTTTACATATCTTTAGCTTTCACAGACCAAGTTAGCAAATCCGGCGATTTTTTTCTTTTTTTTTTTACTTGAGTGTGGTCCATATCTATACTATCTATATCATTGCTTTTTTTTTTTTTTTTTTTGTGGATGGGAAATCTTCCAATGACCCCTCCCGCTCTGGGTGGAGCAGAAGGGAGTGTCAGACTCTTACTGACTAAAACCCACCCGTGTTCCTTCCTTAGCCCTTTGTGTTCCGGGGTAGCGGTAACCCTTTCGGACAATCCCGCTGCTCTATATCATTGCTTAAAATAAAGCTGAATATTTTGTTTGTTTTTATGCGCCAATGTCTGGAACTGCCAGTTGGATTTGCTTTTTTTTTTTTTGCATTTGAGTATCCAATTCTTGAGGATGGTTATAGGCTAACATCACGCTAGGACCCTTAGGAGTTGAGCAAAAAGAAAAAAGTCGGAAAAAACGCTAAGCGAAAACGAATAGCGTGGGCAGGCGATGCGATGAGACAGGGTGGGGTCGGGTCGGGGGAACAAGAAATTCACGCGGACGAAGGCGCGGGCTAATAAGCTAGTCACTTATGATAATTGAGCCCAATAACCCAAATCCACCCAATCTCTACCACGAAACTTGAAGATACTTACTCATCAGGTATGCGGTGAAGACGTAGAAGGTTGAGGTGCAGTGCGTCATCACGAAGCTGCCCAGCAAGTTGACGCCACCCAGGCCGCTGATCCGGGCCACCATCACGCCAAGACATGCTGCCATAACACTGGAAAGAGCACCATATTATTAGTATGATCATGTTTACGATAAGAGTAGCGTCTGAATAGGACAGCAAAATAATATTTTTTTTGTCTATCGAACTATTTGCAGTGAAACAAAAGTTTGCATCTTCTGACGAGAAGAAAGGATTATCTTTTGTTAAGAAGGTAATAGGAATTTTAAACCAATTAGTCGAAGTTTCCTCTAGTGCTCGGTTCTAGTGGTTCGGTTCTAGTATTCGGTTCGGTACCAGGGTTCGATTTTTGTAACTATTAAAAAAAATGCTACCATTCAGTAGCATTTTTTATTGCCAAACTAGGCATAAAATTAGATTGGTAGGCAAGTTTTACCTGTGATAGCTACTTCCATATCTACTATGCAAAGCTATGAGGTCTTTGCTTCATTATTAAAGATTCAAGAGTCTTCATTTCAACCAAGAACGGTCTGTAAATTATAGAAATTGAATGTTTAAAAGGTTTACCTTCACGATAAGCCAGTGTTATTAAACTTATTTTAAATACATACATTGCGATTTGGCAGGTTAAAACAACACCTTCAACAAAAATGAATCTATGAAGCCTCAACCACGCGACTTTGAAAAAACATTCAAAATCAAAATCAAAACATTTTATTTCACATAAGCCTACAAGGGCACTTATGAAACGTCAGAAGCTAGGTGCACGGTTCCAATTGGTCGTTTCCTATGGAGAAGAACCGGCAAGAAACTCCACGGTCACTCTTTTAAAAATAATTGGCTTTTACAATGTTTTCTAATTACAGTAGGTAAGGCAGGACAGCGTAGGCCTGTCAACAAGTACATTCAAGATATAACTGTTTTTTCTTACCTGTAAGACGTAGGATACAGCTCCACATAATAGGAGAATAACACTCCCATACAGAGATTCGTCATCGTCATCCCCACAAACAGAATCAGGCTAGCCAGGTTATTCTGATTGAAGATAGCCCCTAAACTGGACAGAGCCGGTATTAGAAGGAACATGATCATCAGCAGTTTCTTCCTGCGGGCTAGTTTTGATATCAGCAGGGTGATGCCAGCGAAGACCAGGCCGTGGGTGATGCCTGATAGCAAGGTGTGTGACTGGATGGATGATGAGCAAGTCGCCTGGAAGTAATAAATTGTTATTTTTATAGGATTGAAAGATCGGTTTTAGAAAATCAAAATCAAAAGTCATTTATTCAAACTAGGCTGAGAATCAGCACTTTTTGAACGTCAAAATTACAAAAGACAGTCCCCCCAAAACGCCCGCCCTTCACCACTTCCTAGTACTTTCGCTGGGGAGAAGAAGTGGCGCAACAAACTCCCCAGCGGCAGAGCTGTCTGTTCAGTTAGAAAATACTTGATTGTATACAATACTCGTTATATGCAAAGTAATTGACGATACAAGAAACAGAACATTAAATTAAATTATTTGCCATATGTCGGCTTGCCACGCCAATATACCTACAAATACAATAAAAACAATACGTACTCAAGCAAAAAAAACAAAAATCATAATTAAAAATGTAAACAAAAACTTACTAGGTACCTAAATAAAAGTCAGGTAAGTATATAAGAATATATAAAAGTTAGCAATAGGGATGTAGAAGCAAAAGTTACTGTTACGATCCGATTAGCACCCTAATTGACTAATAACACACTATAAATCTCAATCTGAATCATTGTGAAGAATATTGCTAATCCATTGCTTCATATGTTCGAAAAATTTGTCTGATCAAAAACGTAAATAACGCAATGCATGTTGTTGAACTGTCAAAATGAAACCCATTGCTACTGATAGTGTGTAAAGTGTGTTACGCACTTACCCCGCAGATCAGTTTTATAATATTGGTAATGTCTTAATGTCTTACTAAGAATACTAATAAGCGGTTACTCACAGTATCATTAGAACTCGAAACATTCACAGTAGATTTGAGGATACTGCACAAACTCCTGGACCCGTCGCCAGTAGGTGAGTTCGTTCCAGCAGTGAAGGCTTCTATGATGTACGGCATCCACATCACTAGGCTATTGTTACTGGGGAAAACCAAGACCTTTAATTAATTATTCATGAATGGATTAACCGACGAACAGAATTAAACTAAGAGGAAAATGGAAAACTGTACTTATTTTGATCTAATATTGTTTACCGATTTCCTCGTGTTTCTCTATGACGTGAATGCCAATGATTCTAAGAATAGTAAAAAAGCAAAGGACATTACAAATATGTGTATCAGTCCGGTAAAAGTAATTCTCATCTTTTCAAAATCTTTTATGATGCGTTTTTAGCAGAAGATTCGAGTACAACGGTTGGTTGATGGTCCGTTAAAACATTTTCAAAACGTTTTAAGTTTGTATGTTTGTATGTAGGGGGTAATCTCTGGAACTACTGGTTCGAATTGAAAAAATCTTTTTGTGTTAGATAGTTCATTTATCGAGAAATGCTATAGGCTATATAACATCACGCTACGACCAAGAGTAGCGGAGCATCAATGAACAATGTTGCAAAAATGGGAAAAAACCTTTACTAATAATAAAGCTGCCGAGTTTGTTTGTTTGAAAGCTCTAATCTCTGGAAGTATCGATCAGATTTATAAAAATCTTTTTGCATTTGATAGCCCAATTCTTGAGGAAGGCTATAGACTTTAGACATTACGCTAGAACCCTTAGGAGTTGAGCAAAAAGAAAAAAGTCAGAAAACGAAGTAATAGCGCAGGCAGGCGATGCGCTGCGATGGGGTGGGTCGGGGAAACAAAAAATTTCACGCGGACGAAGTCGCGGGCAGAAGCTAGTTACGTATAAAGAATAGAATAGAATAGAATACTCTTTATTATGTACACCATTATAAATTACAGACATAAATATAGAACTTTTGCAAAGGGTGACACAATGGGCGGTCTTATCGCTAAAAGCGATCTTTTAAAGATAACCTTTGGAAGAACCTTTGAAAGTTATTAAGTGTCAGTTTCTCAATCCACTTACATGCAATAAATGACGGTAGTCAGGTAAAAGAGCTGAAGCGTCCTCCAGATAAGCGGCGGCTTGAACAGCGGCATGGTCTGCAGCCACAGGGACTTCAATATGTGGTCGTCTTTGTTTTTTGAACTTCTGTCTTCATTTAATACTACCTTTCGTACCTGCATATTAAAATAAAGAGTTTTACGAGTTTTAAGAGATAGACATATACCATCGCGGACTTTTTTGTAGACCTTTTTAAGGTGTACCTACAATACTGTAGTACATTATTTTGACCTATCTCGTAGAGTTCAGCCAGCGTTTGAAAAGTAAGCGCAAAAAAATGTGTTTATTTATGACATCATATTAGAAACCTCTAAAATTATCAGTGTTTCTCTACCATATTATACATGTATTATACATATAAACCTTCCTCTTGAATCACTCTATCTATTAAAAAAAACCGCATCAAAATCTGTTGCGTATTTATAAATATTTAAGCATACATAGGGATATAGGGACAGAGAAAGCGACTTTGTTTTATACTATGTAGTGATGATACACACACAGTACCTAAAGCCTGAATAACACGGTGCAACTAAATTGCCTATGGCATACCAGAAGTTGAGCAATCATAAAAGTTGCAACGTCTATACCTACAGTATTTAGATTATAGACGATGTAAGTCATTTGTTGCTTCAATCGTATTATATGCCACGGGCAAGAAACTTGCTTTGCGTAAATGAGGATTTATTCTACCTACTATAATTTAAACACTGCTTTCCATCTTAAAACATTCATACCACCTGGAATACATACCGGATACTTATTCTTCCCTCCATTCCTGGTCCAGATCTTGGTAAGGTACTCCAAAGCTAGTTCCTCTCGACCTGCATTTACCAAGAACTTGGGGCTCTCATAGTAGAAGTGCAGCAGGAACGCGCTGATGCCCAGAGGGGCAGCCATTAGTATGGTCAGCAGCCTCCAAGGTGTGAACATGAGGAGACCCAAGTTATATGTGAAGTTTAACTGGAGTATGAAGTAAGCTGGTACTGTAGAACAAAACAATGGTCATCCGTACATTTCTTAAACATTGGAATGTTTCTAAACGAAATACAATTAGTATGTTCTTCAGATTGTTGTTAAGAGTCTGGAGGATTATGGATGCATGATGGGCAATTTGTTTCAGTAAGAGTATCTACAGTATGAAATGCCAAACAACAAAAAAATATATTTAAAATAGAACTTAGTAAAAGTTTGAAGAGTATAAGTAGTCTATCTAGTATTTCCGGTTCCCGCGTTTTGAGGAACTAATTCCACACAACAGTACTAGGAACTAGAGATGCACCGAAATTCGTTTCACATTCGGTATTACAGAAGTTCGGCAGCTTTTGCCGAACTTCGTCTCCGGCCGAATTTCGGTTAGGTCTGCCGAATGTCGGCCGAAATTCGGTAGCTTAAATTAATTTAAATAAGAAATGGAAAAGTGAAAATAAATTTATTTTAAAATTAAATCTAGATCAAAAATTATGATTTGTAAGTAAATAGATAACGTGGATGTTCGTTTTTGTTTTTATTTCCGTAGAAAAGAAACAACATCAAAATATGCTTTATTACAATTTTAATATTATTATCTATCAGCAAGGTAACATAACATTCGGTGACCGCGGGTGGCAAGCAGGACGCGCGCGTGAATGAAATTACGACGAGGAACGAACACAATCTGACCTGTTCATTGAGCAAAAGCGCGCGAAACGTAACCGAAATTCGGCCGAAGTTCGGCCGAACTTCGGCTTCGGTACATATTTAAACCGAACATTTGGCCGAATTCGACATTCGGCAGGACCCACATTCGGTGCAACACTACTAGGAACTTTAATCACATGAGTATCCTAAAAAAATGAAACAAACCACTCACCGACGTACGATAAAACAAAAAGCATCAGCGCGCTGGTCATGATCAACATGTAGACGCCACGCACTGTGCTCGCGCACGACTCGTTGAGAAGCGCGTATGCGCCTGATTGAACCGCGCTGCAACTGTTCACACAAACAATAAAATTGTTATTGCTATCACAGTAGAATATCTATCTGACGCTGCTAATACTTTATTAGAAACTCCTAATCACAAGATGTTCTACCGTTACTTTCTTCTGGAGTCAACTCAATATGACTAGCAGTTATGGTAAAGCATTTTAGTAATATTATAAAGTATTAACAAGAAGACGTATTGCGCCGACCCTAAACAGATTGAAAATATTGTTGAATATCTTGGATAAATACATGAGATCCGAGGGGCAATTCTCGTAATTTAAGGAACATTCACAGTCTGATCTCAGTCTCAATCTGTGAAAAATACCTCTAATTTCCCTACATTTTTGACAAGTTTTTGACATTGATAGTCACTGAGATGAGATTTCGACTTGAATTTTAACTAACTGAGAAAATACATTTAATACAATACAAAGCTAAAGAACACTCACAAGCTTGAACTGAAAACCTTGAGCACTGCCAGCATGATCCAGTTGGCAGAGAAGGCGCTGATGAAGGAGGATAGGAAGCTTCCCCACAATGCTATGAGCATGACCTTCCGCCTGCCTTGCGTGTCGGAGATGTAGCCCCACGCTATTGACATTATGATAGGCCCTGGAAACATTATACTAACAACTATTTATGCTGCCAAATCTTATGTTAGGATTAGTTGACCGAAACAACACTAGCCTAATCAAAACAATCTTGAAACGAGATTTGAAACCAATTAATTTAAAAGGTTTTTGTAAACCTCAAGTCCCATTCGTCAAAATCAAAATATTTTATTTCACATGAACCTACATGGGCACTTATGAAACGTCAAAGCTAGGTGCACGGTTCTAATTGGTCATTTCGTTTCATATGGAGTAGAACCGGCAAGAAACTCCACGGTTACTATTTTAAAAATAATTGGCTTTTACAATGTTTTCAAATTACAGTAGGTATGGGAGGACAGTGTACTGCCTGTCAACAAGTACCAGGCACTTGATAAAATAAAAAATGGTCTACAGAGGGGCAATTCTCGTAATTTTTAAGAACGTTCTCAGTCTGATCTCAGTCTCAATCTGTCAAAAATACTTCAAATTTCCCTACATTTTGATAAGTTTTTGTCATTTGTTTGTCGCCGAGATGAGACTGCGACTAGATTTTGAACGTCTTAAATTAGCAGAATTGGCCTACAGATCTAAAGCATAGTATAACTAAAGTCTAAGGCCTACAAAGTCCGTTACTATTGAGCGACGTATGAAATATTAACTGTTAAGAAACTAAAATTATTGAACATATTATTTATATGATCGCCATTGAAATAGGCGACCACTTAGTAAACGATAAGGTTTTGTTAAAAAACTTTTTTTTTATGAAATGACTGCTGAGGGGCCAGTGGCTAAATAATAACAGCCACACAGGTCGATCGATCAGGTTAAGCTACGTTTGCCGCGGTTGGTTTGTGGATGGGTGACTATCTCTACATACCTAGACCCCTCCGTGCCTCGGAAAGCTACATTATGCCGTTGGTCCCGGCTGTCATTCGTGGATCTTTGACAGCCGTTACGGGTAGTCAGAAGCCCGAAAGTCTGCAGACTTTCGGGCTTCTGACTACCCGTAATGACTGTGACAATCAGTCTTACCAAGGGGTATCGTATTAAACAGTAACTGGGTTGTGGAGGTCAGATAGGCAGTCGCTCCACGTAAAATACTGGTATTCAGCTGCATCCGGTTAGACTGGAAACCGACCCCAACATAGTTGGGAAAAGGCTAGGCAGATGATGATGACTGCTTAGGAAATAACTTTTGAAAAAAAATATGGTCGCGATTAAAATAGGTTATCACTCAGTAAACGATGAGGTTTTGTTATAAAATACTAGTTTTGAAGAAACACATGAAGCTGTAGCTGGAGTTTTTAATATTCACAATCTACGAAATATGTAATTCTTTAAACTCTTACCAATAAAGGGCATAGAAAGCATGACATTCCTCTGCCAGTGCTCCAGCTGGAAGTCGCAGGCGCTGCCGGTGACGATGACGGAGAATCCGAAGATGTCGATACCCATCCCCAGCAGGCCGAGGCTGAGGACAGCGAGGAGACCGCAGCTGTAGCAGCCATTACCTGGCAAGGACGAAGTTATTAACGTTAAGGTTTGTAATCGGAAGTGAAGGTAACTGACAATTTCAGTAAATGTTTCTAAGTTTAGGATAATTTGTTAATGATCGCATTTCGTCACCACCTTTGCATCAGCACCCTAATGGCGTAACACACTATCAATCTCAATCTGAATCATTATGAAGAATATGGCCAATCCATTGCTTCATATGTTCGAAAAATTTATCTGCTGAACAACGTAAATGACACAATGTATGTTGCTGAACTACCAAAATGAAAGCTATTACCTACTACTGATAATGTGTTACACAATTACCCCGCAGCCTATAAATGCTGTGGGCATACACGCTAACATCAGCTCTACATATATCCCCCGAAGAGTTAGCCAGAAGTGTACGTATAGTACCCAAACATTTCGACAGTTATGTTTAATTATCATGTAAATAGGGGGCGAGTCTATTGCCATCAACGGGGCATAAATCCAGGCTCTGGGCTCCTACTGACAACACTGTCCGACCAGGGAACCGAATCTAAGACCTCACGCTCAGGAGTCACACTTGTGACTTGTATGTCCTACGAGGTTGTAAGGTCAGCTATGGACCTATCCAATATCAAATAACACTAAAAGGGCGGTGAGTTAACATACGATTTTACTTCATAAATCAGTTGAATTATCTTTTATTTATTTCAATAGTACATAATATACTTATGAGACAGAAAATATTTATACTAGCAAAAATATTTATAATTATATACCTATTTAAGAAAGAAAAGAAAGAAAATACGTTTATTTGCGGTGAACATGACGCAAAAAAGAACATAAACACAAAAAATAAAATAAATAAAAGGTAGGGGAAACATGCGTCACATCCACGCAAAACTGGTATCGCTCAGCATTATGCTGCGACCCTGTGTAAGACAGAGACCCAGCGACAGCCGGCGCTGACGATAAATCTCTTTCTCTTTATCTCTACAAAGAGAATATCTGGATATTTTATGCTCCTCTCCTTCAAGCTTGCAGCTTCTAGAAAACTGTGTGTTGCCTTTCCTTCAGACTTCGAAGACTTTTAAATGGTAATAATATAGTTCTCACCTGTTAAGTTTATTGCTTCTTCGTAATCATATAGTTTGTCGCCATTAGCACCAGCACAGCAAACCGAACCTTTCACATCAGTAGCACCATTATGCGAATATTTTTCACTTATGACACCAATTCCTGCGACGTTGACAATGTATGTGCCACTGTGGACCATTGTGTGATTGTCACTGCAATTGGTTTCTGTAATAGATTGAAAAATTCTAGGACACAGGTTTCCAAAAGGCGCACATATCCATATATATGTACAATTGTGAATTTAAAAACAGCTACTTCAGTATTTTTAATACAACTACCCAACTACAGCAAAACTTTAAGGAAGGTAATGAAATTGATTTTTGAGAATACGTTATTGATCGACTGTTTAGATGAGTAAATATAAACAACAACTACTTAGAGCTATATTATCACAGTAATGCGTTCATGACTACACAACTAGACAGCCGGCTGCGTGCAATAAGCTTAAAAAATATAATTGGATTAAAAGCGAGCGGAAATATGCTGCGAAGGCTCTGTATCTATAATTTGATTGATCTATTAATTAATATTGATCCATGTCTATAATTTCACTATTGTTTAAACTAACTTACAGTTTACTTTTAACTGATTTCACAACAATAAAATGTAAGAAAAAAAAAACAGTCTACAACTCTATAATGACGACTCAAAAACTATTTAAAAAGATACTTGTAACTGATACTGAGTAAGTATTACAAAACAAATACCAGTGTTCATTAATTAGGAAACTTTGGATAGCTTTGAGTCCGGGAAAAATAGACAGCGTTGTTTTTGAAACGGAACCCTAAAACTCGTTTATCTTCTAATACTATGGAAACCAATTTAATGCATAGCAATTTTTTATTTCAGAGTGATTACTTTAAGTTAATCTAATTCTTAAAATAACTGTTAGAAGTAACTATGAAGGCAATCATTCGGTACTTTTTTTGGCAAATAAAAAAACTATTAACGGATGATTTTCTAATCTTACAGTTGACAGTCCTAATCGTATGGAATTTTGCTTCGCTACAATGTTAATAAGTATGATTTGATTACAATTGTTACAGAGCCAAAATGTGTAGAAAACAAAAAAAGAAAGAGTCACCAATTTTATAATTTCCTAGTAAAGAAACTAAAAAATAAAAATGATGAGAATAGCTGCATTTATGCGAGCAGAGCCATAGAGTTGGTTTCCATACTGAACCATAGAATAAAAAACAAACTTCGAAATCTATCTATTTCTAATCTATAAATACATAAATACTAATATTATAAAGACGTAAGTAGCATAAGTAGGAAGTTTGTAAGTTTGGATGTAGGAAGTAATCTCCGAAACAGCAGTGCTCTTCTGTAAAAATCTCACGGGGATAACTTAGGTAAAGTGAGCGTGAAGTGAGCTGTCATTCCACCTGATGTTAGGGATCGCCCCTATTGATAGCTCACTTCACGCTCACTTCACATAAGTTATCACGGTGAAATTTATACAGAATCGATCGGCTGCTCATCCGATTTCAAAACTTCTTTCACTGATAAAAGCTACACTATTGCCGAGTGCCACTGGATATATTTTGTAATATAGTTGACTTCCACGTGGACGAAGTCGCGGGCAGAAGAAAGTATAAAAACGTAGATACCACACAGTCTCGCGATCCCCCACCTGATTTGACGCAACTGATTTGACGTTTGATTGTCTTAACATTGTAAGTTACTATTAACTTACTTTATTATTATAATTGAAACCACAATGAGTCGTTTGTATTGTTTAACCAGTGGTTAATTTATTGAACTTGAATCTCAATTCGATGGCAATGTTTTGAGTTACTTTTTATAACAATAAGTAATTATCTTCCGATATAAAACAGCACCCTAATTGAAAATTGAATAATTTTGAAGCATATTTCTAATTCATTGCTCCATATGATCGAAAAATGTGTCTGGTCAACAACGTAAATAACGCAATGAACGTTGTTGAACTGTCAAAATGAAACCGATTGCTACTGATAGTGTGTTACGCAATTACCCTGCAGTTCTGATTTGTGGGTACGAATATAATTTTTATATTGTTTTACATTAAGGGTTTTTTTTTTAAATGGAATCCTACTACTAAGCTTGTGTCGTCTCTTTGTCACAGGAGTACAGCATTGTAATATTATTATTGTTTTTATGAAACAGTAAAATTGCATTTCTCTTTCGGCCCTAAGTACGGAATCTGTAGTTCCGTCCGACTTGGGCTTGGCCGGCTTTTATTTTTATTTTATATGTATATGGGCTGATTTTTCCAACGCCAGATAATTTTATCGGAGGAATAATTTTTAATTTTAGATGGTTCTTCCATACAAAAACTCTCATACGTCAATTTAATTCTACAAATAAAAGTTATCTGTCGATTGAATAATCAGCCCTAAACCAGAGGTAGGGCTAAACTTGATATTATTATATTAACCCAATACATACCACAAAACTCTTGTTTCTTGCCTCAAAAATACATTTTTGGTTTTCCTAAAATACACTATATTTAATTCAATATAAAATATTTTGTATTTCACTATTAGATATAATCACTATAGGTATAACTTTAAATAACAACCAAAATTATTAATTTAATCTCACTATTTTGTATATAAACTTACACAAACGATTAAAATTAACACAAATTTTGCTCAGCGGCAAGGGGGTCTGTAGCCGACTTAACAATACTGAATTTGAATCAAACCGTAACATTTTCCGTCGCAGTATTTATATCACAGATCAATTATACAAGCATTTTATTTAAGGATGTGTTTCCATAAACATTTAATAAATAAACATAAATTTTTCTTTGAGATTTTTTACTTTTTTGTTGTTAGCCTATTTTGCGTCCCACTGTTGGGCAAAAGCCTCACTTTTTCCTTCCCTGTCTTATGCGACCTCTTAGCTTACTTGTGCCCCACTGTTGGGCAAAAGCCTCACTTTTTTCCTTCCCTGTCTTGTGCGATCTCTGTCACATCACCTTCACAGGGGTCTACTTCGACGGCGAATTCCTCCCTTAGGCGTCCGATCGTCGATTTTTTCAGAGAGTCAACAAAGGACTTTCATGATCAGTAGGCGCAGAATGTTTACTTAGAAAGTTTACCATTATTCGGCCTGATTGACGTCGTTCCTGGCTACAACCAGCTGGCTGGCTGTCAGTGATCTTCGACAGTGGTCACGGGTAGTCAGAAGCCCGAAAGTCTGACAATCAGTCTTAATAATCCACACACACACACGCACACACATATACAACACCATTACAGACTTTTTCTAACCATTTTTTAGGGTTCCGTATCTCAAAAGCAAAACCGGAAATTTTGTAAAATCACTTCGTTGTCCGTCTGTTTATCCGTCTCTCAACACCCTTTTTCTCAGGTACGCGTAGATTTATCAAGTTGAAATTAATATAAAATACTCAGGGCTGCAATCCTTTGAAGCAATAAAAAAATCAAACTTCTAAGTCAACGCAATCAAAAGATTATATTCCGTTTATTCCGATATGTTCCCTTTATGTCGCATATTTTGACACTCGCAAGGGAATCAAAACAACAACCCCGATGACGTAGAATCACAAAATTTGGCAAGAAGAAATTTCCTGTAACACAAGCAAAGGAAAAATCTGAAAACCGCCAATTTGTAGTTTCATTACAAAGAAACATTTTTTTTGGTGATTACAAACTTATTTGCAGTTGGTAAACTAACCACGACCTATGTCGATATATGGAGACAATAATTTACTCCCGGCAAAGTTAAGTTTGTCCCTCAATCCAGTTTATTTTTTTGTTAGAGCAATATTCAGTGCTTTCATACTAGAAGTTTATGAACATCAGTAAAGCTAATTATTTTGGTGAATGTAGCTGTATATTACCTAACTGACTACATTGTTATACGTACTTATTAATATATAGATTTGTCAAACGAAAAAAACCGGAAAAATATTCGAGACACGAATCCCGTAATAAACTATTTACATACCTTCAAATTTGTTATGGAACCCTCGGTGTGCGAGTCCGACTCGCACTTGACCGGTTTTTTTATTATTATTTTGTATTACTTTAGTCTTTTTAATTTATTTTTTCTCCCTTGTTAATCTTATTGCATAAGTTTATAGAAGTATCTCCCCCACTGAGAGGGCAGTGGTTCTTGTAACACAAGTGAACCACCTAGCACAAGTGTCCGAGATTTCACAAAGTTTGTAACCACTTTCTTAACAAATAAAGATTATTATGATTATAATATGGGGTATCGTATTTCCCAGTAACTGGTTGTGTGTCAGATAGGCAGTCGCTCCATGTAGTGGGTTGCAGCTGAAAATCAGCGTCAAGTGGCACATCTTGTGTTTTCATCTGACAATATGCTGAGCTGAGGCCCTTTTGGCATTATTATCTTTGTTTTTTGTTTTTATCCCTTTGACCGCCACGGTCGTGTATAGACGACAAATGAAAACGTGTCCAACACGCCAATGCCGACAAGAAAACACCATGTTTTAAGTATGAACACAGAAAACTGAATTTAGTTTATTTATTTTGTACTTAAAACATGATGTTTTCTTGTCGGCATTAGCCGACGGTGGCGTGTTTTGCACGTTTTCATTTGTCGGCTATACA
The DNA here is from genome assembly GCA_949316385.1 of Globia sparganii. NCBI lineage: Eukaryota > Metazoa > Arthropoda > Insecta > Lepidoptera > Noctuidae > Globia > Globia sparganii. The sequence continues at coordinate 22,575,728 of OX438666.1, read as the reverse complement.
CCACCGTGGCGGTCAAAGGGTTATAGTTTTAAGGTGTATTTATTTTGCTGTAATGCCAATAAACGCATTTTTCTTTCTTTCTTTAAAATACTGGTATTCAGCTGCATCCGGTTAGACTGGAAGCCGACGAAGGCTTGGCAGATGATAATAGTCCTGATTGGTGAAATGGGATGCAACACTGGTGCGCCAATCAAATGATATTAGGATGTAAGTTGCCGGGACAATTGCACTACGATACATGTGGTAATTAAACGATAATTCCTCCTAGTTCAAGCAAATTAAACTTCAGCAGAAGATTATAGCCAGATTTTTAGTATTTATCCTTTTTTTCTCAATGTCCAAAACCTATACTTATTATTTACATTAGATTAATATTTATGATCTTAGATTAAAGTAAGTTGAAAAAAAAATCAGGACTATCTAATATATAAAATTCTCGTGTCTCCGAAACGGCTGGACCGATTTGTATGAAATTTTGTGTGCATATCGGGTAGGTCTGAGAATCGGCTAAGTACTATCTATTTTTAATTTTTGCAAAACGACGTTGGCGGGGTCAGCTATTTTTGATATAATAATGTCACACAATTTTAACTAGTGTACACTAAGCCTTATCTACCAGGCAACAAAAACTAAGAAAAACCATAAAGGTACCTATTTTTGAATAACAGGAAAATTAATTAGATCCAGGTACAGGTAAGGAAAATAGTTATGTAATTTAACTCGACACAGAAAATAAGGAAAATCTTTACAATACCTAACACTTAATATGATAATTGCATCAAAGATCTATACCTAATGACTGCAAAAAATTAAATGCGAAAGTTAATACTTAATTCAATGTTAGTTTTGTGAAATTTCAAGGCCAGTCACCAGACCACCAGTCGACAGCGATGTGGAGGATTTATTCGACGCAATACTTTAGTTTGTTAAGTTTTAGTTAGGTTAGGTTAGTATTTTATATTAATAGTTTGTTAGTTAATTTAGTATATGTTCTTAATCCAGAAAATAAGTAACTATCATATATAAGCAGGCATAATAAGATATTTATTTATGATAGTGTTCAGATAATGTTGATACTAAGATAACTTAATCTACAGTTAAGAACAACCAAAGTTTAACCATTGAGTTATAATGTATTTTCGAGTAAAGGTTTCACATTAAAGGTTTAAGTAAAGGTTTAAATTGACCTTGCCATTTCTAAAAATCCTGTTTATTAATCAAGAGAGTGCAAAAAAAATGTTATGGAAAAAATATCAAAAAAATACCTTTATTGGGTCCCAAATCCAGCCGTCAAGATCATTTTTAATCTATTTAAAATAATATTAAGGGCCTATACTACCTCAAATGGCTTTGCATGATCCTCCGTTTTGTCGAAAATACTGCAGCATTAATTTTGAAATAAATATATGGTAAAGTTGAGGATTAATGTTAGGTCTTATGTTAGACGAAAATACGATTTCATAAAATTTTCTCGATAGAAAAAAAATCCAAAGTTACCTCTAAACCGAACAATAAACCGCTGGTATTCAAAACATACTTCAAATTAGAACATGAAAATTTGTATACTAACTGAACTATTTATAGTTAGCAGGTCTTAAGTTATTTACTTTTTTTTTAATTACCATTATTTTCACCGTAAAAAGCAAATACCTAAACTATTGGCGCTGCCGGCCGCCTAGCACCGCACTCTGTCTCGCTCTCACTCAGTCCGCGAGCAGTATCGTGCGAGCGAGTTAAAGAGTGAATTTTAGCTGAGGTAGTGTAGGCTCTTAATATTATAGAGAGGTAAAATTTTTGAATTTGTGTGTAATCTTCTGTTCCGATTCCGAAAATTCTTTCACTAATGGGAATCTACCGTATTTTGGAGTGTCACAGGATATATTTTATGTTAAAGAAGGGTCTTGGTATGTATAGACGGTCACCCATCCACGGACCAACCGCAGCAAGCGTGGCTTAACCTGATCGATGGACCCGTGCGGCTGATATTACTTAACTAGAGTTTATAATTGATTGTCTGAATGTAATCAATCATATTTATAATTGAAATACCTAGCAAATACATACTTTCCGAAGGGTTACGCATATGTGTACTTAGAGTAGGTACCCCGCCTATTGCCATCTTCTTCTTCTTCGATCGGTCCCTCATTACTGAGGATCATAGTCACTAGACCCTTTTAAACGGACAATCTGCCTCCATCTACCCCCGTCCAAAGTTGCCATCACCACCTGCTGAAAATAGCTTGAGGACGTAGCTTCCTCTACTTGGTCGGACCATCGTGTTGGCGACCTGCCTCGTACTCTCTTTCCTTCGGTATTGCCAACAATAACCAGCTTTTCAAGGTTGCTATCTCCCCTTCGCATTATGTGGCCGAAATAGGTCAGAACACGCTGTAGGCATATTGTAGGCAATCGGGACTGTTGCAATCAACCATGCATAAATCCAGACTCCGTGGTGCTGGTAAAATTCAGGTGGAAAAACCCAATAACACTTTGCCCGATCCGGGAATCGAACCCAGAACATCAAGCTCAGCAGTGGTGCTTGCGATCACTAGACCGACGAGGCAGCAAACAATATAATAACAGAACCTAAGAAAATGATTACCAATTTTCGAAGCAAGAAATGGTTGATTTTTTGATAGGTGAGGGAGTTTAAAATCAAAGTCCAGAGGTTTGTTGTGGATATAATTATTTAATTGATATAAAAATATAACAGTATGACTCCTGCGCCTCACGTCGTTGGCCGCTCAGGGCGCGTGCTCTTCGGCAGTATTATACACAGCAACCCGCTCGCTGGAACACAGAGACACAGTTAGGAAATAGCCAAAATATATACAGGGTTACTGGTAACTCGACCACTTACTTGCAGAACGTGATAGGGGAGCTAAAATGTGATAAATTTAACCCCCCATATGTGTGGCCGAAAACTAATACTTTTACAGTTATTTGAAATTTTAAATTACTCCACACACTAAACTTTTAATTTAAACAAAAAACAAATCATGTTGATTGGGTTAGTTATTATTATTTTTATTTATAGCTAACATTCTACACAAAGCTAACACAGTAGTAAAATGTCTAAAAGTATCAAATAATTTCAAGAAGTTTTTGTAATTATTTGTACGAGTAGTTGCATTTTTTTTTTTCAAATATCTCTTAAATTATTAGTTTTCGGCCATACATATGGGGGGTTAAATTTGTCACATTTTAGCTCCCCTATCACCTCCGGCAAGGAAGTGGTCGAGTTACCAGTAACCCTGTATAAAGAGAGAGTGAAAAGTTATGTATTTTTCTCTCAGTCAACTTTCAGCCCGTCAAAGCCCAGAAATGCACTACGGATTACAAAAATACTAAAAAGGAACGATCTAAACATCTTCCTCATTTCATTCAAAAGACGCGTACTATTGAACAAAGGCTGAGGGGAAAGCGTAAATCCTACTAATATTATAAATGCGAAAGTTTCTTAGGATGGATGGATGGATGTTTGTTACTTTTTCACGCAAAAACTACTGAACGGATTTAAATGAAATTTGGTACACAGATACTTTTTATCCTGATATTCCCACGGGATTGAAACTTACGCGGGTAAAACCGCGGGGCGCAGCTAGTCACAGATAAAGAAGAATAATAATAATGTTACAGTATACATTTTTTGGGAGCTAGTCTTTCCATGTTAGGTTTATTTTCGGACCCAAGTATAAACCATGCAGCCATATTTGAGTTTTATTCCGACTACGGTAAAGTTCTTGTTACTAAACTGAAAACTTAGTACCGGAGTCAGTTGTCAAAAGTACAGTATCTCAATCATAATTAAGTTATTACTACAAAAACTAGTTCGGAGAAGCACAAGTGATGCCAAACATTTTTTTCATCTGGGAACAAAATTGCAAGATAGACCAAAACATGAACACTTACTTATTAGCAACGTTCCGAACATGTAGATGGGCACCACGCAGTACTCGTCCACCAGGGCGCCAAACACCACGTTGCCCACGATGGCACCTATCCTGCCACACATTACAGTCACCGCCATAGCCGTAGCGCTGGAAAAAATAAACAAATTTTTATCATAAACTCTGTAGAAGATAAAGCAGAATAAATGCTGTGGAAATGCGTTCCTTGCGAAGGATGTGTGGTGTAAGTAACCTGAGGAATGATGTGGTAAACTAACATTGCGGTTTAAAAGAGGATGTAGTGACAAAAATCTAAAAGATGAGCTTAGGTGGTTTGGTCATATAGAGAGGATGAAGAAAAGACGAATAACAGAAGGTTTTATTTTATTTATTAAGGTATAATAAACAACTACAACATATATAATACATAATGCTAACAAAAGTTTAGGAAGTAATGTTGCAGTCCACTGTATTATCCGCAGATAGGACATATTAAAAGATCAAAGGTAGACGAGCATTACCCAAATCAACAAATATTTTGAAACAATTAAGTAAGTTACTATATGGCTAGCTATAGCTACAAACCAAATCAGATCAAAAACAATTTCATTAAGTAAAATATGCAATAAATGACTAAAATATTAAGATTACAATTAAGAAAAAAAAAAAAAAGGTTGATGAAACGAGGAAGATGTGGGTGGAAGCGCCGGGAGAGGACGCCCGAAAAAGACATACCTATAGTGACTTTATTGGTGATGTTCTTCAAAAAGGTTCCGAAAGGTCAGATGTGTAGTACTCGCAACCGGGGTGCATTAATGACCAGGTTAATGAAGCAAAAGGAATATGTAAGGATCGTAGCAGGTGGCGTTCTGTAGTGTCTGCTTAGCCCAACGGGAAGACGGCGTGAGTTTATGTTTGTATGTCTATAAACGATGCAGAGGCATCTAATAAATAAAACATATACACTAATCACTACTATGGATAAGGAAGATTGTTTTAATTGCCACGCTTAGCCGGACTGGTAATTGTTTTTTTTTATTAGCAGACAGGATTGTACTAAATACACATACTTTTTACAAGACCAAAAGGGACCAAGAGTAGCCTTAAGTTTGACAGTGACCAAACTGACTACGTGGTTAACAAACAGTCTAGACATACCTATGAAAAGCTTGACTATCCTAAAAAAAAAAAAAAATGCAATGTCGAAAAATGGCGCCATCCAGAATGACGCGTTAATGACGTAGGAATACAGTTCTTTAATCCATATTTTACCTCTGACATCAACAGTCCAACAGCAACTTTATTATAACGAGATTATATATCACTGTAATTTTGAAAGTGACGAAAATCAGGAGGTAAATTAACTGTGAACGAACTGTACATATCTACTTATTCCACATACTTTATAGAGACATCGACATCAATTGTCAAGAAATAAGTTCAAAGTCCAAAAGAGTAGGTTCACCCCAGCAGACGAAAAATAAACAAAACACTAACAAATCTGGCATTGCATGTCATTACTATGATGTACAGTTCTATAATTGATTCGGTTTGGACGTCAATGGTCACGCATGCGCGTGTAAGTTATAAGCAAAGCCAATTAATCAAATAATGGGACCACCTGATGGATTCTTAGCATTCTATCCATCGTTGTCGTTTATGTGTATTCATAGAACTAAATGACGACGTCATACAATAAATGAAGACTACTAGTGACGTCAGTCACGTATTGCAGTGCAGTAAGTCCATGGGGGCTGGGCTTGACTGTCATTCTGATACCCGCTTTTTGGCTTACTAAACTCTCACCACCACGTGAGATATAATATATAAAAATATAATTTTCTTTGTGATTCCCAGAAAAGAATCAGTCACACCCACAGATATAGATACACCTAGATAACGCAAGAGCAACTACTTCGCGTGCCAAAAATCGCACTAACTTACCTACATTCAAAAATCGTAAGCCGCCACTTTCGCGCTTAGTCCTGCCTATCGATTCTGTAAAAATCTCACCGTGATAACATAGGTGAAGTGAGCGTGAAGTGAACTGATCAATGGACGCAATCCCTAACATCAGGTGGAATGACAGCTCACTTCACCTTAGTTTTCACGGTGAGATTTTTACAGAATAGCACTGCTGTGAACTGCTGGCTGGGTGAGCGTGAGTGAGAAAGAGCGCTTGTGACGTCATAGTAGGTACTCAAAAAATGCCATGCTTGGTTTTCATACAGATCGTGATACTTGCGTTATCTAGGTCTATCTATATCTGTGGTCATATCCCTTCAACAAGTGACATAACAGGTAAATAAAGGATTATTTCAAGCCAAATATGAAAATATCTACCAAGGATTAAGTGGTGAAAAAGAAGTACATTCACAAGAAGTTCAGCTCTATTAATAACAATTATTCCTGGGTGAATTTGACAGCCATTAACTTGTAGCAGCTGAGAGCCACGAGCTAGTTTGGTTTTGATGTCAACTTGGGCAAAATTATTATTAAAACATTAATCTCGGCCTTAGATTGTCTGATGATGCTTAAGTTTGACACAAATCACTGATTGCTGCTTATTGTTGTTTTTACATTACCATTGTATCACCATCTTGTATTTTGTAACCAATAAAGTGTTTTCTGTCTATCTCATCAGCATCTACCTAGCCTTTTCCAACTATGTAGGGGTCGGCTTCCAATCTAACCGGATGTAGCTAAATACCAGTAATTTTCCAAGCAGCGACTGCCTATCTGACCTCCACAACCCAGTTATTGGGTAAGACTGATTGTCAGATTATCGGACTTCTGACTACTATAACGATTCTTTTCAATTGAATTGTTTTTCTGTTTATATTTAACTTTAAGAAATACTCACGCGACTTTAGTAGGAAAGATCTCGCAGATGACACAGAACAACACCGCTTCCGTGCAGCTGACGATGGCTTCAAACACACACGACAGGATGAGGTTCTCCAGCGAGGAGCGCACCAGGTTCAGACCCAGGGCAGCCAGGCCGGAACTGATTAACATCATTACTAGAAGGACGAAAGGTTTCTATTAGATAAAGAGACTGTAATGATCTCCGACACGTTAGCTTTCATCTGTTTCAAAGATACGGGGCCAAACCGCCTAGAATAATGTAGTTTGAGGTGTGCTTGCGCAACTTGCCTGAAAAGATCAGTAGGCTTGGAAGGTTATTGAAGGCCAATTCCCGTAATTAAAACGTTATAAATCTAGTCGCAATCTCATTTCTGCGACAATCAATTTCAAAAACATGTCAGAAATATAAGGAAATTAGAGGTATTTTTGACAGATTGAGACTGAGATCAGACTGTGAACGTTCTTAAAATTACGAGAATTGCCCCTATGGACGTAAAACCAATTTAGTACCCGAAGTGGTTTTACATCCAGGACATTTAAAAAGTAGCGTCGTGAAATTGGAGTACTTTCAATTTTAAGCAAGATATCCTATAGAAAAATGACATAATTAATATTTCGACTGAGTTAAAAATTATTCTAGGTTGGCTAAAAACTACTTGGTGGGTACCTTAAGTACTAATTTCAGTTTTGTTTAAGAGGTGCCTTACGGCATCAAAGTACCTAGTCTTAAATGGAAATAACTAAAGAAGCCATCCCTATCAGTTTTAAATAAGCACTTACCTAACATGAGTTTCTTGCCCACAATGTTGATGGTGAGCCCCACCCACAGCGCCGTGGGGACACAACTTAAAGCTACCACCAGCGTGTGGATGTACACTTTGTCATCCAATGTCTGCAGCTTGCCCTGGGTAAAGAAGACAGGAGTTTAACTAAATGATTCGGAGACTGTAAGTATTGCATATTATTAGGCCTTTATCAGAAGTTTCGAGATCAGTATTGGTTCAAGCATTATGTCGAATTTACACAAGTAATGCGCAATAGTCAATAGCCTCAATATTAAACGTTACATACTGGCCTAGACGAGACTGTATGTTTGCCTGTAAGAATCTTCAGTCACGTCCGACATCTATACTAATATTATAAAGAGGAAAGGTTTGTATGTATGTTTGTAATGAATTGGCTCAAAAAGTAGGTACTGAACCGATTTTAAAAATTCTTTCACCATTTGAATGCTACATTATCACTGATTATTATAGGCTTTTTTAATTGCAATAAAAAAATAAATGTCCACCCGTGCGAAGCCGGGACAGGCCGCTAGTTATCTATAAAATGCCACAAATTGTAAAACTTTGACCGCAAGGACCAAACAATGCTCTTTTAACATGATTATATATTTTGCAATGGACTCTGCATTGCAATGCAATAGTGTTGATATTATATCTTTTATATTGTCAAACTAGCGAAGTAGCGACCCGCCCTGCCTTTGCACGACTTTACAAAACATTGGGATTTCTTTATTATATTTTAGTTAATTACTACACATAATCCTTCCGGTAATAAAAATCTAAATGATGATGACAACCGTATCAAATTCCATTGTCTAGCTTAGAAGAACAATGCAATCACACAGCCAGACACAAAAAGCGACTTTAATTTATACCGTGTATAGTTAAAGATATCGAATGTATATCATATCGTTGCTAATTAGGATGAGATAGGATGATGTACAGCTTACAGTCAGCTCAGCAGTATCGTTGGCGAGTGCCAGCGACACCTCGCACACGCCCGCAGACACGTCTGGGTACAGCGACGAGAACTGACTGAATCTCTCGAACAGGTCAGGGAACCACATCATCAGTGTGTAGTAACTGAAAGAAGAGACACTTTCAATCAAGAAACTTTACAAACGCATGCCCCGTTTATCTTACAGACGATATAGTTTCTCCTGTAGAACAACAAGCTTATTTCTAATGCTTGGAAACATGCTGGTCCTGCTCCATATGGGACAATCTAGAGTCGAGACAAAATTGGACTGGTGGATTTTATTCGTACCAAAATGCTTACATAATCAGCCTATAACGTTCTCACAACTGGCACACAAGGCTCCTCTCTATGAGAAGGAATGGGCTGTAATCCACCACGCGGGCCATTGCGTGTTGGTGGATGTCACGTCTACAATTTTTGGTTCTAAGATATGCTGGTTTCCTCACGATGTTTTCCTTCACCGTTTTGAGAGCAATGGTGATGAAATAATTTAGACAAAGTAAAGTGCCTGTCTAAGAACCTACGACCTACAAGGTAAGTCGTGGCCATAGCCATTGCTTGCCCGGGACGTCTAGAGCATTTCTTAAACTATGTGCCAAATAATACAGTCGAAGTTAGAATACGTCTTTGCCGAAACACCAGGTAATAGAGGTCCAAGAAGTAAAATAAAATGGGATATTATAAATTGCATATCAAATAAATAATAGCCTATCAATACATACTCATCATTTATATTCTTTTTTACATCAAATAACTTACTTCACTACAAATAAACTAAATGTTTAACAAAACTCAAACTGCAGATAATTCGAAATTATACATCAATATGACATTACTTTTTTCCTCATAATGCAATACAGTTAAAATTTATTTTTGTACAAAAATACTACACACATAGCATAAATATTGACTGCACAGCAAATTTTTCATATTTTATTTCAAATTTCAATTTAATTCGCATAATACTAAACGACGTCAGGGGCACCCCGAGGTTCGGTTTGGTTAGGTTCCTTTAAACCCTGCAGATAGAAATAGGAGCCCCGGGGCTCCCTCGACCTGACGTAAAAATCGCTGTACGCTGCGAAAATAAATTGTAGTGTGTTTAATGATATTTTGAGTTGAATATTTTGCTGTGCAATCAGTAATTTTGATGGGAATTCGGAATCTTACTGCATAGAAAAAGGATATTTTTTGATTTGCGTTTAAATACTACCCAAATAAAATTACCTGAACATAAGTCCAAAATCGACGAAACAGCAGAGAACCAACAACCCGATGTAAGGCGGCATGACCAGCATCTTCTTTCTGACCCAGAAGGCATCCCATCTTTGTGCCCAGGTCAGAGGCGCCTTGGTCTCGTTACCATTGTTGTCTGCTGACACCACCTCCTCCTCCTCACCTTCATAGGCACTTATCATTGACTCTACCTGGAAATCGATAGATAGAATACTTTTTTTACTTACTCCATAAATGTTACAGAAATAAATGTAGATATTATACAAAGGGTCACACGACTTTTTAAAAGTGATCTTTTAAAGCCAGCTTTATTAGATAGTTTTGTGATAGTCTAACTCCATACAGTTATCCAAAGGAACCAATGTCCTAAGCTTTATTTCAAGCATGTCAAGACTTGGTTGGCAAGTCAAAGAATGTTGTGTCAATTATTATACTGTGGTCATGTCATGATTAATATTTTTAAAATCTTTTTACATGCACTGTTAACTATTAATAAAGCTGAAGAGTTTTTTGGTTTATGTGTTTGTTTGAACGCGCTAATCTCTGGAACTGCTGGTCGGATTTGAAAACATATTTTTGCATTTGATAGCCCAATACTTGAGGAAGGCTATAGGCTTAGAAGCCGAGGAAAAAGCAAAAAAAATCAGAAAAAACACTAAGTGAAAACACTAAGTGAAAACACTAAGTGAAAACACTAAGTGAAAACACTAAGTGAAAACACTAAGTGAAAACACTAAGTGAAAACACTAAGTGAAAACACTAAGTGAAAACACTAAGTGAAAACGAAGTGATAACGCGGGCAGGCCATGCGATGCGATGGGATGGATTGGGGGAACAAGAAATTTCACGCGGACGAAGGCCGGGCAGAAGCTAATGGTCTGATAAACTAAACAGACTTTGCACATCAAATTAGGTAACCGAACTTGGAGGCTCTAGGTCTAGAAAAATCTCTAAAACGTTAGGACGGTCATGATCTCTGACATTTTAAGATCGTTATTATCCTATCTCTAAAACGTTAGGACGGTCATGATCTCTGATATTTTAAGATCGTTATTATCCTAACACAATACGAAGATTACAAACTCACCGGAAAGTCCTTCTCACTAAGTTTAGTATTAACAACAAATATCCGCTGCAGGACCTGCAGCGCCTGTTCAGCCCTGTTCGCGTACAGCAGGTATCTGGGGCTTTCGGGGAACGGGATGAGAAGCAGCACCACCAGCAGGCTGGGGATCCCGCAAGCTGCGACAAACACGCGCCAAGAAGTGTACTGGAAGTCGGCGCCAGCAGCCGTGAGGTTGAACCGAGGGTCGGGGATGATGAGGAAAGCGATACCTGCGGAATAAAAAGGTAGTAATTAAAGTAGTAATTTTTATAAAAAAAAAAAAAAAACGATTGGATATATAATAACAGACGCACAGATCGATCGATCTGGTTAAGCTACGCTTGCCGCAGTTGGTCTGTGAATGGGTGATCATCTTTACATACCGAGACCCCTGCGTGCCTTGGATAGCACGTTAAGCCGTTGGTCCCGGCTGTTATTCGTGGATCCTTGACAGTCGTTACGGGTAGTCAGAAGCCCTAAGGTCTGACAACCAGTCTTACCAAGGGGTATTGTATTACCCAGTAACTGGGTTGTGGAGGTCAGATAGGCAGTCGCACCATGTAAAATACTGGTGTTCAGCTGCATCCGGTTAGACTGGAAGCCAAACCCAACATAGTTGGGACAGGCAGTTGGCAGACAGTTGGGCTAGGCAGATTATGATGATGATTGGTTTAAGAAATGCATGAGTATTCTTAAATATTTTAGCGGTAATTTGTTTATGCTAACGATTAAGTTCATTTTTACTTATATGTAAAACTGTAATCATTCTTAATGCAGTGTCTTGTCATACTAAACTCACTCACCTTTCACCACACTCACTTTCTCACTTTTCACCTTTTATATTCGGCGGTCATTGATACAAGCATTGCAAATGTATATCATTCATGGATTTTCATGCACTGTCTGAAATAATTAATCTCAGCTTATGTTTTTGTTTCTTTTAGAATATATTTCCTAAATTTGTTTATATTGAAGCAGTCGCATCTACACACTGGTATGTAATCGGTCGCCATCACAATTGGCAGCCCATTGGTATCAGTCCCGTGCCAGAGCCAATATCATTCCGGTTGACCTTAGCCGCGGCGCTGACATTCAAATTCTCGCTCGTACGATAAGTACGATCGTCAATTTTGGCTATTATTGGTGCATTACTAAAGAGTGCGTATATTATTTCCTTTTTGTTATCATTTAATTTTTTTGTGACTTTATTATTGTGAAAAGCAAACTTCCCATTTCAAAAAGCCCCCTTTTTTAAGCGACTTCATTAACCGACTTAAAAAAAGGAGGAGGTATGTCCGGCAATTGTAAATCGATTTCAAACATTTTTATGGATAGGTCATGGCCTCAGGGGTGCTCCCATATAATTTTTATTAACTATGCTTGGGTAGTTTTTGAGTTAGCTTCAATAATACGTATTTTTGCCACTTGGTTTTTGTTGATGATTTTATAATAACTTCCTGTCACTGATATTTACATAGCAAGTGGTGTTAATTTGTGTGGGGTAAGTACAACTTAAGAGTGAAAAATAAAACTTTGTACACAAAAAAAAACACCCGACTTCCAAAAAAGACATTAAAAAGTGAAAAATAACTTCGGAAATCGGTGGCAAACAACGAAAATGCAAACCCAACGACATCGACTTCCGAAATTAAAGTTTGATTTCACTATGTATTGGAAGTCGGTTGTTTTTTTTTTGTAAAAAAGTTTTCAGCTCTGCCACAGTCGGTTAGTAAAAGGTGGTAACTTAACTGGTACGGTATAATATTTCCTTGTGGAAAAAATATCGGACCCCGTCAACATAGAATTGAAAATTCTAAAATTTGAATTGATGTTTTTCTTTTTGTTACTTTTTTTTAATTTTTTTAGTTTTTATTTTGGTATTTTAATTTAGATTGTGTTTAATTTAGTTTGTGATTCTCCTGTACGAGTCGCAATAAATACTTTTTCTTTCTTCTTTTCTTTCAAAATATATTTAGACGGGCAGTCTTCAAGACGTATCCAAAATTAATATCATCCTCTGCAAAAATGAAGAAACTCTCACCTGGCAGCAGAATGGTGCCGAATGTCCAGAACACCTCAAGTCGGCACAGCATGACATCCCGATGCCTAAGAGACAGGAAGTCTCCAAAGTAGGGGAAGATGAGCCCCGTGGCCCCGATGATGCCAAACCCAGAGAAGAACCTGCAAGAGACATAAGTCTACAACGAATAGTTACGCCAAGATTGGTACAAATAAGATATAAAGTGATTGTCTAGTTTGAGGGCCTCTAATTGCTGTTTTCCCGGCCCTTTTTTAATATTGCTAAAATCTATTGAAAGAATGGCTGCCAAGTAGACTAGTCGAACTTTCTCCTGTGTTTCACCATTTATAATGTTCCCAGAGGTCCAGTGGCACATAAAATATTAAAAGCAGAGCTATAAGCTATGCTGGTAGGGTTAAGACAACCTCCGGACTGTATTATCAATACATCTTCCAGCTAGATAATGACTAAAATGAAAGATAGAAATGTGAATCCTCTTAAAAAAAATGGTCCTTCCAGTCGCAAAATTATAATATAATCTTAACTGCCACATAAATAGGAATATCAACAATAGACATATTTCAGTAATAAAACAGCAAATGATTTCTAGATACCTGCAGGCTAAGAACGCTGGGAATGACTGCACAACACTGGATAGGAAGGCTGCCAGTGCATCCAACAGTAAGGCGCCGATGATGGCTTTCTTGCGTCCTCTCGCATCTGCCAGATTGCCCCAGAAGTAGGAGCCTACGCACATACCTGACAAAAATATTTAATAGATCATAACTACTATAAATACATTAGATAATACAAATACGTTTTAAATATATTATACGTTTATAAATACGGTACATTTTACTCTCACTGGCCTAGATCAGGTCCAAGAACTAGCGCGGACGAAACTTTAGCATATACTTATTTGAGGACATTTAAAAATGAAGGCCGCTCTACCGCTAATAGGCTAATTTTAAAAATCGATAAAACAAACATTATTATAAAAATTAATACTCTGACTGTGATTTGGTTAGCCGAAGAGCCGAGTGTGGGTATCGTGAAATGTATTTTACTCAAAACAAAAACGTTTATTGGAATCAAGAAGTTTACATATTACATCAGTGGTGATTGGAGCCTCCTTTTCAGCGTGTAAAGCCTGTATTAGGAGACTCCGCTCTACTACTGCTGCTTTACTTAAATAAATAGTATCCAGATAGACAATATATAATGATTTATCAGATCAAACGTGGCGCTGTACCGTCACTCAAACCATATTAGATTTTTACTGCACCTTTTTTGGCAACTCAACCAGTACATGTTAATATAACTACTTCACTCACCAATAAGCGGCGTGGCAGTGAGCCTGCCCTTATCACTGGAGGACAGGTGGAAATCGTACTCCGCAGCCGGTAGTACGAAGCTGAGGGTGGTGGTGCTGAGCGCGCACACCGCGTAGATCGCGCCGCAAGACATGAGCAGAAGCCATTGGAAGCAGCCGTATCCTGGTATGAGGAAGATACCGTAAGATGTCGAGAATAATGGTAGTACCTAATGAGAGGGATTGGAAAATACTGCAGCAAATCCAAACAGAATATTTGAATTCACATTTTCCTACATGGGCACATATGTAACGTCAGTCTCTTGTTTCAGCTGATAAAGCAACTGGATTGATCGAAATCTGCCATCGATGTAAGACAATCTCAATGAAAATCTGAAGGATGAAAATGGAACCGCAATGGCAAGACTTTCTTCAAAGATACCATTCAGAAAATGAGTTTGTGTACAGCTTCAATAAAATTAACAAAGACTAATTTAGATGACAGTGTTTCTATGTGTAGGAACGACGAGGAACACAAAAGTAGCCAACAACTAGTGGTGACCAAGTGGTAACTGCCGCGACTTACGAGTTGTAGGTCGTAGGTTCGAACCCCGACGGGCGCTTTTTTAGCCTATACTGTCCTACTAACCCTAAGGCCTCCCCCAAATCCTTCCAGGAACTCTTTTCCCGCGCCACCTCGAACCAGTCCTTGCGGTACGCGCCCAGATCATCTTGCCATCTCTTTCTGGGCCGGCCTCGGCGGCAGCGTCCATCTTCAGGCACCCATACACACACAGACACACAGGCAGGCGAATTACTTTGTGTAAATTATTTCAAACCAACTGCTCTCAAAACGGTGAAGGAAAATATTGTGAGGAAACCGGCATATCCTAAAACCAAAAAAATCAAAGACGTGTACCATCTACCAAGCCCCACTGGGCCTGCGTGGTGGATTACGGTGCACTCTCTCTGACCCATAGGAAGTAACGAGTTACGTGGTGTGATTGTGTGAAATAAAACGTGGTGGCGAGAAAAAAATTGCTAACCATATTTCTAGTCTCATTTTAACGTTATCAAGTTGGCAGCAATCTGTTTATTTATAGCATCCACATAAAAAGTCACAAATCAAGGACAAAGCCATACATAACTGTCACAGTCTTTTTTAAAATCGATTCTAGACATTAGCTGTGAATTGAATCGATATTGAGATCACTTGAACTAATGGGTTTTAATAGACGCGGATGCAGTACATTTACACACTGATGTATATTATTGATCGATATACTCATTGGTGCGTGTTGTAGCGGTGCAGTTGATAAAGGGAAGATTTCGAAGATCTGTGAAATTAGGGTGCACTTTTATTAACTTTCCCACGTCAATCATATTTTGAGAGCTAGATGAGGCCGGCATTTTCTATCCAACTACTCTGAAACAAACTCAGAAGTCAGTCTCCTTTAAAGTCCAGACATAATCTTGGTCAGATCACGTGAAGACATGTAGATAAGTGTTTGAAATGCCGTTTCCGATCTGACTACTCTGAGAAGAAACGCCGAAACCAATTCAGGGGTCACAGTTTCTTTTAGTTCAGACTTAATCTTGGTCAGATCATTATGAGGACCATGTATATTAGTGTCTAAAATGGTTTTTTGAGAAAAGTACCACAAATATTTCAGTGTGCCTGTACAATCAGTACACGCATTTAAGTAATCGGGTAACTCAAGTGTTCACTCCTTTATTTCGCTCTATGGAACTACAATATACTGTGTCGATGCTACTTTATTCGATCATCCAGCAAACGTCTGCAAAATTACTGCAGTTGGGTAGTCCAACATATTCTTTAAATTTTTAAATAATGGTACGATATCGCAACTATTATATTCATAGATTTTCCTTCTTAAAATGATTATATTGTTACGTTACCTAGCTAGAACGAAGTAGATTTTCTTTTAACCAATAAAG
Source organism: Globia sparganii (assembly GCA_949316385.1). Taxonomy (NCBI): domain Eukaryota; kingdom Metazoa; phylum Arthropoda; class Insecta; order Lepidoptera; family Noctuidae; genus Globia; species Globia sparganii. The sequence continues at coordinate 22,559,574 of OX438666.1, read as the reverse complement.
AGGTCATTACGCCTCTTATACTTAAGGGCCAATTTAGACACATTGTTTTCTAAGATTTATTTATTTTACGTTTTTCTTACAATACATGCTCTACATGTTATATTTTAGCAGTCGAATCAATACGGGATGATGGTGATGACACTACTGATTTCAGACCACCACCGTCTGATAATGTACTTTAAAGTCCAAATACAGCTGACAAAGTAATCATCAACTAATTCATTACCAACGAAAATCTCTTACATAAGCAGTTAGTTCGCTAAGCCGGTAAGTACGCTAGCTGAGCTCAGTCACAAATTAGATTTATGTCCGACGAAACCGAATCCAATTAATCGGGCAGGCGTCGAGAGGGCGGGACGGTACCGCTGAGCTATGAGGACTTACGCATTTTATTGATATACACAGAAATTAAAAAGGCACCTAGCCAAGGCAATGTGCGAGAATTTTCTCCATATTAGAAAATCAAGATGAGGCGGTTCGGATGAGAAAGAAGAAAGAAAGGAAAAAAAAAAAAAGCACGCCAGTCCCAATCTAAGGATGATTATGTGGATGTCAAAAGCCATGCTTCATAGCTCGGAGTTCTGGCACTCGTTGGAGATGGAACGTTATCAAATGACGACAGTGAACTTGAGGGCTTCGCTGAATGGCAATGTCACAAGGTTCCAAAACCGACTAATCGTTCGGGGTACAATGCTATCGACGAAATATTAACATTCTAAATGAAAAGATTCTGTAAAATTCTCACCGTGATAACTTAGGTGAAGTGAGCGTGAAGTGAACTATCAATAGGGGTAATCCCTAACATCAGGTGGAATGACAGCTCACTTTACCTTAGTTATCACGGTGAGATTTTTACATAATAACATTGCAATAATGCGAGCTGAAAAATATAACCTAGCAACGCGTTATCATTGAAAACAACTGTAGCCTTGAACACTCCATAAAATGTATATACGTAATATACACAAGTACCTGCCTACTTTCACTTTCAAGTACATACGAAATACCTACCAAAACAAACCAGTACGCAACCGATACATTACCGTCCTTCCAAGGTCACAGTGTAAAAAAAGTACTTCGATGACAGTTGATAACTGTTACACTGTGTTTTTTATACTGTGGATAAAAATAGACGCAACAGCTTTACGGTTTAACCGCGAGTGTCTATTTGTAAATTAATTTGCTGACAGACACTTATATACGTAGTTATCTATTCAAATGGATATTGTAAGTGAATGAAGTAGGTCTGGGATTAACAATGGTTAATAACAGGGAAAGTAATTTGCAGTTAAAAGGAAAAACACTTTAATACCTAAGTACTTGAGTATGAATAAAACGTTGAAGACGAGATTAGAAAAAACCGGTCAAGTGCGAGTCGAACTCGCGCACCGTGGGTTCCGTACAAAGTAGGTATGTAACTACAAATTTACGGTTTTCGGATTTTTTTCTTTTACTTGTGCTACATGACTTTGCTTCTTGCCAAATTTCATGATTCTAAGTCAACGGGAAGTACCCTACATATACATATACATTTTGATTCCCTTGAGAGTCTCGAAATATGCGTTTTTTGCGGCATAAAGTTTGATTTTTTCACGGCTCCAAGGGACCGCAGATCCGTATATATGGAATTTAAACTCGATGCCACCACGCGTTCCCGAGATAAAGGCTCTTGACAAACAAACAGACGGACGGACGAACGGACAACAAAGTGATCCTATAAGGGTTCCGTTTTTTTTTCCTTTTGAGGTACGGAACTCTAAAAATGTCACTCTATCTGAAACTTTAAGGATTTGGTGCATGGCGAGACTTTTGGTTACTCCCCTTTTATGGAACAACTTTTTCTTTAAAAAATCAATCAACTCAACTTATCATAGTCCACTGCTGGCCATAGATCTCTCCCCAGCCGATTCTCCGCCTTCTGCATCCAGTTAGTCACAGCCATATTTTAAGATCGTCCGTCCATCTGGTATCTATTGGTTTACACCGTTAGTTTAATACCTTCTTTCAGAAAACCCTAAATAGTTTTCGGATCGACCCCAGACCAAAGTAAGAATGTGTTGTATTGTAACTACTGTTTATGTTTATGTTTGGGATATCGTATTACCCAGTAACTGGGTTGTGTCAGATAGACAGTCGCTTCATGTAAACTATTGGTACTCCAGTTAGACTAGAAACCGACTCCAACATAGTTGGGAAAAGGCTAAACTGATGATGATCTACTGTGCACATGTATTACGTTATCTATGTGTTACAGTGGCGAAGGTACCATACAACTCGATTCCCGCCGGCTTCCCTTCGAAAATTCAGAACACCACCATTCTATAGTCAATTCATCATTGAAATATAATGAAACGGTTTATTGGCATTTTTTTTTTGCTCCGACTTACCTCTGTCATAAATTCACCCTTCGCCACTGATGTGTTATTATATGAATTCATTGTAATTTGGATATATATCTGAACAATCCTACTTCCTACTCCTACTTCCTTACTATCCTACTAATATTATAAATGCGAAAGTTTGTGAGGATGGATGTTTGTTACTCTTTCACGCAAAAACTAATGAACGGATTTTGATGAAACTTTACAGTAATATAGTTTATACATCAGAATAATACATAGGATACTTTTTATCCCGATATTCCCACGGGATCAAAACTTACACGGGTGAAACCGCGGGGCGCAGCTAGTAAACTATATTTTAATTCCAAAGCGTCTTGAACTTTTCCCATATTTCGGGTATTTTCGAGGTTATAACCGCTGAATTGTCATTGGAGCGTAGAATGAAATAGTAAATAAATAGTTGTCTACGTCAGAGTTCTAATAATGTCATCTCGATGTCACAAGGGACTGTGCACTTTGGACATCGCCCTTCTCCGCTATTTTGAGACGTAAACATGAGCTCTAAAAATAATTTTCATTAATGGGTTTTTTGTTTTGTAATGTTGTTTGGAGGATTACTAGTGACTGTGGATTGTGGCTCAGATTGATGATGATAATGACGTTCTGACGCTTGCCTGTTCTTGGTTAAAACATTTCCTATGTTTATTTATTTCGTGTTTTACATGAATAGGGCTCTGTCTGGGCTAAAAGTATGTCGGACTTCTACCAATGCAAACCAATGTGTGACTCCGTCCTCAGTTTTTGGGTAGTGGAACTCTAAAAGTTCCGAGGTAGGAAACTCTTTCTACCCTCCTTATCATGTCCCTGGAAATCCTAGCTTTCTTAAATAAGTACTTATTGTGTGCACACTATAAGTATTTATCACTGATAACTACTGTTATGTCAATAATTTATTTATTTATTAATCACTTCAACGACTTACTCACTAAGGGCGAATTTCAACAGACTTTTATACTATCCTGAGAATAAATTTTGATTTTTTGGCCGTCAATTTATTTCCACGGATAAAAGTTATCTGATCTTGGTAAAAATCAACTCTAAGACATGCACAAACAAAAATCACATACAGTTTTAGGAATTGTGAATTCGTCAATAGCACTTGAAGAAGTGCACAGCATTACCCAAGAAATTTATGCTACGTAATAGATATTGGCCCCGATTCTGTTGTTCACAAACTTAACTAAATTTAAGTTCAGTGCATCTTTATCTTTCTATTTCATTATGAAAAGGACAGATGATAAATATTAGTTTAGTCCTGTCAAATTAGTCAGCGCCTGACGTAAATTGACGTATTTTTAGTAGCCAATTTTTTAATCTCATCTAACTTGTATATGGATTGTCTAATTTGACAGGACTAAACTAATATTTTATCTTCTGTCCTTTTCTTAATGAAATAGAAAGAAAAAGATTCACTGAACTTAAATTTAGTTTAGTTTGTGAACAACAGAATCGGGGCCATTGTCAGTTACATAAATAGTTATAGATGAAAATGAGCACAAATACAATATTTTTTTTTAATACTGATAATGAAGGAAATGAAGTAAATACAATTATCAATAGGTGGAACGTGTCGCACAGGCGACTCGATTCTCCGAGTTGCACCCGTCCTTGAATCATTTTGAAGGATATTGCAAATCCCTTGCTTCATATGGTCGAAAAATTTGACTGCTCAACAACGTAAATAGCGCAATGAATGTTGTTGAGCTGTCAAAAAAGCCATTTCTACTGTTAGTGTGTCACGCAATTACCCCGCTGGTTATGAGTCTCATTCGGTTATTGTCATAAAGGGTTGCAGTAGATTTCGATGCTATTGGTCCGTGCAGCGATTTTATTGTAGTTTCCCATTAGACGGTTCATAGGTGCGGTGCTACCAAGGTTAGTACAACTTGCAGTAGTGGCAAATCAAACCAAATCTAATAGCATTCTGTCGCGGTACAGCTAGCTACACTTAATTCCGCCAAAAGATCGAGAACATTCAGTAAACCGTTCACGATTTTTTAGAGAAGTATTTGGTCCGGCTTTTTTTTCGGGATTCAAGTGAGCACGTTTTAAACTGACTGAGAATTTCAACATAAGAATAATTCCGTGGTGTAAGAAGAAGAATCCCATTATGTTAGTCATGGCCACTAACACGTCCACATATGAATTGCGAGCTTCTAAACTAAATTCTTGGCACCAGTTCCCGTACTGTTATCTCACTCTTAATGCCAGCTGTCCGAGGCAGTAAACAAAGGTTATGGTCCTACTCATTTTTCCCGGGATTTCCTAACTTTCTTATATGGGTGCGGAATTTAAGGGAAAATTCGAAGGCTAAGCTACACTTGCCGCGGTCGGTTCGAAGGTGGGTGACCATCCATTGCATATCAAGACCACTCCGTGCCTCGGAAAGCACATTGAGCCGTTGATCCCGACTAGGTATCATTCGTATCTCTTTGACAGTCGTTATGGGTGTCAGAAGCCCGAAAGTCTTGACAACCAGTCTTGCTATGGGGTATCGTGTTACCCAGTAACTAGTTTGTGGAGATCAGTTAAGCAGTCGCTCTATTCGACTGAAAGACGATCCCAACATGGTTGGAAAAAGGCTGGGCAGACTGATATTATCTCTCCAAAGATGAATGCTACTGCCAATCCAGATCGATGTGCATTAACATTCATCTTTGATATGAAAAATTGATGATGACAAAATGTTCAACTTTTGCCAGTTCGAGGAAATCTCTCACCTATGTTCTATGTTATGGGTTTGGTTTCCGCACCTAGTCCTTCAAATGGACCATTGTGCGTGGGCCATAGCGGCCGTCGGTGGTTATTCCAACCAGCCCATCTCCCTCCAGAAGCTGATTAGGTCTCCTGGTCTATTGAGAACATCTGTGTAGGATCTGGGTGTCCCGAGGTTTCTGATCTAATCTGGGTGACGCCTGTGCACTCAAAGAGCACATGCGTAACGGTTTCTTCAGCCTCCATGCATGCTCTGCACAGGGGACTGTCCGTTATGCCTATAGTGTGGAAGTATTTATTTAGTGAGCAGTGTCCCGTGATGGTCCCCGTCACCAGGCGCAAGCCTTTCCTGACGTCTGGTTAGCCTGCCATCTCTCACCTTAGCCGGGGCCAGTAACACACCTAACTGAATGTCAGCTTCTAAAGTAAATTCTTGGCACAGATTTTCGAACTGATAACTCACTCCTAGTTCCTAACCGCTGACGTCAGGTTCCCTCACCTTTCTTCTAGTTATATCACGAGTTCGCTGGCACTGTTCAATGCCAAGCGCTGATGAGTGTGAAGCTGATGGATGAACTCATTATTATTTACATCGTAATAGAGAAGTTTTTTTTTTGTATTTTATAATAATCTTTATTGAAGTATAAAGTACAATTATGATTTACATTAATTACAATCGAGGAAAGTTAAATTCTAACTATAATGTAGACCTGCCTGATCTAGGTTTAAGAAAAACCTGTGTTTCAGGCCATCAAACATTACATCAAACATTTAAAAAGAAAGACAACGATAAATGTACTAAAAAATAAATTGAAAAGAAAGTATAATATTTCCAATTTGGGTATATTATTTTAAAACTAGATTATGTAAGATATACTATGTTTAAATAAATTAACGAATAACATTAAAGTACATAAAGTGTAGACTATTATTAATTAGGTAAAGGAAGAGACTTATAGTAGAGTAGGTAGATTGATTTTATTTTAAAATTTCTAGTAGCTTTTCCGTGTCTGTATAATTGAGTTTTGCCAAATATTCCTGTACTAGTAAATTACACCTATTATAACTTAAACTATAGTAGTAGTATGGTATGCTTGAGATGATTGAGGTGTTAGTTGCTGATGGTCACATGATTTCCATTGATGTATCATGTGATGGACGGAGCGTTTACGACGTAGGTACATTTCATACAAACTTTCAAGCCGTTATTTTTCGAAATGAATGAACTGATTTTTATGAAACTTCATACGCATAAGTAGGATACAAATATCTAAAAAGTTAGTAAAGAACATTTTCGAAATGTCCTAATTAAAAAAAAGATAACTGAAAATCTATGTTTCTATCGAAAATTTAAAATCGGTCTTTTTTGGCTGTAACACTATTTTTTGAAAATTTTCTTAACTAACTTTTAAGACCTTTGTATCAGCGTATGAAGTTTAATTAAAATCGGTTCATTCATATCGAAAAATAAGGGCTTGAAAGTCTGTATGAAATGTCGTACGTCGTAAACGCTCTTAATGAATGCTTTAATAGTAGATGCACTTCTGACATTGGGATCAAACTTTGATTCTTAAGTAATCTAACCTTACAAGGATAAGATTATTTTTTTGTATAAATCATGCCTACGAAGCCTAGACTCAATTAGGTATACCGCTGAATTTACTTTTTTCAACGGCTCTCTAGAAATAAACTGGAAAACTTGGCACTCCATTTTTAGGAGACCTTGAAAGAATGCTTAATTATTATCTAAGTAACTAGATGTCGTATATTACAGCTAAGACTAAGTTTATGCACAGCATACATAGTCTTCTGGATATTGTTCAAATAAAGCTACTTTAAAACCCAAGTTTAAAATGAAAGACAAAAAGTCATATTGACGCGATCACGTATCTTTGGTAGTTACGACCATTGTAAACAGGTCGATTCTTTACAAATACTTTGTTAAGACACTACAGATTCTCAACGATTACAATAGATACATTCGTATATTCCTTGTAAATTGGAAATTATAGATCTCCTTTGTTGTTCCGATATAAACTTAGGCAGGGCCGTAGCTAGGGGGGGGCATTATGGGGCAATGCCCTACCTTTAAACACGCCCTACCTTAAGAAAACACCATCAACTAAGTTGTGACGAAAAAAAAAATACTAGCTTAACTTAAAGTGAAATTTAAACGATTTCGAATTAACCACGGCATTTTACAATCATAGTATATTAATTCTTTATTCTACTTATAGATATGGCATTTGAAATATGTGTGCGGGATTTGTTCGTATTGCAGTCTATGGAACAAGGAACCCCATAGCCTCTAAAATCCGAGGAAAGTCAATTTTTTTTTGCGAATTCTATTTTGGTCCCGTAGTAAAAGTTGTTAATATTGATGGGTAGAACCCAGAGCCCCCATAAATTTTGACGCATGTTTTCAAAGTCAGCCTATATAACACTACCAGCAATTAAGTATTAACTGACACATAAGTCAAGAAAGCCACAAATCGCTTGTCCAGAACAGATCAAGTAACATTTTTACTTCCGCCCTACCTGTAAAAACAAGTACCCTACCTTAAATTCAAGTCTAGCTACAGCCCTGAACTTAGGTAAAGATGGGAAAATATAAAAGGTAAAATAGGCTGTTCAATAAAACATGAAAAAAATAAACCAACAGTAAAAACAAAAGAACATATTACAAGTATGTAATAACACTTTATTTCTCCCACCAAGGATCATTATGCAAGATTACAAATAGGTAAGCACATGAAACAATGTAACTTTGTCTGTAATAATAAACCATATGCATATTTTGTGCCTGTGTCTGTAACACAGTTTATACTAGCATAGACACAGACGTACTTACACTCTGTCTCAAATAATGCATAAGTAGCGTTACACTTCATTGTTTTTTTTTTATGTTTGATTGAGATGGACAAAATGTATTTGGCTCTTTGATAATAAAGATTATTATTATTATTATTTTTGGGCTACCGGCGGAGCGGCAGCTGAGTGTGGATGTGGAGTTATGGCGCACGCTATGTTCCACTTTCTAAACTGTCCTCTGGTGTCCCAAAACATGCAGTCAAAGTGACCTCTGTGCTGCCACTGACGACGCCGAGGAGCTGGCAAAGTTTTTGGCCAACAGAATTTGGATTACTGTCGTGCCAGCCACACGAAGAAGCAAAGGGACATAAATTACATACATTACCAAACCCACCGGAGTTGCAGGTGGCGTTTCCATTTCCATCAGAAACCTCTTTTTTATGATTGGTCTGCTTACTAAAAAAATACAGCCATCGCTAGTGAGCGTTGACCCACAAAAGACGTCATATATCAGCAATAAACATTATCCAAAAATATTTGACATTGTATATAAACAACGACACTTGTCTAGACTTTAAAATATAATCTCCGAGAGACATAAACACTGAAAAATTGAATTTATTCACTCATCCTCAATCTTCGTGAATTCCAACGATGATGCACGGAAATAGCCGAGCGTTAAAATGACCAAAGACTAGGTCGTATCTCATTGATACGGTGTTTTGGCACACTGTCAACTGTTATGATGGAGACGGAGACCAAAAAGTTATATGAAAAGTACATAAAGAAGATCGTAAGGTTAGTAATGTATTGTGTGTGAATTTTTGGCGTTGGAGTTTTTAATGATACATATTATACAAAAATAAATTATTTTGAAGGTGGATGTTGCTATTTGATATAAATTAATTGAAAATACAAGCAGAACATATTCTTGAAAATAGAATTAAAATTTGTTTGTTTTTGTGATTGTTTTTTCACTTGTACCCTCAAGTCGAACAAATATTCATCAACTGGAAAACGACTCTATGACCCTGAAACAGATGCTTTACCACTGCACCGAAGGTTCAACCTAACCCAGAAATTCTATTTACAGACTTTCTTCCTTCAATATTGATCTGGAAACATCTCAAATTCTGTCAGTAGGTAAATATCAATATATACTCGTATTATAAATCAAAGTCACTTTTGTGTCAGTCTGTGTGGTTGTTCTTCTAAACCACGCTATGTATTTCGATGTGGTTCTCAACATCATTTACAGATATTTTCAGGAAGGCTCAATAAAGAAATCTCGATGTTTTTTCAAGACGTAAAAACCATGCGAAGCACGGGCGGGTCGTTAATGAAGATATGAATTAATGATAGGTAATAAAGTATAGTCCATTAATTCACGAAGTAAATAGAGCTCTCCATAAGATAGTTAACGGAGTCGTTAAAATCAACAAAGTCATAAAGTTTGTTTATGATCGTATACAAATGACAATGCGCGCCATCTGGACGTATTTACTTGTTTGTGTTAGCTGGCTTTAATTGACTAGGTATAGAAATGTCTGAAATTTTCAGACGCATAAATATCTCATATTTTCAAGAGCATGAATGACATTTAAACCAATTTAAGTTCTTATAACAAAGTTGCACTTGCAAGTCAGTCGCAAGTTGTTGTACCCTGTTTTTTTCTGAACTGAATAAAGTTTTTATTTAAAGGGCAGAAAAAATAGAGGCATTTATGATCAACGTCAGAAAGTTGATTCTACGGATAAACAAGCTACAGTCACCGTAATGACAATATACTGTTTATACATCCCTGTTTATATCCCTGTTCCTATCCCTGTTTATACATCTTAGAGTTATGTAAATTTGTCAGAAAACACCCAGATTTCTACACAAATTGCGAAGAAACACAAATAAAATACATTTCGCGACACAATAGAAACAAAGTAAACATCCCTCCATCCCGACTAAAAATGCACTCAACCAGTCCTTTAGTAATGTCCGCTAAAATATATAACAAACTGCCAAATGAAATTAGAGAAGTAAGGAAAACAAATATATTTATTAATAAAGTGAAACAATTTCTGGAATCTAAGTCATACTACTCGGTAAAGGAATTTTTAGATGATAAATCGATCGGAAAATAAAAAATAAATGATTCTTTATACTATTCACCAATGATTCTGTTAAGATATTTATTAAATATATTTAATCTAATATAATAGAAAATTTAATAAAAGATAAATTCCCAGATAAATGATAACATATTCTAATAATAATGACGATAAAAAAATTAATAACAGTACCTGACTTAATTTACCTACTATACAAAACATAATAATAATATACATACATACATTAATTGCTATAATAATAATTTGACAATAAAAATAAATAAAATATCTGACATAATTTACAAATTCTTTTAAAATAGTTATGATATTAATAATAATGACGATAAAAAATTAATAAAAATACCTGACTTAATTTATCAATACTTACTTACACACGGACATAATAATAATAATTATACATAATTGATTTAAATGAATATATAAATAATGATGACGATAAGAATAAATACCTGACAAAAGCTGCCTAACCTGCTTATAAAAACATAGTAATAATATACATACATAAATTAATTTCTTTAATAACAATTTGACGATAAAATAAATAAAATATCTAACATAATTTACAAATTCTTAAGCAATAGTCATAATATTATAATAACATGCATACACAATAAATTAAAAAATCACAATACAAAAATAAATTAAAAATCGGACACAATCTACCAATACTTATACACGCATATATACATCTATTAGATCTACCTACAATAATTAATTCCGTGAATTGTTTTTTTTGGCGCCATCCTTTCTCCTACCTTTGCTGTGCCCGACAGGGTCCATATTGATCTTGACAATATTTCATACCATCTATGTACATAATATGGAATGCAATAAAGAATTGAGTATTGAGTATTGAGTATACTTTAAATAATAATAATAATAATAATATAATATAATATAAATTTTATTTATAAGTAGTTTGTACATGGCATACAGATTTGTCTTATAAACTAAAATGTTACAAGGTAAAACCAGTACAACAATAACAGGGGTCATAGGACACCCTTTTCCTAAACTAGGCAGGAAACCTGTCTGTATCTTAGGAAAGAGTATCCATTATATAATGGGTCTCAGTGGTGGTTACAAAATAGTTGGTACGTGCAGAGGGCGAACAAAGTACTTATATTTAAGGAAAATAAAAAAAAAAAAAGTAATAATAAAAATGTGCGTGAGGGTAAGTGTTTGATAGTATGTGTGAGGGTGTGTTTGTTAGTGAGGGTGTGTGGGTGTGTGTGCGCATGCGCGTGTGCATCTAATATGTATGTTTGTTTGTTTTTGAAGCCCATAGTGTGGGTATAAACCTCATTTTACTTTACAGTGGTTAAAAGCTCCTCGGTATCACTATATGTTAACGTCTGTAGCCAGGAATTAAGTTTGTGTTTTACCTCATACTTCGTCAAGGCGTAGATATTTAGTTGTTTATGGGCTTTATTATAAAGCCTAGCACTTAGGCCATTATACTGTCGTCTTGCGAAAGCAGTCCTACAAGAGACTGAAGGACACAAAGGAAAGCCACAACGTCGCTGAGTGACTAGCTGCTTATTGAATGAGATCTTAGAATGCTTGCGGAGGATGGATCTTAGGATGTACAATTTTCTAACAGTTAGGACATTGCATTCTGAGTATAACATATATGTAGGGTAGTCACGTGGTTTAAAGTGAATTACTTTTAGCACAGCTCTTTGAGCTCTTTCAAGCTTCAATAGCTCAGTTTTATAAGTTCCTCCCCACACCGGGATACAGTACGTCAGGATTGATTGACACAAGGCCAAGTAAACCATTCGGAGAGTATCTTTATCCGCTGAAAACCTTAGATTTTTAAATATGTATATAAGTCTTCTAGTGCGAGAAGTCAATGCCTCTAAATGAGTGGTCCAGTCAAGTTTCTCATCGACAAACACACCGAGATATTTTATAGATTCTACCATCGTCAACGACAGACAAGTACAAGCTACAGTGTTTTTCGGACAGTTGTGGGCTTTTAGATATCCGGTTTCTTCAGCTGGTTGTGGTGTATGCGAATGAAACGTAAGAATTTGGTCTTTATAACATTCAAAGTTAAAAGATTACTTGCTAACCAATGCATTACTCTCCGTAAAGCTTCCTCAGAGTGCATTCCGGCTTCATTCCAATTCTCACCATATGCTACGAGTGCAGTGTCGTCCGCGTAAGTAAAAATATCACAGTTGACGAGAGGCTGATTACAGAGGTCATTTATATAAATTAGGAAATCCTTAATGAGTCATATTATAATAATAAAATTGAGGCTATTTGTTTTAAAGTATAGATATTTGGGCACAAATGCACAAATATCCAGCTCTGATCTGGCTAAACGTCAACCATTTTGCTTAGATTGGATTGAATGAGGTTACGCCATAAAAATGACAACCTTTATTAGCCAAAATTCTTATTTTGGCAATTATGGGTCGTCGTTTTTAGCAGACTGAGAATAAAATGCAGATTCACTCAAATATAAACTGCGTAATATGTGTTGAGAGAAATCATCATCTCATCTTCTATTGTTGAGTACAACAACCTTTTACCCCATTTGGTTTTATTTATCCAAAGTGATGGCAACTGAAACATTTCAGCGTTTCAGAATGTCCATTACATTCATTATTTATTTATCCGATTCCCCTCGATTTTCTGACGCACGTATGAATTCTTTGCAACTAAAATTAATATTCTATTACTCGAGATGTTTACTACGTTTAATTTACCTCCGGCTTCAAAAACTAGGGTAATAAAACGAAAAATTGTCTAAAATTTTATTATAATGTATTTGGCAACGAATTTCATTGTTTTTCGTCAATGTCTTTGAGTAGGTCAGGGGTATTGAACATTTTGCTTTCATGTGCAAATATTTAAAAGATGACAATTTAAAATGATGATGCCTTAATTGCCTTATACGACCCAGATGTAATGTATATGTGGGTTTAGCGCATAAAGTATCATCATTTTGTATTTTATAACCTTGACAAGGTTCGGTAGGATTAATAAAAAGTAATTCAAGTGCACCTATAGAATTGGGCTAGATCATTACGATATATAATGTCTAAAAGATTCCTCGTAGTGTCTCCAAATTTTATTATCGCTAACTTCCACTATAAAAACTTACACTAAACTAACCCTTGTCGGAGAAGGATAAAGAGACATTTAAAAAGTCAAATTGTATTGGATTGACATAAGCTACCGAAAAGCTTAAAGAAAGAAAAGAAAAAATGTTTATTCTGCACAAATAAGCACATTACAAAAAATATATACACACGTACAAATTCCATTGCTTGATGTCAGTGCCAGGGACCAAAGACAATACAAATTACGTAATTACTCTGTGTTGCCACACTGGTTAATTAATACAAATAAATAATCAAAACAAAAGCCAAATATACTATGGTGTCTTTGTAGAAATACGGAATACTTTGAAGCGATGCCACTTGTCTAGGCCCTCTTGAATTCTTGATAGTCACTGTTATGCGAACATAATGTTAAAAACTTTTTACAAAAAAAAAAAAAAAAACAACTGACTTCCAAAACAACACTACAAAGTGAAAAATAACTTTAATTTCGGAAGTCGGTGTCGTTGGTTCAGCATTTTCTTTTATTGACACCGAATTCCGAAATTAAAGTTATTTTTCACTTTGTAGTGTTTTTTTGGAAGTCGGTTGCTTTTTTTTGTAAAAAAGTTTTTTATTTTTCACTTTTTAGTGAGCCAGTTTGTAACTTATCTAAGTTACAATAGCGTGATGTCAACTGCTCATCACCTTTTATAAAATATTGCTTTTCCCGATGCAGGTACATTAATTGTTGAGGAGTTCTCCTTGTAAGAACCAGGTGAACTGGAGCTGATTGAGAAGTCACCATCAGCTCCACTTCACGATACGTATTGTGCTTAGCAACCACATTAAAGTACCTAATCGAATCGCAAACCGTGAAATATTTATTATTGAGTGGTTCCAATGGCCATCTGTGGTCTACATCATCAGTTCCACTTCACCAAATGGTGCTTTCTGAAAGCAAATGCACGAGGTACTATAAAAAATATCCAAATCGCTATAGGTGTGCCTACAACATTTGAGGGTTTCCCTCGATTTCCATGGCATTCCCTTATCAGATTCCAATTTGGTGACAATGGGACCACCTCGGCAACATACCCTTTCAAATAAAAAAAGAATTTTGAAAATCGATCCACAATTGACGGAAAAACACGCGTAACAAACACACAAAAAAAAAACATACCGTCGAATTGAGAACCTCCTCCTTTTTTGAAGTCGGTTGAAAAATTATGTCAACATTTTGACAGTACCTAACACGAAGCACGAAGCATATTGACCTTCATTGAATCCGGGGCCAATAATCCCAAACGTCCAAATGTTTACAACTGCTGACTTCTGTTTACAAGCACTAACTAGTGCGCAAATTCGCGAAAAACAGATTTGTTTTATTTTTAGTGATTCAGGTCGAGCCTAGACGAACAGATGCAAATAAAAAAAAGAAATGTAGTAGGTAATTAGTGCTGAGGTATGCGATGTAATTAAAAACTGCTGAGAGCTATGTTTAATGAATAGGTAGCGTACATACCTACATAAATTTCTTTTTTTTATATGACTGTCAACAAGAGTTCCGTATACAAGGTTACTGGTAACTCGACCACTTCCTTGCTGGAGGTGATAGGGGAGCTAAAATGTGACAAATTAAACCCCCCATATGTACGGAATAAAAATTTTAGAGAAATTAAAAAAAAAATGCAACTACTCGTACAAATAATTACAAATGCTTCTTCTTCTTGAAATTATTTGATATTTTACTACTGTATTAGCTTTGTGTATAATGTTAGCTATAAATAAAAATAATAATTAACCCAATCAACATGATTTGTTTTAAAAAAAATAAAAGTTCAGTGTGAAAATTTGGAGTAATTTAAAATTTCAAATAGCTCTAAAAGTATTAGTTTTCAGCCATACATATAAGGGTTAAATTTGTCACATTTTAGCTCCCCTATCACCTCCAGCAAGGAAGTGGTCGAGTTACCAGTAACCCTGTATAACGAAGGGAGCAGCAGTTTTTAAAAATTTGCATAATCAGCCTATAATGTACCCACTGCTGGGACAAAGCCCTCCTCTCGGTGAGAGGGAGTGGGCCGTAATCCACCACGCGGGCCCAGTGCGGGTTGTTAGATGTCACAAATCTTGGATTTTTTGGTTCTAGGACATGCCGGTTTCCTCACGATGTTTTCCTTCACCGTTTTGAGAGCAGTGGTGATGAAATATTTTTACACAAAGGAAAACGCCTGTCTGGGTTCGAACCTGCGACCCACAACTCGTAAGTCGCGGCCGCTACCACTAAACCAACACAGCCGATCGATTCTGTAAAAATCTCCCCGTGCAAAGTTAGGTGAAGTGAGCTTAGAGTGAGCTGTCAAGAGTATCAATCCCTAGCATCAGGATGACACTGACAGCTAACTCCACGCTCACTTCACCTAAGTTTTCACGGTGAGATGGTTACAGAATCACACTGCTACGTAAGATATGCAGCTGTATCTTATAATAATTTTTATGAAATAATATTTTAATCGTGGCTTAACTGTAGAACTGTTGCGTAGTTAACCTTTCGACTGTTGTTTGTATTACTTTATATTATAGTGTACGCGTCTCGTTTTTAAAAAATATTTATAAAAAGTATGTATGGAAGTCCGTATTTATTTCCCATGGGAAATCTCACCAGACTTTTATAGTTGCCTATCTTTTAATATATGCTAACCTTAGGTTTACCAATAATGAAATATCGTGTTTACTACTAAAAATTACCTGGTATTCTTCCCATTAAAAATGTAAAAAGTAAAATAAACAAATCATCGCACAGACGTAGACTGTTCACATTTTCATCTGCAGACTGTGGCTGGGCACTAATGATACTCGTATAGATGCAGCACATTGAACCAAAATATTTACAACACGAAACAAGATTGATTTCTGACAAATATTATTGTTGAAAATGCTTCAGTTAAAATGCATTCGTGAAAGAATGAGTGTGAACGGTTTGATAGATCCATTTATTTGGCTAATAAAATGTGAAATCATTGAAGAGGTTATTGAACCCAGCTCTTAGCGTAAACTTTTTTTAGACTAATTATTGCCCTCGACTTCTTGTACAGTCAACAGCAAAAGTAGATGATGAAAATCAGAAATTAAATACTAATTAATGAACGCAGTTCGCGCCAGAACTGTGTGGTGTCGAAGTAGTAAATGTTTGGTATAATTTACAATCACATAACGACACTTCGACGCCACACAGTTCTGACACGAACTCCGTTCATTAGTATTGAATTTCTGATTTTCATCATCTACTTTTGGTGTTGACTGTACAGGTGTTTTGACATACAAATATCTAGGTTGAAAAGTAGCCTATTTCCTTCTCCAGGTCCTTATTTTTTCCAATTTCATAATGTTCAGTTGTTCAGTTGTTTAGGCGTGAAAAGGTAACTGATTGACAGACAGACAGAGACACTTATATCCTACTTCCTACTTTCTACTAATCCTACTAATATTATAAATGCGAAAGTTTGTGAGGATGGATGGATGGATGTTTGTTACTCTTTCACACAAAAACTACTGAACGGATTTTAATGAAACTTTACAATAATATAGTTTATACATCAGAATAACACATAGGATACTTTTTATCCCGATATTCCAACGGAATCAAAACTTACTCGGGTGAAGTTGCGGGGCGCAGCTAGTTAGTTATAATTATCATTTTAATTATTTGTATTATGGATTTTCATCAAATTTCTGGAGGCGACTCTATTGCCATAAATGGGGCACAAATCCAGGACTCCGGACTACTTCTAAGGAATGTAGGAGTCGAAATACTTATACGTTTTCTGCGGCATAAACGGCCGTATCTTTTTTTTACGTTAACTTAGAAGTTTGATTTTTTCACAGCTTCGACGGACTATAGACCTGAGTATATGGTTTTAATTTCACTTCGATACCTCTACGCGTTCCCGAGATAAAGGGTCTTGACATGACAGACAGACATTCGGGCAACAAAGTGATCCTATAAGGGTTCCGTTTTTAATTTTTCTGTACAGAACCCTATAAAAAAATTCAACACGCTATTTATATTTCGACACCTCCTGTATTATCCAGACTCATGTACGGAATCCATGGTAACAGGATGTCCCAGCTAGCCTGTATACAACTATACTCCATCACTACATAGTATAAAACAGTCGCTTTCTCTGTCCCTATGTATGCTTAAATCTTTAAAACTACGCAACGGATTTTGATGCGGTTTTTTTTTAATAGATAGAGTGATTGAAGAGGAAGGTTTATATGTATAATGTAGTGTATTTAGTATCAGCATTGCACCCGGGCGAAGCCGGGCCGAGTCGCTAGTTTACAATAAGATGAGAAATTTAAACACACCTTTTTACAGCTTGTTCCACCGATTTTGACTTCTATTCCGTAGGCATAAGACATTAAAAGCAAAAAGTGCTTATAATAACAACTGTTTACTGCTTTTAATGCCATCTTTATGCCTACGAAATAAAACTCAAAATCGATTGAACAGACGGTAAAAAAGGTTTGTTTAAATGTCTAATCTTATTCTAGAGTATAGTAAGTACTAGGACAATCATATTTAAAGCTATAAACGGCTCCGGTCAGTCGTACGTCGTAAACGGAGCTATGTAACTTATAGGTAATGGTCGACACTCTGGGAACTTTCCGCACGGAGGAAATGTTTCAGTTTTCTGTCCGTTCTTACAAATTGTTCTGACTGGGGGGAAAAACCGGCACGTCCTGGAACCAAAAAATCGAAGATATGCGACATCTACAAACCAGTACTGGCCCGCGTGGTGGTATACGGCCCTCTCCCTCTCACCGAGAGGAGGCCTGTTTCCCAGCAGTGGGAACATTATAGGCCGATTATTTATGTTACGTTTTAATATTAGTTAAGAAGTCTAGATTAACCAGATAAAAAAAAATCCATTATTAAAATTATAACTATTATTATTATTTAAAATTATATTTTAAAAAAATATATATTAAATAATAAAATTATATTTTTATTGTTTTTTTTTTAATTATTATTATTTTTTTATAATTATTATTATTTTATTTTTTTATTATTATTATTATTTTACATTATTTTTTATTATTTTATTACATTTTAGGCCGATATTTACTAAAATAATACTGACTAAAATAAAAAATCTAGCCCAAAATATCCAGGAAGTTCTTTCGTACGTATAAGCACTAAAGCTAAAGCCGCCAGTTATCAGCAACTGTATTGTCGATACTACACATTATCTGATATCAATTAGACAATAAAGCTATCGATACATAAGTACATGGTACTGTTATCTATTTTTGTGTCGACAAACTCGTGTGTTGTGTGAATAATGTAATTTGTGAATTAATTAATAGGGGTTGATGACCTGAAGGCCAATTCCCGTATTTAAAAACGTTCAAAATCTAATCTCAATCTCATTTCAGCGAAAATCAATGACAAAAATGTAGGAAAACTAGAGGTATTTTTGACAGAAACTGAGATCAGACTGTGCACGTTCCTTAGTGCTGTTTTAATCTTCTAGAATGTTCAACTATTATTGAATCTTTTATTTCGATTCTTCTCAAGTTTAATAATTAAGGAAGCTAAGACAATTATTATGATAGAACCAAAAATTTTTTTTTTCCAGAAATTTTTTGTCAACCCCTAAATGTGTATGTTTTAAGCACAGAACAGTTAAAGAGGTTAGAAGGGCCTTGTGGGCGGGGCAGGCGCGCCATACATTTGAGCAGACGCGCAAAAGTCGACTGAAATTTGATTCACCGGCCAACGATTCCGCTGTTGTTGTGACAGCGTTCGAAACTCCGCGGAAAAAAAGAATTATGCCGTCTTGCGCGATTACATCGTGTCGGAAAAAAGCCCGGAGTGTAGTGTAGCCCGAGGAGGGATTTATTTTCACTGGTAAGTCCAAAAACCTTAAAATACAAGCGATATTTGTAATTATTACAAAAGTATTACGTAATTTGTAGACAAAAACGATAAAATCGCATTCAGATGCAAAATTATACATTTCTTGCAATACACGGGTACAATCTTGTACGACGTGAGCGGTCGTGCAATGTATTGCGTTCACTGCGAACGTCGCGTGCTTCGAGCCAAGCTTAAATTCAGGGAAATATAAGCGTATCGGTAGTGTTGTACCAAATTGTAAACAATGTCGATATTAAGGGTATACGAATGATTCTTTTCAGCAATATTATAATTAAAATAACTTTGTTTATTAACACTAAGTATTGTTTATCGTGGATTATTAATTTAGTTTATGAGTGGGTTTTTCGTCTAAAAGTTAATTTGAAGTTAGCAATTTATGATGAAAACATGAATTTAATATTTTGTTTTATGTTCCAACAGATCCAGCTACAAGAAAACTGTGGATCGAGACAATTAGTAGAATTGAATGAAATAAAATTATTGTTCAATGTTAAAATATTCTTTTATTTTTTACTTGTCATTTATTTACTTACTTACTAACTTTAGCCTATTTCTTTGTACGCCTAAATGACGTTAATCGCGGACAAAGATAGCCCAGAAGGCCAATTCTCGTAATTTAAAAATTCAAAATCGAGTCGCAGACTCATCTCAGCGACAAACCAATGTCAAAAACTTGTCAAAAAGTAAGGAAATTAGAGGTAAGTATTTTTCACAAATTGAGACAGATCAGACTGTGAACGTTTATAGTTAGGGAGGCGAATAGGGGAATTTTCGGTAATACTCGAGCGTGGCAGTTTGAGATATGAGAGATACCTTAGACCTAATAGAACAACCTTGTAAAGTATTTAGCTCTATATGTAGTGACGCGCGCCTAGGATAGACGATCAGATTAGTAAAAAAAATCGATAGTCTGAAATACTCGAGCGCGTCAGATTAAGATATTGGGGGTTGATTTTAGTGTTTTAAGACTAAATTTAACTAATCTGACGATAAGTCCTTGACGCCGCCGAGACATAGCGTCGCGAACTTGTAAAAAAAAAAACGTTAATCCGGCATTCTCGAGCGCGATTTTTTTTATTTTTATCTTGAAGAATATAATCTAAAACTCACTAAAAATACAAAATCTGCCGGTTTCCGCATGACCAGAAGTGTGCAGGAGCCATTTCGTCTTCCGAAAAACGCGTTGCGGCATATAAACGCGAACGATTCATCTTACAAAAAAAAAGTTTAAATAAACAAAAAAGGTAATTTTATTTTACACAAAAAAGGTCTCTTTACATTTTTGTCCAAAGTTAAAACTTTTTGACTTGAACCATCATAAAAACTCAAACTCCCGGTTTTGTGAGTATATCTCGAAAACTGAGGGTGTTAAAAAAATTGATATGAAATAACGATAATTAAATTACGTATCTCACAATTTTTTTTTTTTCTAAAGCTTCTCGACAATTTTCGTGGACTCGGAAAAAGCTACGCGTATCTGTATACAAAAGTATTATTAACATGTACAGTTTCATATATATTATTCAATAGCCTGTTGATCCTCAAATTGTTTTTTGGACGTACCGTAAGCAAAACGAAGTGAAGAATTGAAGCAAAAAAGAGGAATTTGCCATAAACATGTAATACAGACTGAGCGCTTCCCGGAAATATGCCGTCCTACCAGTATTTTTCCTTTATTTCGCAACATTGATGGTGGGGAAATAAGCGGTAGAAGGGAATTTTCGTTACACCCTAATATATATATATATGTTTATGGTCCCCTACCGTAGACCTATGTGCCCTCAGTATAACGACGATTGAAGAGAGAGAAAAGACCCGACGGTATATTTCTCGAATGTGCTGGAAACTTTGATGAATTGTATTGAGCAAAAATGTAAAGGTCATACATAACAATACAATTTGTATTTCATTTAATTTTTTTTTATACAATAAATAATACAATTCACACTACATTTCATCTACATTTACGTTGGTTGTATCTATCGCTTTATTGTCATTCTTAAATTCCCCGTTTTATCAAGGAGAAAGAAAGGAAAAAAAAGAAACCAAAAAACCTTTTTCGATCAGATTAAGAGAACCCACCAACATTTTTGTCAGATTAAGGAAATATGCTTTCAGGATACCGAGATAAACCTCCCCTATGAAAATCTGACGCGCTCGAGTATTTCAAAAAAACTTTTTTTTTTTGCATTTTCAAAAATTCATCGCAACTTATCGTCACGCCGAAATCGTCAGTTTTTTTAAAGGGAGCTTCCTTGGGGCTTACTTAACACCCCTTCCGAAAATCTGACGCGCTCGAGTAAATTTTTTTTTTTGCATTTTTGACTACTTTATATGCCTACCCCCACCACGCAAACCGGCAGATTAGTATACCGTTGTTATCAGAGGCACTTGGGGCAAACGTAGTATCTGACGCGCTCGAGAATGCCCAAATAACTGTTTTTTTTTTAACATTTTTGAAAAACCGTACACGCCAAACCCACCGCTAAAATGGTTTTTACCATACGAGCTTTTCTTTTCGAAATCATTTAATCTTTCGATTTTGATAGGTCTCGACGGCGCCGTTGAATTACACCATTTAGCTACCTCGCCTCCCTAACTATTATAAAATAACGAGAATTGCTCCTCTTCATAGGCGATTGTTTATTCGCGCACTGGATTTTCAATTCCCAGTATTGAGCCGAGAATTGAGAATCTTTTAGAATTCATAACAAAAATAAGATGCAGTAGAGTTAATAAATACATTTTTTACAAAGTAATTCGCAATAAATTAATTAAATGATATTATGTTAATACAACAAAGGGAAAACATTAGATATGGCCATCAATTTAAAATTTTCATTTTCGTTTTTAGCAAATTGTAGCTTTGTTTTACGTTTTGTTATTCAAATGCCCGTAACGGTTACTCAATGATAATTATGTTCAATAATCATCAAAGTCGTAAGTATAGTTTTCTAGGTTTACGATGGTCGAAAATGGGATTATTTCCGATAAAAACATGTTTTAGAGCATTATCATGATGTTTGATGATTGAAATGATTTTATTATTTTTAGTAAATCTTATCTTTACTTGCGCAAACAGCATTAAGAACAACAGTATTATTACGTAAAACAGAAAGCATAAATAGAAAGAAAATATAAATTTCGCGACAGTATCGGATGTTCTCCCTCAATTTGACAATATTATTTATATGTATTTAAGAAGTCCACATTATTCGTACCGTACCCGCAACTTTTGGCTTTAAAATTAAAACGAAAAATTGCAAAAGTTTAATTAACAAAATTACAGTAATTTTATCGATATAATTTATCGACCTTTTGGTCCCCGTAACTTAAATGAGAATTATAATGCTGTGTGAGTGTAAGTACGTCAAACGCAGTGTTTGCGTTAGTGTGACAACCAATAGCAAACACGCGATCTAAGTGTATGTTGTTTATTTGTGTGCGTAATGCGCGTACGTATGAATCTCTTGCTTGTAGTGGAATGAAAGAGTGGGAGACATGCGGCGACACGCGTTCTAATACAAATCAGGAAATATTTCCTTTCTAACCTCTTTTATCTGTTCTGTGGTTTTAAGCATTCGTAAGTTTCCACAAATATTATTGGTTACATAACATAAATAATCAGCCTTTAATGTTCCCACCGCTGGGACACAGGCCTCCTCTCTTCGAGAGGGAGTGGGCTGCAATGTACTACGCGGGCCCAGCTAGTGCGGGTTGGTAGATGTCACATGCCTTCGAATTTTTGGTTCTAGGACATGCCGGTTTCCTCACAATGTTTTCCTTCACCGTTTTAAGAGCAGTGGTGATGAAATAATTTACACAAAGTAAAGTGCCTATCTGAGTTCGAACCTACGAACGTTACGTTACGTACATACGTACGCTACGAACGTTCGCTCTCTATTTTATATTTGTTTATCTTAGGACATACCTAAATGTTTAAACCCCTACTCAGTAACGAATTTTGTCCATTGAATTTTATCATACAAAACTCTAATTTATTTTATTTTATTTGAGAAACAAACAAATGCAATAATAAACATAAGTATACAATTAGTTCAACAAAATCCAGTTTACACAGATTACTATACAAGTACCTAAATTATATGTACCTAAGTGCAACAACAACCAGAAGTTTACATCGTTAAAGTTTACATAATTTACAATTTAATCTAATATATAAAATTCTCGTGTCACAGTGTTAGTTACCATACTCCTTCGAAACGGCTGGACCGATTTGTATGAAATTTTGTGTGCATATCGGGTAGGTCTGAGAATCGGCTACTATCTATTTTTTATTTTTGCAAAACGACGTTTGCGGGGTCTGCTAGTATTAGTCTATACTAATATTATAAAGAGGAAGATTTGTATGTATGTTTGTAACGAATTGGTTCAAAAAGTACTGGACCGATTTTAAAAATTCTTTCACCATTTAAATGCTACATTATCACTGATTAATATAGGCTTTTTTAATTGCAAGAAAAAATAAAATGTTTAAAAAATTAATGTCCACCCGTGCGAAGCCGGGACGGACCGCTAGTATTATATAACATACTAGCTGACCTCGCAATCGTCGTTTTGCAAAAAAAAAAAAGGGGTATGAAAAATAGATGTTGGCCGATTCTCAGACCTACCCGATATGCACACAAAATTTCATACAAATCGGTCCAGCCGTTTCGGAGGATTTTAACCACAAACACCGCGACACGAGAATTTATATATTAGATGTATATGTAGGTGACATTATTATTATTTAAATTTCAATGCCAAAATATTTCTTATTCAAAATTTGAATTTGAAAAAATTACTCTGACTCCTCTCTCCGATGACTTATGACACTTTCGACTTCCTAATAGATTCGAATTAATCATAGATGATTAAGACGCTCCCCCTTGTCAATGACCTTGAGCGTTTAGTCTTCCCCACACCCCACCTACCCGTACTTCACCTGATAAGTATTACGTAAAGTTAATTAAACTTAGCCATCTACTGGCTCAAGTTTGTACTACTATGAAACTCGATGCACAGTATAATTATATACAGTATTCCATCTTCATACAAACGGACGATGCGCGAGCTATGCCTACGCGCCTCGATCTCGGCATTCGCTCGGCAGGCAGACAGTCGCGACAGTGCCGCAGTGACGAACGGTCGGTGTGTTGTTTTTTTAACAATAACCGCGCGATTTTTTCACTAAAAATAAGTTCAAGTACATATTAAATATGACGAGTAGGATATATTGTGCTGTTTTTGGTTGCATGAATTCGTCAATAACGCATCCAGGGATAACTTTTTTTAGATTACCTGGAAACTCTGAAAGGTAAGACTATAAAATAATTTTACTTACTAGTAGGTAGGTACATAATGTGTCTTTTTAATCGATAAATATTTCCTTTTATCTCCCGAAAAAAACGATGTCTGGATTAATAAAGTGAATAGAGTAAAGGAAAGTGATTGACAAGAGTGAAATAGGTAGTTATAGGCGGTTCATGAATCATGATACGGTAGGTACTTATGCTTGTGTTAAAAACCTCGCGGCATGTGTGTTTTGCTTTGTTAGTTTGTATAATTCAAAGTAAAGACGTGGTATTTTATTATTAATAATAGTTGTTTATTGTACTGTGGGTATGAATAATACTAGAAACAATAAATTTGACCGTCTGTCTGTCACTAGATAGTTGACATTTTTACAGAATAAGTATTTCTGCTGCTGCTATAACAACATATACCACTAAAAAGCGTTTTTTTTTTGTCTGTATTAATAACAACAATAACAGCTAGACTCATGAAATATTCAAAGAATATTTAGATGTTTACAATCACAAAACTTACAATCACAAAAAAGTATATATATAATCATAAAACCAAATCGAAACACAAAGTAGGCAAATGTAATTAAAATGCTGGAGGCGGGCAGCCCTATCGCATGTTTACGTACCGCGCGGCTGTAGGCATTTATGTCCAAGATACGGCCAAGTTACAATACTGTATATAATTATACTGTGCTCGATGGGTTCTTGTTTCTAGTCCAGGAGCCTGCGTACATTTTGTGATCATACATAATTATTGGTAGATACAACAATTATTATTTAATTCTTCTTCTTGTCGTGTCGAACGTTTAGGCTCCAAAATTGTATTAACTTTGACCAGTAGGTACTCTGTACTTTAAGTAATCCAAGTGTGAATGAAACAAAATATATTTGGATATATCAATTAACTTGTATTTACTCATAAAAAAAACTGTTATTGAAAAGTAACCCTGTATAACTGAATTAGCACCTCATCCTGATTGTCAGATTCTTCTGTGTTAACCATGTTGATAACAATTTCATTTGGTTGCACTCGCAGTTCTTGGTAAGTATCTCTGCAAAGCCATAATTACATACAATTTCAAAAAGCTACTGTATTACAACAGCAGGGTAATTGCGTAACACACTATTAGTAGCAATGGGTTTCATTTTGACAGTTCAATAACATTCATTGCGTTATTTGCGTTGTTGAGCTGACACACGTTTCGAACATATGGAGCAATGGATTAGCAATATGCTTCAAAATGATTCAAATTGAGAGTAATAGTGTGTTACGCAATTAGGGTGCAGAACTAAAGTTTTTTTTTTTTTTCCTAAAACTTCTGAAAGTCAGAAAAAACTTATTTAATTTCATAAATAGAACTTCCTACCACCCGAGTCATTTTGCGTTATTATCTAACAGGTTGTATAAATTTACTGGAAATTATTACTTCTTGTAATAGTAACAAACAAGGAATGATTGAAAAAAAAAGGCATGAGCTCCTAGTCTATAATTCAACTTCGAAGTGATGACGTGTCCTCTCACGATTATTTACACTAACACATAACCTAAAATACGTCCTTTCGCTTATTTTAATCAATAATTATCACTAAAAATGTGTCCTGTCACTGTTATTTTCCGCACTAACACTAAATAATAAAAAAACTAAACTAGATAAACAATAGATATTCCAATGATAAAAGAGTAAATAAATTTTCGCGTAAACGGGAGCAGAGAGCGACGCGACACAGGTTCACCGTACAAAGGCCTCTGGCCGTCTGCCGCCCGTCGCCCGCGCACAGACCCGCGAACCAGCAATTCTATTTTTACGATTATCTAATAACATACTCCACATAATAAAAAACCTTTTCTGTCGAATTATTAAGTACATGATTCTTAACTAATACAAAAATGTTTCACTACTGTAAGTAGTAAAATTAGGAATCCTATACGATTTTTGTACGCGAAAAGGGGTCTAGGTAAATAATTATTTCTCTTTATTTAGAAAGTTTTATCTATTTATTTTACAGTCACATTAATAAACTGAAACCAAGTTACAACATATATTTATTTTGTATTTTTTACGTAACAGCAAGATATACTTTATAGAACATGAAAACGGCCAAATTTTTCTGAGATCCCCTTAAGGGGCCAACTGACCTTTCCACGCCAATCATTATTTAGAATATACTATCACGCGATACTCAATCTTCATAGGAAAGGCACCTATAAACTGTAGTTTGGGTGTGTCTAATTGCTCTTATACTTAATCGTTGCTGTTACAAATATTGCTACATCCATCACTTTATGAGCACTTAAAAGGGCACTGATGATTATTGTGTAAAGTGGGTAAAGCAATCATGACCCATCTTGGTCGACTAGAAAGGACCATAAACTGCGTTTGGTGGGTCATAGAGTTGAAGGATTGATTGCTTGAATTTATTATTTACTAGCAGCGCCCCGCGGTTTCACCCGCATAAGTTTCGAACTCGTGGGAATATCGCGTTAAAAAGTATCCTATGTATTAATCCTGGTTATAAACTATATGTATGCCAAATTTCATCCAAATCCGTTTTGTAGTTTTTACGTGAAAGAGTAACAAACATCCATCCATCCATCCATCCTCACAAACTTTCACGTTTATAATATTAGTAGGATTTATTTTTTTCTTTAATTAAAACGGTTTAATACCAATTACAGAAATTAAAGACACAGTTTGCATATACACATAAAAGATTAAATATAAAATCATCAAGTAAAAAGTTAACAACACTTTCATACATCTCTCTTACAGTACTTCTGACATGCCGACAACATCTTCACCCATTCGGACCCGCAAACAGATCGTTTGTTGGATTATATACCCAGGATTGAAGATCCAGGTTTGTACGTTTTATAGGAAGAAAATAAGTTTTGAGACGCGTTCATAAATAGTTAATAATTAGCACATTAGCTTGAATTATTCTTGACTAGTTCCTGCCCTCAGCTTCGCCCGCATGGATGTCGGAAACCATTCCACGGGAACGTGCTACTGGGACAAAAAGTAGCATATACGTCCTTCCTCAGGAAGCCATCTATCTTCTTTGAAATTTCATTGAAATCTGTCCAGTGGTTTAGACGTGAAAAGGTAACATACAGACAGAGTTACTTTTGAATTTATAATATGTATTAAGAGGAATAAATGCCGTTGGTCTTTTCTCCGTAGAAATGGTCTAGCCTGTTTTTTTTTCTGGTTAATGACCGTAGAGCAATGGTTTTTTACATAATGATAAATATTAACTACTTGCATGTCCTTATATTTTCCTTTTTATGATTCATTCTTTCTATAAACACTAGAACCCTCAAAAAATGCTCAAAATTGCCTATCAACAGAGGCTTAGTGTACAAATTTGACAACTATTACATGAAAAAAGAAAAACATACACAGTATATATCCTTCTTATTCAGTTTATGAAATATCTTTTAAATTGGTCCAATATTGGAGGAGTTAATAAAACGAGAGTATAACCTCGAATTATGACTTTTTACTTAGGCTTTTTCTAAAGTCTCTCCGACCGCATTTCCTCTTAAGAATGGATACGAGTATTTATAATAAGGTATTTAGTAGAAGTAGTAGACCCCATTAATGGGAATTCTCGTCCATTGAGGTGACACTATTACTTAAGGACATTATTTCTGTTCTATTTCTGCTACGTGTTTCTGAATAAGAATGGAAGTTTCAGCTTGAAACTTCAGGCAATTGTTCATTTTAGATACTTAGCAAGAAATAGGGAATAGGCTTCCGATCTACATAGACGAATCTTTCCCTCAGCCAGGCCAACATTAGAAGTCCACCTACATAAAACAAAATGAGGGCAACATTCACGTAAGTTGGTAGGCAACCACGTCATACGAGTTACCCTAATTTTTGACACGGTTTTATTACCTAAACATTTTCAGTGTTCATTCATGTTTCATTTTCATGAAATTAGATTGAGTAAAACACGGTTACAGAAAGTTAGTTTATTATTATTTGCCATGATAGAGGAGGCCATAGCAACACGTATTCTGTAAAAAGTTTCAACCAGCTATCTATTACGGTTTTAAAGATACCACCCCGTTACAGACCCATGCAACGGACTGACAGCGTAGTCTTAGTAATTGGGTACCTTTAACTGCCCCGTTCGTCTCGTGGTTGAAAGTGCAACTGCTGAGCGTGGGGTTGATTCCCAGGACGGTTAAAGTGTTAGTGGATTTTTCCTTTAGGAATTTCATAGTAACAGCTCCAAGTTTGGAAGTTGACGGTGTGATCGTGGTTCGTAAAGCATATTGTGAAGCCGTTGGTCCTGTGCCTGATCTCTCTCCGGTCGTTTCAGATTAACGTCCCATTGGTTATGAGAGTGAGGGAAGAGTGAATGTACCTGTCTGCGCGCACATTTGTGCAATAAACATCTCCCGCGTCGAAGGCTAGTCTTTGTTGATTGTCTGCCATGGTCAAAATACGGTCTGGAGGACTATACGAGTATATAACTGGGTACAAAACATTAAAAGAGACGATAAATTGAAATATTGTAACTTTATTCCATGTTCCTTTTTTTTTTTTAAATACCTACCTCCTACAACAACAGTTACCTACGTCACAGTAATAAACAATAAAATCCCGAGACTTTCCAAAAGATTCTTCAAACGAAACAGTTAAATAATAATCCCACTTTGATCGCCATGCCAGCGTTTGTTTTGGCGGCAAAACTTATTTTCGGTCGCGTTTCACGGCCATTTTGTATTGCGAACATTCAGCCTGACTACCACAGACTATGTATAGAGCCTTGGCATTTGCGTATTTAAGTAAGTGATACACGCACGGTATTCTGGATTTCAGGCATTATAAAATTCCAAAGTGTCAAACTTTTCAGGTCAATTAATGCTACACGCAGTGAAAACTGCTTCTGAAACGCAGTTATATAAATTAAAGCAACAAGTAGATTAAGCGCAACAGGCCATAAAAGCATACAGCTAAGGAATTTGAATACAAGGTTGACTAACAAAACTTTTCTAGTAAAACATATGGTACAGGTTTGTGTTTGAAACGATTTATTTGCTGAGCGGAGAAGCTACGAAAAGCTACTGAGTGTAAATTATTGGCATGCTTATAGGAGGATCTCAACGTCCTTATCCTAACTTAATTAATATTCTTCTTCTTCGTGGGCTGGCACGACAGTAATTCAAATTTTGTTGGCCCAGAACTTCAGGACTCAATAAAACTATAGATAACAATTTAAACGGCCTACCTTCTTGCTTCTATTCTGACTAAATTCTTGCTTCTAGTGTGGCTAAACATCGCCACACTTTCAGCCTCCAGCCTGACCTTACAAACCACCATAAAAAGACACCCGCCATCTATATTTATCAACCGAGCTACATTAATAGCCCCGGCCTTGCCCCACAACCTTGATGACGTCACCGTGTCCCACCCCTAGTTAACTAAAAGCTTACGACTAATGTAATGACGCTTGTTATGACCACCTCTAGCTAATGACGGTGGATGATTGAAGGCTAGGACCTTGAGGAGAAGGTTCTACCTGACATCTGATGCGAGGTTGTTGTGACACACTTGAGTTTGATGAAGTATCTAGGTAGTTATCATTTTAATTTGCTTCAGGGTTATTCATATTAAATGTAACTTTTTAGGGTTTCGTATCCAAAGAGTGCCAACGGGGCCCATAATACTAAGCCTTCGCTGTCCGTCCATCTGTATTTTGATTGCCGCTTTAATAACAAATAATAAAAATAAAATAAAGTTAAAAATTAAAGTGTCCACACAAGAAACGTGTTTTTTTTCGGCGTGTTTTGCCTTCGTGTGCGAGTCTACCTCGCACTGGGTCGGTTTTTTAGCTTTTTAAGGTTTTTGAAGATTTCCTCCACGGCTAGCGTGAACGCGCGATGTTAAAGCAACTTTAATTCGAACGATTTTTAAAGTCAAAGACAGTTCATTTATTTCAAGTAAGTAAGAGGCACTTTTAAACGTCAAAAATTGTATTGAAAATACTCACATAATATTTATTTACTTAGTTTGAAGACCTTATTCATATTTACGGATGATATTTATTGTTCTTGTCAAAATACTATTAGGATAGTTGTATTTACTCCGCGCCCTCGTGAGGCCCAGTGAACGTTAATTGTAGTGGCCAATGTGGCCATAGACAGGCGCGAATAAAGGGCGGGGAAGTGTTGCTGGATACCAGTATTTTACATGAATCTACAGACTCAAATCATTTATTTCAAATAGGCACATAAAAGACACAATACACTTTTGAACGTCAATAATTACAATACAATAAAATAGAATTGATTCTAGTCGCCTCTTCCAAAAGGTAGTTTTCGTGTGGAGAAGAATAGGCAAGAAACTCTATCGTTACTCCTTTAAAATGTTTTACAAGGTTTTGTATACATTCATTATACAGGGTTATTGGAAAAACATTAACAACCTCTTAAGAGGTTATTGTAGGTACTCATCATTATGAACAACTTTTACTATGGGACAAAACCTGAAATCGCGAAAAAAAAATCTGCTGTTCAATGAACATAAATGTAGGGAACAGCTGATTTTTTTTGGGATTTCAAGTTTGGTCCCACAGTAAAAGTTTTCTACCACAAAAGGTAAATCAATTACTTATGTGATCGATACATGGTGCTCAACTGCTCACATATTATTTACAAATATTGTAAAAGTAGGTGATTTTCCTAGAATTTTAACAAGTGTGTGAGTTACAGTAGTCACAGAATGTAAAAATCAATGACATAAAAATATACAATTAAATTAGCAACCAGTTTGATTTTGTCTAGAACAACCAGTTTTATTTTGTCTAGAGCAACCAGTTTGATTTTGTCTAGAGCATCCAGTTTGATTTGGTCTACTTCCTATCAGACCTCCATGTCATGTCTAGTCATGGAGGGTATCGTGTTCGATACCCCCTTGGTAAGACTGGTTGTCAGACTTTCGGGCTACTGACGACCCGTAACGGCTGCCAAAGATTTACGAATGCCAAACGGGACCAACGGCTTAACGTGCTTTCCTAGGTACGGAGGGGTTTTGATAATTATGTAAAGATGGTCACCCATCCGCGACCTACCGCGGTAAGCGTACCTAAACCTGATCGATTGATCCATACGGCTGTTAGCCACAAGCCTTAGCTACAAGTAGGTAGCATGAACATTAAACCATTTCAAAATTATACGTAAACGCGATCTCTAACCAAACCGCCCTGTAACATATCTACCCCAAAAACAACCCCTAAATTCCTTTCTATAAATTTCACCATAGCACTAAGCTGTCACGCACGGATTTTCCAAACACCACACTACCGTGGGTGGAAAATCCCACCGGTTGCGGCAATCATTACTTATGGCACGCTGGCGCCCCCTGCCGGATCGACCCGTTGGTGACAGTGTTGAATGTATTTGTGTTTACCGTATTATATGGACATTGCTGAATTGCTATTTTAATAGTTCTGCGTTTGTAGAAAGTTTTGCTTTGCATCCACACTAAAGTTTTATAGAGGTAAAGTTTGTAAGGGAGGTTATATCCGAAACTCCTCATCCGATTTCAAAATTTCATTTAATGATGGAAAGCTACACTATAACCGAGTGCCATTGGATATATTTTATGGTATACCTAGTTGGCTTCCACGTGGACGAAGTCGCGGGCAGAAGCTAGACTAAGTTTACATAACTTCTGGGACATAGGCTTACTCTCTTCAAGGGAGTGGGCTGTAATCCGCCACACGAACCCAGTGCGGGTTGGTAAATGTCACATGTATTCCGAGTTTTTGGTTCTAGGACATGCCGGTTTCCTCAATTTTAAATCTTTGCAATAAATCGATATTTTCATAGAATTAGCCAAATGAATTCCTATACAAAGCTATCGTTCCAAGGACAAAAATGTTAAAGACAGTACGACATTATTTCAAGATTTAGCTAGTTTTAAAAGCTTTTTGAGAATCCTCTGATCATGAGTTTCTATGTAACCGTTTTCCTAAAAAAGTTTTCATTAAGAATAAACTATGTATTGATATTTTCCCTCAGTGTTTTTTATACAAGGTTAAATTAAATTAGCTAGCGTAACTCCGCAGACAAGATATCTAAACATGATAAAAAAAAGAAATTGATTTGATGATGTTTTTTTTTTTGGGTCAACATCCACCAATAGTTTGTAGTCACTTAGAATTTCACTTTAAAAATCAGTTTATTTTTGTGTAAACTTCACAAACGGGGTGTCGATATCTCAATACGACAAAACAGATTTTATCAAATTCTCACACCTCAAGTAACAATACTACCAGCGGGCATTGATCCCAGAAAAAAAAAACACATCAAACCTTTTTTATTTTTTCGTGTCGATATCCAAATATCGATACCCGTCACATCTGCGGAGTTTCGCTAGCTAATTTAATTTGACTCTGTGGAAAATTAAACAGCAACCATTTTCCTTATCCATGGCATCACACATTGTAATAGTTAGTAACATCTAAACAATTACGCCACAGACTCATTCTCAGTTTAACTCCGGACCAAATGGCGGGCACACCACAACGGTTAAAAAGATTTACAATGAGAATAACAAAGAAATATAAACAGTTGCTGAGTGATTGACATTAGCGTTTGTAGGCTGTGTAATATCAACGTTTTATGTACTATTAGATGCGGATAAATGGGAAGTTTTATTTGTTGAGGTTGGATTTAAAAATTAAAAAGTTAGTGTCGGTTTCTCTCTCAACATAGCAGCTGATAGGGAAAACCATCAATCGCCATTTGCATTCCACGATAAATGGAAAAGTATGGGACAAGAATATCAATCGTGATGGCTTTTAATTCAATTGCTTTTCTTCTACAAGAACCTACCTAGCTATGTTGTGATAGCATTATTTTTCAGTCACCTAATTATGTAAAGACATAGTAAATTGCACAATATATTAAGTATATAATTTAATTGATATACATTTCTTTGAATTGAATTTATATTAATTTTTAATTTATATTAATTTTTATTAAGTTAAATTATTATAATTATTAATATTAAGACTAATGATGTAGTGACCAATGTGGAATGTAATTTTTTTTCTGGCTTTACGATGATTATTTAATTTTAAAACCACTGTTCGATACAAATGTAAATTTGTTGAAGAAATAATAATAAAATATAGTTGAGTTTTTGTGTTAACTTTACCTAAGCTACACAGGACGATAACACTCTTTATTTTTCGAAAGATCTTATAAGTTTCTAAGTTTTTTCCTTATTAAGAGAAACCAGCACCCTAGTTGCGTTTAACACACTATAAATCTCAATCTAAATAATTTTTAAGGGTATTGCTAATCCATTGCTTCAGTTTACCAAAACCCTCAGAGGCAGTCTTTAGCATAATTATTATGTGAAGGAGATCAAGAGATCCACCGCTGAAATACTATGAATTCCAAAATCCCAGGTACCTACTAATTATTATTACAAAACTATTAAGTAACATAACGAATACACTACGCACGGTTCGGTCTTGACCGAATTCTATATTTAAAAGCGCACGTAACAATCGCACGCACGTAAAGCGCGCAAAATGTGTGTTTACATGTGTTTCGCTTTGACCGAATCACCCATGAATGTAATTATAAAATTTTTTAGTTCCTAATTTATTATGCAGCTTGTTTTTAACACAGTAAAGCTGTGTAACTCCAGTTTATAATATGTTGCTTATGTAATAAATAATAATAGGCTCCCGACCGATTTCGGTCGCAGTGGTCAATCTCAACGGAGATTAGCCAGGTACGCAGGAGATATTATAGTGCACAAGTGTGTGCGCAAACACAGGTGCACTCTCTGTTCCTTTACTCTCATAGTCCGATGAGACGGCAATCCGACGCGACCGGGGAGAGATCAGGCGCAGGGCCAACGGCTTTACGTGCTTTCCGAGGCACGGGTGTATTAAACCGCCAACTTCCAAACTCCGAACTGTTACTGTTACGAAATTTCTAATGGAAACCCCAATAACACTTTGTCCGACCCGGTTATCGAACCCAAGACCCCACGTGCAGCAGTCGCGCTTGCAACCACGAGACCAACGGGGCAGTCGGGGCACAAGATAATTAAAAAAAAAACTCAAAACATTTATTTCAAATAAGCCAATTATAGGCACTTTTGAATTGTCAAGGGTCGGTCAGTCAGAAAGATGAAGCTAGCTGCCCATTCCAAAGCGTAGGTACCTGTGGAGAAGAACGGGCAAGAAACTCCAAGGACACTCTTTTAAATCATAAAATTGTTACAAAAACCTTGGTTACATAATTCATGTTGAAATTATACATGTGAGAACGATGCAGAAAGACGTACGTTAAAGGCGTCCGTACTTAAAAGAACAATTCCTAAATGAAAATAAATTAAAATAAGCCGTGGCGGCTAAGAGATGACCAGTCCCTACTGACGGCGCCCGTTCACGAACATGACGTATGGATCAGCATCAATCATCAATACTTAATATGAGCCGACTCTGACCCTACATGAATAAAACGGACAATTTATTTCAACTATTCCTGCTCTCATGAATAAAACGGACAATTTATTTCAACTATTCCTGCTCTCATGAATAAAACGGACAATTTATTTCAACTATTCCTGCTCTCATGAATAAAACGGACAATTTATTTCAACTATTCCTGCTCTCATGAATAAAACGGACAATTTATTTCAACTATTCCTGCTCTCTAAAATGTTTTTCATAAAAAAACTACCCAGTAGGGGTGTTTTATCGGTTACAGATATACCTATATAAGAATCAATGCCTAGATTTTTCCCAAATATGTTGGGGTCGGCTTCCAGTCTAACCGGATGCAGCTGAATGTCAGTATATTTCATTAAAAAGAATAACAAACTATCCAATAGGGATATTTCATCGGTTACAGACATACCTACCTATATCTTGACAAATTAATTCCACACCTAGGAACTTCTCATTCCCACTGCAGGGCAAATACCTCTTCTCAAAAAGAAAAGGAATGAGCATTGATCTCCTTACTTTCTCGGCGAATTGAGACTTATAGGTATACAAAGTTGATACGACAGAAAGGCTTTCCTTTAAACTGCTTATACTAGGTACCATTTTCAAGCTCTGTACCAAATATCATTTAAATTGAAACAGTAGTTTAGTCGCAAATGACTTTTTAAGTTTTTGGCCCGTTTGAACATGATGTATTTTTCTTAACAGCTGATTATGTCTATAGGCATAGGTCATGCACCTTAAAACGATAAATCTACGATACGTTGTTGCCGCTCTTACGCAAGTCATAAGCAAATACGTCCTACAAAAGAAAGTGACAATCCCATTAGCAAAACATCACGCGCGTAAAAGAAATAGAAATAGGTCAGTGTGTTGCTATTGCATCTTTGGTCCTTGCGAGGGGGGCCTCTAAAAACTAAAAAACTTGGTTTTTCAGTGCGCCAACGCTATCCTTCCGGGACGTACGTTACGTAACACGGAAGTCCTGTGCCGCTATTGTTTTGTCGAACTCGTGCGCTGACAATTGTGATTTTGTTTTGTTATTGTGAATAGGACACTTCTTTCTTTTTTTTTATTGTGACAAGACACGTAACTTGCTATTATAATTATTTAGTGTTAGTGTTTTTTTTGTGATTTACTGTTTTTTATTGTGATAGGACACGTTATTAAACTTTGGTTGTGTGTGTGTGTATACCTAATTAAAGTGTTCAACAATGCCTCGTCTAACTTACACGGCGTCAGAATACACTGACATGATTTTAATTTACGGTGAATGCCGTGGAAACGCAGCATTAGCTCTGCGAACATACAGAGAAAGATATGGTGACAGCCGGAATTGCCCTAGGAACGCCCGCACCATACAGTTGGCAGTACAAAGATTACGGGACAATAAACGTGTAGTGCCGCAACAGGAGGGAGTGCCACCGCGGCAAATACCCGCTGCATGGGACGAACGAATATTAGATCATTTTTCCCGCAACCCGACAACGAGTCTGCACAGAGCCGCCCGGCAGTTTAGATGTTGCCATAGAACCATCCACAAGGTTCTAAAACGTAACAAACGCAAACCTTATAAATATCGGAAGGTGCAAGCTTTGTTATCGAGAGACTTACCGATCAGGAACAGTTACTGCCAATGGCTATTAAATAAAACATCTGAAGACCGCCATTTCTTAACAAATGTAATATGGACCGATGAGTGTACTTTTACTCGGAACGGCATCTGGAATCGGCAAAACCTCCGGTACTGGAGTTTGGGAAATCCACACGTGTTTCGAGAATCTGAACACCAGTACAGATTTTCTCTCAATGTGTGGGCTGGTATCCATAATAATAATATTATCGGCCCTGTTTTTATTGACGGCACCCTTACAGCGGCGAAATTTTTAGATTTATTAAGTGGTCCTGTGGCCGAGTACACTGACCAACTACCTTTAGCCGTTCATCGCAAGTTGTGGTACCAGCTGGACGGTGCGCCTCCACATTCTGTGATGGCTTCCAGGGAGCGGCTCACAGAAATGTTTGGGCAGCAATGGATCGGTCGATTCGGACCTGTTCGGTGGCCACCACGATCTCCGGACCTCACTCCCATGGATTTCTTTTTGTGGGGATACATTAAGGGTGAAGTGTATGCCTCCGAGGTAAATACAATTGTTGAACTAAAAAACAGGATTATTTTAGCATTTCACAAATTAAAGTGCTTAGCGACGGACAGTGATTTAATTAGAAAACTAAATAACAATATTCTCCGTCGGTATAATTTGTGCATTAATGTGAATGGAGGACACATAGAGAATTTAAAAATTTAGTGTTTTTGTTGTCGGCGTACTTCAAAACTATCTAACATAACAGCCAGCGCGAGCGGAGGCCTAAGCCGCCGCCCGCGCCACCGCCGGCCGCCCGCTTCGACACGAAACACATGCCGCGCCCCGTCGCGCGTGCGACAACGTTGCCACTTTGTAAGGTCAGTCGCCAGGTCCAAGTTTCTATGAAATTTGGGTTTTTCCTTTATTTACAAAGAGTTTTACTCTGATTTGTAAGCTATTTAGTTTGTTTGAAAAAAAAAAATTCTCAATTTTGGAGCTTTTTATTTTTATACCTTATCGAATTAATACTAAACACGTATAGTATACGTAGTGTAATTTAATGCCCCTCTGTCGTATCAACTCTGTATACTTAAGTCCAAATTAAAGTTCCTTCACGATGTTTTCATTCAACTGTAAGTATTTGCATGCGTCACCTAACTCAAAAATACCCACCTCTGTTTACCTGTAAGTCTGCTCACCCACAAACCGTGACACTGCTGGTACAATCGAAACAAGGTTAATTACGGAGGCGAGCGACCGAATTAGACACAGACAGACAAACAGAACGCCTGGCGAAATGCATTTGAGCATGAGAAAATTTGGAAAAACAGATGTAAAGTTTTTGTAGAAAACTCAAATTTTTGATCATTACTATTTTGAACTGGTGTCACAGAATACCTAATAGTACTTCGTACAGAATGGCCACTCCCTACCCCGCGCTGACATCAGATACTGCACCTCACCCCCGCACACCGCGACTTAGTCGGCGGTTCATTAGCTCGGGGCGCTCACAAAAAACCGCAGCACTGTACTGCTGACACGAACACACAATTTTGCGATTTAAAAGTTTTAATCACGATGGTTGGATATTGTGATGCTTTTCCGAATTAGTATTTACATAAATGTTTGTAGGATATCGCATTTTAATATCATGCGATTTAATAACCGATTACTTATTTATAGATAATTAAGTCATTTAAACGAAAATATTTTAGTGTAAGCAATATTTAGTTAGGTACCATAATTTGGCATTATTGATTGAATAGATAAACGTCTTTTAAACTAACTTTAAAAAAGGAGGAGGTTCTCAATTCGGTTGTATTTTTTTATGTTTGTTAGCTCAGCACGCCGTCATTTGTAAACCGATTTGGAAAATAATTTTTTTATTTCAAAGGATATACTTACTTCCAGATTGTTCCCATTGTGGTAAAAATTCAGTTCTATGACAGGATCCTCGAGAAATCGAAGGAACTCTTCAAATATTGTAGGCACACCTATATTTATAGTAACTCGTGTATTTGCTCTCAGAAAGCAACATTTAGTGAAGTGGAACTGATGATGAAGACCACAGATGGCCACCGGGACTACTCAATAATAAGTATTTCACAGGTTGCGATTCGATTACTTTAATATGGTTGCTAAGCACAATTTATGCTCTTCACAATGCGAATGGTGAAATAGAGCTGATGTAGGAGTACCAGGAGAACTCCTCAACAATTAACGTCCGTGCATCGGGAAAAGCAATGTGTATTTTGTAAAAGGCGATGAGCAAGTTGACATTAGGCTATTGTGCCTTAGATACATTATAAACAGACCCACTAAAAAGCGAGAAATAAAACTTTTTTACAAAAAAAAAAAACCGACTTCCAAAAAAACTACAAAGTGAAAAATAACTTTAATTTCGGAAGTCGGTGGCAATAAACTAAAATACAGATCCAAAGATACCGACTTCCGAAATTAAAGTTATTGTCAAAAAGTTTTACTTATTTTAACTAATAAAATATTATTTTTATTTCATTACAAACCCGACTAACTAGATAAACAATTGAACCCCGCTCGTACAAGGTCACGTATCGTCGTCGCTCACCGCCATCTTTTCTACGCTACGCACGACAGCCAACCCTGCTAGAGTTCACGCACACATTTGCACGTGTACTAACGTCATTTGGCTATGTAGTAGTAGTAGGTAATTATTTTGCGCGCGTTGTACGGAGTGTCCGGGGTGTGCTGGTGTACTGATGGAGAGAGCCCTCCTCTAGGTGAGAGAGTGGGCCGAAATCCACGACGCGGGCCCATTGCGGGTTGGTAGATGTCACATGTCTTCGAATTTTTGGTTCTAGGACATGCCGGTTTCCTCACGATGTTTTCTTTCACTATTTTGAGAGCAGTGGTGATGAAATAATTTACACAAATTAAACTGCCTGTGTAATGAAGCTCGTAAGTCATATCATATAACATCATAACACATGAAAATCACTAAATTAAAATAGGAACATGCTATTATTTGCCTGCGGAGCAATTGCGTAACACATTATCAATCGGAATCGGTTTCATTTTGACAGTTCAAGAACATTCATTGCGTTATTTACGTGTTGAGCAGACAAATTATTCGAACTTATGAAGCAATGGATTAGCTATTTGCTTCAAAATGATTCAGATTCCGATTGATAATGTGTTACGCAATTAGGGTGCTGGTTGGGAAAATACTTTTTCAAGTGTTTTTTTTTTTTTCACTTTATTGGCATTTCCAAGACACAAATTTCATGTCTCTTTTTTAACTATATATGTTCATAATCTATTGTGATTAAATCGAAAGATCCTGTATTATAAACTAAGAATCTACGCAGATATTGGTATACAAAGACACGAAAGAGAAAATAAAAAACCAGTAAAAGGTACGCAAATTAGTGCGGGGCGCATCTTTAGTTTAAAAATAAGCCCAAAAATATATTTTACTCGTTAAGGTAAAAATGTCAAATCATTACTTCCAAGGTTCCCTTTGTAATTTTGTATATGCGCAGGAGTCCCGCGCAATAATGTCGCGTGTGTGGGCGCAGGTCAATAAACCCTATCAGCTCCCGATATAAAACGAAATGAGAAATGCGCTGAAAGTGTTATAGTGAATTGATATAATTTATATTCCAGTAAACAAATGTAAGATTTTAATTGATAAGATTCGACGTTGATATTTTTATTTAGTGGAGACAATTTGATCTATTTTATGTTGATATAAACAGTGTTTTTGCTTTATTTTCATGCAAACTTATGAGGGAACCGTGTAATTACTTTTATGACGCTACAGTACCTTTTTTTTTGTTTTTATCTGATGTACGAGTATGTACCCATCTGTTTTATTGTATCTTTTAGTCTGTGGTAAATAAATTTATTTTCTTTCTTTTCTTTTACTTTGTAAACATAATTATTTATGAAATTAATTTCTGTATCTGAAGTGTAGTCGCTTCAGCGGTACCTAAGGTAGGTATTTTTTTATATCATGGTTTCATGTAGATAGAGTTCTTTGAGCGATATAAAAAGAAATTCCTACACAACATCAGATGCTAATTAATTAACTGACAATTGACAGATATTTGTGAATGAGATGCAAACTAATATAATTTATTCGTGTTTTCAGAATCCGGAAATGGTTATCGTGTTTTGAAGTAAACCAAAAAAAAAAACATCAATCAATCCAGTTTATCGCAGTCCACTGCTGGACATAGGCCTCTCCCAGGCTGCGTCACAACACCCTGTCCTCCGCCTTTCTCATCCAGTCCATTCCAGCCACTTTCTTTCGTCGTCCGTCCATCTAGCTGGGGGGCGTCCCACACTACGCTTGCCGATACGCGGTCTCCACTCCAGGACTCGTCTGCTCCACCGGCCATCGGTCCTTCGACAAACATGGCCAGCCCACTGCCACTTCAGTTTGCTTACTCTGCCAGCTATATCGGCAACTCCGACTCTTTTCCGGATAATTTCATTGCTGATTTAAAAGCAACAAAATTCTGAAGAATTCAAAAATATTAGCTGTCTCTGTAATGAAAGAAGCATTTGCCTTGCAGTAGAACAGTTAAGAGACCGCGTATGGGTTAACGTCAAGGAGGTGGTGAGAAGGAGAAGGTTGGTGGAGTGACAATCTTCGCAGTATGTCTGGTAGCAGCTAATCAATTCAAACTCAAACTCAAAGCATTTATTTCAAATAAACCAATTATAGGCACTTTTGAATTGTCAAGGGTCGGTCAGTCAGAAAGATGAAGCTAGTTGCCCATTCCAAAGCGTAGGTCCCTGTGGAGAAGAAAGGGCAAGAAACTCCACGGACACTCTTTTAAATCATAAAATTGTTACAAAAATCTTTTTTACCTACAACATTCATGTTGAAATTATACACGTGAGAACGATGCAAAAAGACGTGCACGTTAAAGGCGTCCGTACTAAAAAGAACAATTCATAAATTAAAATAAGCCGTGGTCGCTAAGAGATGACCAGTCCCTACCGACGGCGCCCGTTCACGAACATGACGTATGGATCAGCACCATTCAGCTCAACCATTTTGAAGGGAACCCAATGATCCAACACATTGTAATTACAATTTAACTGTAAAACAGAAAATCTTTTCTCCCATATTCGTTTTCTTAAAACATCAAACACAAATCGACTAGTAACTAACGCACAGACAGACAGGGCAATCTCAAAAGACGAAGATCATATCGCAGACATAAACAAAAGACGAATTCGCAAGACAATGGCCCCAATTCTGTGGTTTACAAACTAAACTAAATTTAAGTTCAGTGCATTTTTTTCTTTCTATTTCACTATGAAAAGGACAGAAGATAAATATTAGTTTAGTCCTGTCAAATTAGTCAGCGCCTGACGTAAATTGACGTATTTTTAGTAGCCATTTTTTTTAATCTAAACTTGTCTATGTAATATCTAATTTGACAGGACTAAACTAATGTTTATCTTCAGTCCTTTTCATAATTAAATAGAAAGAAAAAGATGCACTGAACTTAAATTTAGTTTAGTTTGTGAACAACAGAATCGGGGCCATTGTATAACAGTATGACGATAGTCTCACGTCTGCCTCGCCTTGATCGACTTGAGTGGCTTGGTTGGTTGGCTTTGGTGGTATATTGGCAGGAATTATGGGCAAATCGCTATCAATAAGCCGCTGCTCCCGGCTGTCCTTTGTGGATCTTTGACAGTCGTTACGGGTCGTCAGAAGCCCGAAAATCTGACAACCAGTCTTATCAAGCGGTATCGTATTACTTAGTAAGTAACTGAGTTAAGGAGGTCAAATAGGCAGTCGCTCCATGTAAAATACTGTTACTCAGCTGCATCCGGTTAGACTGGAACCTAACCCCAACATACTTGGGTAAAGGCTAGGCAGATGATGATGCGAATTACCCATCAGATATATACGGTGACTGATAATTAGTGACCGATACTTAAACACGTGCTTGTACTCATGATAACAAACAACTTTTACTACGGGACCAAACCTGAAATTGTGAAAAAAAAATCTGCTGTTCAGTCATATATGTTCGCCTAACTGGTCAAAATGTAGGTACTGAACAGCAGATTTTTTTTCGCGAATTCAGGTTTGGTCCCATAGTAAAAGTTGTTTGTTATCATGAGTACAATCACGTGTTTAGGTATCGGTCACTAATTACCAGTCACCCTATATAGCTATCTGATGATTTGGAAACCAAACTATACAAACATTTGAGTTGCTGGATGCAACACATGTCTTGCAAGATTATCATAGCGCGTGGCAAATGGATGAGACCGAAGGAAATTGTTATAGTCTTTTACGGAACGATTCTGTTGTCTTAGTCTATCTCATTGAAAAAATCATTTACTTTTTCATCGCCATCATCATTGCCCACTGCTGGACATAAGCCTGTCCCAATCTTTACCTTTACCCCTGATAATATACCCATTCAATAGATTTTGGCCTGCTATAAAAATAAACATGAATTGGTTTTATAAACTGCGAAACTTCAGTAACTTTTCCAGGACTTTTGTCTCTCTTTTCAATTTTACATTCTTTTAAAAACAGTTACGGCTTATAACACTTCAAAGCCAGGTCCCCTACTGCGTAGGCAGGGAAAACCCGGCGCTAATGGGTTCAATCGATTCCTCGTCTAGCCATTGGCATGGTGCGTCTGGACCGGAAAACTAATATCCGAGCCATTTAATTTTCCCCTTATTTTATGTGAAAAATGTTTTAGATTATGTGAACAGATGTAAGAAAAGTAAATGGAGTGAGAAGGCTTATGGTGACAAAGCTGAAGCAAGCCAGTCAATGAGGGCTAACGTCATCATTCGCCCTTATCCCAATTCATTTGGAGTCGACAGCGACGCAACATGTCAACAAAATGAAGGCTAACATATGTTTAGACTAGCTGCGCCCCGCGGTTTCACCCGCGTAAGTTTTGATCCCGTGGGAATATCGGGATAAAAAGTATCCTATGTGTTATTCTGATGTATAAGCTATATTACTGTAAAGTTTCATCAAAATCCGTTCAGTAGTTTTCGCGTGAAAGAGTAACAAACATCCATACATCCATACATACAAACTTTCGCATTTATAATATTAGTAGGATATTGGTACGAAAAACATCAATGTAGTTTTAATTTGTGCAGACACACGAAACATTCCTTGATACCTCAAAAGTAATAGTTACACATTTTATTCGTCATCATCGTGCATTTATCCCAAATCATCCTACTAATATTATAAATGCGAAAGTTTGTATGTATGGATGTATGGATGTTTGTTACTCTTTCACGCGAAAACTACTGAACGGATTTTGATGAAACTTTACAGTAATATAGCTTATACATCAGAATAACACATAGGATACTTTTTATCCCGATATTCCCAC
This sequence comes from Globia sparganii, assembly GCA_949316385.1. Taxonomy (NCBI): domain Eukaryota; kingdom Metazoa; phylum Arthropoda; class Insecta; order Lepidoptera; family Noctuidae; genus Globia; species Globia sparganii. The sequence continues at coordinate 22,515,743 of OX438666.1, read as the reverse complement.
GGGATCAAAACTTACGCGGGTGAAACCGCGGGGCGCAGCTAGTATTATATATGATTGTCGTAGCGTGTCTTCTTTTTCCAAACATTTCTATCAGCCGACTTATTAGTACTCACCCCATATCCCCTACACAAACAGCCCTATTCAAACTTTATGTCGGCTCTGAAGCGCGGTACTCATTGCGCAGTACCTCACCTCTCACCCCCGCTGACAGGTGAAATTATTACTGCGCACCGACTCGCCTCATGTTCCGAGCCGCATAAAGTTTGAATCGGGCTGTATATTGCCTCAATGCTTAGCAAGGTGGATAACTAAATAAACCCAGTCAAAATTATTTTCTCCACATATTTTTAAACAAAACTTCAAGACTCTTGAAAGAACATAATATTTAACCGCATCGTTAGTAAAACGAATGATACATAATAAACTAATACTCTAGTAAATGATTGTTTTGGTCACTCACCGGCATGATGCAGCGCCGTCTCGAAGGGCGCCCTCTGCACTCGCTCCTTGCTCTCTGCCAACAAAGTATAAATACATGAGACGGTGTGCCAACAGCTGATCGTCAACACAACACACCGATACTAGCGCGAGCTGAGCTACGGGTAAGGAAAATTGTAGAAATATTATTTAACACGTTCAGAATATAAGGCTCGTGTGTAGTGCTGGGGAGTTTGTTGCGCCCCTTCTTCTCCCCAGCGAAAGCACTAGGAAGTAGTGAAAGGCGGGCGTTTTAGGGGACCGTCTTATGTAATTTTGAAGTTCGAAAAGTGCTGATTCTCAGACTAATATGAATTTAAATGACTTTTGATTGAGCTTTCTTTGATTGTACGACAAATACCTACGTAAAATAGAAAACTGTACTAATATTAAAACGTAAAAAAGAAGACTGTACTAAAATTAAATGTCATACAAAGCACCAATATTATTTTTAATTCGTCATCATGCAAGCAGCTCTCAATCTTTATGATGATCGTAATGAAGAAATATTCTTTCAAAACTTTAATAAGAATAAAAATGGATTGATTTTCGATGAAGACAATAAATTTTATTTAAGCCACGACAGATTTTCAGCTCACAGTATATGTATGAAACAGTTCTTGCGCATATATATTATGTTCAACATTGAGTGATGTCTTATTTTAAAGACTTATAATATCATCCACTCTCCCGAAATGGGTTCTCAATCATTACCACAAATGGTCTCACAAACAATCAAACGTAACCAATAATACATTTTAAATCAAAATAAAGCTGTAAGTAGGTATACATAATAAAATATTATCGCAGCGTTATCGAACAATAAAACATGGGATAAACAATTTTTCTTTCTTTGTAAAACGAAATCTTATAAACAAAACAGAACGTAAGGAGGTAGACGTACTCGTAGATTTATTTTATATTTTACTAGTTGACCCGACAGAGGTTAGATGTCCAAATTTCAATATAGTTCAATACCATGTTCATAACAAAAACCCTAAGGAAAAAACACATTCAATTTTTCCTGAATTTTCCAATTTTCCAGGCAAGTTTTCAGACTATCACTAACATTTTATAACAAAAGATAGTCAAATCGGTCCAGACGTTCTCAAGTGATGCCTTACCAGCCTCTTTGAGGAGTGGCTAGAGAGAAGCGCCACGATGTCCTCACCTTCCGCCTGACGCAGGTCCTCACCGAGTCACCGGACATGGTTGCTTCGGGGAGTTCCTGTTCCGTATAAGGCGCAAGGAAACGCCCGAGTGTCACCATTGTTTGGATCGCCCGGAGGACGCGGTGGAGCATACGATGGAGGTCTGCCTGCCTTGGGCGGAGCATCGCCGTGTCCCCACGGCGGCGATCGTCAGCGTCGATCTCTCGCGTCCGGCCCTGGTCCAGGCCATGGTACGGAGCGAGAGTGCATGGGAAGGCGTCACCGCCTTCTGCGAAGCGGTAATGCTTGCGAAGGAGGTGGCGGAACGCGTGACGGAGAGGCAATCTTTGCGCCCTTATACCCCTATTCGCCGCAGGAGACGCCCTGGGCGTCGGGAGTGGACAACCGATTCCCGGCCACCGTAGACGCGGGCTTGTGGACGGCGAAGAATGGGCAGCTCGCCGTCTGGTAAGGACCAGGCCCGGGTCGACGGCGCGTTATATTCCACGCGCGCCTTAAAGAGATGTCAGCAGCAACTAACGGGGTCCACTAGGGCCGATGCCTGTCAGGGTCGCGGTTTGTTCGAAAGAGATACCGTGGCCCCTGGTTTTTAGTCAGTAAAATTCTGACACACCCTCCGCTTAGCCCAGAGCGGGAGAAAATAATGTTTGTTAGTTTTCTACAAAATAATTCCCCAAGTGGTGACAGACTACTAGCCAATCGCCTATAAATCTAAAATAACCACTTCTTTCCCGTAAACTGTACGATTTTGTTCTATTCTTGAGAGTTCAAGAAACTCTGAAAGTTATTTATATTTAAATCTTCGTTTTTTCTCGACGGTAGAGAATGTATTTTAAAAGTGCATACATTATTTTCACGTATCACTGTGAGAGGTAAACAAACAATGTTTAATTTAGGCAATTATTGAGAACGATAGCCTCCTTATCATCCCTTAAGCTAAAGTGTCATCTGAATTCCTGAATTCTGAATTTAATACATTTCAAATGCAATAAAATGGTGTTTTTTATTGACAACAGCATCTCAATGGGTGTTATTTTTTTTTTTTAATATTATTTTCTCGCGTTTAGTTTATAAATTGCACTGTACTATGCCTTGGGTTTAACGCAGTACGCAGTACGTTGTTATCGGCAAAAAATTAGCATTGCCCAACTTCCTAACAAGGGGTACCTACCTATAATAAATTAAGCCTAATTACTTTTGAAGCTACACAATCTTCAATGTTATAAATTGCTTAAATTGTGAGACAAAAGTTATATTCAGTTAATTAGTCGTATGTTTACGTATTATTTCATTAATAGTTTCAATGTTTTTGTTTGACACCTGATATAACTATCGGTACAAAGTCAACGGCCCTGCAAAGAAAGTGTTTATCTACGTACTTACTTATTTACCTAATCATAGTCACAGTGAAATAACTATTATTACATCTATAAAGAATGTATCAGAATAGTGTGGTCGAATTTAACGGTAATTTAAGGGACACAGACCATCAAACTGAATAACTTTCTCCATTGGACCAACATCGTCATCGAGAAAAAAACGCTGCCTGATACACATTAGAGTCAGTTTCCAGTTAACCAGATGCGCCTGAAATAAGCCAAATTTTTCAGTATTTAACGAAGACTCATCAAACCTGACCACGACAACAATAAACATGTAAGTATTAAAATAATATCGTTGAGAAACCGGTATTCTGATACCCTAGCGAATATCTAAAAAGTGTATGACCATAAGAAGCAAATATACATTAAAAATGGTCACCCATCCACCCAGCATTCGAAGCAATAGCTGCTAATTAATCGCGAATCTCTTAATCACATAATTAGTTACTACCTGCCTAGCTTCTGCCTTCAACTTCGTCCGCATGCTAATTTTAACATAAAATATTTTCGGAATCGGATTAGGAGTTCTAAAGTTTACCTGCTACATACAAACTTACAAATCTTACCTATTTATATTAGTAGTATAGAAATTAATTATTAGGTAGTATAGTGAAAGTGTAATGAGCATTTTTGGTTTTAAATATTTTATTTTGTCAAGGCTAGGTTGTTTGCCTGAAGCATTATTTATTATTAGCTATTAATTACCCACTGCTGGGCAAATGCCTCCCTACTCTTTTTCCACCTCTCTCTGTCTAGAGCTGCCAAAAACCAATCTTTCTTGTAGGAGCCCAGCTCATCCTGAAGCATAACTTAGGGAAAGTTTTCGTAGGGAAAGATATCCAAATAAGGGATGAACAGACCGTCATGGAATGCTTTCGGAATAATAAAATAAACTTAGGTTTTGGTCGACTGCACATCGCACGAGTTTCAATAGAATGAGAGGCCAGTTTATACCGGTTTTGTCACCATAGACATGGTGCCTACAGTACCAATTTACTTATTACACATAATTATGTAACTCATTATTATACTTATATTGTTACATAAGTACGGTAGTTGCTATGAAAAAATGATAAGAACACACTAAAACTCAAGAAAGGAAATACTTCATTGTAAAACAATATTTTACGATTATTTGCGATTTTATAGTTTTACATACAATAGGTACACTATTTATTTATTAATAACCAAATTATACATTAACAGTTTGCACCACACACAAGTTATTAGTCAATATTAGTAATTACACATGTCATACAATCTTAAAATTAGTTTGATGGAGTTAATTGAAATGAAACAAAATTGGTCAAAATTAGATACTTAGTAGGTAATAGATAAAATAAGATAGAATTAGGATAAATTGGAATAGATTTATTAATAACAAGTAACTATTTTATTTACTTTATTTACTCCAAGGAGATTGTACTAAAATTGTATTGTGTAATGTGTTTAATTTTATTGAATTGTATTGTATTGTTTATAGTATACATAAAGAGTATTCTATTTTATTAGTACCTATTGTATGTAGAACTATAAAATTGCATTACTAGTGTAATAAATTAAACCGAAACCTTCAACGAGAGACGTTGTTGGACAAATCTACTACCTAGCCACAGCCACTTACCAACACACTTACTTACTTCTTAGTTTTCAAGACCAATGCGAAAATAGCAGGAAAATCAGCAGATAGAAAACTGTAATAGGTATTCTGATTACAGAGCTGCACTTTAATTGTGTAGCACACTATCAAGCACAATCTGAATCATGTCTAAGGATATTAATTACCAATCCATCATCATCTGCCTAGCCTTTTCTCAACTATGTTGGGGTCTGCTTCCAGTCTAACCGGATGCAGCTAAATGCATTTTACATGGGGCGACTGCCTATCTCACCTTCACTACTCAGTTACTGGGTAATACGATACCCCTTGGTAAGACTGGTTGCCAGACTTTCGGGCTTCTGACGACCCATAACGACTTTCAAAGATCCACGAATGACAGCCGAGACCAACGGCTTAACGTGCTTTCTGAGGCACGGAGGGGTCTTGGTATGTGAAGATGGTCACCCTTCCACGTACCAACCGCGGCAAGCGTAGCTTAAACTGATCGATCGACCCGTACACAAGCTCCTCATATCATATATAATTACCAATCCATTGCTTCATATGTTCGAACATTTTGCATGCTCCACAATGTAAATGACGCAGTGAATGTTGTTGAACTGTCAAAATGAAATCTATTGCTACTGTAAATGTGTTACGCAACTACCCCGCTGGCTATACTACAATTACCCCGCTGGCTATGCTACAATTACCCCGCTGGCTATACTACAATTACCCCGCTGGCTATACTACGAGTACAATTACCCCGCTGCCTATACTACAATTACCCCGCTGGCTATACTACAATTACCCCGCTGGCTATACTACAATTACCCCGCTGGCTATACTACGAGTACAATTACCCCGCTGGGTATACTACAATTACCCCGCTGACTATACTACAATAACCCCGCTGGCTATACTACAATTACCCCGCTGGCTATACTACAATTACCCCGCTGCTTATACTACAATTATCCCGCTGGATATACTACAATTACCCCGCTGCTTATACTACAATTACCCCGCTGGCTATGCTTTAATTACCCCGCTGGCTATACTACAATTACCCCGCTGGCTATACTACAATTACCCCGCTGGCTATACTACAATTACCCCGCTGGCTATACTACAATTACACCGCTGGCTATACTACAATTCGTACGTGTGTCATGTCTTATCTGGGGTGCTGCTAACCTGACTGGATCATTATTTCAGAGGTCGCTTCCGTTATCAACTTGTGATGATGAGTTACAAATTGTAGTCATATTTTTGTCTGTCTAGACTGCAAAAAACGGCTGCTAGTCTAAGGAACCTTAGTCAACAACTAACAGACTTAAACAACTGGTCAGCATCGTAATTGCGTAACACTCTAACAGTGGCTTTTATTTTGACAGCTCAACACCATCCATTGCGTTACAAATTTTCGAACATATGAAGCAATGGATTAGGAATATCCTTCAAAATTATTTGAATGTGTAACGCAATATGGAAGGTCTCATGTGAATGTTTACCTATCCTAATAATTTAATGAACAAAACAAGCTACGAAGTTTCACCTATAATATTGATTACCAATATAACCATATTAATCTCTCATATTAATTGCAACTGGTATGAACCAACTCCTAAACCTTCAAGGATAACAGACGTGACGCAAAACAGCGTTATCAATGTTATCATTAATCCCGACTTCACTAACAGGCGTAGCTTCAAGTACCAAATCAGCCCGCCTTAAAGCTCTCACGAAACAAAACATAAATTAAAAACAAACCAGTTAATTAAGAAATGTTTCCACCACAAAGTCAAATGTATATTCTGAGCGGCATCTGTTTAATCCTAAATTAATCCTGTGACAAACATATCAACACCAATCAACTTTAATTGTAATCTATCTACATTGCAGTACTTACACCACCAAGAACAAAAAAAAATCCAATTAAAACCGGTGAAATCCAGATTCACCCGGTTCAAAGTGGTTCCAACAATTTGTGTTCGCGAATTGCTTTTATGTTTGACTGATTGATAAACAGATGATGATTGGTGATATCTGGTAATGATTAAATGTTGTCAAAATGAATTGGTGTTGTCTGTCTGTTATGGGAAGTAATATTATTGCTGATAGGTCAATTTATAACTGACGGGGAAATTGCAATATTGTTGAAGAGTTGCGTAAGACATAGGATACAAATAAAACGTAGGCTGAAACGTCCTTTTAACCAAATAGTTATATCTGCAATAGAGTTTCTATATGAATAAAACTGTACATTCAGTCAATCAAAATCTATCTCGAGCATAGTAATGCCAAAAAAATCAAAATCAAAATATTTTATTTCACATAGACACACATTCCCTTGTAGGCTTACAAGGGCACTTATGAAACGTCAGAAGCTAGGTGCACGGTTCCAATTGGTCGTTTCCTATGGAGAAGAACCGGCAAGAAACTCCACGGTTACTCTTTTAAAAATAATTGGCTTTTACAATGTTTTCTAATTACAGTAGGTATGGGAGGACAGCATAATGCATCAATTAAGACCTCCTTTATCTAAATGAACCATGTTCTACGACAATATCGTCATCATAATCAGCCTATAACTTTGCTGCTGGTACCACAGGCATCCTCTCTGCGAGAGAGACACACACATAACACAATAGGTACGTAATAGATAGGTACTTAAGTACTAAAAAGAATAAAATTCATAGCAATGCAGAAAACAAAGAAACAATTAATAAATCTTTCCACTTTGTCTAGCCAGAAACTGCAGCAAAAACTTATACTGCGTAACAACTATGCATAGTTCCGTGAGTAAATGCGCAGCCACTAAGATAAAAACATTATTGAACTACAAGGGGAATTTTTCGAAAATCTCAACTGGTTACTTGCCATGGGTTTCAAATAAGCAGTCTTGAAAGCAATTCTGTTGACTACATCTATACTTATAATAAATCTGTAGAGAGGTCAATTCTGTACATGAAATATATTTCCAAAATAACTATCAGCGGGTGATTAGTGAACGTTACTGACGCCAAAAATGCAATCAGTAAAATTTTTGTCTGTCTGTCTGTCTGTCTGTCTGTCTGTCTGTATGTTCGTTATAGAAACAAAAACCATTCGACGGATTTCAAGGAAACTTGGTACAATTGTTCTTCATACTCCTGGGCAGGTTATAGTATACTTTTCATCACACTACGATCAATAGGAGCAGAGCAGTGAAGGGAAATGTTGGGAAAACAGGATTTCTTTTTAGGTGAAGTAGTAATAGGTTAGTAGTAGTTAGTTAGTAGTAGGTAAGTTTTGGTTAATTTATGTTCAGTTTTTTTTAATATTAAGTAGGTAAAAGCGTAGGTACTTTTATTAATTATAGGTATAGGTATTATTAATTATAGTAGTTATAGGTATTTAGTTTTAAGTGAAGTAGGTTTTATTATATATTATTTTATATATTAGACGTAGTTATATATTTTTAGTTATTCAAGCCCCAAGCGGACGCCGGCGTCCGCCCGCTATTGTCTTGAAAAACGCGTTGAATGAGAAATACGCGTTCTCAAGAATCGGCAGAAGAAAGAGCACATCGGTTAAACTCTATGAGAGTTAGTGCCTCAATTTCCGGAAGTCATTATTCCACGCGGACGAAGTCGCTGGCAAAAGCTAGTTGTAAATATAGTGGTGTCAAGCGTCAGTGAAAAGTGGGGTCTTGGTTAGATTCCTGGATAGTAATGAAATTTTCAGTACCAGCCCGGAGTTTGGTTTATTAGGGGCGACTCCTTTTAAAAGGGACTTGCAACAATGTTTGGCAAAATATAATGTAAGTACCTACAAAAAAGCAAAAAGCACAAAGAAAAATGGAAAAATACAGCGAAGATCTTCGCTCAGCAGAGACAATCTGTACTAATAATAAAGCTGAAGACTTTGTTTGTTTGAACTCGCTAATCTCCAGAACAACCAGTCGGATATGAAAAAAAAAATATAGCCCAATTCTAGAGGATGGCTACTTAGCATCACGCTAGAACACTTAGGAGCTGAGCAAAAAAAAACAAAGAAGTCGATAAGAACGCCAAGAGAAAACGAAGTTATAGCGCGGGTAGGCGATGCGATGCGACGGGGTGGGACGGGGCAACAAGAAATTTCACGCGGACGAAGTTGCGGGCAGAAGCTAGTAAATAATAAAATAAAGTAATAAATATTCATTCAGAATTTAAATTGATGAAATACTAACAGTAAAATCAACAATATAGGTTAACTGACAAAAAAAGCACCTCTGCCTACGCTTTTAAGAAAAACAGGTGTAATGTTTTATAATGTCCAAACATAGACAGATAAGGTGAGAAAAAATTCAAGCCCCAGTTCTGTCTGCATAATACCAGTATTTAGAAAGATATCAGCTCGTATCGTGGGGCGGTCGAGTGGCCACGTTATTAACTGATAAGTGGCAGGTCTGCGTGCTGTGGCACTCACCTTGATACGCCGTCATTAACGCACCATTACCTTTTTACTTCCTATTTTCCCAAAATAAAGGGATTTTTTCAGTCTTTGGGGGATAAGGTGGTAATTCACTCATAATCACTCGATAATTTCCCCACTGTTGGGACAGGCCTCCTCTTTTCGAGAGGGAGAGAACTTTGATCTACCACGCGGGCCTAATGCGGGTTGATAAATGGCACTTGTCCGATGTTTGGTTCTGTCTGGGCCATGCCGGTTTGCTCACGATGTTTTCCGTCATCGTTTTGAGAGCAGTGCTGATGAAACTCATCATCTGCCTAGCCTTTTCCCAACTATGTTGGGGTCGGCTTCCAGTCTGACCGGATGCAGCTGAATACCAGTATTTTACATGGAGCGATTGCCTATCTGACCTCCACAAGCCAGTTACTGGGTAATACGATACCCCTTGGTAAGACTGGTTGGTTTCGGGTTTTCTGACTACCCGTAACGACTGTCAAAGATCCACAATTGACAGCCGGGACTAACGGCTTAACGTGCTTTCCGAGGCACGGAGGGGTCTCAGTATATAAAGATGATCACCCATCCACAGACCAACCGCGGCAAGCGTAGCTTAACCTGATCGATCGACCTGTGTGGCTGTTATTATTTAGATGAAACTATTTACACAAAATATATCGCCGGCTTGGGTTCCAACCCACGATCTAGAACTCGTAAGTCGGGACCACCACTGCATTTAGTGCAGCGTGTCAATTGATGGGTTTTAAGTCTCATTCATAGTTTAGTCGGTTTTGGGACAATCTGTTATATTATAACACGAAAAGAACTCTGAAGGCCAATTCTCGTAATTTAAAACGTTCAAAATCTAGTCGCAGTCTCACCTCAGCGACAAACAAATGTCAAAAACTTGTCAAAATGTAGGGAAATTTTAGGTATTTTTGACAGATTGAGACTGAGATCAGACTGTGAACGTCCTTAAAAATTACGAGAATTGCCGCTCTGATAACCGTCGAAAACTTAGGATGTTGGTATTACCTGCTCCATGGATAGCGGAGGTAAGGACTGCTGTTACTTAACCTTACCTTCCAGACATGGTTACAGCCGCAAATGGCAATTAATTTTTCGTAACGTCGAATATGAAAACTACCTCATGTGCCTGTGATTTCATTGATACGTATACTCTTCAAACTTGATCACAATACTGTTTTGCTGCAAACATGGGTAGTTATACTTGTGGATGTATCATCATCCATTGCCATTTGCTGCAGCTATAACCATTTCTGAATGGTAAGGTTAATTTACAGCGGACAAGACCCCTCCGTGCCTCGGAAAGCACATTGAGCCGTTGGTCTTGGCTGTCATTCGGGTCATCAGAAGCCCGAAAGTCTGGCAAACAGTCTCTGCCTTATGCTGATTCAATCAATCTTTATTTGTGAACATAGGTATATATAAAAGGTCTTAAATATACATATTATTGTAGTCGAGCTCGAGGCGAGTCGTCCTTACCTAGGGGTATTACACAAATCTATCAACATTTTACAGTCCGACCTTTTCATTGTGTCAGCCGGTGATTCAACTTTTTGTTTATAATATTTAGCGAGGGGTTACATAAACATTACCTATTTGTTTATTTGTTCGGTGTCGACGTTCGGGGCACTTTCAGATACACAGACGGTTTAATGACACGTTTATTAGTAGGTATTATGTTATAATTGTGTTATGAGGTCAGTAGACTGCTGTGTTTTTGTTTCGTCTTAATCTACATTTTTCGGAATTCATCTTTATCATGTGCAAGCTCTTATTTTATTTTCAGCCTAGAAATATCCACTGCTGAACTTTGCTATTTTATTGTTACCGGTACAAAGAATCTTGAAACTGGTAGGCCGCGAGATGCTTCTGCCCCTCACACAGACACTGGCTGACTAATATTATAAGTTGACTTATGACATAGAAAGAAATAAATGAAATAAAGTTTGTTTATTCAGCACAAACAAAACGCACATTACAAAAGAAACTACATAAAATATACACATATAAAGTAGCCCATAGGCACATCGCTAATATACAAAACAAATTTGATGGAGATTGAGAGAGGAACCAGAGAACAATGTTGCAAGTTGAAAATATGAGAACGAAAAGATATAACTGCCTGTGAGGTTAAAAAATATGAACTATACTTTTCAGAAATTGTGTTGTCGATGTAATATCACAATTCACAAGTCATTGAACCAGCACTTTGACGTCACTACATCCCTTCATCGTCTTATCTTACACCTTTACAACTTCCTAGATTATAAGATATAACAAATCTATACTTATAATAAATCTGTAGAGAATAATTCCAAAATAACTATCAGCGGGTGATTAGTGATCGTTACTGACGCCAAAAATGCAATCAGTAAAATTTTTGTCTGTCTGTCTGTCTGTCTGTCTGTATGTTCGTTATAGAAACAAAAACCACTCGACGGATTTCAACGAAACTTGGTACAATTGTTCTTCATACTCCTGGGCAGGTTATAGTATACTTTTCATCACGCTAAGATCAATAGGAGCAGAGCAGTGAAGGGAAATGTTGGGAAAACAGGATTTCTTTTTAGGTGAAGTAGTAATAGGTTAGTAGTAATTAGTTAGTAGTAGGTAAGTTTTGGTTAATTTATGTTCAGTTTTTTTTAATATTAAGTAGGTAAAAGCGTAGGTACTTTTATTAATTATAGGTATAGGTATTATTAATTATAGTAGTTATAGGTATTTAGTTTTAAGTGAAGTAGGTTTTATTATATATTATTTTATATATTAGACGTAGTTATATATTTTTAGTTATTCAAGCCCCAAGCGGACGCCGGCGTCCGCCCGCTATTGTCTTGAAAAACGCGTTGAATGAGAAATACGCGTTCTCAAGAATCGGCAGAAGAAAGAGCACATCGGTTAAACTCTATGAGAGTTAGTGCCTCAATTTCCGGAAGTCATTATTCCACGCGGACGAAGTCGCTGGCAAAAGCTAGTTATTAAATAAAATTGTATGTATTGCATAAAATCGTGCATTCACTCAAACGACTTACAGTAGTAAATAACGATTTAGAGTTTAGACTATACCAGTGGCGAAGGGTGAATTTATGACAGAGGTAAGCCGGAAAAAAAAAATATCAATAAACCGTTTCATTATATTTCAATGATGAATTGACCTAACATGATAAAAAAAAAATTGTTGTTTTTTTTTGTGGGGTCATCGACCGCTGTTAGTGCATTTACTTGAAATATCAGTTTAAAAAAACAGTTTTTGTGTTAATTTCACATACATGATTGGTACCAATATCAAAAAACGAAAAAACAACTTTCCCAACACATACTCCAAGTAACAATACTACAAGCGGTCGTTGACCCCTAAGAAAAAACATAAATATTTATTTTTTTTATTTTATCGTGTTTAGATCCTTTCACGTCTGCAGAATTTCACTAGCTTAAAGCAATGGATTAGCAATATCTTTCAAAATGATTCAGATTAAGTTTGATAGTGTGTTACGGATTAAGGAGCAGGTCATGTTCTAACTGTGTTCTGAATCCGTTCAGCTGTTAGGCGTTAAGGGTAACAGACAGAGTTACTTTGTATTTTTAGAAACTTTTCTGCAGCAGTTAAAATTCACTGAATTTAATTCGTAACATACACAAGGCTAGAATTTAAATGACTACACATTTGGCGCATTTTACTCACTACTTATTCATTCTTTAACAATCGAAAAACTGACACCAGTAAATAATGACGTTTCTATTCAACTCCTAAAGACAATAACTCCTAGATCTAAAGATCGGGTTCAAAGAACATCGCCGATCCAATTCATCAACAAACGAATCGCCAACAGGTGAAAATGGGCCGTCAGCCGGCACCTTTACCAGACGATAACCGGCTGATACAATCTATTTTCACTCCCATTTCCGTAACAGCGTGAAAACAAACAATTATAATCTCCTACTTCTATTCACCATACAATATAGAAGGTTATTAATTCAAAAGACTGCCACGGGGCATTAACGTTTGAAATGACTCTAAAAGAATGTAACCTCAAATCATAATTACGCTTTTCTATGCAAAGTCAAAGTCAAATCATTTATTTCAAATAGGCACATAAAAGGCACTTTTGAACGTCAAAAATTAAAATTAAAAAAATATAATTGATTCTAGTCGCCCCTTCCAAAATGTAGTTTTCGTGTTGAGAATTCTTCTCAACACGAAAACTACATTTTGGGTAAGAAACTCCACCGTTACTCTTTTAAAATGTTTTACAAGTTTTAGTATGAAATAAAGGGAATAATAATAATATTCCACAACTATCACACAACGCCATCTAGTCCCAAGCTAAGCAGAGCTTGTGTTATGGGTACTAGACAACTGATAAACATACTTATATAATTCTAAATACATAAATATTATAGATAAATTACACCCAGACACAGAACAATGATCGTGCTCATTACACAAACATTTGTCCTGGGTGGGAATCGAACCCACGACCTCCGGCATAGCAGTCAGGGTCACTAACCACTAGACCAACAGGCCTGACAAAGTATACATTCATTATATAATTATATGTGAAGACGATGCACCTAAAATAAAATTTAGTCTACCACAAATGGTAAAAAGAATTAAAAATATAACAGACTGGTAAATCAATTATGTGATAGATACATGGTGCTCACATATTTACAAAGATTGTAAAATTTTACTAGTATTTTAAAAAGTGTGTGAGTTACATTTGTCACAGAATGTAAAAAAAAATGTATTTCAAAAAAATGTGTATGTATAAATTAAATTAGCAACCAGTTTGATTTTGTCTAGTCCCTAGATTGTCCTATGGAGCAGGACCAGCATGTTTCCAAACATTGTTATCTTGGATATAATCCTCTAATTTGTAATATCCTTGTTTACAAAGTGTACTTTTAATGCCTCGAAGAAAAAGCCTGGCAAAGTGCTGGTTTTCCGAACAAAATGACATACACATAAAAAAAAATACAAAAACACCTGAAACTTGTAAAGATAGGGCAGATGGTTATTTATAAAACTGTACTCTGATTAATCAGATGGAAAGTTGTTAATACCACTTATGGACTCTTTCAAAACTAAGAGGATTATTGTACAAGCGTTCTGTACTTAAAGAACAGCATTATCATCTGCCTAGCCTTTTTCCCAATTATTTATTTATTTATTTTCCAACTTACACTATCATTACAGGGAAACCTATTGCGATAGTGTACTTATCTACACTATGGGTTATGTTGGGGTCGACTTCAAGTTTAACCGGATTAAGCTAAACACCAGTATTTTACATGCAGTGACTGCCTATTATGACCTCCACAACCCGTAATACGATACCCCTTGGTAAGACTGGTTATCAGACTTTCTGGCTTCTGATGACCCGTAACGACTCCACGAATGACAGCCGGGACCAACGGCTTATCGCGTTTTCCGAGGCACGGAGAGGTCTTGGTATACTAACTTTACGAGTATACTTGGTATATTAGCTTTAACTCTAGCTTAACCTGATCGATCGACACGTGCGGCTGCTATTACATAGCCACAAGAGGACAGCATCATGCAGCATTTATCTAGCAATAGTTGTTAGCTAGTGAAGCTACATCCCCAGACCAACTGTGTCACAAGAAGCCCTTCCACCATACTTATAATAAATCTGTAGAAGTGAAAATTCTGTACATTGAAAATATCAAAAAAAGAAATGGTATGGGGTGTTATTAGACCGACATTGAACCCAAAAATGTGATTTAAAAAAAATTTGTCTGTTTGTCTGTCTGTTTGTTCAGGCATCACGCAAAAACTACCGGTTCGATTACAATGAAACTTGGTATAATTATTCTTTAATATCCTGGGCACCACACTGGGTACTTTTTATCCCGGAAAAGTATATACAGTAAAAAACAAACTTAATTTTGTGGTTCGATCCCTAGACCCGATTACTGTACTAACCGCAAATAAAAAGTTTGTCGTAGGTTACGTTACCCGCAATGGAATTCACTAAGGGGCGCTACACACGGCTAAGATACTATAATATTTTACCTAAAGATATGGCGCAGGCAGGCGATGCGATGCGACAGGGTGGGTCGGGGGAATTAAAAATTTCGCGCGGACGAAGTCGCGGGCAGAAGCTAGTTACTTAATAAGTGTTAACTTCTCGTAGAGAGATTTTTCCGTGGATGCAATCAAAGACTTGAAGAGTTTGTACACCAGATATATTAAAATAAAATCACATAGAAAATACATGAGCGCAGCCGTCAGGCGATAACATTGGCGAATACAAAAGTCACTCTAAATTCAAAAACCTACGACAGTAGCATAGAATAGAGAACTATGAATCAAACAGTGACTGCACAAAGAAGGTCAACATTCAACACTTCCCCTCAATCGCTGTTTGAACTCAGACATCACCGCTGGCTCAACTGGCCTAATAACCTAAGCCCAAGTTCACAACACAGAACTTATGTTTAGGAGCACACAAAGACTTAGTTAGTACATCAGCCACCATTTCCTGAGTAGACAAATAATTCAACTTAATCACATTATTATTCACAGCCTCCCTAACATAGTGGTACCTGATGTCTATGTGCTTCGTCCTCCTATGAAACACTGGATTGACACCAAGTTTCTGAGTAGACTGATTGTCATTGAACAAATCTATTATCAACCCAGAACTACCAGTCAATTCAGTCACCAAGTCCCTAAGACAACTTGCCTCCTCAGCAGCCTCGCTAAGAGCAATGTACTCAGCCTCAGTACTTGATAAACTAACACATGTTTGTTTTCTACATTCCCAGGAGATGGTGTTACCCCCATACTTGAAAACAAACCCCGAAAATGATTTTCGGTCACGTATGTCACCGCCCCAGTCCGCGTCTACAAACCCCTCAACCTTAACATGATCCAACCTGCTAAACACAAGGCTAACGTTTTGAGTCCCCTTAAGATACCTCAATACACGTTTCGCAGCCCTCCAGTGTTCCATAGTATGACACGTATTAAACTGGCTTAAGTACGAAACTGCATACGTAATGTCCGGCCGTGTAAATACACTCAGATAAATAAGAGAACCTATCAATTCCCTATACAGAACAGTACCCTCGCCTAACACACTCGTATCAGTAAACTTAACATTTGGGTCCAAAGGAGTCTGGACTGGTTTGCATTCCGACATACCGAAACTGTCGAGCAAGCGCTCAACATACCGCGCCTGACAAAGCTTAAGAGTTTTGTTCATCCTGTCACGCACTACCGCAACCCCGAGAACATGCCGCACCGCACCCAAGTCTGTAATCTTGAACGGCTTACGTAAACTCTCTTTCAGCTCTTCAGCCATGCGTGCATCATTGTAACAGACAACGAAATCGTCCACATACAAAGCAATGTAAACAACCGACTTACCATTTCGTTTGTAGAAGATACATTGTTCAAGTTGGCATTGAACAAAACCTGTCGACAGAAGCACGTCCTTCACCCTCTGATACCAAGCTCGCGAAGCTTGTTTCAGTCCGTAGACTGCCTTCTTCAATCTGTAGACTTTATTTTCTCCACCAGGTGAAATGAACCCCTCCGGTTGAAACATAAATATCTCCTCATCTAAATTACCGTTGAGGAACGCTGTCTGTACGTCCAGATAGTCTATATCCAGATCCATCTCTACAGCAATCGCCAACAACAGTCGCATAGAACTGTACCGTACTACCGGTGAAAAAGTTTCAAAATAATCTTCACCATACTTTTGGGTGAACCCCTTGGCTACTAACCTAGCGTTATACCGGGCTATCTTCCCCTCGGCGTCACACTTAATTTTGAAGA
This sequence comes from Globia sparganii, assembly GCA_949316385.1. NCBI lineage: Eukaryota > Metazoa > Arthropoda > Insecta > Lepidoptera > Noctuidae > Globia > Globia sparganii. The sequence goes on along the minus strand of OX438666.1, from coordinate 22,498,838 downwards.
TCCATTTATTCCGAACCACATTTTTGCCCATAGGCCGATCCACCAACTCCCAAGCCTCATGTTGATTGAATGAGTCAATCTCTTCCTGCATAGCTTGCCGCCACAAGTCGCTCTGCCCAGAACCCAGAGCTTCCTTAACAGTGTGCGGTTCAGCTGGGATCGTATCATGTACGTACAAACCCTTAGATTGTCTAGATCTAAAATTGTACCTCGGTTCCGGAGGTTCGACCACCTCCTCAACACTATCTTCAAAAACCAAAGTGTTGTCGCCGCCATCATCACCGCTCGCTGACACAATCGGCTCAACATTCACCGTTACCGACTCTTCAGTGACAGGCTCCCGAGCTGCATCACCAGCCACCTCACTCTCAGGCACACTTGACTTCCCCTCTCCAGTGGAATCGTCAACTTCTTCCCCTGAAAGAAAGATTTCTATAGTGGCTGATCCGTGTCCAGTTTCTAGCACTTTGGCTGGGAACACACTTTCATTAAATAAGACATCACGGCTTCTCTTTATAGCATGTGTCTCAGAGTCATACAACCTGTAAGATTTGCCATTGTCTTCATAACCGACAAAAATATACCTCTTACTCTTTAGGTTGTAACTTATCCCGCTTAACGTCATCAATATGTACATAGGCCTCGCAACCGAAAACACGTAAGTGGTCATACTTTACCCTCATACCCGACCAAACCTCTTCGGGCGTCTTCCCGCCTAATCTACTAGACGGAGACCGATTAATAAGGTACCCGGCAGTATTAACCGCCTCAGCCCACAGCTTGTGATCCAAACCCGCGTGATACAACATACAACGTACCCGTTCCAAAAGAGTTCTGTTCAACCTCTCCGCCGCACCATTCATTTGGGGCGAATACGGAACAGTGACCTGATGCACAATGCCCTTCTGTCTGAAGAATGCGCTCAGCTCTTTGTTTACGTATTCCGTACCGTTATCACTGCGTATAGCCTTTACCTTGGATTCACATTGATTTTCCACGAGCCTAACAAAGTCTTTGGTGACGCTAGCTACTTCGCTCTTATTCTTCAAGAAGTACAAGAATACTTTCCGCGAGTGATCATCTAGAAATGTTAAAATGTACCGCTTACCTGAGTGGGACGCAACAGGAATCGAACACAAGTCCGTGTGCACCAGATCCAACCGCTTAGTCGCTACATCACGCCCAGATTTCTTGAACGGAAACCTTATTTGTTTTCCAAGAATGCAAACATCGCAATTATTTACAATTTCTGTATTCTGAAAATCAATAACGTGTGACAGTGACTTCAAGCTGTCATAATTTAAATGACCTAATCTATGGTGCCAAGACTCCTTTGAAACCTCTTTATTTACACTACTTAAAGCTATCGCGTTAGTATGTAGTTTGTATACCCCGCCAACAGACCTAACACTAGCTATACAAGATTTATTTCTAAAAATCTTACAAGTAGACTGAATAAATTCCACTCTAAGCCCTTTAACCGCTAAACTATTTACAGAAAGTAAATTTACACTCAGTCCCGGAATGTACATCACTTCTTTAAGAGTCAAAACATAATCTCCGAGTTTTAAACACACATTACCGATACCGACGCATTTCAAAGTCTGTCCGCTCGCCACGTTCACCTCTACACTGCTTGTAGAAAAATCATGTATCCATTTCGCTGTCCCGTCATGTGACTCGACGCACCCGAGTCTACATACCACGTGTCAGCCAAGAAACGAGTCGCGACCATTGCCGCCCCTTTTTGGGTACATTCCTTCTTTACGTGACCAGACTTTCCACAGTTCCAACACCTCGGCTTCTTCTCTTTACGTCTCTTACCAGACTTATTCTCCGACTTATCAGCAATCAGGCAATCTCCACCTTTGCAATTGTCAGACCACTTCGTATCCTGAAGCAATTTAGCCTTCACGAAGTCACTGGTCAGGTCGGTCACACTACTCTCCAAGGCCATGATCATTGGATCAAACTTAGGAGGTAATCCCTGAAGAATAATCGCCGCCAAGAACTCATCGTCAATCGGTTTATTTACAGCCGCCAACTGTTGCGAAAGCGACAAACATTCGCCAACATATTTGTCCATATCGCCACCAAAGTCGTCCAACTTTACCGAGCACAGCATCCGCAACAGTTTTAATCTCCTGCCTATGCCCTTATCGTCGTACGCCTTCTCCAGGCTCAGCCAGGCATCCTTACTTGTCTTCGCAGACATCACGTGAGACACGCACGAAGCGTCCAGTGACAGGCAGATCTTAGCCAACGCCTTTTCATCCTTACGCCGTTTCAGCTCTGGAGTCGACTTATCGCCCTCCGGACACCCGTCGATAGAACACCAAAGGTCGTCATGGATAAGTAGGTTTCTCACATTACACTTCCAGAGGAGGTAATTCTCTCGCCCCCTCAAACGCTCAATAGAAAGCCCACTCACGCTTCCGCCTTCTGCAGACATGGTTGCCATCTCTCGTCCGCTCACTGTATCTCAGTACAATTCTTGTTCCTTGCGCGCTCTGGGCCCATAACCCTTGTTAACTTCTCGTAGAGAGATTTTCCGTGGATGCAATCAAAGACTTGAAGAGTTTGTACACCAGATATATTAAAATAAAATCACATAGAAAATACATGAGCGCAGCCGTCAGGCGATAACATTGGCGAATACAAAAGTCACTCTAAATTCAAAAACCTACGACAGTAGCATAGAATAGAGAACTATGAATCAAACAGTGACTGCACAAAGAAGGTCAACATTCAACAATAAGACCAGCCTGTTATTGTTCCATTTCAGGGCAAAGGCATCTTCTAACATAAGGAAGACACTACAATTAACCACCATGCTTGCTCAAGGTGGATTGGGGATTTCAGACTTATATTAATTACATTACCTGGGGATTAATAAGTAATAACAACCGCATGGTTCGATCGATCAGGTTATGCTTGCCGTGGTCGTTCTGTGGATGGGTGACCATCTTTACATTTCAAGACCCTCCATGCCTCGGAAAGCACGTTAAACAGTCGGTCCCGGCGGTCATTCGTGGGTTTTTGACAGCGTCATCAGAAGCCCGAAAGTCTGACAACCAGTCTTACGGGTTATCGTATTACCCGATAACTGGGTTGTGGAGGTCAGATAGGCAGTCGCTCCATGTAAAACACTGGTATTCAGCTGCATCCGGTTAGACTGGAAGCCGATCCCAACATAGTTGGGAAAAGGCTAGGCAGATGATGATGATCTTTTAAAACTAAAATCCAAACACGATTCTTTTAAAACGAGTTTTAATATTCTCCAGTATAACAACATTTTCTATGATATGACCAGCCTGTTGATACAATTACGTTACATTTTTACCCCAATCCCCAGAACAGCGTGAAAACAATCAATTAACAGGTCGGTTCAATAAAGAAAGCGGTGCGGCGGCCATGACAGCGTGTTCTCTATTTATAACTAACGACCAACAAGGAGGGCTCACTCGTGTTTATTTACTTGGATGATATTATGCTTTTGTACCTGTTGGTGGAAATTATAAGAATGTATATTTAACGACACTTGCCGAAAGCAGAATCATAGATTGATCATTAGTTAGTTATAGCCGCACTAAGGAAATGCAACTGCAAAAATGTATTGGGAGCGCGCGCGCAGGCGACAGCGACGCGGAGGTGAGGGTGGGAGCGAGACAAAACACAAAACATAGAATTTCCCTCTTTAATAAATACTTTGGGTACAAATCTTTAAAGGAACGCACGGTGATGCCTGCGGATAAATTGAATTTTATGTTATTCAATTTCATATAATTGTTGGTTATAAGTAGTTGCTTTAATTTATGAGTACTGTTTGTTTTATTTTATTTTGTTACCTGTTAAGTACGAATCATTTGATCTCACTTGGTTTCCGTACGTCCTTTTCGGGTAACCACTGAAAATCAGCGCTGTGCTGTGGGTCCCTTATAGCACAGCATCATGCTGAGTGGAAGCCTTCTTGTCACAGTCATGACGTGCAGCCGTCGACTATCTCTGCTTTGTGCTCATGTATAAAGATATATATATTTTTTTTGTTTCGATTTAAATGATGTCATTAGAATTAATCATCTTTTTGTTTGCACGTGTTTCTGTGACAAATAAACCTATTTTTCTTTCTTTCTTTTCTTTCTAGTTATGGCAAGGGAACGCAAATCTCTATCAAAAAAGACTTGACATCTCGAAACCTTTTCCATATTCAATCTCCGTTCTGAAATCTCGAAAAAATTAATCATGCCTAATTGCTGAGCCAGTTCTCAAATGGGCAATCTCGGCACCAGACTTAGCACGAGAGATCTCGAGTTGCCATGTCGACTCGAGATTGCATTACCTATTTATGGCTTTGCCGTGAGATCACCTCTTAAACGAAGTCTCTGTTTTAATTTTAAATTTGTCAGGTGAGAAATAAGTAAGCGAGCATTACCGTAAGCAATTCCTAATTTGATTTTCAGAAAGTTCTCTTTGAAACGAAGATAAAAACTAGTAAAGAAAAGGAGCTTACCGGCAAATAAGCAGGTATCAGTAACTTAATATAGTCTAAAATAATAACGCAAAGGGAAACAGAAGATTAACTTAATACGCAGAAAACTAATTGAATGTGTACAAAGCTTGTTAATTCAAACATTTTTCCTTACCATCACTTACATTGCGATAACTAGGTACCCTCTTTTTGTGATAGTGCCAGTTTTAAATGAAATTTAAAAAACAACCTTCATCTATCATCACATTATAATGTTCATCAAAGTTTACACTTCAAAAATATATTATCACTAGCTGCGCCCCGCGGTTTCACCCGCGTAAGTTTTGATCCCGTGGGAATATCGGGATAAAAAGTATTCTATGTGTTATTCTGATGTATAAGCTATATTACTGTAAAGTTTCATCAAAATCCGTTCAGTAGTTTTTGCGTGAAAGAGTAACAAACATCCATCCATCCATCCTCACAAACTTTCGCATTTATAATATTAAGTAGGATAGTAGGAAGTAGGATTACACAATTAATTATTGCACATGCATTTTTAAACATTTCATTAAAAAGCTGCTAGGCCACAGGCCTCCTCTCTGTGAGGGAGTGGGCTATAATCCACCCCGCTGGCCCTTTGCCGGTTGGTAGATGTTGTATGTCTTTGAATTTTTGGTTCTAAGACATGACGGAACTGGCATATACCGGTGAGTAAGCCCTCACGATGTTTTCCTTCACCGTTTTGAAAGCAAAAAGAAAGAAAGGAAGAAAATACATTTATTTAGCACAGACTAAAAGACACACAATAAAACAGCTAGGTACATACATCAGATAAAAAACAGAACATATAGGTAAGTAATGTAAAGTCCGATGTAAGAAATTAGCAGGAGAGTGTGCCTCACGGCCGTGCAAAAAGGCCCAGTTCAGCATAAAGCCAGACAACTAGTGCCTGACGCTGGTTTTCAACTGGACCTGATGTGTCATGTGACGGATGTAAATCAGTTTTATACTGTGCAATGTAACGTATGTGTGCATACTTAAATAAAATAATTATGTGTCAGACAAAAAAAAAATACTAAAAAGTACATAAATAGTGTGAGTTGAATAACAGTGCAAAAAATAACCTACCTACTAACCTATAGTACCTACTAATAAATAATGAGACGGCCGTGTGATAGACCAAAAACCTGTTTAAACGATGCCTGAAAGCAGTGGTGATGCAATAATTTACACAAAGTAAAGCGCTTGGTTCGAACCTACGACCTACAAACCCGTAGGTCACATAACACACATAATCAGCCTATAATGTTCCCAGTGCTGGGACACAGGCCTCCTCTCTATGAGAGGGAAACCCGTAAAATGTTTACATCTGATTAAATTGTAAACCTGAATATCAGAACCACAAAAGGCACATTCCCACGCACGCGGGATCATTTCCTGTTTCATTATAAATATTTGTATGATCTACTAATATGTATTTCCGATTCACAATTTGTTTGTGTATGTTGGCACTCGAGCCAGTAAGTAACCCTTTCGACGAAGCGTTTATATATTTATTAAGAGTATCAATCTTTCATGGTGTGACGTCACTATGAAACTATAAAGACTTGCGTGTGCGCTGGTTTGTCTTCAGATTGTAGTGGTGACTGATTGATTTGTGGGTATTTTATTGTTATCTTTCATTTGTATTTAAAGGATAAAAAATTTTTTCAATGATTCGTTAAGATTCTTATAAACAAGTATTTTACAATTTAGCCTGTAAAAGACCACATTATCTGATTAGATGTTAAGATGTTGCGGTATCTATCAAATTGCGGTAATGCCTCATAGGAAAGTATCAAAATGGATGTTAGACATCACAAAAAAGCGTTCAATAAAAGACGTTCACTAAAATGTGAAAAATAAAAACTGGTTTTTGCTTCTGTTTGCACTGAAAACGGTCAAAAGCCTGAAACTTTATTGAATTTTCTATCAATCATTTATTCTATTTTATTTATCTATTTAATTCAGGCATCACGGTCCATTTAAACACCTATAATATAGGTAATAAGTAATACGGGCTGGTGTCCACAACTTCACGTCAATGCGCATATTTTGCGTACACACCTTTAATATAATATTAATATAACTTAAAAATACTATAAATTCATAAAACATTAATTACACTAAAAAACTAACGCACACGAAGTGCGTCGTGTATCGCTGACTGGTGTCATGTAACCGGTCACGAAACCGGCGGTACACAACACCCTTCAGCCAGAACTCTTCCTTGAAGGACTTCTCGAGATGATGTCATCATTGATCATCATTGTGATCATACAATAGGCATATCATGGCAGTCGGGACTACCCGGGACCGACACTTTCCGGGAAACCGTCATACCTACCAATAGGAACGAATAATATATGTGGTTCCCGACTAGATCGACAATTTTATTTAACTGGCTGAACAAATACACACATCAAAAGTGTCTAGGGATCAACATATATTTTTGCAATAACTTTTCTCCTGATTGATATTAATTAAAATTTTCTTTAAGGATTCATCAAATAAAGTGTTTTCGTTTGTCACAGTAACGATAAACCAAGTCACCTTTGCATTAATAAAGAAATTTGCCATTTTCCTAATAAAGGGATTTTTGACATTTGAACCACTAACACAAAAGTTCGAAAAAAAGACTGAAATAACAGTTTTCTCTAAAATTTTATTGGGTAACTTAAACAATTAATAATCCGTGTTTCTACCGCGAACACTAACAACACAAGAACATCGGTTTGGCATACTCAAAATGAGTTCATCCAAATCACGCTGTGGAATGGCCGCCCATGTTCGTTGCAACAACAAAAAAAGGTCTTCTTGCGACTGGATACCCTCCATATTCGGCAGAGCTCTTCTCTGTAGCATATCCCATGCATGCTCAATCGGGTTCAAGTCTGGCGACTGAGCAGGCCAGGGCAGGACATTGATGTTAGCTGCGGCGAGAGTCTGTCTTACAACTCTTGCGGTGTGCGGTCGTGCATTATCATGCATTAACTGAAATAAGGGACCGATTTGCACTTGTAGAGGAACGATGACGTCTGATACAATCGTCTCAGCATAAATTTGAGCGTTGAGGTTGCCTCTGATCCAAATCAACTCAGTTCTTCCGCCGATCCAAATACCCGCCCATACCATGATGGTTCCACCACTATAAGGATGGACTTCCTGGCAGGATTTTAATCGCTGTTGGCGTCCAGGGGTTCTCCAGTGTCGTATAAGTCTTGTATCCGGTCTCATACCAAAACGAGACTCATCAGAAAAGCACACGAAACGCCATGGTTCTTCTGCCCAATTTCTGTGTTCAAGAGCCCATTGATATCGAATCCTACGATTGTGCATTGCTATAGGTGGTACCCGTAGCGGTCTTCGGGAATGAAGGTTCACTTCATGCAAGCGGTTTCTAACTGTTTGGTCGCTAATTAAGTTCCCTGAAGAGTGATGAAGCCTCACGGCTAACATCATGGCGGTTATTGTTGGAGCTCTTCGAGTTAAGATTTGAATGTATCGGTCTTGTCTCCGTGTGGTGCAGCGATACCGTCCTCCATGGCGCTCAGCCACGGTACCAGTGCTTCGGTAACGTGTCCAAAGTCGACTGATAACACTCTGACTTGTATTCAGAGCTAAAGCCACAGTACGTTGCCGGGAACCAGCTTCTATCATTCCCACGGCTCTGAGCATTTCTTCCCTGCTTAAATGACGTCGCCGCTCCATAATAACGTTGGTTTTAATCAGTAGTAGGGAAACAGTAGCACTAATAATGTCTTCAATGCGTTGTATGTTTTTATAGGGAAAATATTGACAGCTGATTTTCATCTTTTACTCGAATTTGATTCACAGTTCCTGATTCAAATTATGAAATGCACCAAAAAGGATCCATATAAATTTATAAAATCATAAATTTATTACAAAGCCACATCTCAATCTCAAGAAATCCGCATAAAAATGCTTGATCCCTAGACACTTTTGATGTGTGTATATCTACGAGTATGTCATATCTTTGCACACAAAACATGCTTTTACAAATGCGTCCGGACGAAAGGGTTCGATGACTGAACTGTCAACTGACAACGGATATTATGAGCTCTGCGGTGACGAAAGTCTCGTGTCAAAGTGATAAGCTGTTTTCGAGCAAGAAGTAGAAGACAAACAAAAACTTTCTTTGTTTTATGTTACAACATATTATAAGTAAGTAATTTTTACATATTTAAGTAATCCAATCGTATGATTCATAGCAATCATAATGCATAACAAGATTACAATTGTATATTATTATTTTGTTGTTAGTTTAGGATTTTATTTATTTACTAGCTTTTGTCAGCAGAACAACAAAAAAATTCTGAAACTTGGAAATTTAACCCCCCCAACCCTAGGGGGTAAACTAGGGGGTAAACTAGGGGGTGAAAGTTTGTATGAGACTTTCGCAAATTTTAATGCTAGTGTTTTGAAAATTGACATAGGGACTCCTTGTTATAAATAATAAAACACATATTTCAAGATTTTTAGTAAATCATCCCCCAAAAAGAAGAAAAGAAAATCTCATGTGGAGCCAAGCTTCTAACTCTACACGCCCAAACTCCACAAGCCCTAAATTCACAAACTCAACACATTGGTCAAAATATGTGGCTTGGCCGTTTCGCTTCCATACCATCACATGGGCGTGAGGTGAAAAATGTATTCACTGTTCATTACTTTTCCGTTAAACAATAGTTTTTGTAATATCCGGCGGTGCGCGCTTTACTTTTAATTCCCCATTTGTTCACTTGTTCTGGCATTTTTGCTAAACTGGGCTTTTTTGGTGCGGCCGTGAGGAGGCCGTGAGGCACACTTTCCTGTTAATTTCTTACATCGGACTTTACACTTTCTATTTGATTTTTATTTGTTGCTATCTGATGTTATGTATGTATCTGGTGAATTATGTGTATTTTAGTCTGTGCTGAATAAATGTATTTTCTTTCTGTCCCAATTTTGTAACTTAATTATTTTTTTTTAGTGTGTCTCCTTTTTAACTAACGAAATTTCTCGCCGGCTGGTCGACACTTCACGTGCCCAGAGGGCTGGGACGTTCTTTGTCGGCCAAAGAATTAGCATTGCTACTCAACGTGGCAATGCTGCCAGTCTTCTGGGCACGTTTCCGAATGACAGCCTACTCTGTCCTTTTTTCGTATTTATTTGTGTAGTAAGTTAGTTAATATTTTATTCGTAAATAAAGTTTTTAACTTTTAGTTTCATAAAATAAACATAGATAATTCACTATTTTGATTAAAAAGACTTCCTTTGTTAAACTTATAGCCTACTGATTAATCTTTAATTTTAATTCAATTTTTAAAAGTATACTTATACCTCATGACCTTCAAGAAATACCATAACAGTCCGACACGCCATAAATTTCCATTTTCCCGTAGCGAATCAATTAGAAAATTAATTTATAACAGGAAAATACAGATCGGAGAGAAATTTTCTAGCTATGATAGACACTCTTTATTCTAATAATTAGGTTGGTATGTGAAAGATTTGTAAAAGTAACTTTATTACCTACTTGAGAAATCCTTGGTATTGTAAATTTTTATCTGATAAAAAATTCTCGCAGCCAGCCCTCATAGTCCTACTAGCTATCAAGTATACAGGCAAAAATATGTTATTCATCTTTTCAGTTTTCTTCTTTGGGTATCAATGACAAATATTGTGTGAAAAGAAGTTAATTTATTTTTTTGCGGTGGAAGTGCCCAGGGCCCTGCGATCTTGGGGGGCCTCGGCCTGCTCTTATAAAAAAAAATAATCTTTTCAGCTGCCTTTCCATTCTACGCATTATTAGTACCCGATTCAATGACAAAATAAGTGATTTGCAGTGCGGATATACAATAGGTTTCTAGCCCCAAAGTTAAGAAATATTAGTATGTTTCTTTTAATGTATCTTATTTACACAGGGACCCCGAGATTCTTATATACCCAGAGCGTCTAATAGGTTAAAGATGGTTCTGGTAACATCCTGCAGATTCTTTTTCTTGCTATCACAGAAGCAACTGCTTTTTGGTACGTAACAGACCGTCCTTAGCTATAATAACTACCTACATTCTCGGTCATGCTTTTACCAAATATATATGTACCTATTCTATATTGCCTCATTCGTGGTCACAAGCGCTCTTGCTGAGCAAGAGGTCCTGGGTTCGATTCCCGGGTCCGGTAAAATGATATTGGGCTTTTGCATCTGGAGTTTCTCGAGTTGATGGCAATATTCCTGTCCTCTACTACATGGGACTTTAACTGGCAAAATGTGGGTGTACTATACGTGCACCGGTGCATCTCTAGCGAACCCTTTGGGACACAGGCGTAATGATATGATATGTTATATTCTAAGTTAAACAGCGATATTTTGCTGTATTTTTGAATGATATGGGTGTGGATTATCGCGTAACTTATCATGCATATCTAATAGAGTTTTGCCAATTAGCTAATCCGCTGTGAGACGGTCATAGGCTTCCTTATTATCGGATAGTTTTTGGACTAACCATACCATACTATCCTAATTATCCTACTTATATTATATTATAAATGTGAAAGTTTGAAGATGTTTGGATGTTTGTTACTCAATCACGCGTAAACCGTTAAACGGATTTGGATGAAATTTGGCACACAGATAGTTTATAGCCACATAAGTTACATATACATAAGTTTTTTCTCCTAAACGCGGTTATTTTGTAACCTAGCTAGGAGAGCAGTGCGGCACACGGTGGACTGAAAATCAGCTTTCATAGACTTAGGGATTTCAATTTGCAAGTGCCGGATTTTATGCCGGATATCGCTTCTATTAGTTATTACTATATTAAAAAATGACACCCGAGTAAATTCTGCAAAAAACGAAGGAATTATAATTTTTTACGAAAAATTTGTATGAAGCTAGTATGAAAAAGTTAATTATCTCGTAAACAGCAAGAAAAACCGTAATATCCTTACAGTTGGTTTTAGTAATAATTATTTATGATTTTTTGACATATGTCATATAACGGTTATCGCTGCTATTTTTTTAAAAAGAATCGTCAAAACATTTTTATTTATTTTTACCTATGAAACGGTTCTTTCTAGTGACTAAATTAAGAACATTGTTAATTATGAAGAATGTTATTGACCCAAATGTTAAGAATATATAAAACAAGAAAAATATTTTAAAAAATAGAAAAAAATAAATCAAATATAAACATTTTCCTTATCTCTGTCGTTGTCAGGCTCCAATTCTGAGTCAGAATCCAGATTGGATATATGATCTAAAAACTCGAACTCACTTTCCTGAAACTGAATTAGGCTCTAGACAGACGGACTGCATTTCAACTGCAATCCAACCGCAAATTGCAGTTCGGTTGCAGTTTGAATGCAGTTGACACGATTTGCAGTCGTGTCAACTGCATTCAAACTGCACTTGACGAGGAATCCGTAACTGACACTGATTGCTTGGGAGGGTAGCAATCAAGCTTAGTTTGTTGCACTTTATAGTAGGATGGATAAATATCCTTAGCGCCTTCCCAAATGGCAGCCCCTCTCGCAAAGTAATATATTGCCACTTTGACAGTTTTAGTGAAAGAAGCAATCCAAGCGCTTTCTCTGGTGTAACAATAACTGTTCTCACTGGTTTCTTAAGCGTTTCTTTAATTTTAACGGCTGCTTCAGGATTTTTCATCACGTATTCAATCACAGATGCGATATCCTCATGCCCTTCTTCTTTTAAACGCGCTGCAGCTGCATGTGCCAATTCACTGGAGTCTTCGCCTGTATGATCATCAGACCTTTTCTTTTTCTGTTTACTTCCCAAATCTTCGAATGGTTTTCGGGACCTTTTTGTCATTGTTCCAAAGGACGATGATGGCGACGACGACGGTTCTTGAGAATCTGATTGTACTCTTGTTATCTCATCAACAGTTGGTTCTTGATTAACTTAAGTTTGCACACAACTTGGCCAATCAATATTTGCTTGCGGCCAGTTTCCGTACAGACTACTGAAGTGGTCAAGGAATCGGTTGGATTTCTGCCACCTCTTTAAAGCAGCTCGCGTGAATTTCCGACAAAATTCTTTGAGAGTTACTCGATCTTCGGCAGAAAACCAATCGCCTATGCGGGATACAACTGCACCAAACAATACTTCATGATTAAATGAAGTACTCTCACTTTTTAGAAGAACAAACAAGTCTAAATTGGTGATTAAACTTTCCATTTTAAGATTTTATAGTCGCAGAGCAAAAATTTAGTTTTAGCAGTTACACAGTTGTGAACAATCTAAATTACAAAGCAAAGTTTTAGCCCTCTTATTGCAAAATGTCGTTACTTAGTTAACTACCCTCATTAGAGTTTTAAAAGATGTGCTAATGAAAATTTATAATCGTCAAAAACATTTCTTAGAACTCATAACACAACTAATCAACAAATTAGCTTACTTGTCAGAAATCATTAACAATCATTTAATCACCTATTCAGACTTATTAGAAGACTAAATCATTGTAATTGTTTAATCACTTATTTTCAGACTCACTACAAGACTAAAAAAATTGTTATTTGGTATTTTGGTTGTATGTAAAGTTTTAAAACTCATTTTTTATTGATAAATGTCTCGCTCAAACATAGTTGTCTAAGTGTGGATGTAATATAAACCTCTGACTACTCCTTCAGGAATATAGGGATGATGCAATTTTATGTTACGTGTTGTTAAAAGTCTGTGTTCCTCAACTTAAACACTAAAAAAAACCGTTTCATATGTATTTCGGCCTTTCTTCTCAGAGTAGTCAGATAGGAAAAGCCGACCTCATCTCGTTTTAAAAAAATATGATTGACGTGTAAAAGTGTTTGTACAAATTTACTTACAGAAATAAAATCATTTATCATTTATAATAAATAAACATATTTTGATGATTAAAAAAAAAATAGCAGTGATAACCATTATATGACATAAATGTCAAAAAATCATAAATAATTAGTAATATAACCGCCTGTAAGGATATTACGGTTTTCCTTGCTATTTACGAGATAATTAACTTTTTCATACTAGCTTCGTAAAAATTTTTCGTAAAAAAATTATAATTCCTTCGTTTTTGCAGAATTAACTCGGGTGTCATTTTTGAATATAGTATAACTAATAGAAGCGATATCCGGCAAAAATCCGGCACTTGCAAATTGAAATCCCTAAGTCTATGAAAGCCGATTTTCAGCCCACCGTGCGGCACCCACTAACTAGATTAAGAATCTTTATGCTTGTGCTTTATTTATAGTAGAACAATAAATGTTATTATTATAATAACCAGGATTAACACATAGGATACGTTTTATCCGATATCCCAACGGGATCGAAACTAACGCGGGCAAAAGCTAGTCTTCTATATCTACCTCTTGCACATACCTAACTATATAGACATTTTCCACTAGTTTTCACCATACCCACGGAAAGCGTGGGCCGGTCTCACTGCCTGGTTACACCATAAGCCAAATATACATATTTAAATATTTAATAAGACATATCATTATCCATCAGAAATAAATAGCATTTATATTACGAATGATCAGAGTCTTCTAATGCTAACGTGCCAAAGGTTAGTATTACTTGGATGTGTGCCCGCCCCACCAGGAAAAAAACAGCGCGCGATACATAAACAACAAACAATGAGAGAATAAAATAATAACGAAGAAATTTAAAAATAATACACTGAATTGATAATAAGGTTACGATAATAACTGTCGCTTTTTAATTTATTATTTTGTTCATTAGTTACTTAATACGAGTTTTAAACACAATAAAACAACATCTCTAGAACATTTTGCAAGTATAGAAATAACTCTATGAAAATATCCATAACTAGATACTATAATATTGGCTCGCAAGCGTCTTCGAGAACCAAACAAAATATATTAGAACATTCTAGAATGTGATTTATATTTTTAAATTACTAAAGACATCAAAATTTTAACAGTAATTTAGGAGGTTATCCTCAACATACACACACTCACAATCAATACTAATTATAATACCTGCTTTTCGTTATTTAATTTGATTATATTAAGTGGTAAATAAAACAAGCTGCAAGGCATAGATATAGTATACTTACACCTATATATACTGTAAACACTATTGACCTTTATAACAATTAAGGGAAAAGGCTGTTATACTAAAAGATTGGCAAGGGAGTGTCCCTTGGACTCCTTAATCAATTGACCAATCTATGACGTCAGACTTCTGCAGCTATTTTCAAGACGTTTGGTCCGATCAATCTGACTTTAAAATATTTTTCAGGGACACCAAGTATGGTATAAGCATTGATGAATAATGAAAAAAATTTTTTTTCTGAAAAAAAAACTGAACGGAAATTTTTCTACGAGGAATTTACGCATCGTATTCGGAAAAAAACATAGTTTTGCAGGCTACTGGTCAGCTTTTAAAGAGATTTTTGTACCTTAGCCAAATTAATATAAATAAAATATCAATAAGATTCTAAAAATTAAAAAAAAATCGAAACTCACCTCCGTGCTCCTCCATTATTAAAACTATCCACTAACACTAAGAAAAAGTTCCTAAAACTAATATCACACGAAACAAAAATCGTTTATCGACAAAATCACCGACTCCACCACTTATAGTCTGTATTGATCACCACTCTATAAAATAATCACCAGTTTTGAATTTATCCCATTTGTTTATGGGATGTTTTAAGTTTTTTTAGTACTGGATTTTTAATTTGACTCGCGTGCGGTAGTTTGGCGGCATTTGTTTGCGTGCGACTGTACTCTGCTGCGTTCAGGGCGGTACTGTCCAAGTCCACTGTCCACTGAACATTTGAACAAACCGTTCAGCGCTGAACGTGCTGAAAGGCAGCGCGACTGAGTCAAGTTCAGACTCGACTCGATGGTAAACTCCTGAAATTGATGCGCCTTTGTCGCTGTTCATCACATGTATGTATTTAAGTATTTATTCTTATCTTATATTTATTAGTTATAATTTTTTTTCTAGTTTGTTTTCTGTTATAGCACCTACTGTGTATTGTGTCTGCATCACCCTAAGGTAGACTGGTAGAGAATGCCCAAGGCATTAAGTCCGCCTTTGTACAGTTTTTACTTGAGCATAAAGTTTTAATAAATAAATAAATATTAATACAGCCGAAAAAAACAGAACAGAAAAATAGGTACAAACGTGATGCTTATTTTATAAGAAATCTCTTCCAGCATACCTGCGGGATTGTCCGAAAGGGTTACCGCTACCCCGGAACACAAAGGGCTAAGGAAGGAACACGGGTGGGTTTTAGTCATTAAGAGTCTGACACTCCCTTCTGCTCCACCCAGAGCAGGAGGGGTCATTTGATGATTTCCCATCCACAAAAAAAAAAAACATACCTGCGATAGGACAATAAATAGAGAGATGTCAATATAGGTGTGAATATAGGTCATTATCAACATTCTCTGGTCCTTATACCAATTTATTTATGGTCGGCGCGAGATTTTTTTTCTTCTTATTCTTCCATACTTCTCTATTAGACGTCATCTCAGTAGTCACCCCCTTTCTAACCATAAATCATCATTTACACAGTCCATCCATCGTTTCTTTGGTCTTCCTCTACTCTTAAAGCCAACGACATTCATATTATATACAAACTTAACTTACTTTCCTCACGACATTTTGCTTATTCCTCCATATCGTATCACATGCCATGCCATACCATGACATTTTTTTTTTATTAAGTCTATGCCGACCGCACAGTGGCGCCCTCATCGTTTGTTTGATTATTTCGTACAATTTGGAATGAAAATGCAAAAAAATAATAAAAGTAAACAATGTAAAACTACCGTTTCTAATAATATTAACGTATAATCTTGTGGAGCACAACTTAACGTGATTATTTTTTGCATTTTCATTCTAAATTGTATGAAATAACCAAACAAACGATGAGGGCTTCACTGTGCGGTCGGCATAGTCTTAATAACTTTTACTGTTTCTAAAACATTATAATGAAAACCCTTCCTGGGAGCCAAATCAAGCTCCAAAAACATGAGTACCTACGTAAGTATTTCTTATCAGTAAGTAAATCTACTGTAACATATTGTACCCAGCTACAATTTTTGTTGAAAATTAAAGCCAATTGAAATTAAATCTTGTCGTCCTTCAGAATCCGTAGATGATGATGTCATTCTCATTAGTATGAAAACGATTTTCCATAATTTCCATACTTTCTCCATAAGCATACACGTGTCCCACAAACAAGACGGGCTCAGCGCATTAATTATTATTAGCGACCTTCATCTATTTATCAATCAGCTGATAATAAACTGCTTTTAATGGAATATTTTTAGTTCCCACCGTTTGTCCTTGTAGTTATGAGAAAATGAATATACGAAGCAGTTCTGTGTCTAAATAATTGCGCACTATGGTGCTTTATTGTATACTATGGTGCTCCGAAAAACCGAATATATTGAGTACTTATCTAGAAATGTCAGTGTTTACAAATTTATGTTGATTTAAAATTGCATTTTAATCAAGTTTAAAATATTAAATGAAATCTTGAATTTAAAAATAATAAGTATCTGAATAATCATACAAAAATAAATAATATAGAAAATAAATTAAGGAATTTAAAATAATATTGTATAAAAACAAAAACATAATATGACAAAATATAAAACAAAATATAATATGAATTGCTATTGTAATGTGCATGGAAATGTTATGGAATTATGTATATTGTATTTTGGGAAATAAAGGCTTTATTGTTATTATTATTTCCTGTATTTATTATATTATTATTATGGTGCTCTAAGAAAAATAGCCAGACTCAAACAGTGGGGTTGAAGTTTGTAATAGAAAACGCTAGTAATAAAATACTTCAATCATTGTCTGCACCTTCAAAGGACG
Organism: Globia sparganii; assembly: GCA_949316385.1. NCBI lineage: Eukaryota > Metazoa > Arthropoda > Insecta > Lepidoptera > Noctuidae > Globia > Globia sparganii. The sequence continues at coordinate 22,481,457 of OX438666.1, read as the reverse complement.
ACACGTCTTAGTAGCCTTTTCAAATGGATATTTCTTTTGTTCACGTTCACCTGTTGCAACCACAACATCGTCTGTAGAAAGAGCTTTGAACTCTTTGAAATGCTGGCAGCTTGCCAACTCGTAACGTAGTAAGTAAATACTTAACCTAATACTCTTAGTTGACCTTATAAAATTGTTGCTTTCATAAATAGTATACTAAACTAATCTATTATCCCGTAAGGTTCCACTACTCAACATTAAAACTAAATAAAGACTTGTAGAAACTCGGAAAGGGGAAAGAAGTACATTTAAATAGGCTGCACGAATGAGACTCTAGGAAGTCAGTCCTGACTGGCCAATATTTTTACCACGGCATAGCTTATGGTAATCTATAGAAAATTCAAAGTTCTGACTGACTGATATATCAACGCACAGCCTAAACCGCTGGTCCCAGAGACATGACATTTGGAGGGTGTGTTTTTTATGAAGAGTAAGATCCACTAAGAAATGGTTTTTCGAAATTCCACCCCTAAAAGGGGGAATGGGGGAGGGAGAAATTTGACGCGGACGAATTCGCGGGCAGAAGCTAATTCTGATATAATATTTCGTGCTGACTTGTTGAATAAGAACTGTGAGTAGTATTTCTCAGGACGTTTCTTTCATACTAGTAAAATTAACATAGTGGGCAGAGAAATTGGTGATCAAACCTTACAGATAGAGGAACACTTCTGCTGATGCTCTCGCTTTCAGCCCTTAGTCACCTTAGTCGCCTTATAACACGACTCATGAACACGGAAAAATCTAATCAACTCTAACTACCAAATCATGATAACTATAACGGCTATCTCCGATCCCATAAACCTTGTTATAATGTTCCATATCGCTATGCCACGTCCAAAGCCAAGGCCACACGACCGGAGCCTGGCAACGGCGGGGCGAAGGGGGAGAGGGGGGACTAGAGTCAACAGTCGTTGCAGGGTCGTAGCTATGTCATCTGACCTCACCACCCCCTGGGGTTGCTACATGAAGCATTTGCCCTTCAATCTGGGTAGGTTAAAGCTTTTAAACAGTAAAGTTTTCCAGAAAAATTATATACAATTAATAAATGAATGACAATTGTTTGAAACAAGTTTCACTGATAAGTGTCCAAGGAAGGCTAGGCTTACCCATCCACCAGATTACGTTGCTCCTATGAATTTAATAATGGAGTTGTGTAGTATCCACCTCTGTTCACCTCTGCGGGGAAAAAAACATATTATAATATCTTACTAAATTCTCTGAATTAACCTCTGACCTTGCAATCTAAAGGTTTCTCCCAGGAAGTCCTACTAACACTCCAATTTCATTTGCTTAATAGTTCCTATTAATTCAATCTGCCAAGCCTTGTCCCAACAATGTCGGGGTCGGCTTCCAGTCTAACTGAATACCAGTATTTTACATAGAGTGACCGCCTATCTGACCTCCACAACCCAATTACTGGGTGACACGATACCCATTGGTAAGACTGGTTGTCAGAGTTTTTGGTCTTTCACCCGCGCGTCTCGCAACACCCGCATTAGTGCGAATAACAACCACACGGAGACGCGGAGGGGTTTTGGTGTGTTATGAATGGTCACCCATCCACGGACCGACCTCAGGAAGCCTAGCTTAACCTTCGATCGACCCGTGCAGGTTTTATTATTTAGTCCGTGGTTAGATTTTTACCCAGTTCTGGCCACCCTACCCCCCATGACATCCACCGAGCCTCTGTTTGTCCAGCTCGTTTGGCTGACTGCGGCACCCACCACCACAAATCTTTATTACCACCACCAGCGGCCTTCCCGGAATATCTTCCTAACTAGGTCTAGGTATATTAGTTATTAATAAGGCTTATATGTAGAAGAATAAGTTTCTACTTTTAGAATTAGCTGTTATTCCATTTAATCTAGAAGGAGAAGGAGCAGTGGTGTCCCACTGGTAACAGCCGCGACTTACTTGGTCGTAGGTTCGCACCCAGACAGGCAATACATTTGTGTAAATTATTCCATCACCATTGCTCTCAACAACGGTGAAGGAAAATATCGTGAGGAAACCGGCATGTCCTAGAACCAAAAATTCGAAGACATGTGACATTTACCAACCCGCACTGGGCCACGTGGTGGATTACGGCCCACTACCTTTCGCCGAGAGGAGGCGTGAGTCCCAGCAGTGGGAACATTATAGCTTGATTATGCTATTTAGGTAATAAAAATGTTAAATTCATTCATACCTACATTCACTGACAGACAACGCACAGTCTAAACTGCTGGGTCTAGAGGCATGAAATTTTGCACAAGAGTTTCAAATGAGAGCAGTAAGGAAGGATTTTTAAAATTAATTCCCAATAAGGGTTAAACAGGGGAGATTATTTTTAAAGGAAGTTTATCATTTTTGCCGGGCTTGTAACTTATAGCATACCAGAAAGCTCTAATTTACTTACTTCTGAATCTTATTTTCTTACTTACTTACTTTTTCACGCAAAAACTACTGAACGGATTTGCATGAAGTTTGAGACACAGATAGTTTATAACCAAGATTAACACATAGTATACGATATTCCTCCCGGTGAGAGGTAGTTCTACTATATTAACTTACTAGCTGCGCCCCGCGGTTTCACCCGCGTCAGTTTTGATCCCGTAGGAATATCGGGATAAAAAGTATACTATGTGTTATTCTGATGTATAAACTATATTACTGTAAAGTTTCATCAAAATCCGTTCAGTAGTTTTTGCGTGAAAGAGTAACAAACATCCATCCTCACAAACTTTCGCATTTATAATATTATTAGTAGGATTTTTTTTTTTTGTGGATGGGAAATCATCAAATGACCCCTCCCGCTCTGGGTGGAGCAGAAGGGAGTGTCAGACTCTTACTGACTAAAACCCACCCGTGTTCCTTCCTTAGCCCTTTGTGTTCCGGGGTAGCGGTAACCCTTTCGGACAATCCCGCTGCCATTATTAGTAGGATAGGAAGTAGGATTAGTAGGACTAGCGACACGCCCCGGCTTCGCCGGGTGCAATGCAATTTAATAAATTTAATAAAATAATTTTAATTTAATGTTTTTTTTTTACTTGCCGCCAGCCCCTGCCACCGATACCGCAGCAACCACTATGTCCCTGCATTTTAAATCTGTAATATCTTCGAAAATATTAATTTAAAAACATGCTGTAAAGGGCCATATTGATCTATATTAAATACACAATGTATTTAAGATACTTAATTGGGTAAGGATTAATGCTGTATTGCTTAAAATCGCTTCGTAAATAAGCCATCATTTCTCGTAAAAAGTAAGGGAAAAAAAATGGTTATTGTGGGTTATCCCTAAAAGATAGACATATACCATCGCGGACTTTTTTGTAGACCTTTTTAAGGTGTACAATACTATAGTACCTACATTATTTTGATGTATCTCATAGGGTTCAGCCAGCGTTTGCAATGTAAGCGCAAAAAAAAGGGTTTATTTACGACATCACATTAGAAACCTATAAAATTATCAGTGTTTCTCTACTATATTATACATGTATTATACATATAAACCTTCCTCTTGAATCACTTTATGTACTAAAAAAACCGCATCAAAATCCGTTGCGCAGTTTTAAAGATTTAAGGATACATAGGGATAAAGGACAGAGAAAGCGACTTTGTTTTATACTATGTAGTGATTAGTAGGAAATATTAGTAGGATACGAGTAGTAGGAAGTAGGAAGTAGGATAGTAGGATTTATTTTACTCTTCGTTATAACTTTAGTTTCGGAAGTCGGTGGCAAACAACGAAAATGCGAACTTCCAAAATTAAAGTTTTTTTTACTTAGTAGTGTCTTTTTTGGAAGTCGGTTGTTTTTTTTTTATAAAAAAGTTTTTATTACAATGGATGTCAGATGCCAATAATCATAGCTCGCTTCCTTTTACTAAGAACAACTCAATGCCAACTAGCCTGTGACATAACACGTAGTGGGATTTTACCATAAAGATGTCGAATATGAAATCAATAACTATATTCTTCCGCTCTAAATATAGTAATCTGTTTGTTTGCTGTCCATACAAGAAAATTTAGACGGATACACTTACTTTGTTTACTCATCTACTTTGCAACAATGGGAGGGGCCCGTGGCTAAATAATAACAGTCGCACAGGTCGATCGCTCAGGTTAAGCTACGCTTGCCGAGGTTGCTCTGTGGATAGGTGACCATCTTTACCCCTCCGTGCCTCGAAAAGCACGTTAAGCCGTTGGTCCCGGCTGTCATTCGTGGATCTTTGACAGTCAGAAGCCCGAAAGTCTGACAACCAGTCTTACCAAGGGGTATCGTATTACCCATTAACTGGGTTGTGGAGGTCAGATAGGCAGTCGCTCCATGTAAAACACTGGTATTCAGCTGCATCCGGTTAGACTAGAAGCCCACCCCAACATAGTTGGCAAAAGGCTAGGCAGATGATGATGATGACTTTTCAACAAGACTTATATACATAATGGTTAAATTTTTGTACAGTCGCGATTTTTTATTTACGATACATTAATTAAAATATAGGTACCTTCTTAAATTTTTGTCACTACTTTGCTATTGCAATCTAGTTTAATAAAAATCTTAAGACTCACTGACAGACAACGCACAAGCCTACGCCGCTGATTTTAAAATCATGAAATTTTGCGCAAGAGTTTCTTTTATACCTAACGAAAGTGAGCACAAGGAACGATTTATTTAGTAGTACGAGTACTTGTAGATTTCTGTGAGTGATTCGGTCTAATAGATTGATTAAACAAGAGTAGAACCTTTAAAGCGGGCCCTTCTGATACCAAATAAGATTGTTTTATATCCGTGTCAAAAATAAACTGTTTTTACTGGGATATAAGTCCTGATTTTGGTCTTAACAAGCAGATTAGTAACAGCGAGGTAATTTTGTAACACACTATCAGTAGCAATGGGTTTCATTTTGACAGTTCAATAACATACATTGCGCTATTTACGTTGTTGAGCAGACAAATTTTTCGAACATATGAAGCAATGGATTACTAATATCCTTCAAAATGATTCAGATTATAATTGATAGTGAGTTATACAATTAGGGTGCTGGATATGTGTCTTATTATAAATTATTTTAAGTTCATTGATTTGAGGTGCCTATTATCATGTTCTTAGCAACAATTTTCTTACGATCTTACAGCCTTACTCATTATAATTTGGCAGCGGCGGCGACCTCTCGCGCCCAGCCCTGGTTCAAGCCATGGTTCGGGGCGAGAGGGAATGGGAGGAAGTCACCTCCTTCTGCGAAGCAGTCATGCTAGCGAAGGAGGTGGCAGGACAGCTGAGGGAAAGAGCCTCACGTCCCAGCCGCCGCGGGAGCCGCTCCGGGCGTCGGGAGCACCGTGACGACTCCCGGCCACCGTAGGCGCGGGCCTGCGGGCGGAGAGTAATGGGTCAGGCCCGTGCTGGACGGCGCGTACGTGTTCCACGCGCGCCTCAAAGAGATGTCAGCAATAAAGAAGCGGCCCATAAGTGCCGTAGCCTGCCGGGGCAGCGGGATTGTCCGCAAGGGTTACCGCTGCCCCGGAACATAAAGGGCTAAGGAAGGAACACGGGTGGGTTTTAGTCAGTAAGAGTCTGACACTCCCTTCTGCTCCACTCCACCCTGAGCGGGAAGGGTCATTTGATGATATCCCATCCACAAATAAAAACACATTATAATTTCTGAATCTTTGTGTGAGTGAATCCTACCCTTACCAGCCAAAGGGATAATACTTTTAGTCAATAGTATTTTGGGTTCAATGACCCACATTTCCCTATTCTGGGAAAAAATTCGTCGCCCATGACAGAAACTACATTTATTATCACCATAACAAAAATAATGACTGCCTCGTTGCTCTAATGGTCGCAAGTGCTACTGCTATTCATGAAGTTCTGGTTTCGATTCCCAGATCGAGCAAGTATTATTAAAGTATGTAATATGTATGTACGTTAAGTATGTAAATAATTTATCACGCGTTTTTTTTTTAATGTATTCAACTTTACGCTTTTCGGATTTTTTCCTTTACTTAAGCTACATGTGTTTGCTTCTTGCCAAATTTCGTGATTCTGGGTCAACGGGAAGTACCCTTGTGCAAGTCTTTTCTTCTTTTTAATAGTTTTACCTTTTTATACCTTTTGTTTATGCTTTTGCTACGTTTTGGTTTTTACTTTTGAGTGACTGATTATATACTTTTGTTTTCCACCGAACCAGCGCATTTTTATAACCCTACTTATAGGTTTTGATTTCAAAACTTAAGCGCCCGTATCTTTTGATTGCTTTGACTTAGAATTTTTCACAGCTTCAAGAAGTTGCAGCCCTGAGTATTTGATATTAATTTCAACTCGATAACTCCACGCGTTCCTGAGAAAAAGTGTCTTGACCGACTGACAGACAGAGGGACAACGAAACGAAGTGATCTTATAAGGGTTCCGTTTTTCCTTTTGAAGTACGGAACCCGGAATCATATAAATTCTGATTCAGATGATAAAATAAGATTTCCAAAGCAGTAATTACGCCTGTAAGATGATAACAAGAATTTATAAGATTTTTTTTTTTCTAAAAAGTGTAACTTTAAAGTTTTAAACTGTTCTGTAAAGTTAGCCCTATGTCGTGTCGCTTAGTCAATTTTGCCATTCAAGCGTCTACATATATCATATCCTAGTAAAAGGAATAACAAACAGGAATGTGTTGCAAGTAGGTATAACATGATTGTTCAAACATCATGTGTGTGGTAGCGTCAGCATGTGCGCGTCGCGTGGAACTAACAATCAACTTTGTTCGGCTTCTCTGTCACAAATGTCTATAGTGATTTGTTGCACGGTCAGGATATTCAAATTCAACATCAGTAAAATTAATTATCAAAATATTTTATTTCACAACACTTATGAAACATCAAAAGCTGAAAAGTTCCAATTGGTCGTTTCCTATGAAGAAGAGCCGGCAAGAAACTCCACACTTATAATAACCTTTGCTCAACAGTGGGACAGTGTAGGCTAAATAATAAAAACTAACACACTATCAATCTCAACCTCAATAGTTGTGAAGGATATTAGTAATCCATTGCTTCATGTGTTCGAAAAAGTTGTCAACGTAAATAGTGCAATGAATGTTGTTGAAATGTCAAAATAGAGCGACCAGATTTTATGTCACAAGTAAATGCTCTTGTCTATAACTCACCTTTATGCACAATGGACTCGAATTAATTTAGAAAAAAAAAATGATGGCGTGTGTCTTTTGTTTTTATTTGTCATTAAATTAATCAAGTAAGTAAATTGATGTTTACTATATCGTCTGCTACCCACATTTTACCAAAAATAGAATTACCTAAACAGTTTAAGTACCTAAGCAATAACTAATAAATAATTGGCGAAATAAATTGTTCACTATAAAACTTTTTTGCCAACCATACGAATGGACTTTAACCGCGAGTCCAAAGGTTGTCACAGCGATGTGTTTATTGAAGGGCGTAGTCCAAGGAGAACTCAACCCCTATCATTATTGTTTCACTGTTCGACGGCAGTTCCGTTCAATATCGTTTGCATTCGGTCTAATAATAGATTACTTAGGAACGCTGGCTTTATATTTACTTTACTAAAAGGTTAAAGCAGGTGGACCAGTGGTAACGGCCGCGACTTACGAGTTGTAGGTCGTAGGTTCGAACCTAGAATAAGCGCTTTACTTTGTGTAAATTTTTCATCATCACTGCTTTCAAAACGGTGAAGGAAAACATCGTGAGGATCACCAAAAATTCGAAGACTTTTGACATTTACCAACCCGCACTTTTGCCCGCGTGGTGATTATGATTATGTTAAAAGGTTGGCATTAATATAATTATAATGAACTGTTCGTCGCCATAGTCCATATTCCAAAAATCAGCAAGTTAGTTTAAATTTAGTTTATTGCGGAGCTCCAGCATCTACGACGTAGGTCTAGGCTAGGGCAGAGAAGACCACTCCTGAAATCTTCGTTATCAACAATTTACACCAATGTATTATATACATGTTCGCCTACTGTGTTCGTTTACACTTGCGAAGACTAGTTGTATCCAAAAGTTGTAGAAAACTCGTCTAAAATGTCAAAAAGGTGTGTATTTATTTATGTACACACGCCAGCACATCAAGTTACCCGAAACTGTCGAAATTTTGAACCTTATAACCTTAGCGACAAAGTTGAAAATCTATCAGATTGTAGTCTGTACATAATATATGTTTATATTTTGCTTTATAATCAAAATAGTACATGTATAATACATCTGTCTATATTATACAATATATCTATACTAATAATAAAGTTGGTTTGTTTTTGTTAGTTTGTTTGAACGCGCTAATCTCTGGAATTACTAGTCGGATTTGAAAAAAATCTCTGTGCTCCAAAACATGCACCCAAAGTGACTTCTGCGGTGTTACCGATAACGCTGTGGAAGTGTCGAAGTTTTGGGCCAATAAAGCGATACGAAGAAGATAAAGATGACAATGTTCTGAATGATATTCCCAATGATCTTTGCTCCTTACAATGTAATATTTAGCTCCTTACAATGTAACACAGTGACATTGTGATGTGTTAAAATAGACGGTCATTGTCCGTTATCTGCGTGTAACGTAATTGTTTGCGCGGTGCGTCTGCGCAGCACGTGGATATGTGTAGTAATGTACTTATCTGCATGAAAACCGAAACGAGGTGATTGCCCGTTTCTTATGTCTACGATTTTTTTGGTATAATTTTGACCTAGGTATGTGCTATGCTTATCATCATCTGCCTAGCCTTTTCCCAACTACAATATTGGGGTCGGTTTCCAGTCTAACCGGATGCAGCTGAACACCAGTATTTTACATTGAGCGACTGCTTATCTAACCTCCACAACCTAGTTACTGGGTAATACGATACCCCTTGGTAGAACTGGTTGTTAGATTTTCGGGCTTCTGACTACCCGTAGGTAACGACTGTCAAAGATCCACGAATAACAACCGGAACCAACGGCTTGACGTGCTTTCCGAGACACGGAGGGGTCTCGTTATGTAAAGATGGTCACCCATCCACAGACCAACCGCGGCAAGCGTAGCTTAACCTGAAGTATCGACCTGTGCGGCTGTTATTATTTAGCCACAAGCCTATGTGCTATGCTTATGTCCATCTATTTGGAGATTAAGAGGTAAGTTCGACGTCTTCCAATAACACTATTATTTACTTCCAAATAGACTACAGTCTCGAGGAGGGTTAGGTAGAGGGAACTATTAAAAAAGTAGGAGAGAGACTTGTGCACTATTGTGAGACATTTCAGACATTTAATGATAATTTGAATGGCTTCAGACTGTCTGAAGTCACACATCCTATGGTACGAATGGACGGACCCTTTTGTCACAAAGCGTTTTAGATAATACTAACTGCGCCCCGCGGTTTCACCGGCGTAAGTTTTGATCCCGTGGGAATATCGGGATAAAAAGTATCCTAAGTGTTATTCTGATGTATAAACTATATTACTGTAAAGTTTCATCAAAATCCGTTCAGTAGTTTTTGCGTGAAAGAGTAACAAACATCCATCCATCCATCCTCACAAACTTTCGCATTTATAATATTAGTAGGAAGTAGGATAGGATAGGAAGTAGGATTTATAATATTAGTAGGATATTAATAATATTATATTATATTATTAGTAGGGTAGGATAGGAAGTAGGAAGTCCAAAAGACATAGGCCAAAATACCTCGACTAGTTTTACCAGAATGCCTAGCGAGCGGGCGTGGCCTGAACTTTAGAAGGCGAACTGACGACCAGCGTGGCAATTGCGTAACACATTATCAATCGGAATCGGTTTCATTTTGACAGTTCAACAACATTCATTGCGCTATTTACGTGTTGAGCAGACAATTTTTCGAACTTATGAAGCAATGGATTAGCAATTTGCTTCAAAATTATTCAGATTCCGATTGATACTGTGTTACGCAATTAAGGTGCGGGTTCCTATTTCATAAAACTGAAAGTGCGACATTTTTGTCAAAAAAAGACAAGACTGAGAAATTGTCACCTGTTGTAAGGTTACTAATGACTGAAATCTCACGTCTTACTACTAACTACTACTAAAAGACTGTTTTGTCACAATGCGATTTAGACAATCCCGATACTTGCTACAATAATTTATTTTTCGATATTATAGTCGAAAATTAAAATATGGCCAATCACGCTTTTGTACAGAATGCATTCCATTTCAACGTTGTCAACTAGAACAAGACACAACGCTCCTTGGCAGCTGAAATCTTCTCTAATATATAAAATTCTCGTGTCACAGTGTTAGTTACCATACTCCTCCGAAACGGCTGGACCGATTTGTATGAAATTTTGTGTGCATTTCGGGTAGGTCTGAGTATCGGCTACAATCTATTTTTTTTTTTTTGCAAAACGACGTTTGCGGGGTCAGCTAGTAGTAATATAAATTTAGAAGTTACTATAATAGTGCTAATGCTACCAATTTCGGGTTTCAATTTAAATATTTTGTTCAAGAATTATTCCGAATATAAGCTGCCCCTGAAATTAAACGGTTTACAGTTACAAATCACTCGCAAAAACATCCAGACTTGATACAAATATCTTTATCGACCCTGACTACAAAGTCACTTCTGCAAAGATAAATGATGAAATCTCCATGTTCTTAATTTCTTATGGCAAATTGTTTTCGTTTAAAATACACAAATAATGAACAAATATTTTTAGAGAGTTCCGTGGCATATTTTTGAGTAAGTTATTTATTTTCATCCCATTCCAATTGCATGGAATAACATTGTGGCAAGGGCAACATACAATACTAGCTTCTACCCGGGACTATGTCGGCGTGAAATTTCCTATTCCCCCGATTCTCCCCGTCGCATCGCATCGCCTGTCCCCGATATTGCTTCGTTTTTGCTAATTGTTCTTTCTGACTTTTTGACATTTGCTCGGCTACTGAGGGTGATAGCGTGATGTTAAAAAGCCTTCCTCAAGAGCTGGGCTATGATGATGATGATGAAGATGATGGGACTCCCTTTACCGCACTTAGACTCTCATTCGGTCCGTTGTGCGTGGGGATTCTGGCTAACAGAGCCAGCCTAACTCCGCCCAAAAGCACAGAAGCTTCCTGGAAGCTTCACAGGCTTCGCGGAGCGACCTCACTGTTCCGAGGATTTCTGCGCGTTGAGAAGCCACAGCCTCGCATTCCAGGATGACGTGGGCGGCTGATTCCTCAGCGTCAAGGCAGCCCCTGCAGAGGGGACTGTCTGTGGCGCCTATGTTAAAAAGATGTTTGTTAAGGGGGTTATGGCCCGTAATTGTTCCTATTATTATTCTAAGGTTATTTCGACTCAAGCTGAGAAGTTTTTTGGTTAATCGCGGGTGTAACATTGGTAAAGCTAATAATAGTTGGGCTATCAAATGCAAAAATATTTTTTTCAAATCCGACTGGTATTTCCAAAGATTAGCGCATTTAAACAAACTCTTCAGCTGTATTATTAGTAATATACAAGATGTAACAGAAGAAACGCAAGTTCTGAAAGTAGTTTGTTCATAATTGACCAATGAATCGATTTCAGTAACTTTTCATATAGATTTATGTATTTTTTTATACTAACCGCCCATTAAGTCAAATTAAATTAAATCTTATTTCAAGGTAATAAGACTCAATTTAAAATTCATAAAGTAATGCTAGTGTCAACACGATTTTCTTAATAAAAATAGCAATTTTAAAAAATTGTTTTGATCATTGTATTATGCTTTTAACTGAATACTCTAATTGGGGTGTATTAGGTCTTGCGTTAACTATGTTATACCTTGTATAATATAATGTCGCTATCAAGTCGTATCCGGAAAGCAAGCGCCATCTGGTGGCTTTCGACAGAGTCTGGCCTGAGTTCGTGCGAGTGGACGAGAGCCCTGCAGAGCGATGTGGAGTTTCTCTCTTTTTTTTTTTTGTGGATGGGAAATCATCAAATGACCCCTCCCGCTCTGGGTGGAGCAGGAGGGAGTATCAGACTCTTACTGACTAAAACCCGTGCTCCGTCCTTAGCCCTTTATGTTCCGAGGCAGCGGTAACCCTTTCGGACAATCCCGCTGCCCCGGCAGGCTACGGCCCTTACAGGCCCGTGGAGTTTCTCTTGGACATTGGACATCGTATGGACAACATGTGCTCAGAAACTATCTCGAACGCGAGACAGTTTCTGTTCGTAGTTTGTGATTTAGTTGTGTCTGTACGGCGTGTACCTTCAGTGTGTGATTCGCTAGTTTTTATTAATTTGTTTGTAAAATTATAATCTGAACTGCAAACGGTTTTTCTATTGCGGAATAACCAACACTAGGTACAGGATGCCCACAGCAGTTAAAAGATGGCTGATGATACCGAGACAGACGTGCTACCTTCTCCGTCATATATTCAAAAGGCCATGCTGTAAAGTTAGTTTCAGGAATACAATATTTTGGCTAAGTTGCTCCATTTAATTTTCATTTATAGCTTTAGTAACTTCATTGTTTTTTATCTACGTTAGCTCCTTTGTTAATTAGGTAAGTATACCGTTAGGCAGGGAACATCAACGCGCTGAAATTGTTAGCCGGTTATTAAAAAAAATACTAAGTATTCCACAGATTTTAACCGCGTAGGTCGCGCCTTTTCTATGAAATAGCTAATTTTTTTGATAACCGACGATAAATTTCGACTAGGGGATCTAGAATCCTAAGCTGATTCATAGCTGCAGTTTGCGCGCCGATGTCTCCTGTACTGGGTGTAATTTTAACCATCGTCATACTCTTCTCTTAGGGGGTCACTGTACCTACTCATCATTATGAACAAGTTTTACTAAGGGACCAAACACGAAATCGAGAAAAAAATCAGCTGCTCTCTACATTTTGACGAGTTATGCGAACATAAATGTAGGGAACAGCTAATTTTTTTTCACGATTTCAGTAAGCCAATTCTCGTAATTTAAAACGTTCAAAATCTAGTCGCAGTCTCATCTCGGCGACAAACAAATGCCAAAAACTTGTTAAAATGTATGGAAGTTTGAAGTATTTTTGACAGATTGAGACTGAGATCAGACTGTGAACGTTCTTATAAATTACGAGAATTGCCTTTCTGGTTTGGCCCCATAGTAAAAGTTGTTCATAATGATGAGTACAAACAGTGATTAAAATTACACCCTGTATAATATAAATCTATAATGACTAGACATTTTAGAGATGAGAACCCTGTTCACACAAGTTTGTTTCATGAAGATTATTTACTTTACATCATTGACACGATATTAAATAATGCAAATGATTAGGTATTTCCATCAGACAGCAATATTTGCCTGTCACAAGATGTCAACCACTATCTAAAATAACTATCTGTGTGCGTTATGTTATATATATACAGTACCTACTTCAATGACTCCAATAGCAAAATTTAACCAAAACAATCGATAAACAAAAACAATCGATTCGTAATTCAAAATTAATTAATGCCTTATCTATTATAATAGATGTTAAATTTAACCAATAACAATCGATTTGTAGATAATTCGATCAATCGATTCATAATTAAAATTTTATTAATGCCTTATGTATTATAATAGATAAGGCATTCATTAATTTTTAATTACGAATCGATTGTTTTTGGTTAAAATTTGCTATTCGAGTCCTTGAAGTAGGTACTGTAAATCTGTATTATCCATTGAGTTGAGTAACCCACTGCAGACATTATTTAGCGAATGATTTAAAAAAATAGCATATTTGAGGTCTACCAACCTTCCTTGTTCTTTATTTGAGAATGAATTATTTACATCTAGTATAACTGAAAATTTGACATTTTTGTCAATAAAATGTCAACACATCATTATTACGACAAAACAAACTTGTAAAATTATCAAATTATCACCTATCGCTTGTCAGTGGGCCTTCGGGGTGAAGGCCTCCTGCTGGATGTGGGAAGCACGAAAGGTCCAGTCCATGTGGCAATGCTATGACCAGCGGAGGACGTCTTCCGGCTGAGATCATAATGGTGGAGCCCCCAACATACAAAACTTGGAATTTCCCAACGAACTGTTTTATTAATACCTTTATTGTTAAAATAGGAACCAACTGTTCTCTGCTTATGATAAGTTAGTCTCGTGTATTGGCTGCTTCCACTTTCATTTTGTTTACATTTTCCAACATTGTGACGTTATTAACGCGTCATGTTTTGTTCAGCATCACATTTTTGAGCATTGGACTTGCCTCGCGTTCAGCATATAGGATGGAAAGGAAACCTAAGAAAGAGACTTACGAAAAAAGCAGTTGTTTTAGGAACCATGGTTACTCGGTACGTACGAGGTCCTAAATCTAAGCCTAGCCTTTTTTCCAACTATGGTGAGGTCGGCTTCCAGTCTAACCGGAATGCAGCGGAACATCAGGGATTCTAAATCTTAGGCCAGCAGAATTTGAAAAAGGGTTACTAGAAAAGTTTGTTGTTCGACCTCTAGCTAAAAGGGAAATAATCCCTTCACAATCTAAGGGCTACAAAACTACAATCTATAAACCAATTTTAAACAGCCAAAGTCGAAGATAAAATATAGTTCTATCACCAAACATACATATTAACTAAGAAACTGTTAGCATAACGAGATATACCCCGCTACTATATTTGTTAAACACACCGCACAAAGCCTTTACAAACTCTCGGAAACATAATATATAACACTGTCATTTTAGATTACCTCATTCCTCTAAGAATGGTCTTTTGGAATAGTCTTAATTTTAATATCTACCGACAATTAGACATACGATATACTAAGATAGTTATTATTTAAAATAATTTAAAAAAAAAAACTTTAAAATGGTGACGGCAAAGAGTGAAGCGGAGGTGACGAGGCCTGCTGAAGAGATTCCTCATGATCATCTCTTCAAGGTGACAGGATTATCTTCCACGAACTTGGAGAAGTTGGCACAAGGTAAGTTTTGTGATATTTTGGGAATCGTGACGTATCTTGGTTACAGGATGATTCCGTGTTTTTAGTCGTCGTAGTGAATATGCGTTTAACTTAATTGGATAAGTACGAAATTAGCAGTGTTTTGATTGCACAATTAATACAGTTAGTAATATTTGTTTTGAACATTGATATTATGTAAAGGAAAACGCTAATTTAGAGACAAAGCAGGAACTTTGTTGAGTGCCTCGTTGGTGCCTGGACTAAATTCCCATGACAAGCTTATTGTTATTTATTTATTTATTTAATACTTCAAGCACATACATGTACAGAGGTGGACTTAATACCATAGGCATTCTCTACCAGTCAACCTTTGGGTGATGCAGAGACAAACAGTGGTAGATGCAATCATGAAAATTGAGGAATAAATATTTTAAATATAAAGATACGCTGAAACCTATTTAAACTATAAATATAATATATACCTAATTACATATAAATATAAGCATAAATAAATATACATAAACAAATAATGTACTAAAAAGAAATAAGACAAACAATGAGAAAATATTAGCGTCTAGCTTCTTGCAAAAGTGCTCTTTAAAGGATAGTCGGTTGTTATTGGGTAGTTATTTAGCAACTTCTTAGTAGAAAGCCGAAGCTGAGATTCGTGACTGCAGGCTTCCTCCCATTACATTACAAGACACGTCACTGAAATAGATTCTTCAGGCGAATTAGAACAAACAACTTTCAGGACTAGTTATATTCCGTTACGCGTCACTGATCCTTCATAAATTGGAAACTCATTAGCAAAGACCTTCAGTATCTGAAACTGCCTCATAAATAGTGTCATAATACATAATATATTAAAATTAGCTAGCAGTAATAAACCAGAAGTGAGTGACATTTATTACTTAAAGACGAAGACACCAGAGGTACTGGCAGAGTTCCAAGCGTCCGGGTTATAACCAGACCGTTTCGAGACGATTTTGTTTTGATCATCACGTATATTTGGCATATTTGAGCGAAAGATATTTTGTTTTTGTATTTATTTATTTTTCTTTAAAAAAACGTTGCCCCACACTAGGAATTACTCCTGTATCGCGGGTGCGTTTACAAACATTTAAACTCACCTACACAAACAGCCAGACCCGAAACAACTACCTGTAGGCAATACATATATTTGTTCCGTGTGGGAATCGAACCCGCGACACGCAGCGCAGCAGTTGATCGCTCAGTCACTGCGCCAACCGTGTCGTCAAAACACAAACAATAATACAGAATTTTCAGATAGGTTTTTCTAGTACTTTGATTGAGTTTCCCAAAGAAAAGCAACGCAATGCGAAAACTAATCTATTGATCTCGTAAAAGGTGAAAGAGATTTTGATAAGAGAATGCTGACTTGTTTAACTAATTAATTCTAAGTTAAAATTAATTTTCCACGCACGGGTCCATAAATGACAACTTCTCATAGCTTTATACATAGATAGAATACTCTATATTATTCTCACTGTACAAGGTGTCAAGGACCTCGACGCATTACCTGTTACTATGGATTCAGTATCATCTTCTGAATTTTTCGTCGGTTATTAATACATTTTGACAGCGTAGGTATTCCATTTTCACACGCACACACACATACACGCACTCGGACCCTACATTTATTCACCTCACCACACAGTTAAAAGTTATTCATTTTGTGTTTTATTAACCTACATTATATTCTGTTTTCTTTTAGACCATTTGCTTGTTGCTGTAACGTCCCGATTTACTATATTATGGCTTGTCTAGTCTATTTCGGAGAATCACTGACTCCTAAGACACAGGCAAATACACCTAGTTTAGGAGTCAGGGAAATAAAATTTTTGTGACCTAGTTATAAGCCTTATGTCCTCTTAGTTTTAGTCCTTGTACTGTTATGGCTTTTGGAAAATAAAGAATTATTATTATTATTTTTCTACGAAACAGCATTTTTTTTTTTTATAACCTTCTTCAGTTTGCGTTTCGATATCCCGCCACCCTGTATAATCAAGTTACAGAAGAAGAACGTAGAAATTTATTTATTTATTTTAGGATCTCCAACAAAATATAAGCATAAAGGCATTAAGGCATTTAGGCATTAAGTTCGCCTTTGTACCTTTTTGTGCGAAAAGTTTAAATAAATAAATAAAATATATACACTAAATATTATATTGTTAATGGACGACAAAGTATTTGGTAGGTGCATTCTTTCAATTACAGGAGACCACAATGCACAGCAAAATGAACAACTAAGCTAACAAATTAAATACCTAGTACATAATAAAGGAAAAATTTAGACAATGGAACATAAAAACACAATAATTTAAAACATAGAATAATAAAATACCTAACATTAACACAAAAAAAAAATTGTATATAAGAAAAAAAAATTATATAAGATGACACAATGAGCAGTCTTATCGCTAAAACCGATCTTATAGCAGTATATTTTCATTTGAAAAAATATGTATCTATCAAAAACATAATCGAGAGTACAATAGCCTCCGCGCATGTCAATGTCTTAGCTTAGATGTATGGCTGGCGCTCCTTGAGCAACTCCGTTACCTTGCATTTTTAAACTATTCCGCACTTCTGTAGTTCCTGTTGATACGAGAGTAGCAGAGGCCTACTTCCTTTGGCCAAAGAAGCCTGAGCAAGAACTGGCTTAGCTCTACGGTACCAAAACATGACCTGCGGAGTGATTGCGTAACACACTAACAGGGCCTCAAGTCTGCTATTACAATAGTGTCAGAATGGTCTATCATTGATTTCATAATAGTTGATTTTGATAAGTTTGGTAATCTACTAATATAATGGCGTCATTATGACTTTCCAACGGTCAACCACTGACACTCCATTGAAAGAAATGGCATAAAATGGTAATCTCGTACATAATGACAAATTAATAAATGTCATGTTTATTGCTATTTACGAACTTCTTACCACTTCAGATTGCAAACACTAATACGTAATAATTATGTAAAAATATACAGGGTGGAATTGAAGTCATGGGCATTATTTTAACCTAAGGCACTACTCACGATACTGATTGCATTAGGGCTATTAATACGCAAATCAAAAATATTATTAATGCAATTAAGGAAAACCTTAAAAATGTAGTAAGTCAAATTGCACAAGGCTTATTATTGCAAATAAACACTTAAAGTAATTAAAAGAAAATACTACGTTAACGCCAATAAATGTTGAAGTATCAAAATCTTAAAGCGCAGTACAGCGCAAAGCGAAATGTAAACAAACATCACATGCGCGCGCGCGGGTTTTTCCTTACAAGTAATAATAACAATGGGCTAAAAGACATGCCGTCCGGCGGGATTCCCTGAACTCTCTCCGTCCCGCTCCCTCACTCGCAAAAATACAAATATCACCCCCGCGCGGGGTTTGCTTCCCGCCGCAACATGAACCCGGAACCAGTATCATAACGACTGCGCAGGTGCATTGACGCGTAATTGATTTATTGATCCCGTGATGTAATCGCCGTACTCGCCGCTCGCGTCATACGGTGCTTGGATTGCAGTGTATTAAGTGTTAGTGTAGTATTTGTGTGTTGTGTGTGTGTTTGTGTACACGATGCCTCGACCGCGTAATGTGCAGGCTAGATACACCAACCAACAATACCCACAAATGGTTGTAATTTACGATCGCACAAGAAATTTAGTATGAACTCGTGAAATGTTCCATCGCCGTCGACCCTATTCCTTCACGGGGTCTCATTCCACCAGAACCACTAAGAACCTGTTGGATTTTTCGTCTTTTCACGTGCCAGCACATGCACAAGCTCGTGAAAGAGCACCCGTTTACCCTCTGTCACTTTACCGACAAATAAGGTTTTTTCAAAACAATCCACAAGCTAGGTACGTAAATGTTTTTTTTAATGTATGTTAGTTGACGTAGTTTTGACCGTCCTAAGCCGGCAAAGTACGAAGGGAAAGTTGGAATTTATTATGAATCAATTCATTGGCAACTTACGAATGTCACGTGAGTCGGGCGGGGTCAAAGAATTCACGCCCAATGACGCGTACGGCGTAATGTACCTACGCATTTGCTATCGAGAAGCGCAAAGTGTTTGATACTTTCTATGACTTACTACATTTTAAGGTTTTCCATACTTGCATTAATAATATTTTTGATTTGCGTAATAGTAGCCCTAATGCAATTAGTATCATGAGTAGTGCCTTAGGTTAAAATAATGCCCATGACTTCAATTGCACCCTGTATATTATATGAAATTTAGTAGTAGTTTTTCTCAGACCATTGACCGACCAATGATCGACCATTATGAATTTTGCACATTACGAACTTTTAGCAAAATGACAATGGGATCGTGTTGGAATGACGAATATATAAAAGAGCAGACTTGGGCCCCTGTAGCACTGACTTTCATTTTGATCATCAAATCAAATCAAATCAAATCAAATCAAAATATTTTATTTCACATAAGCCTACAAGGGCACTTATGAAACGTCAGAAGCTAGGTGCACGGTTCCAATTGGTCGTTTCCTATGGAGAAGAACCGGCAAGAAACTCCACGGTTACTCTTTTAAAAATAATTGGATAGTTCAACAACATTCATTGCGTTATTTACGTTGCTGAACAGACAAATTTTTCGAACATATGAAGCAATGGATTAGAAATATCTTCAAAATGATTCAGATTGTGATTAAAAGTGACATAAATTGGGTGCTTCTTGTCGAAAGGTTATTTTGAATTTTAAAGTAGTAGTTTGATTAAAACCACTTCATCATTCTTCCAGAACCCGAGCCCTCAGACTTCGAGGAAGCGATAGCAGCGACAGGCTACGGCAGGTTCAACATAGCCCTGATGCTGTGCACCATCCCAGCCTTCTGGAGTGCTGTTTCTGTTACCAGCTCCATCAGTTACATCTTCACGAGAGCGCAGTGTGATATGGGGCTGAGTTTGTTGGATATGGGGACTATCACCGCCATGACTTATGGAGGTAAGCATAGATATCCTTCACTCTATATTTGTTCTAGTTCAAATGTCGCAGGTGAGTCTAAATCTAGGCAGAAATGTTGCTGTTTTTGGATTTGTAATTAATTTCTGTTGCATAATCAAGGGACGTATATAAGGCATCTCGGCTCACATAATGATAAATTTACGTCAGTTGCAAAAACCAAGGGCTAAGCTGGATAAGCTGCTGCTTCAGGGATGGTATTGAGTCTGTTATTTTAATTTAACTACAATCCTGCCAAAATCGAATATGTCAAGGTATTTTTTGGAGTTAGCTGCAGAAATAGGTACAATGGTAATACCTGCCGTAGGTTAAACGATTAGATTCAATATATCAATGTAGTAGGGACTCGAGGCTTAATAATATCAGCCACACGAACGTGTCGATCGAAGGTTAAGCTACGCTTGCCGCGGTCAACTCGTGGATGGGTGACCACACTACATATCGAGACCCCTCCGTGCCTCGGAAAGCACGTTAAGCCGTTGGTCCTGGCTGTCATTCGTAGACCTTTGACAGTCGTTACGGGTATGTTCTATGTTAAGGGTTTGGTTTCCGCACTTAGTCCTTCAATTGGACCATTGTGCGTGGGCCATGGCGGCCGTCGGTGGTGATTCCAACCAGCCCACCTCCCTCCAGAAGCTGATTAGGTTTCCTGGTCTATTGAGAACATCTGTGTACGATCTGGGTGTCCCGAGGTCGTTACGGGTAGTCATAAGCCCAAAAGTCTGACAACCAGTCTTACCAAGGGGTATCGTATTACCCAGTAACAGAGTTGATAGGCAGTCGCTCCAAGAAAAACACACGTATTCAGCTACATGCGGTTAGACACGAAGCCGTCCCCAACATTGTTGGATAGACTTAGTCCCTAGGCCGATTAACATCAATATAGATTACTCTTTTTTTTTTTGGATGGGTAATCATCAAATGACCCCTCCCGCACAGGGTGGAGCAGGAGGGAGTGTCAGACTCTTACTGACTAAAACCCACCCGTGTTCCTTCCTTAGCCCTTTATGTTCCGGGGCAGCGGTAACCCTTTCGGACAATCCCGCTGTCCCGGCATATAGGTTACTCTAATTTCGGGCCATCATAAAACTTCCGGAGGTGTGTCCACTACGTTGAAGAATGGTAATCACGACACACCTTCGTTATGACTAATAAATGTAATCTTATCACAGTAATTTACACATTTAAATACACAAGAGTATTCCATTTGATTACGCCAAGATGACTAGTATTCGTGTGTCTGGTGATTAACGAATTGTCATCACCAACTCGATGGCCCTTTGTACACACGGCTACAAATCAAGCTATACATCTCCAGTTTTAGCTGTTCTCGCATTGTATAGGTTTTTCGTACAATCAGAAGTCAGCTTGTACTGGTTATTAATAGGTTTATGTGTAGCCGTGCGTACACGGCACAGTTTCTTTACGGTACGGCATATAAGCCGCGCCGTCGATAAAACGTAGGGAACCATTCAAACAAGCTTCCATAGTGATCCATACAACACTGACGAACCGTGCCTACACACTGAGAATAAACCTTATTTTTCACGGTAATAAAAACATGTGTGCAAAGGGCCTAATGCTAAAATAATAATAATAATAATATTTATTTCAAGTTCCAGTAAAATAGTACCTACATCATAAATAAAGTCATAACATAAATGAGCTTATACTAACATAAATTCGACAAGACATCTTTGTCTGAACTAGATAAATAAATATCTGTATTTCAGACAACAGCGCTCTTCCCTATAATATACATTTTAAAAGCTAACAGTTCAAATTTGCTATAATTCTGTACATATATAGATATTTCATATTCATTTTATTAAAAGTGGTGATTATGACAATTTCACCTTTCATCGTCCATTTATTTCATCAATTAAAATCAATAACAAAACTTTCAGCTCATAATTGGCGAATCAAACAAAATAATCAGAACAGTAGTTCTATTCTGTAAATCTCACTGTGAAAATATAAGCGAAGTGAGCTGTCAATGGTGTCAATCCCTAGCAACAGATGGAATGATAGCTCACTCTCAGTTCACTTCACCGAAGTTTTCACAGTGAGTTTTCATACAGAATAGGTTGACTGATGCAGCTGCATTTATGTGCATAATCAGCCTATAATGTTCCCACTGCTGGGACACGCCTCCTCTCTGTGAGAGGCAGTGGGCCATAATCCACCACGCGGGCCCAGTGCGGGTTAGTAGATGTCACATGTCTACGAATTTTTGGTTCTAGGACATGCCGGTTTCCTCACGATGTTTTCTTTCACCGTTTCGAGAGCAGTGGTGATGAAATAATTTAGATGTAGAACATGGGCTGGTAATTAAATATGCCATAAAATTCAAGGTTTTGTTAGAGCAAGGATTTGTTGAAATAATGCAAGTATTTTTACTTCAATCCGGTTCAGACCAAGGTTTATTAAAATAAACATATATACATTGTCTCTTATTAAAGGTCTGGCCACATATAGAAAACATTCAATGTCCAAACATTCAAAGGCCAGACCTTTAATAAGAGAAATAAAATAAATTTAGTAAATTTTGTGTATTTTTTTTTTGTGTAGGTACTTAGTTTTAAGGTTAACGCTTGGGATTTTTACAGAAAAACATTGAAATAAAAATATTTTCAAAATGGTTCACTTCCGCATATCCATACAAAAAATGTTGTAAATAGCCTGTACTATCACCCCCTACAAGATTATGCTGTAATAAAAAGTCACCCTGTATATATGACGTGTCACGTGTGTCCTTTATAAGGACCTTTCATGACCTATAACAATGATATCCAGTCACTAACTAAATAGACAGCACATTACCATTTTATCTATTTCTCGAATTTACACAAAATTCCGTTAATTCCCTCGGCAAATATTTAGTTTTCCACTAAAACAAAGAAATTTATCAATAAAATGTTCCCATAAATCTTTCGCATACAAGATGGTGTGATTTGCAATAAATAAATATGTGCAATAGGATGATTCTAGTCAACGTCTGATATACACATATGCACCATGATTCCAAAACAAACAATAATTTAAAATACAAATAAAAGAAAAACGTTTTCATAACTTTTAGGTCATTAGTAAGAATACACTCCGAAAACCAGTTTTGTTGGACATGAAATGAAGCATACCACAGCAGTCAACTATTAGATATTGGACTATAATGATTAGTTACAGGATCAGTGGTGACCCAGTGCTAATAGCCACAACTTACGAGTAGATCGTAGGTTCAAACCCGGACAGGCGTAGACTTTGTGTAAATTATTGCATGAGCACTGCTCTGAAAACGGTGAAGGAAAACATCGTTAGGGTTTCTTTAAATACAGGATGTACAGGACATTTATAGGACATGCCGGTTTTGGAATGTCCTACATCCAAAAATTCGAAGTCCCGTGCCATCTACCAACCCGTACTGGGCCCGCGTGGTGGAATACGGCCCACTCCATCACAAAGAGGAGGCCTGGGTCCCAGCAGTAAACATTATATAGGCTAATTATGCTTATGCATTTGAGAATATGGAGATTTTTAAAACATACTCAGACTTTATGGATTTTTAAGCTGAGAAACAAATTCATAAGCAAGCTTTTTGTAACATAGCATCTTCTTTTAAGCAAACTTTCATTTATTTATTTGTACAACTTACATCGTCTTTATACGGGGACAAAATAAACACAATTCATGCACATTTGCACTATTTCTAGTCTGCCTTCTGAGACTCTTTTTTCATTAGTTATCACGGCTTGATACATAGAGTATGTTTATTGTTTCAGCAGGTGTAAATCATAATTTAATCTTTATTATAAAACGATTGCGATTTAATCTGCATCGGTGATAGCGCACGTTTTTCAGTTTCAAATCAATGAATCATTTTTTTAGTTGTCAAAATTAATTGCTCTCGTCGGTATTCACATCCCAAATTCTCAAGTAAATAAAGTACTTATTACATAGTCTTTGAGACAGTGAAGAATATGACTTATCAGAAGCACACAAGGACTTATTCGGAAAAAACCTTTATAAACCTTTATAAATTCAGTTTGTTAGTCGATTCGCACGAATTTAGAGTAGTTTAAGAGAGAAGTGCACGTTCTATATTAAACCCTTATCACTTCTCTGCGCTAGTATCCTTTTTTAATTCAATACTTTATTGCATATAATTCAATATGTGCCAACTGCATAATACATATTTCTGGAGTTGTCGTCTCGCCCATAAATAAATTAACTTCGTACGAGTCGCCTGTAGAAAAAATATTTTTTAAATAATTTTTTTTTTTTTAATATTTCTCGCGGGCGCGGTTTAAACCGCGCCCGCGAGTAACTTCGGGACACAGACATTCTCTCTATGAGAGTTTCTTGCCCGTTCTTCTCCAAGAGATCTAAGTTTTGGAATAGGCAACTAGCTTCAACTTTCTGACTAACTGACCGACTAGTTAATTTTGACAATTCAAAAGTGCCTGGAAATGGTTTAATTGAAATAAATGCTTTGAGTTTGAGAGGGTCGAATCGACTATTAAGCCATAATTTCACGTCAACGCCAGTATTCGTCAGGTGACCGACTAGTCTCTTTATTGAGACAACAACTCACAGCAAACAATCATAATATCATCAACATTTCAATTCCTAGACACTATGTACTGATAATAAATATGTACCAACATCGCCTGCTCAGATTCCTATCACTGAATTAGACAAACAATGTGAAACTGTGCAGTTTCCACTCAAATATTTATTTAATGACGGCACCTGTTATGTAAAATTACTTTGCGATTAATTTCTTGTGTGTATTATTAACTAGCGGCCTGTCCCGGCTTCGCACGGGTGGACATTTAATTTTTAAACATTTTATTTTTTTCTTGCAATTAAAAAAGTCTATATTAATCAGTGATTATGTAGCATTCAAATGGTGAAAGAATTTTTAAAATCGGTCCAGTACTTTTTGAGCCAATTCGTTACAAACATAATACAAATCTTTCCTCTTTATAATATTAGAATTATAGCATTAAAATGGTGAAATAATTTTTAATAATAGTAATAATAATAATCATTTTATTTCGGACAACTATAAGATCCATAAGTTGTTAGTAACAGTAATTGCACTTAAAATACTATTGTTAGTAACTTAAACTTAAGACGAAAGAATGCGAAGATCACAACAAACAACAACAACTAGACAGCCAGAAACTAAAAAAAAAAAAAAAATTATACCTGGCTTGTTTTCTATAATGATGACTCACAAATTCTTGTGCAATGATAGTCAAAAGATACACACAATCGCTCTCAAAAACAACGCTGAAGTAAATAACATGTTTTGTTAGCATGCACTATTACGCACTTTCCTCTACAATGGCAGATAGCCAGTAGACGTTAATTCTGTTGTCAATCCAAGAGAAATGGGGCACATGAATCAGGTCATACTCGTATGCATTCCTTGAATTAAGAGCAAACTAGTCGCGAGCTCGAACTCACTGGTAGTCATGGCCAAAAAGCACGCTGTCTTGCCTGGCTTCGTGTTCGACAGAGATAGTATCAGTGATGAGCAGTTAGACGCTAATCTACACGGACAACGTCTAGTTCTCACGCACTGAAACACCGTTCCGAACTGATAGGCGCGTAAAAAAAAATTTTAAAGTGCTTCGGAAAATCGAGTTTTATGAAAAAACCACTAAATAAAGTTTATTGATCTCTTTGATAACTGAGTTTTGTTGGTACGGACTTGGTTTTGCAGATTTTACAATTCTTTTATTACTTATTTACACCCAAAGTTACGTTAAAAATAGCAAGAAAATGAATCTTTATTGGCTCATAACTTTTTAATGGCTTTTTATTTTACTATTCTGTTTCCTTACAGACACAATTAATAATAAGTCAAAACGATATCATGTTTAACTTTAGATGCACAATGCCAAACAGTGGAGTAATATTCTCCCGAAATTTGTACAGAAAAAATATCGAAAAGTGGCACCTTAAATGTACTGAATAATAATGGTTGAGCTACGACGTAGCGATGACGCAAATGCTACGTCATGGGTCATGTTGCTACGGCGTAGTAATCTCGTAGCAGTTTTTGTGAAGCTGGTGTTCTGAATATCTGGGTCTCGTTAATTTTATTTGCTGTGGTCTTCATGTTACTTTTCTCTCTTTAGTAAACTCTTTGTAAATAAGCTTACTCCGAGGAAGTTCTGCATCTTCCTATAAATAGTGTCCCTGTATTTCAGTTGGGTTGGGTTGATTAATATATGAAAGAAAAGCAAAACTTCTACCTGTTTAGGAACCTATCATAATTTTTCATAGTAAAGGGTTTTTCAAAAAGAACTTTATCGGAGCGCGTTGCAGTTTTTCAGAGAAAACCGACAGCGGACACGATACGCTGGGAAAAAGTCGAAGATATCAATTTGGCTCAGTTTTTCAACGGCAACTATTTAAAAGAATGTTAGATAGTTTGCCCGATAACATTTTTGATTCATAATTGCCAAACCTTACTCTTTCTAATAAAATATTTTTTTAATAATTTTCATCCAAATTTTTTGTTTTAAAAAACAAAGTTCTTGTTTTTCAAACCCTTTAAATAACGTACCATCGCACCTGTTTTCCCCAAAAGAGGTATACCTATAGTGTACCCAATAATTTTAATGAAAACTTTTCCTCTATAAAATTGCCGTGACTGACACCGTATACGAATGTTTACGAAATATATTTTTACGACTATTTGTAATTGTTAATTAAACGTAACACTGCATCTCATCCTGTTCCAGGTATGATCTCCTCAGCGATGCTGTGGGGTTTCTTGTCGGACACCCTGGGACGGAGACAGATCATGGTGTGGGGGTTTTTCTGCTCTGGCTTGGTGGAAATGACGGCTGCCATGAGCCAGAACTTTGCTATGCTGCTCGTCATGAGGTTCGCCAGTGGGTTCCTGTGAGTATTCCTGAAAATAATAAAAATTATGTACTGGGTGGGTAACTAGGATGTACACGAGTTTCTTATGTCGCCATTCTGTTTTGGTATCACGGCATGTTCATTATGGACCGTCTGTAAGACCATGTCTATTGCAATACCTTTAGTAATTTTATCCTAATCGTCTTATTAAACGGATTGAAAAACGACCCAATTTTTATTAACAAATCATTACAAGTAACGAAACGTTAATATAAAGTTGTTCTGAGCTGGCCACCCTATAGGGGCCTAGAGGTGAACAGTCCTCTAAAAGTTGGCAAGTACCAATAGAAATGGGCTGAAATCACCATCACGCATTCAGCACATAGGTTGTGATTTGATCTGAAATAGTGCAAATCTGGCTGGACAGGCGCAGTTACCGGTTGTTAATATGTATTTCATTAGAAACTATATTGCTTGTAATTCATTAGAAATATAATTTTACTTATAGTATGCCCGATGAAAGATATGACCACATAAATCGATTTTCTACCTTTGCTGACGTCAATAGGTAGTGCTTAAAATGATGGCACAGACTTTTATGAGAGTACTAACTAATAAATCTATATTAGAAACAGTTTTAGTGTTCCTATTGTGCCAAGCATATGCCAGAAACAGTTGGACGTAAAGTGGCGAACAAGTATCTAGATTTTGTTCAGTGATGTGTTGAGGTCGGAAACGTATGAGAATCCCTTGGTATAAAAGTATTGAGATCGGAAACGTATGAGAATCCCTTGGTATAAAAATATTATATTATAATTTTATTTTATTTTATTTTATTTATTTTAGGATCTCCAACAAAAGATATACACTAAACATTATATTGTTAATGTATGACAAAGTATTTTGTAGGTGCACTCTTTCAATTACAGGAGACCACAACATGCACAACAAAATAAACAACTAAGCTAACAGGTTAAATACCTAATACATATTAAAGGAAAAATTTAGACAAGGGAACATAAAAACACAATAATTTAAAACATAGAATAATTATTGTGTTTTTATGTTCCCTTGTCTAAATTAAATGAAATAAAATAAAATAATTGTTTATTTATGTAAGTACATCTTTAAGACACATCAATATTTAGTTGATCAATACTTTAAAAACTAAATGAACCCAGCATTTCCTAGCTCCCTTAGAAGAAATGCCGAAACAA
Source organism: Globia sparganii (assembly GCA_949316385.1). NCBI lineage: Eukaryota > Metazoa > Arthropoda > Insecta > Lepidoptera > Noctuidae > Globia > Globia sparganii. Next base: position 22,453,449 of record OX438666.1, on the reverse strand, counting down.
ACTCAGAGGTGGGTCTGTTTTAAAGACTCAACATTATAATATTAGGATTTTATGTGAGTCTAACAATGCAGGGCCATATCTGGAAGGGCCTTTTGAAGAATAAGCCATTGCTGCTTAGAATTGACTTTTTTTGGCGGGGTCTGTCAGACTCTTACTGACTAAAAACCACCCCGGTGTTCCCTTATCACACTTGGACCGGGGATCGTGGGAGCTTGTGCGCCTCCCACGATCCCCGGCTGGTGCCGGGCACCTCAAGAACTCAGCTTAGAATTGACTTGTTCCAAAAGATGGCATCATTTATCGAACTGTACGAGTATAAAACTCGGTTGCTCTTTGTAACCCTCTGTGACCGCTTCTTTAATATTATAATGTTGAGTCTAAACTACTCAATGGATTTTGATATGTAGTTGCCATTATAATTTAGAGAAGTTATTATTGAAGGGTTGTGTGAATGAAACATTAATATTTAACTTAGATAAAACAAAAAAAAATCGAAGTTTTGATATGTTTGTACATTGCACCCGTCCGAAGCAGGGGCAGATCACTGGTGATATCATAAACCGAATTGTGCAGCATAGTCTTCATCAAATAATGTGAGAGAGTAAATGAGACGAGTGACTTGTGGGGACTAAATATAGTATATAAATGCAGTGTATATAATTATATAATGGAGCGAAATATTAGAAAATCAAACTTCACAATCATGTAGAACTAAGAGTTGGATACAAAAAGAATCTATGTAGATAGTTTTCATAGTCATAATCAGCCAAGGTAAAGTCAATTATACATTTCTGAAAGATGTCTGTAACTATAATCGCGTAGGCCTTTCCTCTATTACCATTACAGCTGCCATTTTATGCTGCTGTTTATCGTCAAAATTCCCTTGCGGCCTGGACAAGGTAGCTTTCCATCAGCGACAACGATGATGGAAAAATCAGAAATGTGTTGTATTGATATAAGTTACCGAAAAGTTAATGTAAATCCTGTTGGGCGCTGTTTTAGAAATACAAAACGCTTTAAAGGCGATTGCCACTTCGGGCCTCTTTTTCACCTTTTCGAAAACCCAGGAGTTTGATAGGATGCCTGCTCGTTTCCATACACACGTCACAAGGTCACTCGATCAATAAGTACTGTTTATTCTTTGATTACAGTACAAGTGTTTGGCAGGTGCGCTTGTTTGATTAATAGTACACATAATTACTAATCACTGTCGACTAATGAGTCTATAAACAACCTTATCTGTTTATGGGTTTCTAATTTATCGTTCGCGGAAATGAAGCCTTCGTCTATAGAGACGGTTATATCAATGGGGGAATTTCGGGCTTTACAGCGTATGATAATATTAAGACAATTATGTTTATTGTCTAACGAATAAAGCTACAGGTTATTGCAAATACAGGTGCCTTAGGCAAATCATAGCTAGATAACACTTTTTTTTATCAAAAGGAAGTAGGTATCTCGCAACTTGTCTTTTCACGTGACTATAAGTTTCGAGGGGTAGGCAGAAGTTAATAATGGGCTCACATTTCTACATTTAACCTATCTGTAATACAGGTTCAAATTTTAATCACCGTTTTCATTTTAAGGGGTCATTGTACTCATCATTCAACTTTCAACTTTGACTTTATCAACTTTTACTATGGGACCAAATATGAGATCGCGAAAAAAAAATCAGCTGTTCCCTGCATTTTGACGAGTTAAGCCACAGATTTAGATATACCTAGATAACGCAAGAGCATCTACTTCGCGTGCCACAAATCGCACCAACTTACGTTCAAAAATCGTAAGCCGCCACTTTCGCGCTCAGTCCTGTGTACTGCTGGCTGGGTGAGCGTGAGAAAGAGCGCTTGTGACGTCATAGTAGGTAGTAAAAAAATGGCACGCTTGGTTTTCATACAGATCGTGATACTTGCGTTATCTAGGTCTATCTATATCTGAGAGTTAAGCGAACATAAATGTAGGGAACAGCTGCAAAGACAAATTGTTCATAATGCTGAGTACAATGACCCCTTGAGAGAAAACGGTGATTAAAATTTCACCCTGTATAGTGGGCAAACCTAATTCTATCTCGGACATAAAAGCCGACCCTACGGCTCAGGCTCATCATCTGCCCAGCCATTTCCCAACCATGTTGGATCAGCTTCCAGTCTAACCGTATGCAGCTGCAGCTTCGCGGCTGCGGTTGCTACGAAGAATTTATCAATAATGAGAGAGCCTTGAAATAACTTATGATTATTATTATTATCAGCCGTTTCTGTCCCACTGCAAGGCAAAGGGGGTCCCATCCCTCCTTCCACTTATCCCTATCCAGTGCTGTTATGCGCCAATCCCTGTGGAAAGAGTCGAGTTCATCCCGCCATCTCATTCTGGGCCTGCCGCGTTGCCGTTTACTACTGTTTGGGACCCATTGTGTGGTTACTTTAGCCCATAGCTCCTCCGACATGCGACAGATGTGACCAGCCCAGTTCCATTTTAGGTTGGCAGTCGTGTGACCTACATCGGCTATTTGAGTTTTAGAACGCAGTATCGAGTTCTTTATACGATCAGTAAGTTTAACTCCAAGGATACTGCGCTCCATTGCATAAAAGCCATTATATAATTTCTCCTTCTATTCTTTCAGTTTCAACGGTCCCTTCGCAGTTCTGATCTCCTACATAGCAGAGTTACACCGCACTGAGCTGAGGGCGCGAGTCATCCTACTGACGAGCTTATTCTATACGTTCGCGAACACTACCCTGCCTCTGCTTGCCTGGGCTATCCTAACCAAAGACTGGGAGTTCCATATATTTGGTGATAATATTGGTAAGTAATAGCTGGTATCTATACTTATAATAAATCTGTAGAAGTGATAATTCTGTACATTGAAAATATCAAAAAAAGAAATGGCAGGGGGTGTTACTAGACCGACACCGAACCCCAAAAATGTGATTAAAAAAATTTTTGTTTGTCAGTCTGTCTGTTTGTTCAGGCATCACGCAAAAACTACCGGTTCGATTACGATGAAACTTGGTATAATTATTCTTTAATATCCTGGGCACCACACTGGGTACTTTTTATCCCGGAAAAGAATATACAATAAAAAACAAACTTAATTTTGCGGTTCGATCCCTAGACTCGATTACTGTACCAACCGCAAATAATAAGTTTGTCGTAGGTTACGTCACCCGCAGTGGAGCTAAGGGGCGCTACACTGCCCTCGTAACAGCAAATGCAGTAATCGACATTTTTACAATTTTCCGTTTTTGTCAAAAATGACATGGGGAGACTTTGTATTTTTATGTACCTTTTTCGTAACAAAACATATGAGTTTTATATCAGTTAAAGTAGAGATAAAAAAAAAAAACACTTAAGCGCGTTTTTCTCGAAACCGCCATTTTGCAAGTACTGCATTTGCTGTTATGAGGGCAGTACACACGGCTAAGATACTATAATATTTTATCTTAAGATATAGCGCAGGCAGGCGATGCGATGCGACAGGATGGGTCGGGGGAATTAAAAATTTCACGCGGGCGAAGTCGCGGGCAGAAGCTAGTTTATACATAAATTTCTCCAGAATTAACAATGTCAGGTATCTGAAAAATTTAACACGCAGACGATAGTTTCCTCTCTCAATGGAGGCTTGTATACCTAATAAATAAGAGCTTATGTAAAAAAAAAATTAATGACCAATATGTCAGCAGGCTTTTGTCACATATCAAAATATAAAGCTTTACCAAAAATCCCCATATGCCGCCGAAATTAATAAAACTACAATAATGTTTTAGTAATTTATTCCTGGAACCTGTTCCTCTTCGTCACTGCTCTGATGCCACTCCTGACCGGTGTCTCATTCCTCTGCCTGCCGGAGAGCCCTAAGTTCCTCATGTCTCGCGGACGGAATGAGGAAGCCATGGCAGTCTTTAAGATTATCTACACACTGAATACTGGGAAACCAGCTGAGGATTTTCCGGTAAGTTTCTACTTTCTCTCTTTCCAACCCTCTTATGAGTTCAATAGCGTCTCTAGGGTAAAATATCCAGCAATGCTATCTACTAAATGCTGAGCAATGCTGCTCAGAAATGGATTTACATTTTTCCGCTACCAAGTAGGATCATCATCATCAGTCTTTAGCAGTCCACTGCTGGACATAAACCTCTCCTATTGCACGCCATTCAACTAGATTTTCGGGAACTCTCGTCCAGCTGCTACCAGCCATCCTGCGAAGATCGTAGCTCTACTTAGCCTGAGGGCGTCCTACCTTACGTTTACCGATTCACGGTCTCCACTCAAGAACACATCTACCTAGTTCTACGGCTAATATGACCGGCCCATTGTCACTTCAGCTTGCTTATTCTGTGAGCTATGTTAAAAACTTCGTCAAGCAGGATGGCGAGTTAAATATTTTAAGTGCGTTAATGCCAAAGAAATGACAGATAGAGATAATTATTACCAAGAGGACCGAAATTGGCTAATTTATTTTGTCTTTTGTTTTGTTCCGATAGAAAACTACACAGAAATGACACTAAAAGATTTTTTCATCATGAATTTTAGGTAAAAGTCCTAGTAGAAGAAAGGCATGAGCAGCAAGGCAAAGGCGTCGCAGCACTGAGGGGGGGCTTCACACAACTGTCACCGCTGTTCAGGCCTCCGTACGCCAAGTGGCTGTTCCTCATGTGCACCATTCATACGGGCTGCATGTTTGGGTGAGTGGCCGTTTAAATATACAAACAAAAATTAAGGCGACTATCTCATTTTTATTCTAAGTCTAAGTCACATCTTCCAGTCACCACGTTACAATAAGATCTAAGATGAAAGGGATACTCAGATTGCAAATAAACAAAAATATATTTATATCGCACTATTATAACGTAAGTGGCAAGAGTGTTGATTCAAATAATTAATTATTCGTTTCGTTTCTAAATCTCAAAGCTCGAATGTCATTCAAAAATTGATCTTATTCATTGCAATCAGTTACTATCCTGAAAATCTGACAGATGGTCCAACTTTAGTATATCGGCAACTTTCAATGAACTATCTTCTTCAACATCGTTCCAGTCAATCGAAAAAGTAGTGCCGGATATTCCTAGTTCGTCGATAGTCTTTAGTAGTTATCGGCAGATTATCGATATACGTCAGTCGTTATTATTATGTGGGTCAATGTTCTTGCTGTTATGGTTTTGCATGGTTCTAAGCGGTTTAGAATTGTTGGGAACGGTTGAAGTGTTATCGAGATCTTAATTTTAATAATCAGCTAATTAACGATGCGACTGTTCTAGATTAACTTTATATGTACCATTAAATATAACGTTTCAACGTTATTTTATTGGCAGAGTAACTTTATAAATTGACATAGGCTACGAACAACAAGAAATTGGTCTGTTTAGATACAACAAATGACACTTGCTATTTCTACACTTGGCTATAAAACCCTTATTACCATCATCATCAGTGAACATTATGGATATGTGTACGTTTTATTTATATTTTAATAGTTTTTTTTTGTATCATTGTTCGGCTCAACCAAAGCACCTGCCATCTAATCTCTTCACCATCCTTGGTTGACTGGTAGATAATGCCTAAGGCATTAAGTCCGCCTTTGTACCTTCTTGTGTGCGAAAAGATTAAATAAATAAATAAACATTCGTCAACTCAGCCTATCGCAGTCCACCGCTAGACATAGGTCTCTCCCAGACTTCGTCACTACACTCTGTCCTCCGCCTACCGCATCCTATCTGTCCCAGCCACCTTCTTAAGGTCGTCGGTCTGTCTAGCTGGTGGACGCCCCACATTAATACCTATATTATTGCAAAACTTCAGCATTGCTTCATGACAAGAATATATCCTATCATCTTACCTAAGGGTTTCATTGACATTCCCTTCAAACTTGACCTAACAAAGAACAAATAATTAATCAAATTTGTCTTAACTTCCAGTTCCAACACGATCCGTCTCTGGTACCCTCAACTGGCAGCCATGATCAGCAACGACGCCAAGGGTCTGTGCTCTGCGATTGCTCCCCCCACCACACCCGTAGCTGTGGATGATGTCTGTGTGCCCATTGTGGCAGATATGCTGACGTATCTTCAGAGTGCATTCGTTGGAGCGGGATCGGTGCTGACGTATGGGATTGGAGGAATGCTGGTTAATAAGTAAGATATCAAAACGATTGCATTTTATTAAATTTTCTCAAAAGCAAGACCCCAAGAGTTAAAGGGAAGTCTTGGATTTTCTTGGGTTTCAAGGAAGATAGGAGTCCAAGTATTGTACACCACAAAAATACATAACATAAAAAAATATATCAAAAACTAAAAAAGATACAATGGGCGGCCTTATCGCAAGAAGTAAAGCGAAGTTTGAAGTATGTTTCTATCAAAACCATAGATTAAGAATTATGTTGCTATGTATACAGAATTGAGAGATCTACGTTGAAATTAGAAATATGTCTTCGATTACCTTCTTAGGTAACCATAATCAGTGATCCAAGAAACTATCTGCACAGGTCTTATCATTTTCAACTTAATTCTTCCAGATGTGGCAAACGTCTGGTGTCAGGGTTCTGCGGCGTCACCAGCGCGTTCCTAATCGTGCTGCTTCCATACCTGGGCACAAGTGCAGTCGCCGTCGTCGCCGTGGTAACCACCGTGCTTGCCTTCACGTCGCTCTGTGGTGCTTCACTGTCTAGCATCACCGTGGACTTATTTCCTACTTCGCTCAGGTGAGAGGACGATCTTTATCCTAGTACCAATTTCGGTGAATAATGTTCGTGTAATACGAGTATGTTGCGCAGTTTGGCGTGGCTGTTTTCTGGATGGACCATAAGGATCTCAATACAAATTGTTCTGAAAAAAACCAGCTCTAGTGACTAACTTAGAATTTAGTGGCTTTGTTAACAATGGCCCTGATTCTGTTTTTCACAAACTAAACTAAATTGAAGTTCAATGAATATTTTTCTTTCTATTTCATTATGAAAAGAACAGAAGATAAATATTAGTTTAGTCCTGTCAAATTAGTCAGCGCCTGACGTACTTTTAGTAGCCAATTTTTTAATCACGTCTAAACTTGTCTATGGATTATCTAATTTGACAGGACTATACTTATATTTATCTTCTGTCCTTTTCATAACGAAAGAGAAAGAAAAAGATGCACTGAACTTAAATTTAATTTAGTTTGTGAACAACAGAATGGGGGCCAGTCTCTTTCTGACAGGGTCTCTACTTTAGCTCTTCTACCTCCTAGAATAATCAAGGAAAATACTAAGATTTAGATCATCTGTGACGTAAAATTAATAATTACCGTATATATTTTTCAGAGTAATGGCAATGGCTACATTCCTCATGAGCGGCCGTTTGGGCACCATCACGGGTACCGTCATATTCCCTGCACTCATAAACTACGGATGCTTTCCGCCTTTTATCACTATAGGATCCGTTTTAGCAGGTAAGCTTCATTATTCAATATTTTCGTCTATGTATTATTTAGTGTACTGTCGGCAAAACAAATAAGTCAAGGAAAGCGTTACTTTTGCAATTAACACCCTCTACCTAGACTTAATCGAATCAAACAGTTCAAATCCAAGCGACCATTAAGAATGCTTGTTCTATCAGTTGGACGTAGCAGTACACGTAGCTTTTACTAGATGGCGCTGTTTTTAATTTCATTATCCTTCTTGTTTTGTTTCAGTGTGCGGAATGGCTTGTTTCCTCTTACCAAATACTACTCTCAAGAAATTAGAGTAATTCCTATCTGTAAGAAAACTACGAATGTTTGTAAATACTTTTTTATTCTTGTTTTTGTATGTATTGTGCATTTTGAATTTTGTTTTTTTTTTTTTAATTTTAACTCCTCAAATTTTAACTCCTCCTTAGTCCCGTATTACAGAACGTAACTCAAAACTCAAGCGTTACTTAAAACTAGTTTCAACCAATCAAATGGCTTGAATCTAGTTTAAGTAATGCTTGAGTATTGAGTGACGTTCTGTAATACGGGCCTTAGTTTCCTTAAATTGCTTCACCTATCGATTTTTTTGACCGAAGCAGAGTTTATAAGATTATTTTCGTATTGTCCTGTTATTTTATGTAACATGTAAGTCTTGTGATAAATTGTCTTAGTGTAAGTAAATAAATTGATGTAAGTAATTCAAGGATCGAATGAAACGGCGAAACTTTAAAAATATTTCTCTTTTATTTATAATTTATCATAACCTCAATCTCATCCATCTTCTCAGTCAAACTCACAACAATTTACCGGCGAATCAGGGAGAACAGTTACTATCTACATTATTACATTTTATATTATTTTAGCTTTTGACATATTTTTAATTATTTACTGGAATAAATAAATAATTTTATACCGGTTACAAAATGAAACAATTTATACAGAATGTATTAACAATGAAACATTCAAATTCCAGAAAAGTATAAAAACATATTTTGATTAAAATTAAAATACTCAACAAAAGATTGATCCCAAAATTGAATATAGACGAATTAATTAAAAATATGTCAAAACATATTTCGTTTAAGGCGTTACATCAGTCTAATGCAATGACTAAACAGCTTTTACCCAAAACATTAATAAATAACTCATAATTATGCTTTTGTGACTGCATAACATACATTTTACTGTGAACAAGCTGCCATTCGCATTATGTACATAATTTTTCAAAATTTTCTACAGACTTTTAAGCATAAAGTGGCCTTTGCGCTGCGAATGCACCTACATTTCAAATGATTACAAAATATGTTCTGATTTTATAAGGGCTAATTGTATTTATTAAGTACATTTTCAAAGCTGGATTTCACTTAACCATGAACGTAAATAAAAATCTGAGTAAATAAACATTATTTGTTAGCCACATTGTACTCAAAAATCTAATAGACAAAATATTTTATCCGAACTGGACCGACTCACGGCGAAACTCAACGACAAAGCACAGTTGCTACGTAGACTAGATTTTACTTCTTATTGTCCAATCACTTTGTCTAAGCGATTATACACTTAAATTCGAGGATTTTTGCTTGCTGACTGCTAGACCGTAACATAGGGCCTGATACATACCTATCTGAGCGCCAATTCTCGTAATTATAAGAACGTTAAGTGTGATCTCAGTCTCAATCTGTCAAAAATACGTCTAATTTCCCTACATTTTAACAAGTTTTTGACATTTTTTCTCGCTGAGATGAGACTGCGACTAGATTTTGAATATTTTAAATTACGAGAATTGGCCTTCAGATATATGAAAAAAGAATGCCAATAAGATGATCCCGATTTTATTATTTTTCTTATTTTAAAAATTGTATAAATGACACAATTATACAATTATGAAACTTGTAATTATTTTCTGCAAACCCTACGTTACGCTATAGAAGGCAGCAGGCTTCACAATAAAAATCATATATGTATATAAATGTATAGAATTCTTATAGGCCAGTGAAATTGACTGTTACTTACACACGACTCAGGATAACCCCATTAATTATATTATTATTTCATTATAACGCAAGGCACATTTTTATCTGTTATTAAAACTATTTAATTCAATAAGATTGCACTTTTACAAAAGTATTATATCGGCAGATCTTTTTTTTTAAACTTAAAATTGTTTAAAACTCTAAGCGATTCCATGTTGCTCCCATAACTCTCAAAAACTGAGATAATTAGTATCGTTTTTTGAGAAAAAATCAATAATTTCTGTTCTGTTTCTAACTAATATAATAGTTCTTTGACTATCTTAAAAGGTATATTGAGTAAGTTTTTCAACCCTTGTTAACGTTAAAAGAATCAAAAGCGAGATTATTAAAATTCTCTTAAAAAATTTACCTTTGATTTTTTCCATTTGAAGTCAATAAAAATGCTCTTCACACAGCCTTCTTCACTTTTAAACGAATTCTCCAATACAAAATATTGTGTCAAATTATATTTCAATAATGTATATTTTTTTGTAAAAAAAATTGTTGAAATTATACACTAACTCTTAAATAATTTACTTGCTAAGGTAAGGCATATTTCATAATTATAAATAATTAATTACAAATATTTATAGTACATATATGTAACATTATATATACAGTCTCGCATGTCTTAAAGCCGAGTTTATACAATATGTACAATTTTAGAAAAATTGTATAGATCACTATACACCACATGTTAAGGCCTCAAAACCAGTAAAAGTACAATTATTGAAAAATCTAGGGGTAAGTAGAAGTACGTACTCCACAACTAAATTGGCTAGCTCCAATCTAAGAGAGTAGCTAAAATGGCACTTTGATACAGGAGTAATGATTTTAATGACGTAATGAATAAAATGATCCAATGAATGTAGATAGAATGATAAAACGAAAGTTTAATGGAAATATATCTTACGATTTCCCAAGATTTTTCAATTGTACCAAAATTGTTGAATAATCCAACAAACACCGGTCATTTCACGAAACAAGGCCCCTTTAAATATTACACACATTAACCACCTGCATATTTACATTATTATGGTAATTGTCAAAAATGACTGTTTAAAAAAGTACGCATTTCGCCGTGTGATACTTTTATACTCAATATGGGTAAAAGTATCAAGCTAAGTATCAAGTAGACTAGTCTATATATGTCTCTAAGAAGTTAATAACGGCATAATGGGTAATAATTTAAGTAACAAATCCATAATGATAACAAAAAAATTAATGTAATTACCCAACAAGATGTAAAAAAATCACCCAGTTCTGAGTTCTACGTGCAAAGCACTGCATACACTCAAGGCCCTGAAAAACTGGTCAGCTAGAAAAAACTATTATTTACTCTATGTGTTATCTACTTCATAAGTATGTATATTTATGCTCTACTTTTTTAAGGGAATGAGCATATCCCCTATTGCTTTTGTTAATTATATTTCTAGACGATCATTTTTTCATGGCAATGAGTGTACAACAAATTGTAATAATGTCCAATAAACAAAACTTCACTGAGTTCATTAGAAAATGTTCACTTCACTTTATGGTCCGTTTTCCACTGTTTTTAGTTCAAAATTTGTTTGTGTGACTATTTGTTTTGGCAGAAACAGAAAATTAATTTGGTCCATTTACAAAGCTGTTGGTACAACAAAATCAGTTTGATTATGACAGAAATAGCCTTCAATCACACTTTACCTAAGCTTTGTCAACATTGTAGTACAGTCAACTGTAAAATCCTGACAATACCCGGCCATTCACACACCAAAAAAATCTAAATCACCCCAAAATCAAATAGCCACACAAAATCCACATCACTCTATTTGCGTCAGCTTGGGGGGGCCAGTAGGACCTCCAGCCAACACGGGCACGCCGTCACATCCCGCCTCGAGTACTTAGGACCCCAGCCCTTTGCGAACGAGATCCTCACCGACCTGGGATCTACAGGCCCGATGTGGGGCAGTGAGACTGCAGGAGGGGGGCAAGAGGGGTCGAAGATGCAGAGACAGTGGCCTGGAGCCACCCTCCAAACAAGGAGGGCCTTGGCAGCCGCAGCATCCAAGGCAGGGGAACTGACAAAGACAGGCTCCTGGCTCCGGTTGTAAAGCCACACCCCATCCGATTCTAGGGACAAGGTGACGCCAAGGCCTATCTTTGCTCTTGTTTTTCGCACCTGGAATTAAAGAGAAAAAAAAACATCATTAATTACTGTCAAAAATATAATAGGTGGTTGTTGGTGCACTACAGTGTACTGCTGCCAATTTTCTGCTTATCGATTGTTTTGTTTAATCTAATCTTATAGATTACATAATGTCATAAGCAAGGTGAACACTGTTTGCTAATCAACAAGAAGGTGACACCCATGTTACTATAGTAATTATCATCTTCGTGTGCATCATTAATACATATCTATTATCAATGTATCAGGCCTCGCCTATTTTCAGGTCCGAAATATAAAATTTTACTCATATACCTATTACAAATAATTCTCGACTTCAGAAGAAAGATATGTTTTTCAATCGTGTTCTGATTATTGTACTTTAAACTCTGCCTTCTTCGTTTGCTAAAATCGTTGAAAATCACTTATAATATACGTTTTAAGTCCAACAAAGATTCAGTGTTCGCGGAGAGGTTATCGCGGGTTATCGCGTCGCCTTCCTACTCTCAATCAATGCAGCTATCTACTGACATTGTAATCACCAAGACTTTCGAGCTTTTAGTTTTAATTACCAATTACAATCTGACTTATAAGATGAAACAGAACATGATGAAGGGTTAGATGAAAAAACAGCCTCTTCACCAACCTAAGTCGAAGTAAAGTCGTAACGTCTTGTTGACCTTCTATTCTAATATTAATGTAGCCTGATTAATATTCGCTAAAACTAGATAATTCAATTGCCAAACAAACTCCGGAGTGTCAAATCTATGGATAGTAAAGTCTATTCTCTAATAGACTTTACTATCCATAGATTTGAAGAAAGACATGTTGAATGGCTCTCCATTCAACATGTCTTTCTTTTACGAAACTGCTGTTGTTTCATAGTTTACTAATCCTATCTTATTAATATTATAAACGCGGAAGTTTGTGAGGATGAATGGATGGATGTTTGTTAATCTTTCACGCAAAAACTACTGAACGGATTTGGATGAAATTTGGCACATAGTAACCAGGATTAACACATATGATCTTTTAGTCCCGATATTCCCACGAGATCGAAACTTATGCGGGTGAACCCGCGGGGCGCTGCTAGTGTTTCAATAATTATATTTGAGACTAAAAACATTCAGATCCAACTGAATGTCACTACGTCGCTCGTTAAAAGTTCTGAAACCAACCTGTTCAGCCTGTGGTGCATCCCCCCTCTGGTCCAAGGCATCCAGACACAGGCCATGTCTGCCAGACCCACATGCCCCTCCACCCCCTCCGAACACGTCCACTGCCCTCACTCGGACACCGAACTGACGACCCACACGCTGGGTCAGCTCCCAATACGCGAGCCGACACCACTCTGACTCCCAGCTCTGACGTTCTGGAAAGAAGAGAAGATGGGGTTTAATAAGCGAAAATATACATGATAGAAATGAATTATGCAAGTGTTTTGTAAGACGGGCTGTCCCAGGAAATACTCGTATTTCAGAATAGATTTTAAAAGGAACGGAAACTTTCGAACCACTATAAGACATTGCAGCATATGCTTATCCATGTAATAAAGAAATAATTTTTTAAAGCCTGAAGAAAACCCAGCAAATCAAGTTCAAATCTTGTTTTCCAGTAATAGAAAGTAATAATCAACCTATTAGTGCTCCTCATCTTGGCGTCAATGCAGTAACAACCAGTAATTGATAAAGCAATCCAGATTGTTCCATTCATTTCGGTGCCCTGACATCAACATTTCCAAAACTTGGCTCAGTTAGCTCCACGTTACCGTTCGATGCCAGATGACGACCACCGATATATCCGGACAGTTCAGTTAAACCGGTAACATGATGCCAGTGCTGATAGAAACCTATTGTTTTAAAACTATCGACGAATGCCAAAAGTTGACGAAATAACTGTAAAACTGGAAGTGTTGATTTTTGCATCCGAGTCTATGAAGTCATTGTTGTTTTAGAAATAGATGGTGCTGTAATGTATTCAAGCGATGAAAGTAATAATTATGATGAAATATCGAGTGAATTGCAGAAGACTAAGACATAAGGGTGCTTAGAAGAAACTCAAAACAAAATAATACAAAGAATCTTCTAGACACACTATAAATTCCAATGCAAACTTGACAATAGTAGAAGTTATGGATAGCATTAATTTCATAATTTCAACGCCTGGACAAAGATTTAAAACAGTCTACTAATACATGGAAATCGATGAGTCTGTTCGCATTGCCCTTGATAATAACGCAATAATTTATTTATTGTAACAAATCGGTATTTTTATTCATGGTTACAGTATTGACCACATATCCCTGTCTGTCAACATATTGTAGAAAAAGGAGTGTGGATATGAGTGCATAATGCACTACTGATCGGATGATCAAGATTTTTCCGAAATTCTTGCACCTAAAGAGAAACTGCAGCATTCACTAATTACTTAACAAATCAAAAAGAAAATCCACCTTACTGTTTCCAAGCTTTGCCTATGGAAAATGGAATTCTACTTTGCTCGCAAAAATAATCACTACACTTTAGCTGACTTCTACACAAAACCGCGTAACACCATTAAAACCCACCTAAAAACTTTGTACAAATTCCTTCCCAACATTGCAAAAACTTCCATTATGAAACCCATCGAAATCCCATCATATATCCAAGACAATACCATCACGGTTCGATCCCACGGCGAGTGTAGTGGCGCCGTGGTATGGGGTGGCGCCGTCGTGGCGGGCGCAATCGATCGTCAAGGTTACCGCCATCAGACATGGGTTTGGGACACCACTTAGCTAACTGGTGGTGTTTGCGAGGTGGGTGGATGTAAATACAGGAGAATGTGGGATTTTGTTTGGTAGTTCTTTTAGTAAATGGGTTTCGGGGAACCACCGTTTATACCACACGGTATGTAGTGTATGTGTTAGTCATGCTTATTGAGATGTGCTAGAAATTTCGCTTCATTTTCCAAAGCTGTTTCTGGATTATTACTACTTTATTTTTTAGTCTTGTTTTCTAATTCCTCGGGAATCCATGTGATAGCTTTAGTTTTTTAAGGTAATATCTAGCACTAAAATTATGGACAAACAAGACTTGTAAACGTTGTCTCAGGGTGGCATTTATAATGCAATGCTACACAGGGCACATGGCACACCCTCGGTGAAAATAACCAAGGCTTTGCAGTTTCTATACGCAAAAGCATATCTTCTGGTCGACCAGTTCTATCACTATTCATCATCATGATCCACAGCCCGACTCCACCCACTACTGGATAAACGCTTCTCCTTTTTTGTACCAATTCCTACACTCCTGTGTCAGCCTCAAGTTTTACCCGCGATCACTATTATAAGTAGTTAAACTAAGATATTTACCTTCACCGTCAGTAGCCAGGGAGCCGGTGACAAGCCGCTCGTGGTCCGTCCTCCTGGCATCCTCTGTACTCTCGCCATGCTCTGGGGACAAGAGATACCATGATATCAGTATTATGCCACTCATGAAGGATAGGCTGGAAAATGTGAAGCTGTGGGTTCGAGGGTGGAAACCTTCCTGTTTTGATGTGGGGTTATTTTGAGTAGGTATAGGAAAAGATGTCTGCTTTGTGGTCGTATTGCTGTAGGAGTCTTATTTATCTATTTGGCAGAAACGATTGCAAGTTTTAAGTTATTGACTCACCCAGAAACACGAAATATTTTGTTTGGTCCGAAAGACAAAATCTAATTTTATGCTAAAATTGTTGGTTATACAATTGAGCAGTGGCGTGCATTGCATATGGGCACATATGCAGTGCCTACCTCGATAAATCACCAAAAGCCTGTCAATTACATTTCAGTGTGTGTGCCCCACAATTAAGAAACTCACTAAATTATCATACGTGGGCAACAAAATAGTTTGAACATTCAAAATAGATATTTTTGTTTTATGTTTCTGATTAGTGACCGCGTCTGCCTAGACTAGACCCAGCCTAGTGAGTGCCTACTTAATCTGAAAACCAATGCACGACACTGCAAATAAGTAAGTAGGTAGATGATTCTAGTTGGGAATAAGAATAAGTTAGGTGATTTATGAGAGGTGAGTTTTTAGTAGGTTCACGTTACAATTAGTTAATAGATATTCTCCTATCACTATCCTCATGAAGAATCATGGAAAATAGATCGAAAGAACATTAAAACTTATTTCCCACAAGAGAACATGTTCGGACAAGCTTCAAAACTATTTAAAAAAATAGTGGCGATCTTTCTGACAGGTTTTCTAGTGACATCACAGACTGCACGAACACATAGACACACCTGTGTATCATAATTTATTACATACATGTAGACATCATGTTTTAAGTGTGAGTGACAATTCAATTTGGTTTTTGGGGTCCTTGGAAGGAGCGCAGAATCTGTTGCAGTAGTTTTAACAAGCTTTTTATTAACTTGCTTCGTTCTTGTGTTTCCGGTTACTCTGTTTGTTTTCTCGGTGACTTTTCACCTTTAGCTTTTACAAGTTTTTTTTGTATTGTATTGGTCTATTTGATTTCACTAATATTATAATGTCAATGGCTTTTCTGAGCACCCTGTTAAGGCCTCTTTCAACTACAAAATGGGGCCCTGGGTAAATCAATTAGTGGTTAAGCCATCAAGCCAAGTTAGTGCCTACTATTTAACAGTAGTTAGTTAGTGGTCACTGCAGATCCAGTCACAACATTATTAATTAATCAAATATTCACCACATTATACCCTACACTTATAATAAGGCGCGCCATAAATTATTGTGCATACATTTATATTTATAAAGCGGCACTTATTTAAATTTTAATAGTCCGCTATAGAGTGGGATATGGCGCCTACTGCTTATCTCGTGTCTCGTACTGAATTATAAATAGTTATTACAATTATAGATTTTATTAAGTCTGTACCGTCACGCTATTTGCCAGGAGGTGAGCTGGTCTCAAGGGTAGGTGTTGGCGCCACCATGTAATATGCGGAAACAACGTATAAATGGTTTGCAATGGTGATGATATTTACTTCCGACAGGCGTAAAGCGCGATTCTCTTGGCAGGTTTGGTGTTAGGAAGGTTAATTTAGTATTTCTGCCTTAATCAGGCATTTGGAATTCCCAAGGCATAAGTATTTCTGAGCAAAACATTGAGCTACTCAATAAAAGAAGTTTATTTGAAGCATATTCCCGCAGTCAAGTTACAAAGCTGGGCCATAAGAAAAATTATAGTTTAAAAACGTATTTTTTACCAAATGATAGATGCTTGATGTGTCGTTTTTGCTATTAATATTATTCGCAGACAATCCCTAGGTAGCAACAGCCATCCACAAGTTCGAGCCATGAAACATAATCTTCAATTTGGTCAAGTATATAAATAATGTAAAGGTATATGTAAATAAAGCTGTGTATGTAGCGTGGCCGTAGTGCGTAAGATAGCATACATTAGCATATTGCCGGTCAAATCAAGGTCGTATACCAGCCATGTATAATTATACATATTTATGTATACCACTCACTAAAGAATTAAGTGTAGAAGGTACATTTAGTTAAAGCATCGCTAGAAGTATGTACCTCATTTTCATCTGTCATTTCAAACTGTTATTTATTTATTTATGTATTTATTACTTCAAGCACATAAATGTACAGAGGCGGACTTAATGCCATAGGCATTTTCTACCAGTCAACCTTTGGGTGATGCAGAGACAAACAGTGGTAGGTGCAATCATGAAAATTGAGGAATAAATATTTTAAATATAAAGATACGCATAAACCTAAACTGTTCTATTTTACTTACTATAAACAGTATTTTATGGACTCTAGACCTAGGTAATTTATTTATTAATAATTTTTTTTTTTTTTCTTTCTAGAATAAGCTTTCTAGCTTATTCTAGAAAGCTTTGTTCTCTACTTTTATGAGTAGCCTTAAATGGGTAAAGTCTAAGGCTACTTGCATTTGAGGAGAGCTCAGTGAACACTCAGTGAGTTTTTCTTAAATATGGGTTTACTGGCCATCTTTGCTTTGTGGTCGGGCCACACTCGTCGAGAAAGATATCCTATTAAATGAAATTTAATACTTTGCTGTGTTTCTGAAGAGATGAATGTTACTGTTGGTCTGTCTGTAACTAAGCCTTGTATCTACTGAGTGTAAAAGTCGAATCTTTGAGGAGTTAAAGGTTTTATTGTTTAACTATTAAGTTTCCCCTTTGTAGCAACCGACCACCTGAATACCTTTAATACTCTTTGTACAATCTGAGTCGAAGTACAATTAAAAGGTTTTTGTTCCTATAGTGAAGTAATATTGGACCCAGTATAATGCCTTGAAGCATAAATGAACTTTGATTCTTTCCTGTGCTTCGGATAAAACATTATACGATTTTACAATAACTTATAGTCAATTGCTCTAGTCAGACCCAAAACAAATAAGACGATGGAATTGAAAGATGTTCAACATTTTCTAGTTAGTGTTTAGGCTGAAAACACGACACTAGTTAGCACTACACAATAGAACAGCATGGAAACGTCTTTCAATATGTTACTAATGTCTCTTAATTATTACAATCTTCTCGCTTAGCAACTATACCATAGATATTTAATATAATGGACGCGTCCGCGGTACTATGTTTGTCTATAGAGAGCCGCGCCACGTGTAATGGAAGTTTACAACAAATCGCGCGTTCCTTAACTACAATATTTAATATTAGTACTTATTGTGTTAGGTCCTCGTGTGAGGCGATGTTGCTATGTGGTGTGGGGTGAGCAGAGTTATTTGAATTGAAAACATCAATGTAAGATGCGTCTCTTAGGTAGTATAGATTTGTTTTTGTGGGATGTAACATGTAGTATTATTAATTTTAGCCTTTAGTAAAGGTGCACTGGTGAAAATGGGTCTCCCAACGAGTAAAGCACAAAGTTGTTTAACTCTACCTTGAAGAGTCGACTATGCATTAATAATTCACAATAAACTCATCAAAATAGTGTTGTAAAAGCTTTTCAAAAATCTTTGAGGCTTTTCAGCGAAATTTTGTACCTACAAATATTGTGAATGATGATGACTATTGTGTGATCGATCTACCATATATGACCAGTGATAATTCCTATACTGTTGGTAAGTACCTTGCTTGACATTTCAAATCACATCAACATCATCATTATCATTTGAAATGTATATATACATCATTTACATTTCAAATCTTCTTCAAAATAAAATTAAACTTTCATTTTAGAATGATCAAACCACAATAAAATTCCTCTCACATAGTCTTCATAAACGCTAATTACCCTACAAAACAGTAGAAATATCTTCTAAACATTGTAGGTAATCTGTTCTTAAGAAAAAGACGCAGGAATTCGTCAAGTATGCGGCTTGATAGGCAAGCTTCCCGCCGAATAGTTGAAAGCTCAATGACACCGCTTTGAGCTGCTTTAGTGCTTACGACATGGTGACGACAGGTTTGAAGATATTATAGAAAATGTAAAGGAGTTTTGGAAAGACTGAAAGGTTAGCCTTTTAGGTAGTATGAAATGGAAAATTAGAAATAAGTAGAGTTAAAAAAATATTGGGAAAATCGATAGATAAAAACAAGCTTTCTCACTTTCTAAAAGATCTAGAGTTAGTATGATGTCTCTGGGTATTTTCTAATCCGAGTACGATGATAACAATAGAGCAGATTGCCTGATAACCAATGAAGCTTCATCCAAGTTCTTTTAGCGATCGTGTCTTCAACATTTTTATGTTTAAGCGTAAAGTATATATTAATAGTTTGCATTAACCCTTTTACTCCTTCGAGGATACTCCGTCTTATACTTGTCTCCCTATATTTTAAATCGATCCCGTCTCGTTCCCGTATCGTCACGTTTAAGACGGCCATGCGCATGACACAGAAACGCGAGCGTTTTATACGGCTTGTTTACAAGCCGACGCTGCACGGTTCCCGAGCTCGGCTTAGATGATACAAACATACAAGTACTTATGTGAGATGGTGCAGTGATGCTGCACAGTATCTCGATTTTGTACTCGAGACTTGCTTGTGAAAATATTGTTAAATTGGGATCAAATTATGAGAACGCGAGTTCAATTTGTTTTTGAGTGAAACAATTGAAAGTCGGTAACATTTTTGGGAAAGGAATGTTTTATCGTTTGGAACCTTTTTATAATACATTGATATGCTAAGCTCTACACTCAATAAAGAGTATTTTAATCTACCAGATATAAGTTCACCGTACACTCTGCCGAGACCCTTATGGTACAACCGTCAAAAGACCCAAAATCACTTAAAAATACCACTCTCTGGAAGATAACATTGAACACTGATAGAGCATAGTATCAAAGTAGAATGGACCTTATTTATGAGGACATAGGTAAAAACTTGTATGAAGAGAAATCGATCGTAGGTGGAAGAAATACGATCCCTTAAATCAGCCATCGATTTACAACTAGCTCTTTCACGTGATTCTGTTTAGTTTCATGTTTGTTTTTCATTCGTTTTATGAACCGACACTCTTTTGCTAATTGGTCAATCTATTGGAGCCCACCTTCAGACAATTCAAAGGCTGAGAAGAAAGTTTATTCCAATTAGGAAATAAAATGTTTTGGAGTCGCAATGTCGCATAGGATTATCAATACTTCACAGGCAGTGCCGGGGAATGAAGTATTAAACTAAAAGATCATCTTGGCCGAATAACATCCACTGCTTGACAAAATGCTGATGATACTTCTTTCAAAGGCAATGAGTTGGAAAACCCTGATAAAACTTCATTCTATCACATAAAAGATCCCAGTAATGACGTCTTTATTTCTGTACACAATCAGCTGATCATCGAACATAATAATAGTGAAGGGGGTGTTAACGATAGGCACTTGCGTCTATTACCAGCTGATTGTTATTATCACTATTTTTATGAACAATAACGTCACAGACGCACTTAACTTGAAGTACATATCACACATTGTCACGCTGTCGGCCTATCAGGCTATTAATGTCCATTTGGAAAAAGGCTCTTAAGTTAAGTTGTGAAGAATAATTTTCTTTGTTGGAAAGCTAATCGATTTTCTGTTTCTAACGTTTCAACCATCTGACATGAGGTGAGAAGGAACTCTAAGATATGATTGATCAGAATGAAGAAGAAGATACTGATGCTTGTTCTATTATATCAACTCAGATACTAAAGTCTAGAGATGATGAGGTATTTGAAGAAAAAGATAACAAAAAATCTAAGGAGCATGTTACAAAGAATCAAATGAATGCTCAACTAAATGAATATAATAGCAGTCAGAAATTAAAGTTGTATTCTCATACAAAATCGCTAATAGTTATACAAGGAATATTTAGATTATGACAAATTATTTAAGAAGATAAGATTTGGTTGATATAAAATTCAAAACAATTCAGATTCAGAGGTAGGTAAATGTGATTTTCCCTTACATACGGAAACAAAAACCTAAGCTAAATTATTTTGATTAATTATTTGAACTCACAATAGTTTGTGTGTGTGAGTATTTGTCTTTTTCTTATACATATGTATGCATAGTACTGAATACATATAAGAAAAATACAATTACTAGCAGTATATTTGTGTCACCCGAGCGGCGCCGGCGCCACGATAAACGCAACGATACCGCCACGATAACGTTAATGGACACACTCTTTATCAGAGCACGCACACAACGATAGAATCAACATTAAACCTACCGAAAATAAATCTCCGCAAACCAAGAAAGCACTTCAGCCTCCAAAAACAAAGTCGAAAATTGAGGAGCCTAATTTTTGAGAATGTAAAATTTTCTGCATCACTCTAAAAGTTACTCAAAATCTACGAAGCAAGGTTCAAAATGAACTGAAGTGGAGCCCGATGATTTTAAGGTATGAATGAATTCGGGGAAGTGCGGTAATGGGTCCGACCGGAATGTCAATGTCAGTCCTATCTGGGAAAAGGATGGGTAGATCCCATTCAAAAACAGGATATCAAGGTCCGAACCGTAAGTGGTCTGATATAGCTAATGTATGCCAGAGCCGTTGTCACATTTGTCTTAAAATATAGTGTGATGAGGATTCCGCTACTCGACCAACATCCTCCCTTTCTTGAAAAAAGATTTGAGTCACCAAACGCGTGGGAAACCTGAATTACTACAGCCTGTTCTCTTTACAACACATTTATTACAAATGCTGGGATTCCAAGGTCAGCTTATCTTATCTCTCTTATTCTGAAATAAACTCTGTAAGTACTCATCATTTAGAACCATTTGCCTCTGCGTCCCTAATAATATCTCCAGTACCAATGACCCAAAATGACCGCAAGAAAAGTCCATTTCTCCATTGCATTGTATAATTCCCAAGCCATCGCTCTCTAGTGTAGATAACTAAAAATTAATAAGATTTTCATAGGTGAACGCAGTAATTTGGTTATCCAGCAATGGATTAAGTACAGCAGCCACGGTACGTTCATCAGGTGAGGTCAAAGATTACATTGCGTAGGTAGTAACAGGTCGACACATCGACCCTAAGCAATAAAAATAAAGATCAAATTCTAAATTTCGGAATATCCCGCAAAATTCGCTCCCCAAAATATAAATCATACTCCCGAACATGTCAAAACTATTAGCAAAACGAATCTTAACCCTAAAAACGCAAGCAAACACAACACAAGGGATTATGGCGCGACAGGCGCCGAAAGCAATGAAAAACGAGGGTTAAGCCGGGAATCATGGAAAATCCTATGATGAACGTTCTGAGGGAATCCCGGCGATAAAGAGTGAATTTCGCACCCCTATGCTTGCATGCGTTGATTGTGCAGGGATTTCCGGGATGACAGTGTTTAAAGGGTTACGCCTACAAAATATGTGGCACGGAATGTTGGGGAGTGTAATTTGTGGAGATTTCAGTTTTCTGTGCTAGGTTTTGGAAAAATGACACGACAACGTGTGCTTTTGCGAAGTTTACTCTGAATAATGGCAGACAAAGCTTTTGGTAGATACCGATAAAACTTTGGCTTTGATTACAAAATGACTGTATAGAAGACACACACGTAAAGACAATGCACTACTACATGGAAACTGCTCAGAAAATTGACCCCAAATTCTTGCTTGCTTAAGCTTTAGAGCAAACATTACATAAAGTTCTCATGGAAAACCAATCCAAAAACGAACTATTTGGTCTTCATCCTAAAAACAACCTCTAATCCTTTCTAATCATAATTCAATGGCCAATCTCAAAGTTCTAAAGCACGTGCCTCGCTCATTATTCAAGCCCAAATCCCTATTACTTACTAAAATAATGCGGTAACATCATCGCTGGGGTCTTTATTATTAACAAAAACCCGCGCACCGCGTGGTGCCTTCAAAGGGACGTGGAAAAAACTCCAAAGTCCGTTTGTTGAGCGGCGCAAGCATTAATAATGTAGTTTAAAGATGGCGCTGGAATGCGCGCAGGCTGAGACGGTGGGGATGCGCGGGAGTCGATAGTGATGTGCTTTTTGGATTTATGTTAACATTTTCTATTTGCAAGGATTTTTTAGGAATTTGTGTTACTGACGTTTTGTTTCTCTTAGCATAAATATTGTGGAGTATTTATAATAAATCTGCATTGCAAGCAAAAATGGTTCAACAAAACCATTATCACAACGAGGACCTACCTACTAATTATCACAACTAGGTACCTAATCACTTTCCTCGCCTTTCAATACACAATAATTAATAACAAGCAATTAACTATATGCAAGCAAAACAATCACCGAAATCATAGAGCATTATCTTAGAAGCGCAGGCGCACGACCGCTGTGAACCCCGTGCCTATTAATTATAGTATTTAATTAGAGGCGATAAGTGTGTTTGCGAACTTCGTAGTTATCGCTTCCATTATCTGTTTGTATGACAGAAATTACGTAAACATGTGTTTTTTTTAAAACAAAGATACAGTTAATTGGCTACAGTGAATGAAGCGGTGATTTTTACTCTGATATTCGGCTTTCAATGAAGTTTTGCCAAGTTATTATCTGGTGAATTAGTATCCGAAATAATAACTGTCTGGTGCCTGTTATGGCTCTCAGTGCCATAATATTTATTAAGTTTTTAAGGTTTTTTTCTGGTTAGACTTTGAAACTGAATTTATGTACTGAATAACAATAATTTTAAGATGGTTGTTTTAATTTTGCTTGCGAAAATATTTTCTAGTTCTTTTCAAGATACATTTACGTAAATTTTATACCTAACTACATCGCGATCAAGATTTGATTTTAGAATTATAATACCTACTCCTAACATACAAGTTCTAAATCTCAATAGAATATCGATAAAGTCAAAAATTCACTACAGGTACAGCACTATGCATCCCTAATTTCCAGGAAGCTGCGAGGGCGCCGATGCGGTCGGATTCCACGATCTACCGACTTTTGTCAGTGACCATCTATGATCAATGATTTTATAATGCCCGCACTATATTTCTATTAGGGAACTGGATTCAAATATTGACGTAATAAAGCATAATAGGAATTATTAATGATCAATGTAAACTGGATCAGAAAGTATGATAAAGCGGTGAATTAAATGCGTATGAATACTTCACCATAATTTGGGTTATTCATTAAAGTATTTTACGACAAACCTTATCAGATAATCCTTAAGAAAATGAATGAAATTTAAAATTATTATCAAACTCGATTTTATTGTATCCCAACTTGGAATCCACATTAAGATTAATTTTTCATTCAATGTCACTTTATAAATCTGTATTATGAAAATTCAACTAAGGGTTTTGATTGCCTGAATGATAATGGGAAATAATATTGATAGCGTTATTTT
Source organism: Globia sparganii (assembly GCA_949316385.1). Taxonomy (NCBI): domain Eukaryota; kingdom Metazoa; phylum Arthropoda; class Insecta; order Lepidoptera; family Noctuidae; genus Globia; species Globia sparganii. The sequence goes on along the minus strand of OX438666.1, from coordinate 22,429,119 downwards.
TGCACTAGGTAATGGAACTTGTAATAATATGAGAAAGAACGTAAGTATTGATAATGTCAATCATAAATTTGTTCAGGGCCCGAGAGTGCCCTGAGGGACTCCTTAAAACGAAATTGAATTTCATATCTACTATATTTCTATTTAATCAGCAAATATGCAGTCGAAGAGAAGAAATAGTAGATTCGACTTGAATTCATATATTCTTACCTTTAGATTTGAGGTCTTCCATCGCGTAACGACTGTAAGGTGGAGGAGGGGTTTCTGTAACCAAAGAGAAAATATCTTTAATAATCACATTCCGTCAAAGTAAAAACTAAGTAGGACTATTTGAATTTGAACTAAAATTAATCATTATGGTTCTAGATTCTTCATGAAATTGTCTTTTCCAAAAGATTATGTTAAACAATTATTTGCATACTGGCAGAATTTGCAATGTAATTGTAAGAAGTCAATCAAAACAGACGCGAATCACCATTCGAGTTACGTGATTAAGTTACATATCAGGTTCCCAAGTTGATTCAACGGAAAAGTTAAAAGAGGAATGCAAAAAAATCGCTCAAAACTTTTTTCAATCCCCACTAATCACCCGCGTTACCCGTCTCGACCAAAAAATAAAAGAAAAACTTAAATAAACAACACGTAACCGGATCAGGTAAAAACGATCCCAGACCGCCCGCAATTATGTCCAACCGTGGAATCGAACCGTGATCACCGGCTAAATAATGACTAACCTATATTTTGACCTCATAACGACAATTTTATGCGCCCTTTTGTATCAAACACCGCTGTCTTTTGTGACGAATATGTAATTTTCTACAATCAAAATAGTGTTCAACTTAACGCCGCAGCAAAGTGAGGGGTCGTAACGATAGAATAATAAATCACCAGTTTCAATAAGTAGGCTTCGAGAAACAACCAGGAAAAGAATACAAACACCAAAATAACGTTAAATAATGTCGTTTGAATCCGGAGCGCGATCTATTCCATTTACGAGCGAACAGGCACGCGCTATTGGTTATAGAATTTCGAACGCCATTAGTATTTTCGAATTCCGAATGTGAATTGTGCAATTGTCATTTGCAATTCGGCGCCAGGCGGCGGTGGACGTGTCAAAGTTGTTTTTCAACTGAATCGATGCCGCTGGACATTTTGAATACAAATTATACGACCATTATTATTGTCACTGAATTCAATATGATTTTATGATGTATAGTATGCGCACCGTTCCCAGAAGTGTTTAACGGCGTTTGCAACAAGAAATTTCAAAACAATCGTCAGTGCATGCACCTGCATATCGAATGTATGATAAAACTTGGAATTTCGGAAGACGCCACATAAATCATGTGAGAGTTTTATTAGCTTTTTATTACGTGGTACAATCGTTAAGTGCGCTTAAATTCATTTTATTATATCAAAACGGTACGATTATGTTGACAGCTACATAGATTCTAAATGTTTGTCGACAGCGTCTCAAATAAGATTAAAGACTGGCTTTCAGTGTTATGAATATGATAGTGTGAGTCACATGTTTTCGCCGCACTCCCGACACATTGCAGCTGAAAAAAAGAGTAAGCGATGCAAGAGTAAATGACCCTAAACGCCTAGCGTAGCATCTAGCAGATATAAATAATATCGCTGTTGAACTTTATGTCCATACGAGTGCGCGCGAACAACCTTGCCTCCGACGAACAGCCAAAACAAACTCTAATCTGTCGCGATAAAATTGATATTTAAATCACCGACACTAGCGTTATCTCACCTTTTTGCATCAACAAACTATCACATATAAATATATAGAGAGTGGCGTGACTGAAATTACTTTTACAACTGTTACGTCATAAACACCATACATTATTAATGGAAAAAAGACTTTGTCCTGACCGTTATAGAGTGCAGTTTCCTAACAGCTTTAATTAGAAACCATAAGTTCATTTGCTTCGAAGCTTACACTTGCAGCGAGTGCAAATTGATTTGTATCGAATGTCGTGAGGTTGAAGGTTTAGATTTCAGTGTAACGTGATGGTATATCGTGTTTCAATTATTGAAGGGATCCGTCAATGAAGAATGGATCCTGTACGAATTTAGATAGAGTTTAATTTTGATGTGCGCATAATGGAATGCCGTCTGATGAGGTAGATAAGTATTACGGTAGGCGCGTATGGAGGCCTGGCATGTGTAATTAATCTAAACATTCAATCTATAGCAATAAATACCGTAGGTTGTCAGTTTGTCCTTCGATTACTATGTAACTGGCGAACCGGTCAGCCTGGCTGGCTCCCTCGGCGTCTATTGCTCTATTCATAGTATATTCTGCAACCAGTATGGCGGCGATAATAAATATCAAAAAATTTATTCAATTGCTTTGATCAGTGCAGGACAGTTAACCTATTAAATGGTACAGTTATTGATAAGCCTGTTTTCTTGGTTTATTGCAATAGCTTACCACTTTATGTTGGCTGGACAGCAATGTGAAGTGATGTTTATTTCTACACTTTAGTCATAAAATCAATCCAGGTAATCTAAAATTGCTGCAACAGTATTTTGGTCCTGTACCTTTAACTAAAATCGCAAGTGAAATAATCGAGAATAGATTAGGCAGTGTTGTAGAGACAATTTCAATGCACAAACATTTAATATTAATCAAAGCTTCCATAAAAGCAAAAACTGTGCAACCAAATAAATCAGAAACGGGTATAGAAATAGAGTGGAACGATTTATACTTAAGTGTTGTACAATTGAGTAGCGTAGATGGGCTGCCAAAGTGCCAACGCGGCGCCGGCGCACCGCTCCACCAAATTGTAAATATGCACTGATTCATAGTTATGTTTAGAAAATTATTGACTTTGTTATATTGTGGAATTCAAGATATTTCTACATTTGTTTTAGAAGAATAACTTTCTGGTATTGTGACTTTGTTAACATTAGAATAGATTGTATTTAGCTTCCAGTGAACAGATCACTTGATAAGGTCCCTTTCCTATTTGAATTACCAAATCCCTATAAGTTTTTCAGCAATCCCAACTTAAGACATTTATTTTTTTTCATTTCTAATGTTATTCTCCTCCAGATCTTAATAGATGGACGGCATGATTATATCTGATCTAATGGTCAGATATAATTATGTCTTCCATCTATCAATTGATTCTTCTTCTAAACCAAATGTTTTAAAAAAGTAACTTTGTAAATAGATCTACATACATTTATCTTCTCTCACTTCAGACCTTCAAATTAATTTTGCTAATTATATTAGCCAATGTCACATAGTCACTCGCGTGGCCTGAATATAATTATGGTTATCTATGCCATCACACGTTTATATGCTAATATAACATTTCCTGCATTTAACACATCTTGTAATAGTTAGCTCAGTCGTGAGAAGGCTCGATGAAGTTCTTCGTAATCACTTGTATCTTTATAAAGAAACTAACTGCTGGAGCGGCATTGTGCTGATTGAATTCACAGAAAATTCTGTTTGATAAGAACTGGAAAATGAAAGAGCAATCTTGTTCTTCTTCTTTTTTCTTCTTGCTTTGCTTTTTTTGTAATGTGTGTTTAGTTTGTGCAGAATGAATAATTTTTCTTCGTTTCCTTTTTCTTTGGTCTTTCATTTCATATTGCAGTGATCTTTCGAAGATTCCCTAACCAGAACAAGATCTAGTATTCCAAAAAATAGATTTTGTAACCAAGAAATCTGATCCGGTCAAAAGTCCAATATCATCATCAAAAGTTAATTTATGAGAAGTAGGAAGCAGTAATCCACTATTTAAAATCTGAGCTGTAGTTTTAAATGAATAAAAAGCAGTACACTTCGCCAACATGCGGACGGTAGAAAGGTGTGTGACAATGTCCCCTGAGCAGAGAGTACGCCCATATTGTTGACTGAATATTTTCTACATCACATTGCGTATCAAATGACGTCGGTTGTCGTACCACTGACGTGCCGTTTGGCTCACCACCCGCATGTCATTGTTAAATTAATAATTACAACTATTTGTTTTTCTCTTTAAAACTTTTAAATTCTGTTTTAAGCTTCAAACGAACCATCACACTTGCTTTGTCTTTCTGTTCTACAACGTCACAGCCCGAATTATGTCACCGAAAAGTGCCTATCGCATTGAGATGTAACACGCATTCAGTTCCGCCTCAATGTTTATCCATCCTTCATAAATACATATATTCATTTAAGTTTATCATAGAAAAATTAATATTGTTTACATTGATAGATAGACAGAACTACAAATCTTAGTCCATTACTACATTAGATCACATTTACATTAAATCTAAATCAAAAACAATAAACAATCAATAAATCCACTTTAATACACCATAAATCTGCCAGAAAACTGTGGAAACACGTCACGGCGCACCATCACGTAGCCGTCTCAAGGACGAAGCAACGCGCGTGAACATTCCCGGGACACATAATTGTAAACTTCAACTCGACTAAGATTTTTCATAACACTAAAGATTTAGATAACTATTATGTACTCAAAAAATATCAATGAGGAACTTATTGATATTTTCGGAACAAACAATGATCACCAGGATGTAAATCATTGCCAAATGGGACAAGTTAACAACAAAATTGTCAAAGACGTACTAATGTTATATTGTTAACCAACTAGAGGAACACCATCAACATTTTCGACAGGAAGCATGATGATTAGGAACATGCTAAAAATAAAACGGGAGTTTTCTAAGGAACAAAGGACTTGATTTTGCCAAGGAATTTAGGGTCCTAACCTAGCAACAAAAGTCTAAAATTCAAAAAAAAGTCGGTTATACGCACGGAACGTGGCGCGCGCGCGTGTGAATCGACGAAAATAGCCCGCCCGAATTATAACAAGTCGGATGGCGCCTCCGACGGCGCCCGGCGGCCGCACGTCGGCAGCTCCCACGCGGACGCTAGGATAAACCCTAGGTACCGTTGCTTATTCACCAAGGTTTTTCTGGTTATCTCAATCTATGCATAGGACCTTGGATAACTTTGAGATATAAGACCATAAGGTTGGGAGAGCTTCGTGCTCCAAGATCTTAGAGCGAGTAACCTTGTCCAATTATTGTTATTGTTTGTTTGATTACTATTATAATGTTTTGTATATTACCTATTTGATTTAATCCTTAAAAATAACTTAGCAGTGTAAAACATTCACATTTAGATTGCTAAGCAAGGACAATGATTTTGAAATTCAAATTAATTCATTTTAAAATAATAGTGCATAACCAGCATTGTTATTACTTATTATTAAGACATTTTAAAAATAATTAACTAATAACTAGTAAAGAAAATTAATAGTAGATGGCGTTGTAGTCGATTGACGTAAGATGTCATCGTAGACCTTGCTTGTCGGCGCTAGGTAGGACCGGAAGGTAATGACGTACAAACAATACGAGGTGAATTTATATGATGCAAATAGTCGGGCGTTGATTGATCGATAAAATTAAATGCAGGTACAGCCAATTGTAGAATGAGCACGTGCAAAGCTTAATGATTAAGGTACCAAGACAGAATAAAGAAATCTACAATAACTTCGTATTTTACAAAACGAAACAGTAGATTTCTATTAAGTAGAATCTAGATACTATTGACATTAATGATGAAACCAGAATTTGGCAAATTGGGAATTAAGCACAATTAATTTAAACGAAGAAAATGCTAAAATTAACAATGTTGATTGTTGTTTTCATAAACATAATATAATTAATTAATTAATATCAAGGTAAGACTGATACATAATTTGTAAATTTTAAAATCACGTTATTTATGATTATGAGACACTTGAGAATTTCATAAACAATCTCAAAATATTTTAATAGAACTTGTTCCAATTAGATCGATATGACTTGTCAACCAAAACAAACATAATAAACATGACACTTAAAAGAGTATAAAATTTTGTTAGGAAACTTAAAAGTGCAAAGGGCTCTGATTGGTCCAAAAACATATTATACCCAATTATAGTCATCGAAGCTATAGCCATCATCTCAGTTAGTTTACATATTAAAGCATCGGCACTTCTGATGATATAATTAACGCTCATTAGTGAAACATAAAACGTAAAGTTAAGCATTCGTTGAAATGGTAACGTGAGAGAACTTCCAAGGTTCGTGCTGTTTCATAATCATCAGCTTCATAGGATGCTCATGTTTCTTCAAATACATCAGCTAAACTTTGTTTGCCTTTGTTAATTAAAAATACTGAGGAGCACAATGGAAAACCAAAACATAATTATATGTATTGATGATTCGATTCTAAACTCCAAATTACAATTCAAGCAGAATCGGAAGATCAAACAGGTGTTTGGATAAAAATATGGACACTTAATAAGCATTAAATAAGAATAATTTGATTTCAATATATTATACTCAATTGGTAACGGTTCATCTAATCCCCGAAAAGGCCTCACTTAAGCGACCTGCCACATGCCGAGCCGACAAAATACTTGTAACATTACGAAAATATTTTATTAGTGTGACTCAAGTGGCTATCACCAACTGTTTTAAAATTATCGTCTAGGTATCAGGTCTTCGCCTGCCTAGGAACTGATTCATGGATCAAATTAAGTCTTTGAAGAACCGCTAAATTTTCAAGTAACGGCGGCACGTTAAAAGCAACGTGACTGCGACGTCCAAATAGCAACATTTCTTGATTTCTTCCTAAATTACGCTTATAATTTATTCAGAGTATCAATTTGCCAAAATAATTATGACATGTCTTCAAAGCATTCAATTAATTATGTGACACATTAAACATTATTAGAGAATGAAACATTAAGTAGCCAAAAAGTTAATAAAGAATCAGCACTGAATCATGTGAATTGGTCAAAAGACCTCCTAACAAGCAGTGAAATGAGCGATCGGCAACACCTCGCTCGCTCCGGTACGTGTAGGTAATAAAAGACGACAATTTTTCCAGTTTCGCAAGAGCCGCCGCCGGGAGCGACCGGTTCTGTCACAGGTGCCGCCAGTCAATGGGCTATTTTGTGACACAGTCTGCGACCACGTACTTAACTCGATAATATCAAATCTGAAAGTAAACTCGCCTGAGATTAATTGCGTTTGTCGATCGTTTATCTGAAAAATGTTAAACGTGAACGCCACTTACTTCTCTACTAAAAGCTTCGCTGTATTATTGTACTACCGAATAAACAAGCATCGATGAGCAGCCACAAAAACATTAGCTGTGAACGACTTCTTTTAATGCAAGCCTATTCTCGGGCGGGAATAATAAGAGAACCATTCACAAATTCAACAAAGCAACCCAAAAACATGACCAGACTACAATAAAACGAGAAAAAACCGATCACGAAAATCGAGTTGAGCTTACGCAGTGCGGCGGGCGTACCTGCGCAGGCGCAGGCGCGCCCCGCCCCCCTCCCCCCGCCACCGGCCCCCGCCTGCGCGGCGCGACACGGCGCCGGCGCCAGTCAGCCGACAAGCAATTATGGCTAAATAAATATCGGCCATGCCGCCGCCTCCGACGCGTCGCTAACATCAACAGATGGATTCTCATACTGCTATCTAGACGACATCATTAAATTTTGGACCCCACTTGTAATGGCCCGGTGAAATGGCGTGTGGGCACCAAATTACTTGTAAATGGTAGTTAGAATTCTTCGTTAATGTTTGTCCGTCGTGGATGTGGGTTTAATTGCCGGATGTGAGTGACTGATTTCCGTAATGGGAATGAGATGAGTTGACAGACCGGTGGATAGTCACGGCGAACGAGCCGAAGTGGCCGCGAGTTTGTGGCAATCTTTGATCCTGTGAGTCGGCGGCGTCGCGTCGACGCCTGCGCTCGATAAGATAAGAGCCCCTCTCCTCCCACCAGCAGGCGTTCAAAAAGTGCCGGCTCACAAATAGAGGCCCGCTCGGCTTGATTGCCGGTGATTGGTGCCGATTCTCTTGTCACAAATGCGTCTAAACTAGACTAAAAATCACCAAAATTTAGTTTATTCCTGTCAAACGACGATTTCCTATTCTGAAATTAACTAAAGTGACACAACTTAACTAAATTTTAGTTTGACAGCACTAAGATTGTACTGAAATATTAGTTTAGTGAAAATAGTAATTTTGCTATTCTGAATTTGACGTTTATCATCTAAAATTTAGATTTTCTAACTAAATCTGAGTATTTTTAATCGCGACTAAAAAGGTGTGGAATAAAAAAAGTTGGCATGAATAAAATTTACATCAACACCTCGACTTCAGACGCAAAAACAGTACAGTTTTTTTATTTTCTTTTGCTTATATCTCGAAAACGGTATGTCCTATCGCAAAAATAATGAAAATTTCGACCCCCTCTTAGATACCCGTAAACCCCTAAAACTCAACACGTTGGTAATATTTTTTAATATTTTCCATACAAAAGTGAAAAATTCCATAAAAAAGAGGTCAAGGTTGCCCCACTGCGCACCTACGGCCCAAAAAAAACACGGGGACGGGTCCGTGGCTAAATAATAACAGCCGCACCGGTTGATCGATCAGGTTAAGCTACGCTTGTCGCGGTTGGTCTGTGGATGGGTGACCATCTTTACATACCGAGACTCCTCCGTGCCTCGGAAAGCACGTTAAGCCGTTGATCCCGGCTGTCATTCGTGGATCTTTGACAGTCATTACGGGTAGTCAGAAGCCCAAAAGTCTGACAACCAGTCTTACCAAGGGGTATCGTATTACCCAGTAACTGAGTTGTGGAGGTCAGATAGGCAGTCACTCCATGTAAAACACTGGTATTGAGCTGCATCCGGTTAGACTGGAAGCCGACCCCAACGTAGTTTGGAAAAGGCTAGGCAGATGATGATGAGGGCAAATAAGGACCTACTTTTTGGCTGAATTCACAAACCGTGCGAAGCCAAACAAAAAAAAAAAAAACCTAATTACCACCTGGAGTCGCGATTGTCAAATTCGATTTGGTTGTGTCAAAATTATTTTTAATGATAGATCACCCGGAGTCCTACCAGCAGGACTTTAAGTACCTCCGGAAGGACGCAAATAAAATTTTTTTTTTTAGCACAAAGTTAAAATTTTCACGAAAATTTTATTCTATTTCACATTGTACAAGGAACAGTTGCCAAGCACAACTGACCTTCAATCGGCAAGCGATGGTGCATGAGCATACACGGGGGCAGCGCGTTCCGGAAAAGCTTCCAGCAGGACAAGTCATCGGGTGATCTATCATTAAATTTACAGATATTTTAATGCAGAATAGCTCTAAGATTCTCATAGCCAAAAGTAAGGATTTTTAGTGATAGTTTAGTTAGTTTAGATCGGTGTACAAGAGAATCGGCACCATTGGCGACCACGCGCCCCAAACTTGCTATGCGGTTGATCTGCGTGAATAAATTGGATGCTTGCAATCTAGACTGGACAAGGGTTTCCTGTTCGTCCAAAAAAAGAACACGTCTCGACGGACAAAACAAAAAAGTGATGAATCAAACTGAGCAGGTGTACGACAATAAACATAATATCAATGATTAAATTTACGATGAGCCGTCTTACGATCCGTGAGATCGTAAAACTAAAATCATTAGCCGTATTACTGGAAAAGAGGTTCAGTGAAAAATTGCATATAGAATGTTGATTTAAATGCTTGCCTGGACCAAACAGTGTTAATTAGCAGTAGGATCAAATTAGAACCAGACCAAAACACAAGCGGGAACTGTTGATTGTTGCGTCGGTTGGCAATGTGCATACAAATCAAATGTTGCGACGAATAATGACGACTATATTTAGTAAGCGCGGTGTGAGAACAAGACGGGAAAGTTGACAAAAACAGTGGCGTCGCGATCTCGGCGCGACAGAAAACGGAAAAAAGTTCACCTGCATTCGTGCCGTCTGCGGGAACGACCTAATGAAGCCAGGTGGGGCGTTACGAACTTACTGATGAGTATGTCTCCATTGGTTCAACAAGAAATTTAAACAAACGAAGCCGAAATGAGGAATGCAAACGAAAGATTTTCAAACAATCACAATTTCGCGGATGTTAGTGAAATGGGAAACAATAACATAAACCTTGTTTATGTTAAGATCCCAAATTATATCGTTAACTTCCCAAGAGGCAAGACCTGTACCAATTTTAGCATATATGTATACTCTATTTTGCTCCGAGCTTTTCTTGAATTGAATATATATTTTTGGATTATCTATTAATTACAAGTGATCTAGAAATCAAGGATAAGTCATAGTGCGATGGCAAACTTGTACAATGGAATAATTTAGAAAATTACACAACCTGTAATGCCTGTGCAAAACTGATTTGACCAATTTGATGTCCATTTATGGCGATTCTGTGGCGAAAGTGAACGGCAAAAGGACTAGACGCTCTGATATCGCGTTAGTCATGTTTTTGATGTACATTTTCTAGTCACTACTTAAGATTTTGACGATTGTAAATGATTTTCAAGAAAATGATATATATGCTGATCTGTTTTACAAACAGTTTTACAAACTAATTGAAGTAGTCCAGAGCTTTTGGAACTTGGGTTGTCCCAAAAAAAAGAGTTGAAAAGCTACAAAAATACATATCAAGCAATAGAAGTCCAGAACAAAAACCTAATCAAGGAATTGATAGGAGAAAACCTCATTGAATAATATTCGAATTACAGGACATCCAACACTATCAAAGACATCTGGCATACCAATAGGGTCATACGAGCTACCAGCCACTAGCCAGTCCTTTCCTCATAAGGAAACATACATATTCATATTTTTACTTGGCTTTCTTCTCAATTAATATGCTAACAGGCATTGTCAGCAAACCCACGACTAGTGAGAAGTATGAAGTGGGCGTCGATCTTAAGTAGGCGACGCGACTTGCGCGTGAGTCGATGTCATGGTCACTCATTAGTTTGGAAACATGAGTGAATCTGTTACTTCACTTGCCCGTTATGGTGTATTATTTGGACGTTTTTGGGAAAATTGGTGGGTGAGTATGGAATATGGAAATGGTATCATGAGGATTTTTGATGTTCTGGGATTTGGTAATGAAATGAATGGTGCTAAGTATTGTGCTGTTTAATTAGCAGTTTAGAAGACCCTTGGATTTTGGTTTGTCTGTCAATCTGAGTCACTCTTTTAAGAAGTACCTAACAGTTTGACAAGCAGACAGCAAGTACAGATGGTAAAGAACCTTTAGCTAATTTATCCGATTAGAAATCAAATCGGATATACCTATAGCAATTAGGAAAACCAGCAAACACTTTGATGAATTCTGAAGAGAACAAGACAAATTGAGACCAAATTGATCTTATCCAAAAGGAAGAAAAATCACAAATAATTATAAAAGATAAGAGAAGTGCCAGAAACAAGTTTTGGTCACATCTAAATTAAGACGCGATTAGGTAAAAGAAAATTTACATAAATTATAACTTGTGACATCACAGAAGTGATTGTCAGTCTCGATGTAGAAACGCGCCGAAAACATGATCACGCCCAAGTATCTGCGATGATATCATGTAAGGGTCATTTGTACGACCTCAGGAAGCGCCGGGCGGCAGAATGTAGCTATTTACCTAACAAAGGCTGACGGCGGCGGTAGCGCCATTGCCTGACAAATTAAAAAGTTAACGGGCTGCGCGCGCCGAGCGTCGCGGCATGCCGGCGCCGGCGACTCGACCTTGTCTAGTTATCGCGAACGGGTGACCCTCGCCACGGCAGATTAGGCGAGCCGCTTTTTACACACCCTGACTACGCAACTGAAGCCGGAGGGAATCTTGATCACTCGCGAATATAATTGTTGGAGCACTTTTACTTTTCGACTCAACTGCGAAAGAGTAAACGCCTTTGGTCAATCAATCAAAAATACCTATCCAAACAGTGTAATCATTAACATTTAATGTAACAGAGGACGTCTGCTAAATGCTTTAAAGTCGAAGGAAAGTGTTGACCTTTGAAATTTCATACAACAAATCCAAGAAACTACTGCTGATGTCATAGCTATAAATAGTCCGCCGAAGTCTAATGTTTACACTAACAATCTAATGTAGGGATGGTGTTATATATCGCACTTGTGTCAAATGCCGGTAGAGTATGTGACCGGAGCAGCCTGACGTCAGTGGCAACGTAACTATAGATACAGAAACAAACAGTAGCGATAATACAATGATAACGAATCGCACTGATAAATAGGTGCAACCCGCGTGAACGAATCTACGTAAGTAGATAGCACATGAATATTAAGAAAACTGCAAGCTCCAGGAACGAAGATTCACATCCATAAATGTTGGTAACATCTTTCAGAACACTTATCGAATTCAATGAGAAGGCACTTCAATGAGAATTGATGCAAGACTATCTAGGTTAATGTTAGGTTAGAAGAGGTTAGGTCGAATTAGAAACGTTTCGATGGACGACAACATCCAACAAACTCGTCCCCAGCGACGTTCTTGATTCAAATCACAATCGGCGGCGACCATTCATTCGTTTGATCATCCATTCACATAAACTGTACGAGCAAACACGTTCAAAACACTGCATAGGAACACTGAGCCCGAGATTCGTACGACATCGATGTTTACTTGATGCACTTGTTGCGCGGGTCAACGTCCTGATCACGTCACACATACCGGGCTTGCAGAGGCGACTCCAGTGGTACGGGTTGCAGCACTGCTGGTCAGCGCAGAGGGGCAGGCGGCGGAGTTCGCTGGAGTCTCTTAGGTCGGGGAACCTGAAGGCGCGGGTGACTGCGAGCCGGAGTTGTGAGGCGGTGTGACCGGCCGGCACGCACTCTGCGCCGGCGGCGCCCGCGTCCAACGCCCTCGCGAGCCGCCGCAGCTGGTCGTCGGGCAAGGAAGGCGCGCCGGCCGCCACCAGCCGCCGCCGCAGCGCGCGTCTCCGGAACATCACATGCCGACGACGGGGTCACAAGTCGCGCGGCCGTTCGCGCCACGCGACACACTCACGCAGGCGGCACGACATCGCTCGCCGCGTGCGGGCACTCGACTGACGGACAGAACGTTCCGCCGGCTAGTGCAGTGACGCGGCCTGGTGTGCAACACCTGAATACAATTTACCCTAAATCTAATAACCGTTTGTTTATTTTAACGAAAAGTATTCGTTTTTATGCCTATTTTGATCATTGGATATATCGGACATTGTTTCCTCAATGTTAACCAACTCTAGTCCATAACTTTCCACAGGTTCTAGGTAAAGTTCCAAAGGTAAAGTTAAAGGCAGATAGATTGCCTTTAACTTTACCTTTACTCTCCTTTCTTTATAGTGTATTCATTTCAAAGTGCATTCACAGTATACAGTAGCACTTGAAAATAAGTTATTGCACTAGTTAGTTGTATACTTAATTACATTATGCTCATTTCATATCTTATCGCAGTATTCACACGCAAAGAAATAATAATGTCATGAGCATGACTCAATAAAAAACATACGAAAATCCAAAAACATTCAGATAGAATAAAATTAGATAAAGGCACCAGCGAAAAGATAAGCTCTCAAAGATAACACATGAAAAAAAATTCATGGAAGGAAATAACCTTAAAACATGTAAAAACATCCACTACTGTCTACAGTACTGGACTCCAAAACTACGAAACACTCATCAAAAATCTCCCCAGTTTCCTCTCTCCAACCCAGCTGGAATCTCCCACAAACTAGGCAGTCGGTTGCCAACGTCTATCAGGCGCGGGTGTGCGGGGTGTGGGGGCGGGGGCGCGCGGCTGGCGCCACCGGCGGCGTCAGGTGCGCGCGCTTGTGTGCGTGCGGCGCCACCAAACACAGACGAGCGCCTAGCCGACAGTATAGATGCGACGCGGAATGTAAAGTTTGTACAGAATGGGATTGACCATCAGTGAGGCTGGGAATAGGACATGCAAACTGAATTGGATCTGAGGGCTCAAACACATAAACACGTTACGACGATGTAACGTGCCACGGCACAGCACCGTGACGTGAATGTTTACGTCACGGTGCCGATCGACGTCGAGCAATGTAGGCAGATGATGCTCGCCCTAACTCGAGAAAAATAATCAAATCATAGTGGACGCGAAACTTGTTTAGACCATGCAATTTGAAAACTGTCAATATTTGACTTTTGACAAGCGTTTGATAAAGCCAACCACGACCAAAATTCATCATCATATAATCTTTAAAAGTGCTTAGTGTCCTATAACAAGTTTTGGGCTAAATATATCAATTAACAAAGTAATAACATGAATCTTACAAACAATTACTGACACTTCTCGTATATTCTAAGTCAGGGTTGCCACAAGGTTCTCATTTTGGACCTCTAAATAAAATTCTAACTACACAGTCAGCTTGTTAAGTATTATAAAAATATTTCTAAAGTGAAATAAACGATTAGTATAAATCTGATTGTTTAAAATAAACACTTTTCATAATGAGCTTTGTGAGGTGCTGACGTCCTTTCATTCGACTCAATACTTATTAAAAAACAACTTTATGTAAAGAAACCTAACCATCTACGTCATTTACCTAATCTATGACTGCTCATGGTTCGGAATGCGCAGAGCTAAAAGACACATCAACAAAATAAACGTACAAGATAACTAGCAGCGTGCCGTGGCGCCGCTCACCTTCACGCTGGAGCAACTGAGAGATAGGCAGAGACAGATCTCACGAATATGGCGCCTAACATTTAACTTCCTAGAATGTCAACCTCACCTGCAGGCGGTGAACTCGGCCAATGATCGACGCATGTATGTAAATGAGGAGCGTATACTTCGTTCCGTCTCCTACACGTCAATTTCACCTGCTTGTTGCTGACGAAGCCCGGCTAAATAATGGATATAATTCAGTTAAATGGGCAGCTGTGAAACTTTGCAATCAGCTTGCCTGCTCAATGTAGAGATTATGAGCATTATTGCTCATTTTATTGAATTTAGCAAATGGGAAACCTATTTTTAAAGAAAATTCCTAAGTTTAGGAATGTAGTCTCATAACCTGATGAAGTCATCAGGTTTATTGTCTTTAGTAGAGTCAATATAACAATCATATTTGGTCAAATAACAAGGCACTGTTTTCTTTGCAACTTTTCTTGGTGGTCTATGGGCCGACATCAATCATAAGAGTATAGGTTGAAAGCAGCGGTGGCCCAGTGGTAACGTCCCCAACTTATGAGGTCGTAGGTTCGAGCCCAGACAGTTAAAGTGCCAGTACCAGCACTACAGTGCAGTGTAGTTCCAGTTACTTTGTGTAAATTATTTCATCACAACTGCTCTCGTAAACGGTAAAGGATCGTCATCATGAGTAAACCGACATGTCAACCAAAGATTCGAAGACAAGTGACATAGTACCAACCCGCACTGGGCCCGCGTGGTGGATTACGGCCCACTGCCTCTCACAGAGAGGAAGCCTGTGGCACATTATAAATGTTGATTATCTTGAGACTAGCAGACCACAACCAGTACAGTAAATATTCACATTTTTAATATTTTTCAACAAAATGCAAACAAATTACAGGTTTATTGGTTAGGGCGACAACAGTAGCCTATCGCATTCGTCTTCTGAAAGTTTAATAAGCCTCTATCAGAAAGCACCAAACATTCGAAGACATGACTGTGGATTATGGCCCACTCCCTCTCGAGAGAAGGCCTGTGTTCCAGCAGTGAGTACATAGGCTGATTATGTTGTTATGCTATCAAAAAAGCATTATTACAATGATGGATGGAAGTAGCTGAAATATTTCAGTTACAATTTAAAAAAGGCAATGAAATGTGTAAGGTTTTCAATAATTTTGTTGGTTTGGATTTACCACGTGTTTCTGCTTTTCTTACAAACGTGATATTACATTGCATCCATTCATGTTTTAATGTGTACTAGGTGAATGCTTCGAAAGTTGGAACTGTCTTTGCAAGTTATGTCTACAGTTTCTGGTAGATGGCGCTATCTTAATGTCAGGACTAAGAAAAAAGAAATCACCTAGGTGCAGGACGGTAGTTGTAAGTTTGATGACTAATCTGTGAGTTCTAGTAAAATATTATACAATAGTCCACGCTTAGGTTTTTTAAAAGTAAACTTATCCAAGGCAGATAAAACTCAGTTTCAAAAAGATTTAGATAAGGTAAGTATCCTTCTTTGGTTCCGAAAAATTACAACTACGTACTTATTACCAACTTTGAGACTTTTCCAGACATTCCTCTCTCCAGTAGTTAGAACCTGACAATACAATAGCCATTGAGTTTCTTAATCCTAAATTCTTTCAGTCATCGATCGACTGCATCATTGCAAGAAAATAAATCATTATCTGTTGATCTTCAATCTGCTTTTAAAATGCTTTCAGAGTATTTTAGGATCACTTCCTTTTTACCCGACTACTTTGTTCAAAGTAAGTATAAACGGAGCAATTTTAATAGCATCGAAACTACATAATAACAAATATTGTTATAAGAGAAAAGTAATGTTTGTTATTTTTGTACTATCTTTTCGATGGTAATGAAACATAAGTACCTACATAATCATACCTTTTTGTAAATACACACATCAAAAGTGTCTAGGGATCAACATATATTTTTGCAATAACTTTTCTCCTGATTGATATTAATTAAAATTTTCTTTAAGGATTCATCAAATAAAGTGTTTTCGTTTGTCACAGTAACGATAAACCAAGTCACCTTTGCATTAATAAAGAAATTTGCCATTTTCCTAATAAAGGGATTTTTGACATTTGAACCACTAACACAAAAGTTCGAAAAAAAGACTGAAATAACAGTTTTCTCTAAAATTTTATTGGGTAACTTAAACAATTAATAATCCGTGTTTCTACCGCGAACACTAACAACACAAGAACATCGGTTTGGCATACTCAAAATGAGTTCATCCAAATCACGCTGTGGAATGGCCGCCCATGTTCGTTGCAACAACAAAAAAAGGTCTTCTTGCGACTGGATACCCTCCATATTCGGCAGAGCTCTTCTCTGTAGCATATCCCATGCATGCTCAATCGGGTTCAAGTCTGGCGACTGAGCAGGCCAGGGCAGGACATTGATGTTAGCTGCGGCGAGAGTCTGTCTTACAACTCTTGCGGTGTGCGGTCGTGCATTATCATGCATTAACTGAAATAAGGGACCGATTTGCACTTGTAGAGGAACGATGACGTCTGATACAATCGTCTCAGCATAAATTTGAGCGTTGAGGTTGCCTCTGATCCAAATCAACTCAGTTCTTCCGCCGATCCAAATACCCGCCCATACCATGATGGTTCCACCACTATAAGGATGGACTTCCTGGCAGGATTTTAATCGCTGTTGGCGTCCAGGGGTTCTCCAGTGTCGTATACGTCTTGTATCCGGTCTCATACCAAAACGAGACTCATCAGAAAAGCACACGAAACGCCATTGTTCTTCTGCCCAATTTCTGTGTTCAAGAGCCCATTGATATCGAATCCTACGATTGTGCATTGCTATAGGTGGTACCCGTAGCGGTCTTCGGGAATGAAGGTTCACTTCATGCAAGCGGTTTCTGACTGTTTGGTCGCTAATTAAGTTCCCTGAAGAGTGATGAAGCCTCACGGCTAACATCATGGCGGTTATTGTTGGAGCTCTTCGAGTTAAGATTTGAATGTATCGGTCTTGTCTCCGTGTGGTGCAGCGATACCGTCCTCCATGGCGCTCAGCCACGGTACCAGTGCTTCGGTAACGTGTCCAAAGTCGACTGATAACACTTTGACTTGTATTCAGAGCTAAAGCCACAGTACGTTGCCGGGAACCACCTTCTATCATTCCCACGGCTCTGAGCATTTCTTCCCTGCTTAAATGACGTCGCCGCTCCATAATAACGTTGGTTTTAATCAGTAGTAGGGAAACAGTAGCACTAATAATGTCTTCAATGCGTTGTATGTTTTTATAGGGAAAATATTGACAGCTGATTTTCATCTTTTACTCGAATTTGATTCACAGTTCCTGATTCAAATTATGAAATGCACCAAAAAGGATCCATATAAATTTATAAAATCATAAATTTATTACAAAGCCACATCTCAATCTCAAGAAATCCGCATAAAAATGCTTGATCCCTAGACACTTTTGATGTGTGTATTATGATGTTCATATATTACCCCAAAAAGTGGTCGTGTCTTTTTTATGACCATCCAAGCTTGAATGGAGTTTTTATGTGTTTATTACTCTTTTCTCAATTATTTGTAATCTTGTCGGTTTGTTTCTTTTGTTTTACTTTGATAAGAGCAACTTAACGGCAATGGAGCTCCTCAATGCAAAATAATCAGAAATGATAATAATCCTGCAGCATTCGTTAAACGTTAAACGGCTCTCAGTTACAACTTCACTACTTTTTTTTAACTTAGCTTACTTTTTTCCCACTACGATTATGGAGTGACTGCCGATTTAACAAATAATACAATTTACTTGTCATTGCTTTATTTTTCATTCCTTTTACCTATTGTGGTACAGTAATTTTATTCTAGGTACATCGTCTTCATTAGTAATGTATACAAAATATTGTAAAGCATTTTTAAAAGAGCAACGGTGGAGTTTCTAGCCCATTCTTATCCATACGAAATTACCTTTTGAAAGAGGCAGCTAGAATCAATTCTATTATTTTGTAAATTTTTACGTTCTATATAACTTTTATGTGCCTATTTGAACTAAATGATTAAAATATTGACTGTTTGATATATTGGTAGATATCACATGTCTTCGCACTGGGCCCGCGTGGTGGATTACGGCCCACTCCCTCTCATAGAGAGGAGGCCTATGTCCCAGCAGTGGGAACATTATAAGCTGATAGTGTAATGTAATGTTTGATATATTGTCGTTATTAGTTTATGGGGACATCGGGCACCACGCTCCTCTACTCTGTAAGATTGTGACCTAAATCAATCAGTCTATTAACGAGAAATGTGCACATACATATCTGCGTTCCATTCTGCCCTGATCTTTGTTAGTAGGTACCTAGGTACCTAAATATTTTTTTTTATGCTGAGGTCCTCAGCATAAAATATTTTTAAAAACAACCAATAATATACTCGTATTAAGTTAAATGTCAACGTGTTATTGCGTATCAGCGTACTAACACGGAACTGGTAACTGGCACTTACGATGTTCTTGTTCTGACCAGGGGATCTGACGTCACAACTCAGACAGCCGGTTCTGGATGACGAAATGCCGTAAGATAAGAGAGATAATTGGAAATTACGCTTTGAAGGGGTAAATATTGAGCTTGCTGTTTGATTAATGTTAAAATATCTTTGTCTAATAGAAAATCGTTGAATTTTAAGTCGGAAAAGTTTCTACCAGTACCTACTTGTGGTCACTCTCGGAACATTATATTCTGAATTAAGATAAGACCCTATTATCAGCTTTTGGGTAAACGATGTATGAGAGTGGTCGAGGATAGAGCTCAATAGCGTGCAATTGAAGAAGCATTTATCTAGCAGCAGACTATTCAATTGTATATGATGATGAGTGAGTTTTTAGACAAAAACACTGTCTTCGGTAAATTGAAATTATGGTATATACATTCATTGTCAAATAGGAATTGTCTTTGTATGAATAAGTGTACCTACTCCTATCTAAATAACCGTCAGTTTCTAAACACAGAAATTCTACAACAATTGCAAACAGTAAAGTATATTAGTGACAAACATTGCAGTGTTGTCTTTCTAAACATGCAGAAACTATCATATAAATAACTTTTAACAATTTTCTTGGCGCCACCAGTGTAATAAAATAAACATCTTTACTTCTGTGTAGTACATTGAAATAAACTCGTTTACATGTATTACCAAAAACAAGATATTCAAAAACTACGCCTGAGAATATTTTAATTTGCCAATGAGAAGGCGCTAAAACTAACATAAAGGAAATATTAGCATAAGCTAAGAGATTAATATCAACATTGCATTTTAAATAGTGGCCGGCGCCATCTTTTATTATACAAGCTGTAATAAAACTAATATCAACGCGACAAGGCTAAGCAGCAGATCAAAATAAATAAAAGCACACACAGATTATAGGTATTGCTATATTTTTCATTTATTTATTTTATTGTTTATGTACATACATTAAAATACAAAGGGATTTGACATCATTATAATTTGTGTGCAAAGAGTAGGTGGGTACTGCTTATTTCTTAAAAAAATTCTTCCAGCAGACCATCATTCGTCATCTTTCTGATTCTTTAACTTACTCAATACATTCGGAAAATTTGGTGTCTAAGCCTAAGTAATGGTAATTGTTTTTATAGTAGTAGTTTTGATAGTTTTCAATAAAAAATAAGCATTAAAAAATAAAACACACAGCAGAACTCAGGGATAAAAAACGCAGAAATGTTTCAGTAACTTTTTATTTGTTTCACTAACTTTTAATCATAAAAGTTTTTTAAAGTACACAGCAAAATAAATAGAGACGTAAAATAATTGTTAATTT
The DNA here is from genome assembly GCA_949316385.1 of Globia sparganii. Taxonomy (NCBI): domain Eukaryota; kingdom Metazoa; phylum Arthropoda; class Insecta; order Lepidoptera; family Noctuidae; genus Globia; species Globia sparganii. The sequence continues at coordinate 22,408,765 of OX438666.1, read as the reverse complement.
ACCTTTGAAGTAAATAAAGCATAATTCATATAAATCCAAGATTTTTTTTTTATTTTTCCTTTATGATAATTTTCAGTAAAACTCACCTCATAAAATCTCAAATATCCTTAAAATCATCCTTATCGTACACATAAAATTTCCACTAATCCAAATATAACAATTATTGTAACATTGAAAATATATTAATTACATTAAAACTTCTAGGTATTGTCGTGAACAAATTCGTATAGTTTCCAATATGGCTACGCGTGTCATGTCTGCCGATCGGCGCGGGAATGGCGCGAAAACGCGGAAAATCGCGCTATTTATGCATCCACGAACGGGACTAGTGAATGAAACTGAATGGGATTGTAAACCCCGCGATTTGAGTGAGTAAGCTCGTAGGAAGCGACGGGAACTAGGGGCATGGCTTGTAATTGTCAATTTCCCGTAAGTACCCGGAAAAATAAGAAAAACTTCAGAGACGAAAAAACTACTTATTTCTTATTTTTGTCAGTTTTGGTTGTAGGCTATTCAATATTATGGGGTGGAACAGTAAACAGTATTACAAGTTCATCTAAGTCTATCTTCATTTCTATAAGTTGTATTGTTATTGGGGTAGGAATACTCACGTAACTACCCTCTATAGTAACGTGAGTATTCCTACAATCTGACATTTATTTGTTACTAAATAAGTTATGTTATGTTTTCGAGATATATATCTATAGTATTTTGGCTTCACTAAGTCACATTGACAGCTCTACACCAGCAGTGCTATCCTGTAAAAATCTTACCGTGAAAACCAAGGTGAAGTGTGCTGTCATTCCACCAGGGGCCCAAGTCTGCTATTTTTATAAAATTCGTCATTCCAACACGATCCCATTGTCATTTTGCTAAAAGTTCGTAATCTGCTAAATTCATAATGGTCGATCATTGGTCGGTCAATGGTCTGAGAAAAACTACTAAATTTCATGCTAGATTTCATTTAATATATATTTTTACATATTACGTATTAGTGTTTGCAATCTGAAGTAGTAAGAAGTTCGTAAATAGCAATAAACATTACATTTATTCATTTGTCATTATGTACGAGATTACTATTTTATGCCATTTCTTTCAATGGAGTGTCAGTGGTTGACCATTGGAAAATCATAATGACGCCATTATATTAGTAGATTACCAAACTTGTCAAAATCGACAATTATGAAATCAATGACAGATCATTCTGGCACTATTGTAATAGCAGACATGAGGCCCTGATGTTAGGGATTGATAGTTTATTTTACGCTCACTTCACCTATGTTATCACGGTGAGATTTTTACAGAATCGATAGGCTGATACTGCCACGTTTTGCAAACTTTGCAATAATCAGGTTTAATTGGATAAATATCCAATCGTTCATAGCTATCAGACCTTAGTCCCTGAGCCAATTACTTCACACAACTTGACAAAATGTAGAAAAAATTATGAAATAATAGTTGGGCTTCCAGTGTCTTACAATTAGAGACTACTTCACGTAGGTAAAGCCTACTATCTAAAGATCCCATTTTGACTCTTAATGTTCATTGATCCAATAGACGTAGGTAAACTGACCAGAGAACCTAGACAAAGTGACATTCTATCAGCGATACCAATGATGGAAAAGTCAAATATGTTTTGGTTTGACATGAGCTACAGAAAAAAGTATGTCAATCCTGTTGAAAGTCGTTGTAGAAATACTAAACGCTTTGAAAGCGTCACTTGTCTAGGGCCTCTGAACTTTTAGTTAGACAATAAAACTAAACAGTCCTATTTTCATATCAGCCCAAAGGTTACAAAGGGGAGGTTCGCAGTTGAACTAGTAAACGGTGATAGGCTGGCATGCTGCCACTATAGTACAACTTTAGAAACTTTTAACTCCCATTTCCAACTGGGCCTCAAGTCTGCTGTTACAATAGTGTCAGAATGGTCTATCATTGATTTCATAATTGTTGATTTTGACAAGTTTGGTAATCTACTAATATATTGGCGTCATTATGACTTTCCAATGGTCAACCACTGACACTCCATTGAAAGAATAGGCATAAAATGGTAATCTCGTACGTAATGACAAATGAATAAATGTAATGTTTATTGTTATTTACGAACTTCATAATACTTCAGATTGCAAACACTAATACGTAATATGTAAAAATATATATTAAATGAAATCTAGCATGAAATTTAGTAGTAGTTTTTTTCAGACCATTGACCGATCAATGAATTTAGCAGATTACGAACTTTTAGCAAAATGACAATGGGATCGTGTTGGAATGACGAATTTATAAATATAGCAGACTTGGACCCCTGATGTCAATCGAATAATACGATATCATCATCATCATCTTGCTTGCCCCTTATCCCAACTTATTAGATGTTAGCGCAGAATGTCTTCTTCTATATTTCTCTATTAGTAATCATCTCAGTAGTCCACCTTTTTTAGCTAAATCATCTTTCACACAGTCCATCCATTGTTTCTTTGGTCATCCCCTACTCTCACACTCAAAACTTTCCTCACGACAATTTCCTTAATAATATCAAAACAACAAGGACACATATTTAATTTTCATGAAGCGCATTTCGCCAATTCACATAAAATATTAATCTAATATATAAAATTCTCGTGTCACAGTGTTAGTTACCATACTCCTCCGAAACGGCTGGACCGATTTGTATGGTGTGCATATCGGGTAGGTCTGAGAATCGGCTACTATCTATTTTTTTTTTTTGCAAAACGAAGTTTGCGGGTTCAGCTAGTATACTTACTAATAATTCTATTTTCAAGTTTTATTTTTGTTTTCTGTTTTATGCTTTTGTGTGAATATTGCGCGCTGTAGCCTGGATCAAATTTGATTTTCTTTCTTTCTGTCAAACTAATTCATCAGAGTACCAATATAAACATGAACTAAACAATTACTAAGTATATAAGTAGAAATTTATGTAGTAAATAACGTTTTCTTAGCACTAAGAGACTTCTGATATTAATATAAAAAGCCAACAACAGACTAATTTGTCAGTTTCACGGTTGAATGCGTCCTGTAGCAATAGCATCGTCTTGAATAACGAATAATAAAGTAACGAACTGTAGATTGGCAGCCATCTTAGTGTTGCTAGCTCGAACATGGAATTCGTGTTTAGTTTATCATATAGAAGTGCAACAAAGGTAAAAGTCCTTTAACAAAATATTTTTCTAGGATCTATAGTATAGCTTAGATGCCTTTATGACAGCAGTCTGGGGTTATTTCAAAGTAAGATGATTAATATGTTATGATGATTGATAGCTATAGCTCATAGAATTTGCTGAGAATCAATGAGTTACACTGAAAGGCATTGGGTTTTTCACTGACATTTGGACGTTAGGGAGAGGAATCTGGGGTGACTCTATCGTATATAAATGATACCTATTTATATGTCTTAACAAGACTCTGAATCCTAAGATGTAGAAGCCAAAGGATTGCGTAATTAATTACAGATATCGGGTAAATCTTCAGTTCCTAGCAGTCTTTATTAACTTCTACCTATCATCTGCAAGGTTGCCAAACGAGACTGTGGTATGTCTGACTGTACTAAAAAGCAAAAGAAAATGTTCTTCATAAGTCTTAATCGCAGTTATACAACTGCGATTAAGACTTATGAAGAACATTTTCTTTTGCTGCAAGAAAATAGTCAATTTCCTGGCCCGCTAAAAACAGCAAATAACTACTTATCTCTAAAAACTATCTTCCAAAATGCCTGACACAGAAGATCCTCAAGCTAATGACTACGTTTATTTTTAATTACAACAAGTCTCCTGCGAACTCAGTAGGTGGCTCGCGATGCTATCTGGCAACCCTCGGCATAGGTGACCGGCGCGGCGGCGGCACACAGTCGGCACCGCGCGCCATGCCGACGCGCCGCCGCGCCGCCACACGCGGCCCATCCTGCCATCCATGGGGGATGCGTAAGCTTTTGGAGTAAGCAGGGATGTCAGTAACGGTGAAGACTGTATCTAGCTAAACAGACACGTGTAGTTTTGAGAGAGATTTGAGCCGTAAATGAAGGTTGAGCTATGCAGCTGATCTTTGCCAAAACTTTGGTGAAATGAGCTGTCAATGAGGGATGTCAAATGATTGGTGGAATCATAGGGTAGTTGAAACGAAACACATTTTTACCTATTGTGGTATAGTAATTTTATTATAGGTGCATCGCCTTCACAATCACAGTTATATTATAAAGGCGAAAGTTTGTGAGTGTGTTTGTATGTTCTTCACGCACAAACGGCTAAACGAATTTGGATGAAATTTGGTACACATATAGATTATAATCAGGATTAACACATAGGATACTTTTTATCCCGATTTCCCCACGGTATCGACACTTGTGCGGGTGAAACCGCGGGGCGCTGCTAATAGCTGCAATTATATAATTGTATACAAAATATAGTAAAACATTTTAAAAGAGTAACGGTGGAGGTTCTTCCTCATTCTTCTCCACACGAAACTACTTTTTGGAAGGGGCGACTAGAATCAATAATTTTTTTTGGAAATTTTGACATTCAAAAGTGCCTTTTATGTGCCTATATGTATGATTTGACTTGACAGCTCACTTCAAAGTAACTTCACCTAAGTTTTCACGGTAAGATGTTTTTTCCGGCTGGTTCTAATCAGATTGGCGGTATTGTGTTAGAGCCACGTTTACAGCTTTGAACTATGTTGGTACATGCCTCAATGGTTTTTTTTTATTTTGACAATAGCGATAAGTTACCTGGCGACTTTCAAGGAGTTAAGAAATATGGATTTTTTTTCTTTACAGCTATCAACATAGTTGCGTAAAAATTGGCTGAAAATGCCACCTAAACTCCACCATTGTAGAGTCGTAAAATATTTTATTGTCAGGAAACGATAATAGCAAATTCAAGTTTATATGGAAAGTTAACTTCAAGTTGATTTTTATGCATTCACAACTAAGTGTCCAAATCTCTACAATTTGACGGCGACAACTAACTTAACATATAAAAATTTTGCTACAATTGTAACTATTTACAATCATGATATAATATTTTGATTTAATATTTTACTGAAGCACTGTTGCACATTTTTTTAAATTTTTTAATTCCAGGCCTGGTAGCAAATTCGGATACATATTTAATATATGAATAGCTAGTACCGGCGACCAAATCAGCTGCCGGTGCCCTCTCTCAAATCATATAGCTCATCCAAAAAGATGCACTTGACTTGATTGAGAAATTAACCATGTTTCCCATAAACCCATCAGTTTCTTAACACATTTTAGATATGTATGCCATAATACTCCACAATTATTACAAAATCACGACAACATCTCAGTGCACTTTGCCCACGAATTCTTATCTCGTGCTGCCCCCATAGGTCATCCCATCGGTCGGGCGACGTCGAGTCGACGTCGGAGCGTCGCGCCGCGTCGACGCGTCTCGTCGCCGCCTCGCCGCCGCGCGGGACCGGAGCCTGCGGGCTGTTTATCTTCACGCTTTATGTCTTGAGGGGTCGGCAGTATTGGTTGGTAATTAGATGCACGAGGGTTCTTCGGGGTTAGTAGGAATATGGTTGGAACTGTGATTTTGTTTCGGCATTTCTTCTCAGGGATCAGTCAGCCAGGAAACGACAGCGCCATCTAGATTTTATATATTGACCCAAAATTTACTTGTGAAAGTGTCTTATCTACTTACAGAAATTATAATTTTATTTCAGTGCAACTTCAGAAGATATTTAGTTTATTTATTTATTTAAAAACACTGGATAATAGGCATGCATTGAAATTTCATGACACAGTATTAATACATATGTATAATATATTCCATGATTAAGCTCTGGACACTATCTGGCTCTGGCGTAATGTGGGATGCCCTCAGGCTAGGTGGAGCGACGATCTTCGCAGGATGGCTGGTAGCAGCTGGATGAGAGTTGCCGAAAATCGAGTTGAATAGCGTGCAATAGGAGAGGTTTATGTCCAGCAGTGCACTGCTAAAGGCTGATGATGAAGCTCTGAAAGTCATTTTGGATGTATTAACTCCAATGTGATTTTTCAATATCATGGCCAGTAAGTAATCTGAAACACTTTTTGAAATTAATGACCTGAAATAAAACACAACAGATGTGAGCAAGCTTGATCAATGCTGGTTCGTTCTCGGCATCTTAATGAAGAGGCAGCTGGCAAGTAAAGTTCTTAAAGTTAATTTTATCCACTTATCATCATCACTTCAGCTGAAAGACGGCCACTGCTGGACACAGGCTCACAAGTACCGCAACATCGACCGTCTTCTCGAATTCCTACGTCCTTCACCAGGACATCGGCCCATCTTGCGAGGCCTTCCTACGATGCGTCTTCTGGTACGCGGTCGCTACTCCAAGACCTTTCGGCCCCGTCAGCCATCTGTTCTGTTAAGACTGTGCCGACCGCACAGTGGCGCCCTCATCGTTTGTTTGGTTATTTCATACAATTTAGAATGAAAATGCAGAAAATAAGCACGTTAAGTTGTGCTTCACAATATTTTACGTTAACATTATTACAAACGGTAGTTTTATATTGTTTAGTTTTATTATAATCCTTAAAACGGATAACAGTGGCCACTATATTCCGTTTTAAGGATTATAATAAAACTAAACAATGTAAAACTACCGTTTCTAATAATATTAACGTATAATCTTGTGAAGCACAACTTAACGTGCTTATTTTCTGCATTTTCATTCTAAATTGTATGAAATAACCAAACAAACGATGAGGGCGCCACTGTGCGGTCGGCATAGTCTTAAATTACTCATATAAATTAGAAGACAGCTAAAAAGACGGATAGTTTAAAAACTATCTACAAGAATCTAGATAAAGCTGTTCCGCTTAAAGGGTCAGCGTTGTTGACCACTTCGCTCCGATGACCTACTACCACTTGCCGTGTTTCCGCTCGCTCGCTCCGCTCCGCTCCTGTAGTTTGTTTTGAAACTGTAGCACTACAACCTGTCGGAAAATCGGGGTTGACTGATTATAAAGATTAGAAGTTAATACAGGTTACAGCTTGGTGTTCTAGCGAGTGATTTTGATCGAACATTTTGTTAAAAGCGGATTAAATCTATATGATCGACCCAATTCAGCTGAAAGTTAAGTGGTTTGGCGATGGCGTTTGTTAGTGAAACATTAGTTTTACAAACATTCTAGTGGCATAATTATGACTTCTAAGCTCAAGGATCTAAGTATAAAAAGACAATGAGTACACGTGTATCACCAAACAGAAGCTTATATCTTGCACTCTAAACCAGCGTAATTTGTTCATCATGGAAAGTTTACGTCTACTAAAGTAATTAGCAGACTATAGCAGACCACAGTAACTATTTATATATTTTTTTAAATGTCTTAAACTATATACTTACATAAATACATAGGCCCGGAATACCATAGGGTCGATAACGTCGTTACAAGAACCTCCAAAAGTGGGCTCTGTTAAAAACAGGAGATGCTTTCAGTATCTTAGAAAATCCGACTTTGTTACGCAGTGCAATCTCATCTCAGGGACAATCGATGTCAAAAATTTTTCAAAAATGTAGGGAAATTAGAGGTATTTTTCACAGATTGAGACTGTGAATGTTCCTAAAATTACGAGAATTGCCTCTCTGGTCTTTGTCACTTGCAATTCTACAAGAGCCTTCTACAAAACATGGATGCCTCCAAGACAGTCGTCCGGCGACACACAGTCGCATGTCCCGGTGTCGCTTGTCGCGGCGCAGCGTCGCGTCCCCTCGCCGCCACACTACGCGGATGTAACACGTGTTGCGGTGTAAACATCGTGGTGTTTACATCAAAAGAATACCGTCGAAGATGGGCTTCGAAATAGAGGTTTGAAGAATTTGAAGAGTAAGACTGAGGGTAATTGCATTTTGACAGTTCAGAAAAGTTAATTGCGTTATTTGCGTTGTTGAGGAGACGACTTTTTAAGGATATGAAGCAAAGGATTTGCGATTTCTTTCAAAATCCTTCGGTCTGCGGTTGAAAGTGTTTTACAAAATTAGGGTTCTGGTATATATAGTTACATGTTGGTAGCGTGGTAGTCGACTATTGGATACCCAAATAGGGAGAAGACATGGCAGAGAGGCCAGGAAACATTGAAACGGAATTTGTTGAGGTTCGAAACTGTCTGGAATAGAAAATGTCTTAATATTCATGTCTTTTTTTTCATCTTATAGAAAACCTCGTCTTATACCGACCCCTAAAATAACTAATGCTGAACATAGGCCCCAGTGCAATGAAACTAAAACTACTACTTACTGAAAATACTTCAGTTTTATTTGGATGCATAATTCCTAATACAAGTTGTTGATTTTCACGGGTGCTTACCCCCCAACAAATTGTTACACGCCATAGATTCGCATAAAGGACAGAGAACTTTCATAAGTTGCCTGGATCCCTGCCCACCGCCGTTGGAAGCAGCGTGAGGCAAAAAGATCACAAACAGCGACCGGTCACCTTTGGCTGATAGCCGCGACGTGCTGACGCCTCGTTATATTGATGCAGTTCCATCCATTGTTATAATAGATGTAGGTAATTGGGAAAAAGAATATGAATTTCGTGCGTAGATATTTGTTATGACCGATTTCTATAGTCTACCCGTGATTCTACGGAGTGTTATTATAGTAATTACTATAATTAACTGTCCCATTGGTCTCTTGGTAGCGCGACTGCTGAGCGTGGGGTCCTGGGTACGATTTCCAGGTCGGGCAAAGGGTTATTGAGTTTTTCCATTAGGAATTTCTTAACAGCCCGGAGTTTGGAAATTGAGGGTGTGATACCCCGAGCCTCGCTGCACCGGATCTCTCTCCGGTCGTGTCGGATTGCCGTCCCATCGGACTATGAGAGTGAGGGAAGAGGGAGTGCACCTGTATCTGCGCTCACACTTGTGAACTATAATATCTCCAGATTTTCCTATAGATTGGCTGCTCGTAGTAATTAATCCTCGAAGCGCAGACCATAGACCTCATAGTTCTACATGGTAAACCATAACCCCATTGCAGAAAGCATTGCAAGCTTATGTAGCTTTAGCGGACAAAACTAGGTTACAAGTAGCCAGTAATTTTACCTTTGGTTGGGAAAACGATTTTTTAAATATCTAAATGTAAACTAATATTGCAAGAGCCTTGGTGGCCCAGTGGTATCGGCTCCGGCAGACGAGTTGTAGGTCGTGGGTTCGAACCCAAGAAAGAAAACATCGTGAGGAAGCCGACATGTCCTCGAACCAAAAATTCTAAGACATGTGACATCTAATAACCCACCCTGGGCCCGCGTTGGACTATGGCCCACTCCCTCTCACAGTGAGGAGGCCAGTTTCCCAGCAGTGGGAACATTATAGGCTGATTATACAAAACTAATATTATAAAGAGGTATTTTTTTTTGTTTATATGTTTGTAAAAGGTAATCTCTGGAAGCACTGATTTGATTACAAATTATTTTATTGTTTATTTTTAATTGCCTCAAATTAGGGTGGAGAATTATCCTCCATCTTGACACAAATGTCACCCAGATGTTTGACAACCATATCATACGATCTGCTGGCCATGCAAATAAACACGCAAAGTGAGAGAATCGAACCCACGCTCTAATTCTGTAACACACTATGCACAATCTGTATTATTTTGAAGTAGCTGCGCCCCACGGTTTCACCCGCGTAAGTTTCGATCCCGTGGGAATATCGGGATAAAAAGTATCCTATGTGTTATTCTGATGTATAAACTATATTACTGTAAAGTTTCATCAAAATCCGTTCAGTAGTTTTTGCGTGAAAGAGTAACAAACATCCATCCATCCATCCTCACAAACTTTCGCATTTATAATATTAGCTGCGCCCCGCGGTTTCACCCGCGTAAGTTTCGATCCCGTGGGAATATCGGGATAAAAAGTATCCTATGTATTAATCTTGGTTATAAAGTATCTGTGTGCCAAATTTCATACAAATCCGTTTAGTAGTTTTTGCGTGAAAGAGTAACAAACATCCATCCATCCATCCTCACAAACTTTCGCATTTATAATATTAGTAGGATTAGTAGGTAGTAGGAAGTAGGATATTAGTAAGATAGGAAGTAGGATAGAATAATATTACTAGTCAATTCTTTCAAGTTCGAGGAATTTGTCTGATCAACAACGTAAATAACTTAATAACGCAATGACTTTTGTAGAACTGTGCAAATGAAAGCAATTCGTATGATAGTGTGTTACGCAATTACCCCGCTGCATCTCTTAAATTCTCACCCTCGAACTTGTCCTTCGTGCTGTAAGCTCCATGGTCAGCACTAGAATTTACGACGCAAAATGTCAAGGAAAGAAGTTACAAATATGAAATATTTGTTATTCTTATATTTCCTGTTAACATCGGCGACTGGATGTCGTTACTGATGGCCAGAGAAGTGCTTACTATGGTAAGTAGAAGCTATTTATTTATTTATTTATTTTATTTTATTTTTATTTCTTAAGAAAACTTACAGCTAGGTGAGCTAGGATACAGATAGTTGACAGTGAAAGAAGGCCAATTAAAAGTTTTCACTGACAATATTAGGCTAGCACAAGAAACAGTAGACAGGTAAGCGAAGCAAGAATAAGTAAATACTTGGAGAGAATTAAAGACTGATCAGGTAGGTATATCCATATTTTGATAGTTTTGTAGTGCGGAAGAAGGTTGTTCGTTGTTTTACAATCGGTTTTAGGTTAGGTGTAATAGAGTGAATTGGAAAAATTAAGGAAACACTAGATTTTTTTTTCCTTTATTAAAATAACTAGGTTCTTAATAATTAATTACAATCTAGCCTATAAGACTAATAAGCAATTTTAATGTAACTTAATTTTTAACGTGATACTTATTTTAAAACTTAGAATAGTGTTTATTGTACTTTACACAAGTCCGTTCCACTTTCTTAGAGTCTGATATGATGATATAAGCACTTTGTTCGTGTGTTATTATGTGTGTCATTGGCACTATTAATTCTACACTTTTTACACTACACTAACTCAAAAGGTTTTGTCCGTTTTAGTCTTCGCACTATATTTGTTTGATCTAACAGCTGAATTGCCTCGATGTTCACATGTCGTTGGAGTCGGTGTTCATGGGCCTCAGCAAATTTTTTAATTATGTTAGTGACGGGTTCCATTTTTAGGTCACGATGGAGGTCGTCATTTCTTATATACCAGGGCGCATTAAATAAATAAATAATTTTGATGTTGGTCGGCTTAGTACAGCCCCATAATTGGATGCCGTATGTCCATATTGGCATAAGGATATGCTTATATAATAAAATTTTGTTATGTATCGATAGGCAAGAATCCCTTCCAATCAACCAATACATGTTTTTAAATCTCATGTCTAGTTCCTGGAAACACTAGATGGAAAAATTCATGTGATAGAGTACCTACCTACATTTTCATTCATTCATTAATAATTCAGGCGAAGGACGTCCACTGCTGGACATGCCCCCCCCCCCCTGCACCGCCACTTGGAACGGTTCTGTGCTTCCCGCATCCAACGGATTCCTGCAATTGATTGCAATTTAATTAATAGCTGCGACACAGTTTATAACTAATGCAGTCATGATCGTACAGAAGCCAGTACATCAAGCTACCCCAATCTGTCAGATTTTCCCAATTGAATATGAACCTTATTCCTCTGTGCTAAAGTTGAAAATCTATCAAAGAAATTTGACAGATTGGGGTAGGTTGACCTGCTGGCGTCTGTACATAATTTTTATTGTAATTTGTTTTTAGTTCCAATAAACATTATTATTATTATTTACTTAGCTCAATATTTACAATAGTAAATACAATAGTCTTTATTATAACTACAGATACAAATTTGTCGAAGTGGGGAATTAAAGACCCATCCAACACCCAGTGCGAGTGCGGTGCTTATGACCAGACCATGCCCCACTTAAGAGTCTTAAGTGCCCGTTCAGCTGCACCTTGGATGGCCTAAAGAATGCCACTGAGGCCGCAATCAACGTGGCCACCTACTGGGCTCAAACCATATAAAAAAACCACAAGAAAGAGTACCATCGCCACGAAAAGAAGAATAAGATTAAAATCGTACGATGGAAAGCAGCAATCCTCATTTCTACACACAAACGTAACCAATGATCCCGGAGTCCTAGTTTCGACTATCGACAGTAGCCTTTAAAACCCGGGCCTGCGGGCGGAGAGTAATGGGTAACTCTCCGTCCGATCAGGATCAGGCCCGTGCTGGACGGTGCTTACGTGTTCCATGCATGCCTCAAAGAGATGTCAGCAATAAGGAAGGGGCCCGTAAGGGCCGTAGCCTGCCGGGGCAGCGGGATTGTCCGAAAGGGTTACCGCTGCCCCGGAACATAAAGGGCTAAGGAAGGAACACGGATGTGTTTTAGTCAGTAAGAGTCTGACACTCCCACCCAGAGCGGGATATATCATTTGATAATTTCCACAAAAAAAAAGCCTTTAAAACTGGGTCTCCATTAGTGTGTCTATTTAAAAAACTACAGAGCCTCTAACTCTGCCCTACCCTTAAGGAATCTGATATGACAGATGCTTATTCATGTCCATAATGGCAGTAATTTGTGTAGACAGCAAAAGCACATTACAACATATAGCTGGATGCGCCTCAGCACCCTAATTGCGTAACACACTATCAATCGGAATCTGAATCATGTTGTTGAACTGTCAAAATGATACCGATTCTGATTGATAATGTGTTACGCAATTGCCCCGCAGGTTGCAGAGGTGTACCGATAACTTATGGTATTCTGTCTAAGATACTAAAGTTAACCAATAGCGGGTTTGATCTGAGGTTACAATGGGTTCCATCACATATAGGCTTACAGGGTAATGAGGAAGCTGACCGTTTGGCAAAATTGGGAACAGATGAAGGAAAAGAAATACATGTTAAATCCTATTATGTGGAACTATTACTTAAATATAAATACAAGTGTCATGATCTTTGGAAAGAATATTTCGATGAGAGATCGAAGAATAAGGGAATATGCTTTAGGTAGATGTATAGTATCGGAGCCTCCTCATATACCATGGTTTTGTAACACTAAGTTAAACAGAGGGCTTGTTATAACAAGCATAATTATGTCTGTGGGCGACCATAATTATGGTCGCCCACAGACTGCGGTCTGGGCACATGCCGCTCAATAAATTTGGATTTTTGATGAAGAAAACGAATTCACCCAACTTTGAGGTGTGTAAAACGCCGGAGGATGTCTTACATTTACTGACGGAATGTGTCCGATTTCGGTCTGAAAGAGTAGACTTAATTAATCAATTAGAGCTCAATAGATAATTATGATGTGGGTATATTTCACCAAATATTGTCTACACCTAGTTCGGAAGCGACCTTCAAAGTTTTTAAGTTCGCTAAGTTACGATTTAGTTAATTATGATTTTGTATGAGGTACGATGGGACTGGCATACACAGTTGTGTAAAAGTCCCTAATTAAAAATAAAGAAAAAAAAAATATATCCATAATGACTTTAAAAAGTCCTCAGAAAAGGAAGTATGAGTGATTCACCGAAGGCGCTGGCGACTCCGGTCCGATGGCGGGCGTCTAGCTGTCGCGAACGACGGCCAAACTACACTCTGTTTTTATGATACAAACTATTTTGTACGTGCCCGTTGTACTTGTAGCTTTATTGTTTGACAGGTAACAAGTAATGAAACAAATGAATTGAGTTATGGAGTTGTTTAAGAGGAAATGCGGGTGGTCTTTTCTCCATAGAAACGCTCGCGCCTGTTTTATTTCTGGTTAATAACCAATTTTTTTTTACAGAATAATAAATATTAACTACTTGTATATCCCTTATGTTTTCCTTTTTGATGACACGTTATTTTTATAAGCACTAGAGCTCTCAAAAAATGCTCAAAGTTACCGCTGTCAACAGAGGCCCAGTGTACTAATTCGGCAACTATTAATGAAAAAAGAAAAATATAGGGATACAGTATATATCCTTCTTATTCAGTTTATGAAATATCTTTTAATTGGTCCAATATTGGAGAAGGTAATAGGCGGCAGCCAAACCTATTATGACTTTATAATTATGACTTTTTACTTAGGCCTTTTCTGAAAAGTTGTCCAGCCGCATTTCCTCTTAAGGTGTATGCGCACTGGTAGACCGCGAAATTTAAACTGTATTACGTTTTTTGCAATTTGCAGGTCAGTATCAGGTTGTATCTTGATCAAAATTTGATTCGCGACTATAACAGGTACGTATCTAAAGAATTATAATCATTAGAATCATTAATACATCTTCCTAAGTGAGATTTGTACCACAAGCACTTTTCCATAAGAGATTTCTTCTTGTAGTACAAATCCAAGTTAGGAAGATGTATTAATGATTATAATTCTTTAGATACGTACCTGTTATAGTCGCGAATCAAATTTTGATCAAGATACAACCTAAAACAGACCTGCAAATTGCAAGAAACGTTAAAAAATTTGAATTTCGCGGTAACCACTGCGCAATCACCTTAATGTTTTGACATAGGATTATGAAGCCTTAAGGTTTGAGGGACTTCGAAGACATGAGACACATTACATAGTAATGAAGGACTTCCAAAATATCAGCACCCTAATTGCCCTATAAATCTCAATCTGAATAATTTTGAAGCATATTGCTAATCCATTGCTGCATATGTTTTAAAAATGTGTATGCTCAATAACGTAAATAACGCAGTCAATGTTGTTGAACTGTCAAAATAAAACCCATTGCTACTGATAGTGTGTTGCGCAATTACCCCGCAGATTTGAGGAAATAAAAAATTGCTGTTTTAGGTAACTGTTTGCTTAGTTGAGGCGTGTCACCATGAGAGGAATTGTCAATTATTAACTTAACTTTAAAACGGGAAACTGTTAAAATTATTACAAAAGGCTTAAGTTTCCTTTTAAATAATAATAAAACCTTAAAATGAAAACTTCAAATTACCTAGGTACTTCAAAAAAAGCTTGTAACTAGATGTAAATTTATGTGGAAGCTTGTAATTAGCTAATTTTCCTGCCTACGAATGATTTTTAATTGTGTTTTCAGTCTGTAAGCTTTCTGTAAAAATAAATAAATTCTTGAACAAAAGAAAATAACTTTCAAAAACATTTGCAAATATGTATACAGCATGGATCTAGACGAGCTAGACAAAAATGGTTGAATGCATCCAGGTAAGTACGTCTAAATCATAAACATTATAGAGAAAAGTGATAAAACTCTATGGACAACTTTAATGAAAACCTTGCTTAAGTTAAGTACTCATACTCGTCATGTCGAAGGTAAGTATTGTCAATAACTCTTGTTTACCCTAATGCGCTACAACAAAGACGGTTTTATGATTTGTCTACTTTTACAAACTTCTATATCTAAATAAATACATAATCAATCTACCTAGCCTTTTCCCAACTATTTTGAGGTTGGCTTCCAGTCTAACCGGATGCAGCAGAATACTATTATTTCACATGGAGCGACTGCCTATCTGACCTCCACAACCCAGTTACTGGGTAATACCATACCCCTTAGTAAGACTGGTTGTCAGACCTTCAGGCTTTTGACGACCCGTAACGTCTGTCAAAGATCGACGAATGACAGCCGGGACCAACGGCTTAACGTGATTTCCGAGACACGGAGGGGTCTTGGTATAAAAATTATCACCCATCCACAGACCAACCGCGGCAAGAGAAGCTTGACCTGATCGATCGACCCACGCCGCTCATATTACTCAGCCACCAGCCCCCAAATAAATATTCTTAAATGATGCCGATGGTAGATTTATGAGATTCGATCATTATAAATAATTGCTTGCGTTGGAATTAACTCTACTTTGAACGCAAAAGGCTGTGTGCATTTGGTATCTTGAGAATTAGGGCCCGATCTCACTAGGACACCAATGGCGGCGCAACCATGGTTGTACTGCCAAAAAATGTATGGTTGGTGGCGCATCCGATTGGACGCCTGGTGAGATACCCACCATAAAGCTATATATATTTTGCTGGTAGGGCAGTCATGGTTGCGCCACCGTGGTGTCCCAGTGAGATATAAGCCTTAGGGATCTAATTTACTTTTATTTTTAACACCCTTTTATAGGTTCACTTGTAACTAACTAACAAACAATGTAATAAAATTTTACAAGTAAATTTTGTACCTACTTCCAATTGTGGGATCGAAATGAAACTTTTTATTTATTGCTGAATTTATGCAGTTAGGATGAAGTAAGAAGTATTTTTTTAAAACAGTCAGCGCCGACATGAACTCCTCAAAACACAATAACAAAGAAAAAAAAAACTTTAATCCCCAATCCTTCAAAAAATATATTCACACATTAATTAAACATGTTTATGGTAAACCGTGGCGCTATGTTATGATGTATTCAAAATATTTCATCGATATTCAGTTAGTTTGATTTACGGCTCGATTTGAAACAGTCACGGTTTGAGTATCACTCGGCTGAAACTCCACCATGTAACTGAACACGTTTCAGGAGATTTCAACCTGCCTGAATATCTTTGTTAGGTAGGTTACGCAGGCTATTCAAAGTAAACTCAAACTACACACATCAAAAGTGTCTAGGGATCAACATATATTTTTGCAATAACTTTTCTCCTGATTGATATTAATTAAAATTTTCTTTAAGGATTCATCAAATAAAGTGTTTTCGTTTGTCACAGTAACGATAAACCAAGTCACCTTTGCATTAATAAAGAAATTTGCCATTTTCCTAATAAAGGGATTTATGACATTTGAACCACTAACACAAAAGTTCGAAAAAAAGACTGAAATAACAGTTTTCTCTAAAATTTTATTGGGTAACTTAATCAATTAATAATCCGTGTTTCTACCGCGAACACTAACAACACAAGAACATCGGTTTGGCATACTCAAAATGAGTTCATCCAAATCACGCTGTGGAATGGCCGCCCATGTTCGTTACAACAACAAAAAAAGGTCTTCTTGCGACTGGATACCCTCCATATTCGGCAGAGCTCTTCTCTGTAGCATATCCCATGCATGCTCAATCGGGTTCAAGTCTGGCGACTGAGCAGGCCAGGGCAGGACATTGATGTTAGCTGCGGCGAGAGTCTGTCTTACAACTCTTGCGGTGTGCGGTTGTGCATTATCATGCATTAACTGAAATAAGGGACCGATTTGCACTTGTAGAGGAACGATGACGTCTGATACAATCGTCTCAGCATAAATTTGAGCGTTGAGGTTGCCTCTGATCCAAATCAACTCAGTTCTTCCGCCGATCCAAATACCCGCCCATACCATGATGGTTCCACCACTATAAGGATGGACTTCCTGGCAGGATTTTAATCGCTGTTGGCGTCCAGGGGTTCTCCAGTGTCGTATACGTCTTGTATCCGGTCTCATACCAAAACGAGACTCATCAGAAAAGCACACGAAACGCCATTGTTCTTCTGCCCAATTTCTGTGTTCAAGAGCCCATTGATATCGAATCCTACGATTGTGCATTGCTATAGGTGGTACCCGTAGCGGTCTTCGGGAATGAAGGTTCACTTCATGCAAGCGGTTTCTGACTGTTTGGTCGCTAATTAAGTTCCCTGAAGAGTGATGAAGCCTCACGGCTAACATCATGGCGGTTATTGTTGGAGCTCTTCGAGTTAAGATTTGAATGTATCGGTCTTGTCTCCGTGTGGTGCAGCGATACCGTCCTCCATGGCGCTCAGCCACGGTACCAGTGCTTCGGTAACGTGTCCAAAGTCGACTGATAACACTCTGACTTGTATTTAGAGCTAAAGCCACAGTACGTTGCCGGGAACCAGCTTCTATCATTCCCACGGCTCTGAGTATTTCTTCCCTGCTTAAATGACGTCGCCGCTCCATAATAACGTTGGTTTTAATCAGTAGTAGGGAAACAGTAGCACTAATAATGTCTTCAATGCGTTGTATGTTTTTATAGGGAAAATATTGACAGCTGATTTTCATCTTTTACTCGAATTTGATTCACAGTTCCTGATTCAAATTATGAAATGCACCAAAAAGGATCCATATAAATTTATAAAATCATAAATTTATTACTAAGCCACATCTCAATCTCAAGAAATCCGCATAAAAATGCTTGATCCCTAGACACTTTTGATGTGTGTATTTTTATTTCAATTAAACCAATTACAGGCATTTTTGGATTATCAAGGAGTCGTTCAGTCAGAGAGATGAAGCTAGTTGCCCATTACAAAGCGTAGTTCTTATAGAGAAGAACGGGCAAGAAACTCCACGGACACTCTTTTAAATCCAAATATTAAATAGTACAGATGCCGTATATTACGTGACATTTTTCAGCATTATTAACCTGTCGGTAGAAGCTATTACGATTTCAACGATCAAAGATCAATGATGATATTTAATTATATTAATCTTTCAATACATGAGTCCAGCTAAGATCATAGAGGCCTCGATCATTTGATCAAAAGAATAATCGCTGAAGCAGCTCACTGCAACTAAGAAGGAATATGTGTCAAGAAGTCTTACCATACTAGAAACAGTTGCAATCGAGCCAGAATGCAGTAGTTGCTTATTAATTTATATACTTACTAGCTTCTGCCCGCGACTTCGTCCGCGTGAAATTTCACCCTCCCCCTATTCTACCTCTTAGGGGTGGAATTTCGAAAAACCCTTTCTTAGTGAATGCCTACTCTTCACAAAGAACACGACCTCCAAATTTCATATCTCTAGGACCAGCGGTTTAGGCGGTGCGTTGATATATCAGTCAGTCAGTCAGGACTTTGAATTTTATATATTTAGATACTATATTTTACCCTAGAAAATACATAACAGAAAGATACGATTGTTAATACAAAACATACAATGAGCGGTCTTATCGCTTTCTGCGATCCTTTCCAGGTAACCTTGGAATGGACAGTGATTGCGTGGATATAAAAAAAATAATATAAAAAAGACACAATGTCATACGCATAATGCTCAAAATACGTAAAGCAACTTGAGTACTATAATACCTTAGGCGAACCTCAGGAGATTAAGGAGCGATCGCAGGAGTTAGTGCAAATGTGCAATGTGGTTTCTCCTCAACAATCAGACCCTCATGTCTCGTATAGCATATTTAATCAGCCTATAATATTCCTACTGCTAGGACACAGCGCCCTAATTGCGTAACAAACTATCAATCTCAATCTGAATCATTTTGAATGATATTGCTAATACATTGCTTCATAAGTTTGAAAAATGTGTCTTCACAACAACTTAAACAACGCAATGAATGTTGTTGAACTGTCAAAATGAAACCTATTGCTACTGATGGTGTGTTACGCTATCACCCCGCAGGTCTCCTCTCGGTGAGAGGGAGTGGGCCATAATCCACCACGCGGGCCCAGTGCGGATTAGTAGATGACACAAATGTGTTCGAATTGTGGGTTCTAGGACATGACGGTTTCCTTTCACCGTTTTGAGAGCAGTGGTGATGAAATAATTTACACAAAGTAAAGCGCCTGTCTGTGTTCGAACCTACGACCGATCGTAAGTCGCGGACTTTATCACTTGGCCACCACTGCTCCCGTATGAAGGAAAGAAGTTGTCTTTTCATTATGTGCATAACTCCAGCTTCCTCATATGTGATAGAATAATTCTACCTACACCAATATTTAAGGCATAATAGCTGCAATCAAAGTTCCCAGTCTTAATTTAGCTGCCACAAAAACTTCGTTGATATGAGTCGTTTAGTGTGTGTTAGTTGGAGTGATGTCACCCCACCTTAGAGGTGTAGGTAGAATTCTTCTATCACATAAGAGGAAGCTGGAGTTATGATATGCACATCTTTTCATTCATCAGAAAATAGAGAAAACTCATCGATCCTATTATTATTTTCGAAATAAAACTAATCCATAAAATACTGAAACGTGTATGTTACATTCGTTCTGAATTCGACTCGCAATCCGACTTGCTAATGAGAACGCTATAACTCCTAGCTGCGATGCGATGCCATTAATCATTATACGTAGGTAGGTACACCAATATATCTGCTAGTAAGCGGTTAATAGGTGTGTGAAATGATTTCAGACGGAGAAAATCGAGTTGATACGGTGGAAATTTTTAATGTGGTTCTTGCTTATAAATATTCTATTAATTACAAACATTTAAAACTGATTTTAATGGTATCAATTATGCTGAAATCTATTGCTGAACGTGGCACAGAAGGAAATACATTTATTTGCACTAAATGCCACAGGCCTCCTCTCCAGTTTTAAGCAAGTTTTAGCCTAGTTTTCCAACTAATTTTCACTACTTATTGTCTATTATTTTATAAATATATTCCACAACTTCTTTATATATCTAATAATCCTTGCCAACATTACATCCACATAATTAATCAATAGTAAAACATAACAGAATTATTAGTAGTGGCTGAATTGTTTACGTCTTGTGCCCGCGACGACGCGCCGCACCGACGCTACTTTTTGGCGCCAAATTCAGGCGCCATCTTGACACATTCACATGATTCTTGACAATAAAAATAATTTGGATCGGTAATGTGCTGTCATTGATATCTAATAAGTAGGTAGGTTCGATGATTTGATGTAAATAAAGTATTTAGTATTAGTTTGTTTTGGTACAATTGTTATTGGGGCCAGGTAAAAGCTGTTACTCAATGTTCCTAGCACATTATGTACCTACCTACCTAACTTATTTTTCAGGGAAGAATATCGTAGTAAGTAGTTAATTTACTATACATTTTCTATTAACTCGTAACGTTGGAAATTGTCATAAAATTAAAAACACCAGTGCACCTACAGTGAAGAAAATAAGGTGTTGAAACACGGATTGCTAGTCTTTAATAGTTCCTCATGGATATTTGGATATTTTCGATGGATATTATTGTTGTAGGATTAATGATTTGTAACGAAAACGCCAAGAAGGACGTCTTCAACGCATCAGTGACTGAGTGATGCGAGCGCCGGAACGGAACAGAGACTATTTACCTACTTCCTTTTTGGACATTGTGGGCAAGTTATGTGAATAATGTGTGTGTATACATAATGGCCAATTTATGGCTCATTTCCAACACTTCTGATTTCATTGTTTGTTAGGTAAATAGATTAACTTTAATAAGAGAAGTAAATTAGCATTAATGTAAGCAGGACTGTACGTTACCTGCATATGATTAATTTTTATAAAGAAAAGCTATCATAAAACTCTTTCGTCAAGGACATATCACTACCAACAAAAATCTGTGACTGCCGAATGCAGGAAAGCAAAAGAAATTGTGCTGTAGGCATTGTGGCTTTGAGTAGATATGGGTGATCGTGAATTTACAGGCTCATAGTATATTATACTTAGTCAGAAACGAATTTTCCTGTGTGTTTCAAGTGCATGTTGGCTTGCAGAAGAGTTTCATCACCACTGCAGCTCTCAACAACGGTAAACGAAAAGATCGTGAGGAAACCGGCATGTCCTAGAACCAAAAAATCGAATACAATTGACATCTATCAACCCACACTGGGTCCACGTGGTGGATTACGGCCCATTCCCTCTCATAGAGCTGGCCTGTGTCCCAGTAGAAAAAAATGCTGAAAATTAAAGGCTGATTATGCTATGTATCAAAACTACTGTAACATGGGCATTTTAATGGAATTGGTTGTTTTTTCTGCTGGTAGGAAAAACCTGAATGTTGTTGCAGTTTTTAAGACTAAGTATTTAAACGTTACAAGGTTATCAAACTGTTTAATTTCGCATTGCCAAAGCATTTACCACGTATTGTTAGCATCGGAGGGATACTAACTGTACCAGGATTAATTAATAAAATACTATTTACATTATTATATAGCGTAATTATTATAATCTATATATACTTATTAATCACATTTTTTATTTTCTTTGTCACTTGGCTTGTCAGCCAAATTTGACGCCTAACTATCTTTTAATCTTATCTGAGTTAATGTTTGTGTCGTAAGATTTCTTGCCAATTACTTTAGCGTACTCGCGGAAGTTGCATGTAAGCACCCAAATAGACTATCTTTACAGTATCCACTTATAATGACTAAGGACTGAATTTCAATCAATAGATAATTCTTATTCGTGGAATAAAATTAATGTCTGACAGATTAATAATGAAAGAAATACAAAATTATTTCTGGGATAAAATTATCTGTCGTTGGAAAAACTGGCCTTAAACTAAGTATTCCATCATTATTGGCAGGGAGACAGAAAGCACTTCATTATAAAGATAAATATCGTCGGCACGTCATAAATAAAAGAAAATCTATATGAATGCTCAGAGAACAATGCGGAAACGGGTTAAACAGAAATTCTCAGTCAATGAGTTAAAACTTGTCTGACGCTCCTTATAGCCTTACATTCATTGTGAAATCAAGATGTTTTAACTAAATTGCATAATATTTTGTTATAAAATAGCAAAATATTAATGAACATCAGACCGTTCGGCCAATCGAGGTAGGAAGCTGGCTGCTACTCCAGTTTTTAGTGACGATTTTGTGACGCATAAATATGCCAGCCAAATAGTTTGTGACGGAACAGTTCGAAAGTTAGAAGCATTTATTTATGGCCGAACGGCCTGATATCAGGTCGTTCGGCCAACCTGAATCTCCATAACTGAGGACCTTAGAGAAATTGTTACTGAATAGAGATTTAGTGACGAATTTGTGACAAACAACCACTGCTTTACTTTTACTCGTAATGCCACCGGTTAAAAGTAAAATGAATTTTAGTTCCCGAAATATCAGGCCGTTCGGCCAACGTAATCTCCATAACTGAGGACCCGAGAGAAACCGTTAATGAATAAAGAGTTAGTGACGACACTGAAATGAATTTTTATTGCTTTAGTTTAATTTGTGACAGCCCCATTAAATGGCAAATTGAAAATTAAACTACTAACCTCAAACATTGGGATTATCGATTCCTGCACAACGAAGAAGCCTAGAGAAACCGTGAATGGATAGAGAGTTAGTGACGACAGTGAAACGAATGTTTATTGCTTTAGTTTAATTTGTGACGGCCCCATTAAATGGCAAATTGAAAATTAAGGTTTTAACCTCAAAACATTGGGATTATCGATCCTCCACAACGAAGAAGTCTAGAAGACTCGTAAAAACGCCTGATTTGTTGCTCTGCAGGTTTTCAGTGCAATAGTGTCAGTATTTTTGTTGATTCAAGATCATATGCCACTATGGCAGATGGCGACTGAAATAGGGTGACCATGTATTGAAATACTTACTCGATAAATAGGTACTTGTTCCGTTGGAATAAAACAAGTATTTATCGAGTACCTAGGTCCTTAATGAATCAAAACACGTTGAAATAGTTGAAATAAGGTCACCATATAGGTATTCCAACGAAATAATTATACAACAAAGTAAAATAAAGTTGCGGAGGGAGGAACGCATTCCACGCGTGTGCAGAGATCCCTTGGTAATATAGTAGAAATTGATAAATAATTACATTTGACTAGCACGAGAGGAAACTGATATAGGAAGGCTTACGCTTACATTAAGCCAACATTGTACGATGGCAGGAGGTCGAAAAGCTAAAGTCGATTTGAGTAGGTACACAGAAAAACGTGTTTTTTTCTTAAATAATATAGAAATAAATGGGTACACAAGGTAAGCAAGGTACACAAGGTAAGCTTACCTATATGGAAATAGCGTGGAATGCGTTCCTCCCCCCGCAACACCTGCAACTTCCCCGCGACGCCTTGCTGTCTCTCGCTCACTAGTCCATATTGTCATAATGTCACTCGTGTAACGTCATCGAGGTCAAGTACAGAGATCCTTTGGTATTATAGTTGTCCTGCCTGGTTCTACAGTAAATGATTGTCTTAAAATGGGTAGATTACATTGCGGCTGACTTTAGCTGAAAGAAAGCCGTAATGTTGTAGACTAGTACAATTTGTGTAGTTATTGTACCATACCTACAGTGATTTCTCTATGGAACTGTTATTTAATTGTAAAATGTGTAAACTAGTTTATCAAACTAATAATAATGTTTTCGGGCCACCACCGTAAGACATACGATTTGACAAGTTTGAAATCAATCTCACATATCAGTAAACACAAGAAGCTGTCAAATCTATCTATCTTCTCTCGTGGTTGTCCAATTTACCTAACAACTGTGATTCTAAAATGTACCTGAACCTACTAATTATTATGCGGCGCGGCTATACCTACCTACCTAACTATCGTTTTTCGTGGATGATTGATTAGAAATAAAGCATTTTTTAAAGTTGTGTATCTATTTATTTACGTAGTCAAATTTCCAATATCAATCTCCTTTAAACCTAAATAGACTCGACCAATTTAACATAAATTAAACAAGTGGACTGATATGCAGGCAATAGCTCAACGTTGCTTGTGTTTCATTTGGATATAATAATACTTATTTCATTGGAATACTTATATGGTCACCTTATTTCAACTATTTCAACGCGTTATGTTTCATTAAGGACCTAGGTACTCGATAAAAACTTGTTTTATCCCAACGGAACAAGTACCTATTTATCGAGTATTTCAATACATGGTCACCCTATTTCAGTCACCATTTGCCATAGTGGCTTAAGATCTTGAATCAACAAAAATACTGACACCATTGCACTGAAATCCTGCAGAGCAAAAAATCAGGCGATTTTACGAGTATTCTAGACTTCTTCGTTGTGGAGGATCTATAATCTCAAGGTTTTGAGGTTAGAACTTTAATTTTAAATTTACCATTTAATGGGGCCGTCACAAATTAAACTAAAGCAATAAACATTCGTTTCACTGTCGTCACTAACTCTCTATTCCTTAACAATTTCTCTAGGCTTCTTCGTTGTGGAGGAATCAATAATCCCAATTTTTTTAGTTTAGAACTTTAATTTTCAATTTTCCATTTAATGGGGACGTCACAAATTAAACTAAAGCAATAAACATTCGTTTCAATGTCGTCACTAACTCTCTATTCATTCAGTTTCTCTAGGCTTCTTCGTTGTGGAGTAATTGAGAATCCCAATGTTTTGAGGTTAGAACTTTAATTTTCAATTTACCATTTAATGTGGCCGTCACAAATTAAACTAAAGCAATAAACATTCGTTTCACTGTCGTCACTAACTCTCTATCCATTCACGGTTTCTCTAGGCTTCTTCGTTGTGGAGGAATCGATAATCCCAATGTTTGAGGTTAGAAGTTTAATTTTCAATTTGCCATTTAATGGGGCTGTCACAAATTACACTAAAGCTATAAAAATTCGTTTCAGTGTCGTCACTAACTCTTTATTCATTAACGGTTTCTCTCGGGTCCTCAGTTATGGAGATCACGTTGGCCGAACGGCCTGATATTTCGGGAACTAAAATTCATTTTACTTTTAACCGGTGGCATTACGAGTAAAAGTAAAGCAGTGGTTGTTTGTCACAAATTCGTCACTAAATCTCTATTCAGTAACAATTTCTCTAAGATCCTCAGTTATGGAGATTCAGGTTGGCCGAACGACCTGATATCAGGCCGTTCGGCCATAAATAAATGCTTCTAACTTTCGAACTGTTCCGTCACAAATTATTTGGCTGGCATATTTATGCGTCACAAAAGCGTCACTAAAAACTGGAGTAGCAGCCAGCTTCCTACCTCGATTGGCCGAACGTTCTGATGTTCATAAATATTATGCAATTTAGTCATTACCTACGGTTCGGCCAACGTGAGAACGCATTCTTGACCCCTGCAGTTTCAAACAAACGAACACTTGTTTTGCGAATCTGATCTTTATTAGCTACTAGAATTATCGCACTGACAGTGTCAGGAACACATTCTCTCGACGGCTGGACTGAATTAAAAATTAAAATACAAAATCGTTTATTGTCACAATTAGCCTATTATAAATTAAGACGTGTTTGGAGCCTCCCTTTAGGCAAACAATGCCTGTATTGGGAGACTCCGCTCTTCCATATCATTGCCGTATTATACTTATACTATGCGGCATGGGCCTTGTGGAGGTTGCGGTGAGGTCCTAGGTTGGATTCCTTTGACATGTTTCTAGCCGGCTCTTCTCCATAGGAAACGACCAATTGGAACCGTGCACCTAGCTTCTGATGTTTCATACGTGCCCGTGTAGGTTTATCTATACTAATATACTAATAATATTATAAAGAGGAAAGATTTGTATGTATGTTTGTAACGAATTGACTCAAAAAGTACTGGACCGATTTTAAAAATTCTTTCACCATTTGAATGCTACATTATCACTGATTAATATAGGCTTTTTTAATTGCAAGAAAAAAAAATAAATGTTTAAAAAATAAATGTCCACCCGTGCGAAGCCGGGACAGGCCGCTAGTGTGAAATAAAATATTTTTAGTTTGATGCATTAATGACCGACTTAATTACTTAAGTAATTTAGTGAAAAGATGCGCCTTCTGTTGTAAGAAACAACGATAGATAATTAGGTACAAGTAGTTGAACAATGCCAAAGGTGCAACTTAGCTTTATCAAAGTTTCACAGCTTTTTTTTAGATTAGGTAGTGTTTTTCTTACTTCAAGATAGTTTTCTAACCTAGTTTTGAACGTGCTTAAGTTCAAAGTTGTGTGTCAGACAGAAACGTTACTAAGTTATTACATAATCCAATACGCCTAGTTCAAAATTCCATGATGACTGATAAATAATAACTTAACTGTCATATTATACAATTAAACTGATACCACAGAATAAATTACATCTATCATACCTACATTATGATCGGCTAGATCAAAAAGAAATCACCGATCGAACAATAAGAGAACTAAGTCATCTCTATTTTTAGCGATGACATTCGTTCTAGTCGAGTGTGCTCGGCGGATGGTCCTTAGGGGATGACTTCTATCCCCATGGCGGCACGTCAATGGCTCAATAAATCCCCCCCACCCCTCTCCTAATTTATATAATAGTGTCACAATGCAATGCAAACATTCAAAAACTGTTGGACAACGATGCGGAGGCCACACAGTGAGCGGATAAGTGAAGTGTAGTGTAATGTTTCTTATAAAGGATACAAATGAAAGAGAAGAAACCTTGCATAAAGTGTATGTTATCTATAAAGATGAAATACACCTTAGGCAAGTCTTCTTTTCAAGAAAAGAGTCATCTTTTCTTTCATTTATTTTCTACCTTTTGAACTCATGCCATACCGTAGTGGAAATGTTGAAAGGTTCTATGTCACCGCAAGGCCTTGTAAAAACTAAACTATTAGGTACTTGAAAAAGTATTGATTGGATTGTAGACCTTTTAAGCTTCAGTTTAGTACTGTAGAGACAGCGAAAATGAAATCTGACACACAGTCACACCTCCAGGAACAAAGAAAATAAGCATTTCTGTAAAACCATCACTTAAACTTACCGACCGTCACCACACACGAACCCCTTAATTGAATTCCCCGAAGCAGTTACTTCATGATCTGTTCCCAGAAATCGCTCTACATCCGGTAGTTCAGTCATCAGTGCATTACCACACGTAAGCAGTAACATTTGAACTGCGAAAATCACCCTTACTGCTGCGTAATACAGACGCTGTCGGTGTCAAATTGTTACCGTGGTTAGCCACTCATTTCCCGCCGGTTTCCTGGCCGCGCCACAAAGCGCCGCCGCGCTACAACGCAGCCGGCGCCGGCGGCGGCGCCATCGCGACGCTGCGATCGCTCGCCGTTTATTATAAACAACTACACTCACCTAATATTGATTATTTTGGTACATTAGCCATCGAGAACATGTGTGACACGAGATGAGAGGGGTGGAAAGATTTGGAGGAAGTTATGGTGACGGTTTAGTTTAAAGAATTTCAGGATAGTATCCTAAAACGATAACGACAGCAACTGCATTTTAACGTGCTTTATTTTAGGACGGAAAATTAAATTCAACTTATAATAATTAAGTATCTACCCAGCAGTGGCGAAGAATGAAATTATGACAGAGGTAAGCCGCAAAAAAAAATGTCAATAAACCGTTTCATTATATTTCAATGATGAAATTTACTAAATAGTGGTTGTGTTCTGAATTTTCGAAGGGAAGCCGGCGGGAATCGAGTTGTATGGTAGCTTCGCCACTGCTACCCAGATATATTAGCACAGCACCAGCCTGTTACATTGGACTCTCAATTTTCACTTCAGAAGTTTTGGAGGATCAATCATTATCAAGTCAGTTGACCTCACTTTCGACACTTCCTAGAATCGTAGTACTACCATCCATTCAGTAATCATTTTTATGACAGAAAACACTGTGGATATGGAAAATTATGTAAACAGTTTTCACTTTCCTTAATATTAACTAAGGAAGATGTATGACATTCTGTTTTTTTTTTTTAAACATTGCCCCACACTAGGAATCTATCCTGTATTGTGGGTGCGTTTACAAACATTTAAACTCACAAACACAAACAGCCAGACCCGGAACAACTACTTGTAGGTCATACAAATATTTGTTCCGTGCGGGAATTGAACCCGTGACACGCAGGGCACCAGTCAATCACTTAACAACTGCGCCAACCGTGCCGTCAAATTAAGTCATAACTAAAATGCTCTTGTAATTAACAAAACACTGAACACAAAAGACCTAGAACACCCAGGCCGTAAGTGGAGTATCACCATTTAGTCGCAACAGAACGCTTGGCACGACACCACGTCCGCATTCCACCCAGTAGTGTTACACCCCGGACAGACGGGTCATTTGCATGTATTCCTTCCTTAGACATGTTTGTGCATACGCAAACACTGGTAATGAATGAATTATAAGTGGTAGTTACTTCAAGGTCCTTTGATTTCGTTTATGGTAAGTAGGTGTAGGTCCTTGTCATTATAAAAAGGTGTAGGGAGCTGTATCTTTCGCTAATAGACACTCTGGTATAGATATAGACTAGCCTTCTGTCTTTCTATAAACGCTGAGGCTTAAGGCAGGAAGCTCAGTTGGATTGTCCCTCGTCAGTCGCCCGATTTGAACAACATTTTGTGTACGTTACCCCAGCAGGAAAGTAGCTCCTAGAGTGATATGAATGGAACGTATATTTAGTTCGTAATCTGCTGTAAATGTTAAAACTAAGGACCATCAGTTTGATTATAGCAATATTAATTGCCTAAGTTATTTTGACTTTCCTATACGAAATGAACTTATATAACAAAGATTTTTGCAGTTGAGAGCTCACTTGTAATAAATAAATCTGGTTATCCCATCCTTTTGAACACATCACACACGCATTTTACTTTCTTTGCCTCTTTGCAAAATAACGTGAATTCCCCCAAATACAATTCAATCAGACAATCGATCATCTAATACCCTATACAAAGTGTCCCTCTGTCTATCCACGCGGGTGCATCCTGGCACGCCGCGCCGCGCCCCTGTGCCGCCGCCGTGTAAGGTCTCTGGCACATCAGTCGTAGTCATCACTTAACACCACCATAAAACTGTAAGTAGTCCTCTAATTAAGAATGGGTACAATTGATATGGACAGTGAGGGAAAAAAACATACATTTTGAATTCAACAAAGTTTTAGTATCAAACATAACCCCCTTTTTTTTTGAGGATGGGAAATCATCAAATGACCCCCCCCCCCCGCTCTGGCTGGATCAGAAAGGAGTGTCAGACTCTTACTGACTAAAACCCACCCGTGTTCCTTAGCCCTGCACTCCACTTTGTATTGATGATTTGAATTATTATAATTCTGTAAATACATACTTGTTACGGTCGCGAATCATATTTTGTTCAACATACAACCTCCAAATTGCAAAAAACGTAAGATAATTTTAATTCCGTGGACTTCTCCGGCGCTTCTCCCCTAATCAAAATCAAAATATTTTGTTACACATAAACCTTACATGGACACTTATGAAACGTCAGAAGCTAGGTGCACGGTTTCAATTGGTTGATTGGTTGGGTTTGGTTTTGGTATGGAGAAGAACCGGCAAGAAACTCCGCGGTTACGCTTTTAAAAATAATTGGCTTTTAGAATGTTTTCTAATTACAGGTATGGGAGGACAGCGTAGGCCTGTCAACAAGTACCAGATACTTGATAAAATAATATACCTAATACATTTATTATAGTAAGAGGGCAACTTTAAAACGCATGCATTCACTAAAACAGAAAGAATCGCAGTCATGCGTGCCAAATCTAATTATTTTAAACTAAACAGAATAGAAAACGCTTTACTGGACATCAGATTTATATGACGTGAGTCACAAATTATTTTTATGAGCTTCTATCTCGATCTGCAAATCTTTCAGAGACAAATAATAAGACGAGAGAGTTATAAAATTTAGTATTGCTTAGCTTGGCTGCAATTTCTCACACACAGTGAAAAATTAATATACGTATCGTATCCACATAATAATTGTCATTTTTTTCTGTTTCATCAGAAAATATTAAAACCTAGGTTTGTGCCAAGTGTTTACAGTAACTCCGCAACCTAATTGCGTAACACACTTTCAATTACAATGTGAGGGTTTTGAAGGAAATTCCATAATAAGACTATGCCGACTGCACAGTGGCGCCCTCATCGTTTATTTGAGTATAGTGGCCACTGTTATCCGTTTTAAGGATTATAATAAAACAACAATATAAAACTACCGTTTGTAATAATATTAACGTATAATCTTGTGAAGCACAACTTAACGTGCTTATTTTCTGCATTTTCATTCTAAATTGTATGAAATAACCAAACAAACGATGAGGGCGCCACTGTGCGGTCGGCATAGTCTTATTCCATTTGCTTCTTAAGTACTACGTAATCATCGTGGCTGAACTGTCAAAATTAAAGACAATGCTATCAATTGCCATTTTATGTGTGTGACGCAACTACCCCGCGGCGGGGTTATTGACTGACTGATCCGTATCCCATCCGCAGGGATCGAACTCGCAACCAGCGCAGAAGCTAATCATTTAACCGCTGCGCCATCGCGAGTTTGCACAGTTGTTTCATTTAGCTTGCACATAATAGGCTTGTCAACTGAAAAAATCTAATTAGTCCGTCAGTTAGATTATCAAAAAATATTTGACCCGTAAGAAAAAAATATTTTAACCAAAATTGACGAAGATACGACGCTTTTAAAATTCTCAATACGTCACACCTTGGTAGGTATAATTTTTAGTGCGTTCTGACGTCACGAAGCCCCCGCTCCCGAGTTTTGATGCGTTTTATATTTTGTCAATATTCATTGATTTACAAAAACGGACTAAATAGATTTTCAATTTATTGATGGTGGAAACTAGCCTATTATTATATTTGTACTTTCTTTCTTATATGTTTTATTTCTTTCTAACTTTTTTATTTTAAATTACACAACATAACATCAAGCCTGTATTCCCCGATGGGTTAGGCAGAAGTGTAGGTACAGCCAACAGCAAAAGTAGATGATGAAAATCAGAAATTCAATACTAATGAACGGAGTTCGCGTCAGAACTATGTGGCGGCGAAGTGTTTCAAAAGTATGTGATTGTAAATTATACCAAACATTTACTACTTCGACGCCACACAGTTCTGACGCGAACTCCGTTCATTAGTATTGAATTTCTGATTTTCATCATCTACTTTTGCTGTTGACTGTACAGACGCCAGCACATCAAGCTACTATAAACAATCTGTCAAATTTCTTTAGATTTTCTTCTTTATAGCTAAAGCATAAGGTTCAAAGTTGATTGAGAAAAATTGACAATTTCGGGTAGCTTGACGTGCTGGCTTCTGTACCTATAGTACACCCACATTTGGCCTAGTTATGTTTAAGTCCCGTGTAATAGGGGACGCCATCAACTAGGCACAGATCCTGACTCCGGACTGTCACTGAGGAATTCCAGATGGAATAACCCAATAACACTTTAACCGACTAGGGAATCGAACCCAGGGCCTCATGTTAAACCCTCCCAACTAACCCCTCTAATGTTTTGCTTTAGATCTTTGATAAAGGTCGCTTTTCAGAAGTGGACATCCAATGGGCAGTAGACAGTATAGTATATAACTACTATAGTCTAATGTATGTAAATTACGTCAACTGCTTACGATTCTGCTCGAGTTTGGCTCGTAAAAGGAGGGTAGTGACTGGGAGACGCCGATGTCTGTAACAATCTATCACGGCGATGTTATTGTTATCTTTAAACTCAATAGCTTATGACTGGACGTGAAAAATGTACAAATGCCTGATTTCCCTAACACTAGGACAAAATGAATGCCTAAAGAGAAGCGCAATGTTGGATTTCCATGCTCGGCTCAGCACAGAAAGTTGAAAATCCAACAAGGCAATAAATACGGGGTTAAATTCTGTGCCTCCTGTGATAAGTGATACAAGTCAAAAAACGTCATTTTACAGGACAGCAAAAACAAGATTTAAGTAATAATTACTTCCAAAATTAAATATCTATCAAAAAATCTAAATTATATAGAGAAAGAAAATGTTTTGTTCTACAAAAGAGTGCACTGATATTTTACCTAGCCCACTTAATTAACGAACTAGATTTTTTAAAATCTTGTTTTTGCTGTCCTGTAAAATGACGTTTTTTGACTTGTATCACTTATCACAGGAGGCACAGAATTAAATTAGCTAGCTAAACTATAATATCTAAACATGATATGACAAAAATAAATTAATTTGATATTTGTCTTTGTGGGTTCATCGACCGCAGTCACTTGAAATATCAGTTTAAAAAATTGTGTTTAGATATCGATACATACCGCGTCAGCGGAGTTTAGCTAGCCAATTTAAAATAACCCTGTAATTTGGCATTTATTTAGTTGTGTCGTAGTGTTCGTGAAAACGGACAAAAGTGTACACCTCCATCTACCACCTACATATTTAATATCTATGACTTATGTAAAAATGGGTAAAGTTACATTTTATGATGTCGGTGTTCGTAGGTGCTACGATCAGGTATTTTAGGATACCTAACAATAATTGGTGGTATAGCCTCAGTTCACCCAAGAAAACCTATCGTTGGTTTTCTATTTGTTAGTCGTAGGTACTTAATTCAGGGAAGTGAACTGTAGCTATATTGCACAGGTAAAGCAAATCTGGGTTAAAATGTTAAATCATCGACAAAACTGAGCAAGCAAGTGTATTTCGCCCTGGCGGGACGACTGAGGGAGAGAGCCTCACGTCCCAGCCGCCGCGGGAGACGCTCCGAGCGTCGGGAGCCGCGTGACGACTCCCGGTCACCGCAGGCGCGGGCCTGCGGGCGGAGAGTAATGGGTAACCCTCCGTCTGATCAGGACCAGGCCCGTGCCGGACGGCGCGTACGTGTTCCATGCGCGCCTCAAAGAGATGTCAGCAGCAAGGAAGGGGCCCGAAAGGGCCGTAGCCTGCCGGGGCAGCGGGATTGTCCGAAAGGGTTACCGCTGCCTCGGAACATAAAGGGCTAAGGAAGGAACACGGGTGGGTTTTAGTCGATAAGAGTCTGGCACTCCCTTCTGCTCCACCCAGAGCGGGAGGGGTCATATGATGATTTCCCGTCCTCAAAAAAAAAAGTGTATTTTGGCCATGGCGGCCAATCTCAACGGAGACTAGTCTTTGGCGCGGGAGATATTAGATATAGTGCACAAGTATATGGGCACTGCGCAGACACAGGTGCACTCCCTCATCCCTCGCTCTCATAGTCCACTGCAAAGGCACTGGGACGGCAATCCAACACTCGCGGAAAGAGATCAGGCGCAGGACTAACATCAACGGCTTAAAGTGCTTTCCGAGGCACGGGGGTATCACACCGCCAACTTCCAAATTCCGGGCTGGGAATCGAACTCAAATCCCCACGCTCAAGAAGTCGAGCTTGCGACCTCGAGACCACCACCTAAGTAACCTAGTTAAAGCCACCTAGTTTAAGTAGTCCTGTCAAATCAGATAATCCATAGACAAGTTTAGACGTGATTAAAAAATTGGCTTCTAAAAAAACGTCAATTTACGTCAGGCGCTGACTAATTTGACAGGACTAAACTAATATTTATCTTCAGTCCTTTTCTTAATGAAATAGAAAGAAAAAGATGAACTGAACTTAAATTTAGTTTAGTTTGTGAACAACAGAATCGGGGCCTAAGAATAGGAACATAAATTTAAAAAAACATCAAAACCCATTCATTATGCGGTTAGTAGCTCAGTATTTGTTATAACAATTAGTTGTGTTATTTGTTTTAGCGAACTCCATAATAATAAACTTATTATTCTTCATATCCAGAGTCATTCATGCGGTATTTAAATGATGCATTTCTGAGAACAAGGCAGGTTCGTCCGGTTGTAATTATCTTCTTTATTTGTTTTGTTTTGTTTTGAACGGCGCGGTCGCTTAGGGTCAATCAAATCTTTTGCAATATTTTTTTCCTTTTTGAAAAACAAATAAGCTAATTCACTAATTAGTGTCTTTATTTTATAATGCCGACATCTGCTCAAAACGCGATGGTGTCTGGCTCGTGGTAGATACCTAACACCCACTGCTATAATTTGAAAAATACCTACCTTATTCTTTAGAATGGTCAGATTCAATTTGTAGGATGCAACTCACATAGATGAACTTTGAAATGAGAAGCTGACGTGCTAAGAATTAGCTGCTGCTGGGCTCTCCTTCAAAGAATTGCCTCTGACTTATGCTTCCCAGGATTCGAACCTGCAACTGGTGCTAAGCATAGCAGCTTACCTACATGACATTTTAGCCACCAGATAGTAGGTAGTTAATTTTTGAAACAGAATATAGCAATACTCAATGAGGGTAGAGAGTAAGTACTTACCATTCAACTCCTTAGAGAAATTCCCTGTCCAAGTAACTACCTACAATGGCGTCTTTTATGAATTTCCGTTAATATTTACTGCTGAATGTGATGAAACAGATGACATAATTGCTCATCTATTCTGTAAATCTCACTGTGAAAACTTATGTGCAGTGAGCTCGAAGTGAACTGTCATACTACCTGACGCTTGACGCTATCTAGGGAATCTAGGGGATCTAGGGATTGACAGCTCTGCACTTAAAACTCACTTCATCTAAGCTTTCACCGTGAGATTTTTGCAGAAAAACACTACTGATGCTAGAGGTTGACACTATTTTAATTACAGAATAATATATGATAAGTTGATAACGTAGTACTTAAATCATACAGTGCCGCTGGTTCATTCAGGTTCTAATTCTCCAAGTGGTGGATACCAAAGCAGAGTAGGTACGTACAGAACAATTACCTACAAATTCATGTAAGAATACTGAACAGAAAGGTAGCGAGTAGCGCGATGCCCTGTCCGAGTTGCAGGAACAATACTAGCAAGTAGCAACTAACAACAGTACGTGGCGCCTATTTATTTGTGCGCGCCGGTGCCGCCATGCCGCGCCGGGCCGCCGCCGCCGCCGCCGGCGCCCCGCGGTCCACGCGAATGTTGGGATGCTGAGAGAGAGATGAGAGGTAGCGGGAATTTCGGGGACATGTCTACATCTTCATTTAATATGGTGCAGTTTAGATTTGTGTTTTAAAATTTGCATTTTAGAAGTTTTTGTTGAGCGAGGTAGCAGGTCTGCAATTTTGGAGAGCTAATGTTCAATTGTGTAGGTCTGTGGTAAGTTGAATAGTTTCATGATAGTGGACAGTTAGAAAACAGTACCTAGTATATTAATATTTTTAATCGACTTCGAAAAAGAAGGAGGTTATATGTTCGATTTTATGTATGTTTTTTTTATGTATAAGTATTCACTGATTTCTCCGTCAATTGTGGACCGATTTTTACAATTCTTTTTTTATTTGAAAGGGTATGCTCCCGTGGTGATCCCATTGTCACCAAATCGGAATCTGATGAGGGAACCCCATGGAAATCAGGGGAAACCCTCAAATTTTGTAGGCACACCTATAGCAATTTAGGTATTTTTTATAGCAACTCGTGCATTTGCTCTCAGAAAGCACCATTCGGTGAAATGAAACTGATGATGATGGCCATCGGAACTACTCAATAATAATATTTCACGGTTTGCGATTCAATTAGGTACTTTAATGTGGTTGCTAAGCACAATGCGTATCGTGAAGTGGAGCTGATGGTGACTTCACAATCAGCTCTAGTTCTCCTAGTTTTTACAAGGAGAACACCTCAACAATTAACGTCCCTGCATCGGGAAAAGCAATATAAATTAAAGTTATTTTTCACTTTGTAGTATTTTTTGGAAGTCGGTTGTTTTTTTTTTTTTCTTGTAAAGTTTTTTACAATTGGTAGGTACCCAAAAAGTAGATAGGTACTAACGAGCACCATCTTACTTAGATCACATATACTTTAGTGGATTAAGTTACAAAATAATAGTAATGAAACAGAATGGTAAGCAGCGGGGTAATTGCGTAACACACTAACAGTAGGAATGGTTTTCATATTGACAGTTCAACAACATTCATTGCGCTATTTACGTGGTTGAGCAGACCAATTTTTTGAACATATGAAGCAATAGATTAACACTATCCGTGTTACGCAATTAGGGTGCAGATTAGCAAAGCTGGAGAGCACCCATCTGCCAACTAACGGCTGATGCAGCAGATTAGTTGTCTAACTGTTCACATCCTCGAAAAACAGAACTGTTTCCTTTTACATAAATGCGGCAAAACCCAAAAAGACGGTAGTAGATACCTATGGGCAGCGGGATTGTCCGAAAGGTTTACCGCTACCCCGGAACATAAAGGGCTAAGGAAGGAACACGGGTGGGTTTTAGTCAGTAAGAGTCTTGACACTCCCTCCTGCTCCACCCTGAGCGGGGTTATTTGATGATTTCTCATCCACAAAAAAAAAGTAGATACCTATGTTTTTAATATTAGGTAATATGTTCCAAAATATGTTCCAAAATAAATGTCCTCCAACTCGCTACCTCCCCCGCGCCCGCTCCGCTCGCCACTAAGTCTCGGCCTCCCAAGAGCTCCACTAATGATTGCTCATGATTTATTTGCCCAGCTTATTTTTATAGTCGCCTGATTCCACACGATGATGGAAAGGTGAACGTCTCCGTTCTTTTATACTTGTCTTCAGTTTGTGGGAGCGTTTTGTTGGACAACATAATACTTGGTAAGAAGTTAGTAGTTATTGTTGTTTAATTTGGAATGTGTTTAGTACCCCCATGTGGTGTTTGTAAACTTTTGGCTTTTAATAGTTTTTAAGGTATGCTGCTACTTGGTTACACAATTTGGTGGGTTAGGTAGGGTTAACTACTTTTTACTTGTAATTACTTAATTAACTCACGCCTTCTTTCCATGGGAGTAGGCAGACACTACAGAACACCACCTGCTACGATGCTTAGGAGCCGTCTCCACGGGCGAGAAAATCGCGGTCATTATAGTCATGCGGTGCTATCAAATTATCGTCGCGTTGATATCACAGTTTTTTTTTTCTGGATGGGAAATCATCAAATGACCCCTTCCGCTCAGGGTGGAGCAGAAGGGAGTGTCAGACTCTTACTGACTAAAACCCACCCGTGTTCCTTCCTTAGCCCTTTATGTTCCGGGGCAACGGTAACCCTTTCGGACAATCCCGCTGCCCCGATATCGCCGTATGGAGATTGATTCATAGAGTTTCTATTGAATTTGATGGCACGACGATGAAATCGCCGCGATTCTCTCGCTCGTGGAGACGGCCCCTTACATACCTGCTCATTTTGCCTCGTTTATGTTCCTTATTATACTTATTATTACTTGTAGGTAATTATTTTGATAAAAACCTATAGCCTATAGGTAGTTGCGACAAATAATAGGCCCCTAGGTACGTAATTTTATTTTTCTCAGACTTGTCGAAGTCGGACCTGTCAGGGTAGGACTGTAGGAGGCATTATTGTACAGTCAGAAACAAAAGTTGAACATCACTTCAGTTTTTTTTATTGAAATAGGAACAAAAGTAAAAAGAAATATTCGCTCTTTTATCTATTATATC
This sequence comes from Globia sparganii, assembly GCA_949316385.1. Classification (NCBI taxonomy): domain Eukaryota; kingdom Metazoa; phylum Arthropoda; class Insecta; order Lepidoptera; family Noctuidae; genus Globia; species Globia sparganii. The sequence goes on along the minus strand of OX438666.1, from coordinate 22,370,965 downwards.
ATGAACGTTAAAAAAGGATGATTAGGTAATTCACGTAAATGATAGGTAAAAGCAGCAGTGTTAATCGACTTATTTTACTGACCATACCTAAACATTAATCTACATTTGCGATTTATTTGTCAAAAATGCAAACAAATACCTACCTATTAGTTTCTGGAAAACCTTTTTTACAAAAAAAAATTCGGTGCCGTGCGTTGGTTTCGCATTTTTGTTGTTTGTCATCGATTTCCGAAATTGAAGCTATTTTTCACTGAATCTTTTTTTTATTATACTTACTTAAAGTTTTTATTTTTCATTTTTAAGTTGCACTTACTCGTACTCCACAAAAATTCGTATAACACTACTTGTCAACTACTTGTTAAGTAAATATCTGTGACAGGAAGTCATTATGACATCATCAATATAACATAAGTGGCAAAAATACGTTCTATTGAAGCCAAACTCAAAAACTAAACAAAGCAAAGTTAATAAAATATATCTGGGACCACCCGTGAGGCATACCCTATCCATTAAAAAACAACATAGTCGAATTGAGAACCTCCTCCTTTTTGAAGTCGGTTAAAAATAACTTTAAATCCTACACAATAAAGTTCAGTTTACGTTTCGACAACATTTTTATAATTGTTTCAATATTGATCATGGTAACAGGCTGATCGTCCATGTCCCTATCAGCCTGTACCTATAGGTAGCCTAACGTCTATTCAAACTTGTTTCAAATATTTCAAGTTAAACAAATATCAACAGAATCGGGGCCAATATTGCCTGTTTTAATAAAAAATAAAGTTAAGAAAGTGGTGAAACTAGAAGAAAGCAAAAAAAAAAATATCCAGGGGGCCAGGGCCAAATAAATTAAGGCTGAGTAAATAGCAGATGACCCCACCTATACACCATTTTCGTATGTTCAATGTTCTGCCAAACACCGTATATAACAGCTGTTTTTTTTTTATAACCGACGAAAAATATCTACGCTAGGAGTGTCTAGAATCATGACTGTGCAGACTTTATGGTTACAATTTGAGAGTCGAAGTCCTCATCAGTGGCGAAGGTACCATACAACTCGATGCCCGCCGGCTTCCCTTCGAAAACTCAGAACACAACCACTATATAGTCAATTCATCATTGAAATATAATGAAACGGTTTATTGACATTTTTTCTTGCTCCGGCTTACCTCTGTCATAAATTCACCCTTCGCCACTGGTCCTCATCACCTTGTATATTTAGCTATACGACAGTCATGAACAAAGATTAGCCATTCATCAAGAGAATTGGTCACGGGGCGCCCAGGGTGTGCCGAACAGTACTTCAGTCGTCGAGACGATGGGTCAGTCAGGGCGTCATGCTATATCTACTTACTTTGAAACTTTCAGTTGTACTGTGTTTGAAACCGTCAAATCTAAGGGGCCGTCTCCACGAGCGAAAGAATCGCGGCGATAGTCATGCGGTGCCATCAAATTATCGTCGTGTGGAGATTGATTCATAGTTTCTATTGACTTTGATGGCACGACGATAATATCGCCGTGATTCTCTCGATCGTGGAGTCGGCCCCTAAGGGTTGAGGCAGCTGGACGTACAGGTTCATGAAGAATGGATACACAATCAGCCTAATGTTCCCACTGCTGAAGGAATGGGCAGTAATGTACCACGCGGGCCCAGTGTGGGTATGCCACATGTCTTCGAATGATTGGTTTTAGTACATACTGGTTTCCTCACGATGTTTTCTTTCACAGCTGTTTTGAGAGCAGTGGTGATGAAATAACTTACACGTAAGCGGCTGTCTAGGTTCGAACCTACAACTCATTTAGCCTACCCAAGCAACAACAGATATTTTTCCCCTGTTCCTTACATCCCTACTGAATATCTCCACTGTTATGGATACTTGGAGATTTTTTCCAATTATCACTACCGGTAGGGATGGAACCTTGTGCTCCATATATCCCTACTGATCCGCACTGGTTGAGATAGTTGGATGTTTTTTTCCGTTTATCGCTACCAGTAGGGATAAAAAGTTTTCAAGGGGTTTTTCATATATCTATATCAGTAGGGATATTTTTATTACTGGCTTACAAACCACTCGCAGTGCTGCGATTTTTGATATAGTAGAGCGAGATTACAGAAAGGAATCATTAGAACAGATGATATCGTGCTCTGTAACTATGCATTTTTTTAGGATATTTCAGCTCAGAAATTTGCGCTAAAGAAAACGAAATCTTAAAAAAACATATTCACAAACCAGTGGTCCACATTAGCACAGGACCGCAAGCACTGGAAGTGATAAGAAGCCTTTGCCCAACGGTGGGATGATTCAGGCTAACAGTAGTTGATTTTAAGTCGGAGCAGCCGAGTTGATAACTTTATACTTATAAGGAGTTACACTTAAATTAGTAAAAAGAACGAACAAATACATCTGTTTAATTTATTAAAAGTAAAAATTACTTATCTAGTACTTATACCACAAAACAAATTCATTCTCCTTTACTTTCTGTTCCACAAAAACAAAACAAATTCCTTTCGGTATGCAGACACTGCGACGGTTAATTAGGTTTGGTTCACACTTGCGTTCATCTTGCCTCAACAAGTTATCATCATTATTTAATAATAATTTAATAATAGATTGCAATGAAATTGTAGTCTTTTGTTTGTTGCTGTCTGCGCAAAAGCAATACAATTTTACGCAAGTGCGCACCAGACTTTATTTAAAAACATTGCACTTCAGAGTATTCAGATCTATGGTAATAATAAATACATATTTCAATAAACTATGTATTGCTTTGACACGTTTAATATAGAATGCTATAACAACCATTTTATTTTTATATAACGTTTAATAAAATTGTGTAAGGCAGATAACAGAAACGTACTTGACAACTTTATGAACGTCATAATTGAAAGCAATATTCTTGAAAAATAACCTCAACGCGAATTTAATAAACTAGCTTCATCTTTCTGACTGACCGACCCTTGACAATTCAAAAGTGCCTATAATTGGTTTATTTGAAATAAATGCTTTGAGTTTGAGTTGTTGAGTTTAGGGCATTTGTCTATTACGTTATCTACCCTACATTATGTACTTTATTGCCGCAGTGTCAATAATAGTCTCACTTGTGCGGGAAAATAATACACATCATTTTTGTTAATAAGATTTACAGGCAAACTAAAACATTTGAATGGTACAAAAATAACTTTGGACCCAATTCACTCCAACACACATTTATATAAAGGTTTATAGTTAACTAGCTATATTTTAATTACTATGTAGCAACATCTATGTACTATGCATTAACTAAATTCTTATGTAATACGTTTTCATGCATTGCTTTTTATATTGCATTTTCTTGCTAGTTTATTACGTACTTAGTACACAGATGTTGTTTTGAGTCTATAAAGCGTAGACGATTATTCGGTATACGTTTTATTAGTGTGAGCATGTGCTCATTCCTTTCATCGTGGGATCTAAGAGAACTTAAGTATTAATGCTATTATTCCAGTGCGAAAAAAGGATAGTGCTATCGGTCTTGTATAGCCCCGTCTTCTTTAAACTGAAATCATGATGGCATTAAACCGTCATACGTACGGCCTCAGTACGGCCGAAGAATCATGACCAGTCTGAAAGCATGTTCCCTCACTCACACTCGCTAGCGTAACCAAACGGTTATGTTCCTAAAAAATGGTATTGCTCAGCCTTCTGCGTTAAGTTCAGGCGGCCATGATTGGTGATGATCACGAGTGTACTTTTGTCCGATTAATCGTCTACTCTCTCTCAGCCTTAATTTTAGGTCTTCTGTGAGTTTCTCCAAATTATTTATTTCGTTGTAGATGCTATATTTCGTATAACAAAATATATTTAAATTAAGTACAAAATAATACGTTTATTTATTGCAGAAATCAGTTATTGAGGCAGTCATTATTCATGGATATACCTCCTTGGCAAGGATCGTTTTTGACAGATAAAATACTGTTTGTTTGTGTAAAAAACTTATATAAGAAAAACTCACAAAAGAAACATATTATTATCCAAACTAACATTACTAATATCCTTTCTGAAAAAAAGCGACATTTATTCAATTGTCTTTCCTAATAATCGTCACCAATAGGTATGTCATCAAGTATTTTTGTCGAAAAAATGGAAGTGAATATCTCAAACATGGTAATGTAATAAAATTGTGACGAGCGTAATACATGAAATGAGTAATTTATACAAAAAATACATAATAGTTGAATTCCGATGTTATCAATAAAACCCTTCTTTGTAAGTAATATTGAAAAAATAGGTGATACTGAAAAGAGTGTAATATTAACGAGATTTTATGTAAACGAGGGCAGTTTTATCAATATAAGTTATAAAGATAATTTATTGATGATGAAGGTCGATTATTGACAGTCGGAGTGATGTTTGTTCTCCTTTTAACCGACTGCGCGACAACAAAGGCAGGGTTATGTTTTTAGCGCTGCCGCGAGCTGTCTGGGCAAAAAATCCTTCAAGATGCCGTTTAAAGCTAAACGCACATTACTACCTAAACGGGCATCAGCGCATCGCATTTCAATACGAAAAAAAAAATGGGTTCATACACAATGTAAATGATGTAGGTGAGGCTTTTAGCAATGCGGCGCGCACAGATGTGCGGCAGCCTTAAGAATACAATTTACCTAATGTGCGTCAGCCTTAAAATACAATTTATTAGTGTTTTTGACATTTGTACTCAATATACCCATTGACACATTGACACATGACTCGAAAATTGCATTCATAAGATATTATGATTGTAAAAACGGCAATATACAAGTGTTTGTGTACAATAGTAGTTTTTATTCTAACGATAAATGTACTTGCAAAATGACATTCAAGATATAATCAAAAATCAAAGGCATGCAATAGATGAGTAACTGGCGAAATGCTGATACAGTGACGGGTTCTTTTACATACCGACCCAATAGACTGTAAAATAAACTTTAAAATTAATGTTCATACTTGGTACTTCCTTTCGGCCCAAAATGGTATTTATGTAAAATATAGAGATAATAGTTATTTTGGCTTGGCTGATAACTATCAAAACGTATTATCTACATTTTGACAAAAAGCCATTTCTTACATACTCAAAAAAAAGGGTGTCCGACCGAAAGTTCGGTTTCGGTTTCGGCCGAGTTTAGGCCTAAAATCAAGTTTCGGCGGCAGTTGATTTCGGCCAAAATTTGCCGAAACCGAAACTGATTTCGGAAGTTGTCGTGCACGCTCGCCTAACTTCGTTTCTCGCGGCAACGCTTTGGCGGACGCTGGCGGCCCTGTTCGGGAATTGTCGTGCGCCGCCGTTCGGATAGCTCTATAACAACACAACTTGGTGCGTTATCGCCCGTTGTATTCGACGCGTATTTCTGGGCAATTTACGTATTACTTTTTTATTTTGTCAGGTGGTTGACTAACTAGACTGTTACTTAGCAGTATTTTATAATTATATAGACCTACCTGTACACCCATTACCTGAGGTGTAAGCAATATTTGTACGCCTTGCAAGGCAGTACATAGTGACATAACATTATATTTAACTCCCCGACAAAAACTGAGGGGTGAAGTTTGACGTGTTTATCTGTCTGTGCCAACGTACCTCCCAAACGGCCGTACCAATTTTGATATTTTTTTTTTATTTTGTACCATCATGTACCACTACATGACACCTATGAATTTGAACTATTCCACTTTAGCATTGATCAGCATTTCGCCAGCTACCGGCCTACCGCATTAATGTGAGTTCAGTAATTATTCCTGAAGCTCCTGTTGGGCTTGAAGCCGCCGCCACCGCCACCGCCACCACCTCCGGGCGAGGAGTTGAGGAACAGCTCGATGTAGCGGTGGTCCATATTGTTCTTGTCACGTCTCATTGCCTGAGGAGTGAAGAGCAATATAATGAATTAATTGAATAGGTGGACATCGAGATGTCTATGAAACCGGTTTTTTTTTTGTTCAAAAGCTGTTAAATGCCAAAGAATTCAGGCAGGGATCTATAAACGTCGCTTAGCATGTACTTTAGCTAAGCATTTCTCCTGTCACAGTCACACAACTGTCAAACTATAAGTGCGAGATAGAGACGGGAATATGTCTTAGTGAAAGCGCATGCTAACTAAATAACGTCTATAGATCTCGGTCTCAGTGCCGGGGCTCTGTTTAGTACATTTGACAAAGCAATATACTAAGCAATGAACGATTTGCGCCGATGTAGCACTTTTCTCTGATTTTGTCCGTTACTTCTATGTATTTTTTATTGCCTTTTAGTACATTTACAAGCTAGTCTAGTCTTCTTTTAACCCCTGACAAAAACAGAGGCTGTTATAAGTTTGACGTGTGTATCTGTGTCTGTCTGTGCCATATCGTAGCTCCCAAACGGCTGCACCGATTTTGTTTTTTCTTTTTTATGCATTTAAATTTAAACTCACCCTCATGGCGTCCTCGTGGCATTCAAACTCGACGTCGGCTTCGCCAGACGGCCTGCCGCTGTTGTCGTATAAGATGTTGATGTTCATCGGACGGATCGGCTTGAAGAACTGCAATAACAAATTATAATAATCTGAGGGGCAATTCTCGTAATTTTTAAGAACGTTCACAGTCTAATCTCAGTCTCAATCTGTCAAAATTACTTCAAATTTCCCTACATTTTGACAAGTTTTTGACATTTGTTTGTCGCCGAGATGAGACTGCGACTAGATTTTGAACGTTTTAAATTAGCAGAATTGGCCTACTGATGTGGGAACAAATGAAAGAAAACACTTTTGAAATTTTATACACAACATTAGGTACACACCACACGTAATATTAAGTCGTATACAATAGAGGTATTTTGTTAAAATAAAAAAGCTGCAACCACGTTTATGATTTTTATAAACCATTTTCATTGTTGCAACATTCTCCCATGGCTGTTTGTTTTACTGTTCTGTGAGGAGTGCCACGTTTAGAGGGTGTTAATAAGAAATACAACAATTTACTCACGTATGCGATATCTTGCGGAGAAGCTTTGAAGGGTAGCCCGCGCATGTGCACGCAGTGTAACCCACCGCCGCGACGGAACACACCGCGACCGCCGCCGCCGTACCCACCACCACCACCTTGACAAATTTGTGATGTCTATTATACTCTTTACAATAAATTAAATATACTTCAAAAATATGACGCAATCGGATAGCAATATTAGAAACTTAGCTATAGAAGCTTGGTCTCATGCATGACTCAATTTTTGGATGCATAATTAATATTCAATTATTTGCAGTACAAAAAAAGCATTGATGATGATTTTCATAAAACATGCATTCAAGCAAGGTAGGTCGAGTAAACTTTACCCTTTGTAACACCAATTCAAAAGCAGCAGTAAGCTTATTACAAATACAAAGTTTCTTACGTTTATCTGCAATTTTCAGGTCAGTGTCAGGTTATACATTGATTAAAATATGATTCGCGACCGCAACAAATATGTATTTACAGAATTATAATCATCAGAATCATTTATACAAATGTCTAAGTTAGAATTGGCCTCATATGTCCATGGTTTTGTGAAATATACTTTCAATAAGGTAATTTGAACTTAAGAGAGTTCTATTGATGATTCCAATTTATTAAAATTCTGTAATTATACATTTATGTTGCGGTCGCAAATCATATTTTCATCAATATTCAATCTGATGTCTCCCGCCCGCAAATTGCAAACAACTTGAATTACGCGGGCTACTTTGACGCATCCCACTTAAACACTCCATTCTTTCGAAACCTAGCAAATTGAAGCTAACCCACCACCAGCAAACTCACCCCTACCAAAAGAACCCCGACCTCGTCCACCGAATCTGCCGGAGAAGCGATCGTTCCTGTCATAGGGGGTCGGTCTGTACCCCCGCGAGGATCGGAACCCGCTCTCGATGCGAGCGGAGTATGCTCGTACCTCGTCCGCCGAACTCAGGAACACTTCTATGTATCTGTTGGGGACAAAAGGTGTTATAAAGGGGTTATGAAGGTGGTATTTTTAGGTCTTGATTGAAGTATTGTTGGGTACAGTATGCGGCCGTTAATATGGCACATGGATCTCACACTACCACGCGCCAAGCTTAGGTGGGCGGGACACGCGTCCCGCACGTGATTTCTACATACAAAAAAAAACGCGGCGGAATTTTATCGCGCACTGGATTTTAAACTCTCGCTGATGAGCTGAGCATTGATAATTCAACAGAGTGCATCACATCGCGCCAAAAAACAAACTGTTGGATTTTTAGCTCTAGGTGCTAAAGTGAAAATCCAGTGCACGGAAAAACACCCCAGTGCATAATCTGGGCTAAAAACGCGTTTCCACGCGGGACATTTGGCTCCGTTCCCCGTGGCGTTGTATGAGATCCGCCGTACGCATAATTTTCTAACAGTTCCTTCTTAAAACGTAATGTGCCAATTATTGTATGATAAGTCGCTCATTTAGGGTTTTGGGAGTTAGAAAGCTAGCTAGCAAAGGATAAGAATATTTTTAAATCTGCTTTTTATGACTTTTTGCCCTGCATATATTTTTACAAACTCCGTTATGTAAATTGCACAGTAAAGCAAAATTATGTGTTACGCTGTTTACAAGTTGTCATTTCGTGATTATGGATTTGCGACAAATATTGTGTTTTTAATCCGACTTAATTCAAAAGAACAAAATCATTTAATTATTTAAGCTGGAGCACAAAAAAGTGGATTCATTTCATATAATTTATCATGAATAATTAAATTACACATTATTAAAACCGTTTACGAAAATAAATAAGCGATAATTAATCATAAAGTTGGACAAATTGCAAATGTATTATTTTCATAAATAAGCTGTTGACATACTTAATGCTGTTTTTTTTCTGTATGCTGTTTTATAACATTTCTTGCAAACGCACCATTTACAATGAGTCTTATGGTATATCCACACGTTTGCCACTTGCCCCAAACTACAAACCTATACAAACGCCTGGATAAATTAGGTGATCCAAACAGCGATATCCACACGCTTGCGAGTGTGCTAGTGTGTTTGGAGGAAGCAAGCATGACGGACGTCGAGCTTTTGTCAGCTATAACGTTTGGTTTAACCTATTTTTATTATAAAAAGAAGCAAATTATAAGTATTATATAATTATATTTCGATAGGCACAATGCAATTATGTAATGGTACGCGCACACGTCCATTCCGCTACCAGTGCGCAGGCGCTACTAACAACGCAGACGCACAAACGTGTAGATGGATCCCAAGTACTTGTCGTAAACTTCTTTGATTCGTCAAAAACCGACACTCGATCGGATCGGTCCCAAACGCTTGCAAGTCTACACAAGCCAAGGCAAACACTCTATCCACACGTTTGAATTTGTGATGATTTGTCCAGGTTTGGCAAGCGTGTGGAGCCATCATTATGATGTTTTGGAAAATACATATTATACAGTCAAAGGGAATTGAATATTTTTAAATATGGAGCCTGGCATATCTACTTACTGTCGCGCCGTTTTGAATTTTTTTTTTTTTTAATGGCGGGCTTGCATGAAACCTCTATAAATCGATAGCTGGCATCAATTACAAATGGAAAACATATCAACATTCAAAGTTAATCACATGACAAAAAACAAAATGGCTGACATGTAAGTATGCTACGGACCTGGGCAAAGGCCGTTTTTGAAGTGAGGGTTTGTTCCTGGGCACGCCGCGATAGCGGCGGTAAGACCCCTCTTTGAGGAGTGGCTAGAGAGGCGCCACGGCGCCCTCACCTACCGCCTGACGCAGGTCCTCGCCGGACACGGGTGTTTCGGGAGGTTCCTGCACATCATCGGGCGGGAGGAAACGCCCGGGTGTCACCACTGCGAGGGTCGCCCGGAGGACACGGTGGAGCATACGGTGGCGGTATGCCCCAATTGGGCGGAGCACCGCCGTGTTCTCGCAGAGGCGATCGGCAGCGGCGGCGACCTCTCGCGCCCGGCCCTGGTTCAAGCCATGGTCCGGGGCGAGAGGGAGTGGGAGGCAGTCACCTCCTTCTGCGAAGCAGTCATGCTAGCGAAGGAGGTGGCGAGACGGCTGAGGGAGAGGGCCTCACGTCCCAGCCGCCGCGGGAGACGCCCCGGGCGTCGGGAGCCGCGAGACGACTCCCGGCCACCGTAGGCGCGGGCCTGCGGGCGGAGAGTAATGGGTAACTCTCCGTCCGATCAGGACCAGGCCCGTGCCGGACGGCGCGTACGTGTTCCACGCGCGCCTCAAAGAGATGTCAGCATTAGGAAGGGGCCCGAAAGGGCCGAAGCCTGCCGGGGCAGCGGGATTGTCCGAAAGGGTTACCGCTACCCCGGAACACAAAGGGCTAAGGAAGGAACACGGGTGGGTTTTAGTCAGTAAGAGTCTGACACTCCCTTCTGCTCCACCCAGAGCGGGAGGGGTCATTGGATGATTTCCCATCCACAAAAAAAAAAAAAAAAAGGGTTTGTTCCTGGGCAAAGGCCTCTCCGCCAAGTTTTTTGTTTAGAATTACTTAATGTATAAGACAGGGTTTTCTACATTTTTACATATAATAAATTGTAATTGTCTACTATTTCTAAAAATACTACCATTACCATTTTTCACCTAAAAATATTAACACTTTTCTTAAAGATATCGAAGAGCTGAAAATGCTAAAATAAAAACATAATATGTGAACGTATTTTTGAAACTATTTTCATAAAACCTGAAAACCCTTATTTATCTAGAACAAATACCACGTTTTTACGTAAGAACGTTATAATGTCGATCCCGCAGTCCATCTTGCCCGCTTCGTCTCTTCTCCCCGCGCCCCGCTTCCCGCCCCGCGCTCTCCCAACCTTTGACAACTCAACAACCAATCACTAGTATCACTCCTGAATGCTACCTTTTGAGGATTAGTCGTGAAGATACGGAATTATATTCAATGCCGTATCTAACGTCAAACTAACCCGGTAGAACACTTTTATGTTTAAGCCATTGTGGTAGAAATTAAATAATAAAATTAAAATAAAACAAAAATCTAAAAAGTGTTTGAACCCATAAGAAAAGCAGTTATTCGTCAGTTGTTTTTTTATGACGTTCACTGCCATGAACTTAAACAGAAAAGTGCGACACAAAGGTAGCATTAAGAAAGTGTGAAAATTGAAAATCTTTATTTTTTGTACATTTTCTTCATTTATACAAATAATCCCGTAAATTCAACTATTACGCCCACCATTCTGTTACTGGCCATTATGATTTTTACCATTTTCATATTCCATTAAAATGTCACCAAATTGTTTTTTTTTTTTTTCACCATAAATATAAAATAAAACCATAGAAGTAGACCAATAACATAGGAGGTCCCAAACTTAACCCACTACACCAAATATAATATTGCCGTCATGGTTTGTTTTGCCGTGGTGGGCAAATAGGGCTCTGTTCTGACTATAATGATAGGTTACTGTAAATTTTTATCCTTTGGATTTACCCATTTCCTCACAAATAGTTTAAACTTTCGCAAAAAGTGATATAAAACTATATCAAGGAACAAATTTAATTGTAATTGCTTTCTACAGTTGAAATCCACCAATAAAATCTCATTCAAGTAATAAATATAAAGTAGTAATACTAATGCAATCTTACCAAAGCTAAATTTTAGAATACTGAAAAAATATATCAAAGGTACGAAGCCATGCGTAACTGACAATGCAGTATTCACACAACACCTCTTGTAACCCTAGATTCCCACCACGGCACTATCTCAAACCGTGGGCACATTGTAAATAACTTTGCCCCCCACCTGTGTCCTATTTTCTCCCTGTCCCTGTTGAGAGCCTCTTGTGCACTCTCCTTGTCTACGAAGTGTACGAACGCCTCGCCCGAGGCCCGCCCCGTGACGTCGGAGAGCAAGTGGACCCCATCCGTGGCGACCGTCAGCCCTGCCCCACCCGACGTGCAAATAAAGATCAAGTTATATGCTTTGGGGTAATGGTAGCCAGCTGGGGGTAATTGTTGACATCAAGGGTAAAAGTGGTCAGATACTGTGTAACTTTCTTATAACATGAGGTACCATATTGGTTTCTTGAATTGGATCAAAAAAAAAAATTACAATCTGCATGCCTATTTGTCTGAGTATGTTACTACTGCTTCAATGTGATTTCAAAATAAAGACAAATTTAAAACATTCCTTGCTAAATAATTGTTTTATTAGTCAAATACTAACTTTACCCACAGCACAGCTACCAAAAATGCCTAACTACCCCATAAAGAGTATTCTCATAAGAATAATTTATTCATCATTTTTACCGTCAAAGAATTGGACGACTTCTTCCTTGTTGCAGCCAAATGGAAGACCCCGTAGCTTAACAATACCCATGTCATCAGATACGTCAGGTATTGGGCCATCGAAACCACCACCATTGTCGGATTGACGCATTGCACTCATGGCCCACTCCATATCTGTTCGGTCAGTGGAGAAGACTGTAACAAAGAGTTTTGGTTAGAGTGTACTCTTTGAATAATTCCAACTCCCATAAGTATAATATACTACTTAACAAAGAGCTACAGCTAAAAATCCATGAAAGCAGTATTTATGTAGATAACCATTAGGTATATCGAAACAAGGAAAAATAATAATGATAAGTGATGTTTAAATAATTAATGTATTTATTTTTATTCCTATAACATTCAATTTTGGTAATAGAATGATAACTTATTGTTTCTGATTGTTTGTTTCAATTTATTGGAAATCTGAGTTGCTAACAATTAAAGTAAGGAGGTAAATGTAAAATGTTATTAATTAGTTTAAATAAGCATTTTAGAGTCTTTCAGTATTTGAGGTGTTAAAAATGCTTGTTTTCATTCTAAGTTAAATAAATAAGATTTGACTTTTTTATTGAGGCCGTAAGAATAATCAAGTTATCTGAAAAACATTATTTATTTAAACTGAAAACTTACCTTCAATGTACCTCTTCCCCATGTTGTCCTTGTCTTTCTTGAGAGCTTCTTCCACATCCTGCTGGCTTTCCACTTCCACAAAGCATTCACCTGATGGCCGACCTGGACGCACTTCAGTCAAGTGCACACCTGAAACCAGAGTTTTTTGTTAGAACTTTTAACCTGGCAAAGGTCGTATGAAAAGTAATTGCTTATAAGAAAAATAAACTTGCAACAACAATAATATAATTGTAAAAACCGTGAAGGGCTTATAAAGTACATTGCAAAAATAGGCGTCGGTCGAAATAACCGCGCCACCCGCCCGGTATTCAATGAATATAAATATGGAACAGGCAATTTTATAAACGACATGTTTCGCATGCCTGACTACTCGAAACCGGCTGGAATACTTTCAAAATAAGTCATACATTCTAGGTATCAGTGAATTTATTACTTTTCTAATCCAACTTCGCAGTGATACATTTTAAAAAAATTGCCGGAACTGAGGCCGACAGTCAGACTTGATAAAGAATTGAATTCAGTATCCGGTATTCAGATAACCGGCATATTTTGGCAAAGGTCACAAAGGCGAGGGGGTCAGTGGGTCGTCTTAGGGGGGACCATCAAAATTCGGAACAAAACAAAGCTGCCATCTTGAGATGACAAAATGTGCATACCAAAGAACTGCCCAAACTGTAAATTAATTTATTTCAACAATAATACATAGCTCTGCTTACCTTCTTTGCCATTACACACGTTGACGCCCCTGAGAAAATCGAGGACGTCGTCCACGGTGGTGGTGAAAGGCAAGCCGCGCAACTTTATAATGTAGCTACTATCCCCAGAACCCAACATTGTTGTGAGTTAACACAGCCACCGCACGAAATGATCGTAATCCTCAATAAACTGTGAGGAACTACTATTATAGTATGAACTAGAAAATTATGAGACTTCGTAAAACCGAAAATTTTGTGACAAGCGTCGCTAACCCGCTTCGCTAGTCGTCGGCCATTAAATTTTTTTTTATGACGTACGTTACGTACACCCTACACAGAGTACTTTTGTATGTTACGTACAGACGCCAGCAGGTCAACCTATCCCAATCTGTCAAAATTTTTTGTTAAATTTTCAACTTTAGCACAAAGGAATGAGATTCATATTCAATTGGGAAAATCTGACAGATTGGGGTAGCTTGATGTGCTGGCCTCTGTACTTACTACTATTTTTTTTTTTTTTTTTTTCCTTTGCCCTTCTCGGGCAGGCTAAGGTCTTGGACCATACCGCCTCGTCTTCAGTGATTATTGTCCTTCTTGACTAAAAGTAAGGCCGAAGCCTCGTCTTCAGTTTTATTCTTCTTGTTTAAAAATTAAGTAAGGCCGAAGCCACGTCTTAAGTTTAATCCTTCTTGTCCAAAAGTAAATAAGGCCACAGCCTCGTTCTTAGTAGTTTATACCTTGTTTTTAAATTTATTTTAGGCCAGAGCCACGTCTTTAGTATTCATTAGTCAAAATCAAAATAATATGATGTCTTAGCCGTGTATTTGTCATAATCATGTTGTGAAGTAAGGTCATATCTGGGTCATATCCTTAAAAGTCGCCCCGATCGGTCAAATTGCCCAACCAGTGCTATCAATAAATTGAGTGTCGCGCGGGATGCTTGCTGGCGTTTTGTATATTTCCAATAAATTATCAATTAGAAGAATTCTTTGTAAATCATATGCAGGGCATTCAAAAATTATATGATCTAGGGTCTGATCACTTCTAAGGTCACAATTGATACAAACAGGCGATGTTATAATTTTCATTCTGGCTAAATGTGCATTGAATCTTCCATGTCCAAGTCTAAGACGATTTAGAGTAGTATAAAATTTTCTGCTCTTAGAACAGATCTGGTGAACCAGGGCGCAGAACCAATGGTTTATTTTATTTTCGCATACCATTTTCCTTTAGTTCTTAGTGTTTCTTGCCAGTTCTCATGCCAAATACAGGTATTTTGTTCATGTAATTTAGTAAGCAGGTCGGAACTTGGTATGGCAACATTTCTTGTCTCTGAGATGTCAGCGTCGTCAACGTCAACAATAACTCTTGCAAGATAGTCTGCGTTTTCATTTCCTGATACTCTTAGGTGGGAGGGTGTCCATAATAAACTTATCTTAAATCCTCTAGAACAAAGATCAGCGTATAAAGTCCGAATTTCATATAAAATATTGCCGGTATTAGCGTCCAGTTTCGGGTTTTGTAAGGCCATGAGAATACTCATGCAGTCGGTCGCTACAAGCCAAGTTGTGTGCCCAAGATTCTTTTCATGTATATACTGCAGAGCTGATAAAATGGCTAAAGATTCTGCTGTAAATATAGTCATGGCTCCAGGTAAACGAACTCCATGTCCAACAGTAAGATGAGGTAGATATATAGCTAGCGAAACATTTCTATTATTTTTGGACCCATCAGTAAATATATGCCTGTACCCAGGGAACTCTGCAATTAACTGATATACATCTTCTTTACTCCTTAGGTCACGATTAATGTAAATGTCCATGGGCCAGAATTTGCTGATATAACTACCAGAGTAACATGGCCATCTGCCTTTACATTTCTCAATTTGATATTGATCATCAATACTGATTAGATTAGAAAAGTCATGAAATATATAAGGGACATTTACGGAATTAGAGGGACTGTATACTCTATGATAAAATAATATTTTCTTTAATAAAGGATGATTTTCGAAAGATAAAAGCTTGAGAATGTATTTGGATTTTAAAAACTGGAATCTTATATTCATAGGAGAAGTGTTACATTCAATTTGAAGCGAATTGATTGGAGTTGTCTTCATTGCTCCAGTTACGCATCTAAGATTGTGATTTTGAAGAATTTCCAATTTGTGAACCAATCTCTGGTCAGACCCAAAGCATAAAAATCCATATTCAAAATGACTGCGGACTAAAGATTTATATAGCATAAGCAAAATTTTTGGATCAGCTGCAATTGACAGTGACTTTATAAAATTAAATGCTTTATTAGCTCTACCTAACAGACAATCAACATACTTAGTCCATGAGAGGTTGCTTGTAAAAATTATACCCAGAAACTTCACTTCATTCACTATTGGAAGAACACTATTATTGTAATAAATATGTAGGTCTGTTTCACACTCTCCAAACACTATAACTTTAGATTTTTCTGGACTGATATCCAAGTTTAGATAATGAAAATAGTTCTTTAGCTGAGTTAAAGCTGAGTTTAAAATATTTTCAACAGAACTTATATCTGAACCTGAAGCATAGATAACCAAATCATCTGCAAACTGTAAATTTGTCACTTCAAGACCAAGTACAATGTTTAGTCTATGTAAATAAAGAAGATAAATCAATGGACTGAGGATGCCACCTTGACATACCCCTTTGTATGAAAAACGTGGCCCTATTAAACGTTTATTCACCTTGACATATACTTCTCTACCATGTAAAAAGTTAAAGATCCATATTATAATTTTTTCAGGAATACAAAGGGCACGAAGTTCACCACACAAAATGTGCAGATTGATGTTGTTGAATGCACCCACTACATCAAAGAAGACACCAACAAAATGATTGTCCATTTTATTAGAATTGTATATATCTAATTGCAAATGGGAAATGCTATCTCGAGTAGAGCAACCACGTCGAAAGCCAAATTGATTGGATGGTAATAGACCATTACTTTCTATATAAAATTCTAGCCTTTGTTTAATTAATTGTTCAAAGGTTTTTCCCATGCATGATGCAAGACAATGAAATTGAAGTCGATACTACAGTTAAATCAAGTGCATTTCTTTGCCACCTATCAGAGCCTACAGTAGTCATTTCTCCATCATTTAATAAAACCAAATTATAGTCATTAATGACTTCAAGCACCTCTCGGCCGCGGATGTTCACACTGTTACATCCCCAAGCCGAATGATGTGCATTGAAATCTCCACCCAACAAGAGTGGACCAGGGATATTGCGAATTAAATTATCAAACTTATACTTATTAAATGAAGCGTTTCCGGGACTATAAAAACTGACTAATGAAATTTCTTTATTATTGCCATATTTTAAACGAATCGCTATATTTTGTATGGAATCATCATATAAAGTATCTATTTTACTAAATTGTAAACTGTTATGTATTAAAATAGCTACACCATTGTGTGTATTACCTGAGTCTAATCTTACTATATTATATCCTTTAATACTAAATCTCATGTGAGGCTTGAGCCAAGTCTCACACAGTAAATCTACATGTATGTTATACTCATGTAAAAAATACGAAAAAGCATGTTTGTTACTATTGATGCTCTGAGCGTTCCAATGTACAATATTTAGCTGATCCATAAAATTAAGGTTTATTTATATTATTCTGAATTTTTGATAATAGAACATCTTTTATGCTTTGAGTGCAAATACTCTTTTCGTTATTTTTATTTTGAGAAATTAATGTTACTATTGTCTGTATTAAAATATTTAA
Source organism: Globia sparganii (assembly GCA_949316385.1). NCBI lineage: Eukaryota > Metazoa > Arthropoda > Insecta > Lepidoptera > Noctuidae > Globia > Globia sparganii. The sequence continues at coordinate 22,353,581 of OX438666.1, read as the reverse complement.
AATTGGTTCTGTTTCAATTAGTGATTTTAATTGTTTAGCAGGACTGGACTTTGAAAGAGATGGAAATGACTTTTCATTGAATAAATCTGCATATGATTTTTTATTAATTTTGTTTTTGTTTTCTTCCACTTTTTGTTGTTTGACTGGGCACTGTGCCGAAATAGCTACATGTTTACCTTGACAATGGCAACATGTTGCCTCAGTTGATGGTACTTGACATTCTTTATAATTCGGTTTAAATAGAAAAAAAATCCTACGCTGATTCCCAAACCATTTCGAGATTTAAGGTTTCTTAACTTAATTTTTCTATTTTTAGTGCTTAAAATTATAAGATGGAGTTTATTTTAACATAAACACTTAATACCACTTGACTTTCATTTGACCTCCAAATGACGTCACAAGTAAGCAGATTGAGAATACTTTCGGTGCCTCCTCTCATCATATTATGATAAAAACTTAAAGTCATATAATGTCAACTATAGGGATGACCATAATAATATAGGTATGTAATGCAGTCGTGCGAAAATTTCGGCCTATGAATCGATTCAAATCAAACATTGAAAATCTATTCACACATAAAATCTAAATCCCGAATTCTGAATTATCGTTAATAAATCATTATAATGATAGCTTAAATAAAATGCATTCCCTTTAAATAATGATATATTAAGTATAAAATCATTCGAACTATTTTGTAACCACAAATGCTGTTGCAAACTCGCAAATAGGTACTGTAGCTACTTGTTATTGGTTTGATTTTGATAGTGACATATTAATAATACCTATTATTTAATTTAATTATTATTAATTATCAGTCATTTCTGTCCCACTGCAGGGCAAAGGCCTCCCTTCCCTCCTTCCACTTATCCCTACACAAAATTAATAACTGTATTATGTAAATGTTTAATCGATTATCTCGATCATTCCCATCTCTAAAACTGTCTAGTGTCATGCTTGAAGTTTCTGATGTCAAGCAAAAAACGTCAAATTTAGGATTTTTATTACTGTGTTATACGTGGCATAGATATTGAACTCTTCAGCCTACTTTTGAAGCAGAATTTAGAAAATTTATTTCAAATTAATGGCTGCTTAGAAAACCAAAATTTTGAAATTAGTTGCATAAAATAACTAAATCTATAAAGGAGATGTTCCAAAATGTATGGAGCCTGGGCCAGGTCCTTGTACACTATACTTAAAAATAGGGAGATTCATTTAAAACAGTTCTCAACTGTCCAATTGCTTTAAAATAGCTTGGTTTTCTGGTAAACAGAAGAAATTACACTTGAAATTGCAACACAAAAAACAACCCGTCATGGCGGTAAGCTGTCATTTTGATTGGTTAATGACGTTTGACATGTTTTTGTTTATTTCGACGCTAGACGAAAGTGACAGAAGTGACACTGTTGTGACAACTGACAGTTCTCTTTTTAACAACAGAGTAACTAAATCTATGAGACGCCATGTTGAAAGTCGATAAAATTAATTGATAAATACCAGTTCACTACCACAACATTACACATTTAATTGAATTATCTGTATTTTTCCCGAATTCTACGGATTTTTCTCTTTATTTTGAGATACTGTACATAGACCTGGCCCATTTTGAAACATCTCCTTTAAAATATTAAAAAAAATACCTGAAAAAAACTTTACATACCCAATTATGGTCCTTTGTACGGTGGCCAGCACATCAAGCTACCCCAATCTGTCAGATTTTCCCAATTGAATATGAACTTTATTCCTTTGTGCTAAACTTGAAAATCAATCAAAGAATTTTGACAGATTGGGGTAGGTTGACCTGCTGGCGTCTGTACATATGGAACATCTTTGAGAGTTCTTACAGAATTTAGCTATATGTCCATACCTTAGGCACTTCAGGCATTGTTTTACCGGCGGAATGTACGGACGTACTTCGAATCTCCAGCTGTTCAGGTCTACACTATCGGGTATCGCTGCACACGAGAATGTGATGGACACCGTCTTTGTAGGCTGAAAGGACACCCCTCCTCCTTCTGAAATAGTGCGACGCATAAATCTTCTGATAGAAATAATATTCTTTGTGCTAGTTATTGCGTTATAAATGTGTTCGTTACTCAGGTCAATTGGAACATGCATAATAACACCTGTATTTTCCGTAGCGGCTGCAGGAATACTGGCTTTCAATTTATAACTGTCTAAGAATTTACGATTTAGTAGCGCTGCATTAGCTAAACCAGGACGTTCGAAAATAACGCCTATTTTGAATCGATTCATGCGTAATAATTGCTTTACGCCCTTATTATATTTCTTAATGCTGGTTGAAAGGGACATCATGTCTCTATCACCGATCGGGACTAAGTCTACACTTTCTAAAAAGACAACGTATTCGAAATTGCCTCCGTTTTCAGGATATGACCTAATGTAATCGGGAACCCTGAATTCCCGATACTTGTCCTTTTCAACTGGTACAGATTCCTCTGAAGAGCTTGAGACTCCACCGTCGTCTTCAGAGGACACCAATGGTGGAGCAGAAGACGAACTGTCTTCTTTTTTCCTTTTCTTTGCATTTCCTTTCTTCCCCATCATGAGAAAAGCAAACGATTAGGCTTTGAATAAATAAAATAATTATTTGAATTTTTTTTTTTCAAAAAAGCCACCCTTTCGTTACGAATTTCCCGCGCTTCGTACTTACTACTAACGTCTAACAGAATTACAGAACACTCACTCTCTTTAGCGTAGCCCACGTAGGGTTGCCAGTTGCCAGAGTAGTAAGGAATCCACCCCCTCAGGCGAACAACGAGAAGCGAGTAGAGTAGTAAGTACTAGCAACTTAAAACGTGACAAGGATCGAGCTGCGAGTGCGTGACAGCGATGGTGATAATTGTTAAGCGATTACTCGCTGGTGGTATGCATGTGTAGCAAGCGTAAATCTCTTAGCAATTGTTCTGCATGCCAAGCGAGCGTCAAATTCAAATTCAAACACTGACGAGTAGTCCGAGTACTCTCTTTGATAGCTCTCGTCGCTACGACAAACTCGCAGCGGCTATGTGAACAGTCTGCGATAAACCATTAATTTAGGATTTTAGGTATCTCTTTTACATAAACTTGACCTACAACCTTTAATTAAAACCTACGTCTCTTGAGCCAGAAAATTGTCTATTAACTAATCACTTCATCGTCGGCAATGGAACAGCCAAACAAGTTTGCTAAAAAAATTAGGTTGTCTGTAAAGTTTAGTTGGTTTATGGACGATAATTTTACGTGATAACGTCCTAAAGAAACATTGATGAATAAATGTGTCACAGGCCAACGCTCGGGCCGATCGTGCCTCTCTATCGCTTGTTCTGCGCTCTCGCTTGCACGCTCAGGCCATGCGCGCTCTAATTACCTACCGCCTGGCCGAGCGCTCTCGGGCCGTTTGCGGACCAAATTCAGCACAGAGTACATTTTTATATAGGAGTTCACTTTCAGTGCGGTTCAAAGCAATCACAACTGTACGCTTGCGCATTTAGACACATTTAGCATGCAGCGATTGCTGATGCTGACGCGACAGAGTAGGCTACTGATTACGTAGTATTTAGTAGTCTATGCTCAGGCTCAGGCGAAACGTGACACTTTTTCGTGCGCGCAGCCGGTGTTCATCGATTTAGGACGTTAGCACGTCAACAAATTGATTGTCTTTATGGTCGGTTTACGGACGATAGTTTTACGTGATAACGTCATAAAAAAACATTGATGAATCAATGTGTCACAAGCCAACGCTTAGGCCGATCGTGCCTCTCTATCGCTTGTTCCGCGCTCTCGCTTGCACGCTCAGGCTCAGGCGGAATGTGACACTTTTTCGTGCGTGCAGCCGGTGTTTATCGATTAATAAGACATTATCACGTCATTATACAAAGTACTCTTTGGTCAGCAAGTGGCAACACCATCCTCATCATTTGAGATTTGACAGCATCACAGCAATTTTTTCTGTTCTGTCTGTCGCTGATTGTTTCGGGAAAATAACGAAATTGCCAGCGTTATCGTTTGTGTTAAAAGCGTGTGCTCTTTTCAGGAATAAAGGTTTAATTAAATCTTGTGGTTTTAATTTCTTGTGTGAGTGATTAAAAGTGTAAAAATGACGGTGGACGGTGACGAGAAAGTGGTTCGGTCTCGCGTGTTCATGGACATATCGATAGGGGGCTTGCCTTCCGGCCGTTTGGTTTTTGAGCTGTTCAATGATGTCGCACCGAAGACTGCGGAGAATTTCCGAGCGCTATGTGCCGGAGACATGGGCATCGGGAAAATTACGGAGAAACCACTGACGTATAAGGTTAGACGAAGAAGGTTTACCCTCCGGGGCTCCGGAGAGGCTTCGGTTCTTAGCGTTACCATTTACCTTGTTGATTTGATATCACCACACAGTACAGCCGCCCCTAAGACGACCCACTGACCCAGTGTTGTTATCAGGCTAATGAGAGCATGTATTGAGAAAATAAATATTTTACCACTGTTACTATGTTCCATTTAAACCACATTGATTACAGACAAAAATATGCTTTAATACGGCTTTGCACAGGCAGTGGCTATTAAAGAGTAAGAAACAGAACAAAACTTCCTTTGTGGCATACATTACATACACACTTGACCAGATCATTCATTATGAACCCCTTATCCACAGGTGAATTCAAATAAATAGGTGTTAATCAAGCAATGCATAATTTAGACCATTAGAACCATAGATTATCAAAGGTCTATCATTCAAATTTTCAAATCTTTAAGTAATCAATTCAGTAATCTTTTCTAAAACTACGGTTTCTAGAAGAACTTTTCTGATTTATAATTCAAAAAAACATTCTGTATGATGGTCACCGCTCTGCTAGGAAGCTGTAGCTTAAGATAGCTCTTATTATTTATAATACTATACTACCAGCCCGCCCCAGCTTCACACGGATACAATTTTTTTTTTAATTTCGGAAATTTTCTTTTATACAAACCTTGTCCTGGCAATACCAAACACAACAAAAAAAAAAATAAATATCCAATTTGGTGCAGACATTCGGAAGTTGTGTGCTTACAGATATTTCGGTGACTTTGTTTTTTTTTTCTTTTTTTTATGTAAGCATGTAAGTATATATTATTTTCTTTGGCAGGGTATGGTGTTCCACCGAGTGGTAAAAGACTTCATGATTCAAGGAGGAGACTTCACTAATGCTAATGGGACTGGCGGCGAGTCTATCTACGGCGGCACCTTTGAAGGTAATTAAATCATGTCTTGCTGCTTATTTTTATTAAAAAATGGCATATTTCCCCTATGCAACAGAATAAGAGGGTTACTAGAATAAATTTAATTTTGTTTATTTTATTATAAGCTCATTTTATTCCATATTTTTCTATAAGTACATATCAACGGTTAAAGGCTAATTGATCTAAGCGACATTTTGTAAAACTTGTAGTAGGACAGATTAAAGTTTTTTTTTTATTAAATTAACTTAACTTAAATTTAGTTTAGTTTGTGAACATGGGAATCGGCACCAAGCAATGTCTCTTTAGTAAATTTTCTTTTTCCTAAATTTCAGATGAGATCTTTGAGTTGAAACATGACCGGCCTTATTTGTTGTCTATGGCAAACAGGGGCAAAGACACAAATGGTTCACAGTTCTTTATGTAAGTTATTGAGGACATGGGTAAGAGGGTAATAATGACTATCAGAGTCATAATTATATACGAAAACCTTTGAGAACTTAATTATTTACTTCAAACTACAAAAGAAAGTTATTCCAACTTAAAAAAAAAAAAACCTGCTAAAATCGATTACTCTTAAATCCAGAAGAGCATAATTTAATTTAGTTTAACATTTATAAAAATGAGATTCTATTTACTGTTATTGTTAGCCTGCATCATTCCACTGCTGTGCGAAGGCCGCGGGCTGAAAGAGCTGATTCCATTTTCCTGATATAAAAATAATTTGAATGCAGATTGCTGACCTTCATAGTCAATGACAATGAGACACTAAATACTTATTTACACAAGCAAATTGAAGTAAAATAGCTCAATCATAGCAATTGTTACGAATAAATACACAATAACAAATGTTGAGTTTGTCATGAATTAGAAATAAAAATATGAAAAACATTAACTTGTATTCAGCACCCTAATTGCAGAACACTATCAATCTGAATCATTTTGAAAGATATTGCTAATCCATTGCTTCATAAGTTCGAAAAATGAGTCTGCAACAACGCAAATAGCGCAATGTATGTTGTTGAACTGTCAAAATGATACCCATTGCTACTGATAGTGTGTTACGCAATTGCCTCGCAGTTACTTTAAAATTTTCGATTTGTTTTATGCTTTTCCTTTTTTTCTGCATGAAAACCCTAAATGATTTAATAACAAAAATGTAGTTATACATTTATATAACTACATTTTTGTTGTTTTGGTTCATTTTGAAATAAACAATATTTTTTTACTACAGTAAAAAAAAAAAATATATATATATATATTATTACTAGCTGACCCCGCAAATGTCGTTTTGCAAAAAAAAAAGGGGGTATAAAAAATAGATGTTGGCCGATTCTCAGACCTACCCGATATGCACACAAAATTTCATACAAATCGGTCCAGCCGTTTCGGAGGAGTACGGGAACGAACATTGTGACACGAGAATTTTATACATAAGATTTCAGTTTTCAAAATTACAATATGAAAGTATTGTTGATCCCAAATTAAGCACAGCCTGAATTTTGGGCACCATTAAATTTGTGCAACATTCTGGTAATTTTAAACAAAATAAATTAAAATTAAAGTTGAAATTGGTTACAATTAAGCTAGTTAGCCTCATAAATACAGCAATTGGGCTAACATAAAATAGATAATGCATCTAGAAGTCTTTAGACATCATTTGATGCTTAATAGTTATACAGGGTGTCCCTGGAAGTATGGATCAAATCAAATAGGGGCGTGGGCAAAGTCATTTCCAAAATTTTTGATCCTGAGAATGTTGGTGAATTTTTTACGGTTCAAGAACAAAATCATTAAAAAAAAACTACCAGGAACTGTCAATTTAAGTTTTTTAGACAGCCCTGATAGTTTTTTTAATGACTTTTTTTCTTTGAGCACTATGCAAAATGATTGAAAAAAATTGGTCACAACTTTTGAACCGTAAAATAATTCTCAATCATCAATCATTCTCAGAATCAAAAAGTTTGGAAATGACCTTGCCCACGCCCCTATTCGATTTGATCCATACTTCCAGGGACACCCTGTATAATACATAATTTCATCGACAATCAAACTACTAGTGTGTTGCAAAAAATCTTTAAACTACAGATTTATTTGACTCAAAAGAAGAAAGTTATGCATGGAGTCAGCTGGTTCATTATAGTGATCATCTATAGCTGTCTTACACATCTGCTGGTGACCATAGTGCCAGTCTAGCTACAGTGCAGCTTGCAATTTTTATTGCTGCTACGCCACAGATATAGATACACCTAGATAACGCAAGAGCAACTACTTCGCGTGCCAAAAATCGAATCCAACTTATGTTCAAAAATCGTAAGCCGCCACTTTCGCGCTCAATCCTGTGTACTGCGGGCTGGGTGAGCGTGAGTGAGAAAGAGTGCTTGTGACGTCATAGTAGTAGTCAAAAAAATGGTACACTTGGTTTTCATACAGATCGTGATACTTGCGTTATCTAGGTATATCTATATCTGTGTGCTACGCCATCTACTTTTCACATGAAGAAGATTTATCATACTTTAGCCAGATTTATATACCCTTTTATTCTTCGAACTGCCTCAATGCTCTAGTCTAGTGGTTACTGGGTTCGATGCCCAGCGGGGTAATTGCGTAACGCACTATTAGTAGCAATGGGGTAGCATTTTGACAGATCAACAACGTTCATTGCGTTTTTTACATTGTTGAGCAGACACATTTTTCGAACATATGAAGCAATGGATTAGCAATATGCATCAAAATGATTCAAATTGAGATCGATAGTGTGTTACGCAATTAAGGTCCAGGTCGGATAGTGTTATTGGGTTTTACCATCAGGAATGCCTGCTCATACTCCACAGTCTGATTTGTGCCTGGTTTATTTGTCTATTTATCAAAGCAACCAAATCGGCAAGCAACTAATACACAATGTTTTTCTCCCAAAGCAACACCTATGTTACCGTGTGGCCATATTGTTATGAAATGTGTTGTGTATGCGTTGTGTAGAGGTCGCTGTCGGCGGCCGGCGCGTGCGCAGCTCGCCCGCTATCATTGTTGTTGTGTTCTGTGTGTTGTAGAACCACACAGCCGGCGCCGCATCTCGACAAGTGAGTATTGATTTATTTTATTTAATAGTACAGCTGTCCGCTGTCGTCACGTGAAAAGAACGCTGAGCGTCTGCGCACGGGTACAGTCGTGTCCTAAAGTACTAGGTTACTGTTTTAAATAGAAAGTGTAACAGAATAAACGTTCATGTTTTCGTAATTGACTACTGAATCGATTTCAGTAACTTTTAATATAGGTGTTTTTATAAAAAAAAAAAAAAAACATACTAACCACTGATTGAGCCAAATGAAATTAAATCGTATCTCAAGGCAATAAGACTCAATTTTAAATGCATAAAGTAATGCTAGTGTCAACACGATTTTCTTAATAAAAATAGCACGCTTTAAAATAAATAAGTTTTGTTCATTGTATTAGGCTTTTAACTCAGTAAGTACTGTAATTGGGGTGTATGAGGTCTTGCGTTAATTATGTTACACCTTGTATATAAGTGTAATTGTTTTATTGTAGAATCAAAATAGTTACCTTACTTTACTAGCTTCGCGCTCCCTTCATGCCACCAATTTGATCGTTAAATCGCTCAGTGCGCAGGTAAACGCCAACGTTCTTTTTACGTGACGGGCCGATATGTACAGACGCCAAATTTCGACGGGACCAATATGTACAGAATCTGTCAAATTTCTTTGATAGATTTTCAACTTTAGCACAAAGGAATAAGGTTCATATTCAATTGGAAAAATCTGACAGATTGGGATAGCTTGATGTGCTGGCCTCTGTACATATTTATAGATTAATTTAATTCTTGGTTATCCTGTCGTAATGCTTAGTCTCGAAGGCTCGTCCGCACTAAGGACCCTTAACACTTGTTCGAGTTGGCACGATTTGGCACTGCCGGGTGGCAAAATATATATTCGACTAGCTTCTATCCGCGCCTTCGCCCGCGTGGCTGTCGGGAATTATTTCACGGGAACGTGGCTATGTTCTTTCCCAAGATTTCCAAATTTTATAGAAATCCGTTTTGGTTTAGGCGTGAAAAGGTAACATGCACACAGAGTTACTTTATATTAGTATGGATCATTATGCCTCCCGGCCGTGCCAAATCATGGCGGAATCAAGTCCCAAGTCACTATGATATATGGGATGATATATGTAGGTATGAGAAACTGTTTTAAATCAAGTATCAAAAGAAACAATTTTGCAATACATATGTGTGCTAGTGCGGACGAGCCAATAGTCAAGCCAGAATTTTTCTTATTACTTTGTCCAAAAAAAGAATGAGTTTTTTCCCTCTAAATCCTCGAATGGACCTAAAAAAAGTGCCTCACAAAAATATTAGACAAGTCCTAATCAAGGATATGACTTGCACCTGGAGTACAGTCAACAGCAAAAGTAGATGATGGTAAATATCTACTTTTGCTGTTGACTTTACCCACGTTTCTATAGTTAGACCGTTTTGGCCTGTGTTGGGAAACAACTCTTTTTTGTCTCTCTGTCTCGCTCGCACTCGTTAGGCTTACGGAGCGCGCTAGTGATGTGGGTAACAGTAGCTATTGTTTTGTAAGTAACGTTTAAAATACGACGAATCAGTTCAAAACGGCCCAATTTTAGCTTATTTGTAGCTCGTAGCTGTGTTTTCTGTTTCTATAACAGTATTTTCTTTGTCTGTCAGTGTGCACGTAGTGTTCGGCCACGTAATCGGCGGTGCGACGCTGGTGCGGCAGCTGGAGGCTCTCCCCGTGGACCGCAACGCGCGCCCTCTGCAGGACGTGAGCGTCACCAACTGCGGGCAGCTGGTGCGACTCAACGGTCAGTACGACAACTGGTGTGACCTCGAAACACCAAAACACACGACATTAACCATAGTAAACGCCCATCATTCCTTACTGAGTGGACAGACTGATGTGAGAGATAACTCAAATCTATGTCGTTGTTTCCGTAAAAGAAGAGTAGGTCATGTCAGGATTCTTTCCATCTGTGATCTTCATGAACCTTGGTTCATTAAGTTGTGACAGAGGATCACCTCGAAACTGTTTACTATTCGTTGGATAGAAAAAAAAACAGCATAATTTAGGGTGTTTGCCTCGTAATTTGAAGGTAATTATAGTCTTTTTCTTATTGTTCAACAGCAAAGAAACGTAAGCAAGAGAAGGATGAGAAAGAAGCAAACGATGCAGAGTCTGACCATTCTGAGAAGAAAGATAAGAAGAAGAAGAAAGACAAGAAGGAGAAGAAGAAGAGGTATGTTTATAGACTACAATGAGTGCATAGTTTTCAGCACATTGGACTTTAAAATATCAGGTTAAATGTGGGTGTACGTTCGGTACTGCCTAATCCTTTGAGGAATACGAGATAAAACGAAAACATTCGAAATCAAAATAAAAATTCATTACAAAAACAAGTAATTTATTAAAATAAAATTGAGAATCAGTACTTTTTGAACGTCATTGGATATGCTATAAAATCCAAACCCTTATGTTAGAATTTGTACAGCAGTGACCTACGTTACCTTCCTCCCTTACTCTTAAAATAGCATAAAGCTGACATTAATCCTAGCTATCATGGATATATATTATTTATTCGATTTACGTTTTTCTTTGTTTTTAAATTGTGTGTACGTGTGACAAGCACCAAGTAAAAATATTTACTTTTCTACATTGCCAAACGTAGAGGTTGTATCTTCAATTGGGTGATGATTATGATCACTTTTATGTATAATTTTGATTACCATAAAAAAGGTTATAGTGAATCAACCTTAAAAGATAAACATCTCGCGGACTTTTTTTTTTTAATTTTAAGGGGGAACAATTCCGTCATACATTATTTTTGCGTAACTTTAACTGTTTACGCAGCGCACGCAATGGAAGCTCTCAAAAGGAATAATTTTTCCAGTTTTTGCAACATTTTTCATTGATGGTCCGCTCCTAGCCTATAACCTTCCCCGATAAATGGACTATCCAACACATTTTTTTTTCCAATTCGCACCAGTAGTTCCTGAGATTAGCGCGTTCAACCAAACAAACAAGGTCTTCAACTTTATAATCTATAGTAATATTATAAAGATGTAAAGTTTGTGAGGTTGTAGGGGCTAATCTCTGGATCTACTGAACCGATTTAGAAAAATTTTCACTAAATGTAAGCTACAGTGTTGCCGAGTGTCATAGGTTCCATTTCACTTATTAGCTTCTGTAACTGTCTGTTTTTGTACTCTTCATATACTGTTAATAAGCGATTCTTCAGCGCGTCGTATTTCTTTGCTGCTGGCGGCTCCATAAAAATATCTGTTTTCTTGTTCGACTAAATCTTTGCTCAACTTTGAGACAACTAAGTCAAATCTAGCGTCATCTGATAGTTTTTGTGGCGCCAACGTTGCTTCCGCTCTTAATAAACCAGATCCTGGGATGGTCTGTCCAATAATCCGGTATTCTTGAGGTAAGTGAGATCGCGGCCAACTCAGCTGCCTGGTATGTCTCAAATAAGACACTCCATCACGACCTCTGTATCAAAACTGTATTAGAGGAAATCTCAGAGATGACAAAAGTGTACAAAGAGAGAATCATATACCATCCAAACATGCTAGCAGTAAACCTGATGAACACCCAAGCAGTCGCTAGAAGACTAAAAAGAAAGATTCCTCAAGACCTAATTTAAGAGGCTATAAGGATAAACGGAGCTGCCATTGGGCGGCTTCCGTACAAACCCGTTAATAATAACAAAAATTTTGCTGAATATCTGCAAGAATTTTGCAATAAAAATGATGAAGATGAAGAAAAAATGATGAAGAAGATTGCAATAAAAATGGAGAAAAAAAAATAAAACCAGCTGCCGGAACTAGCGTAGTTGACATATTTATTGCCTTTGATGCTATTACACTCACGTGGAAAGTTCAGTTTTTCTTGTGGGGATCACCACTTTAGGAGTAGTAACTTAATAAAACAATAGATCACCGAAACCACACGTATTCGCCATAATTAGTCCACATATTAGAATAATCGCGTACCAGTGGCCACGTCTCTTGTGCGCCTTACATTATAGAGTCTCATCTTACATGCTAGATAGGTACCTACGTACATACTATCGCTATGGTGTCCCTACAATGTTAAAACGAGAATTTTTGCGTGATGACGTGATTGATTATGTCAAAATTGGACCTGAACAAGGTTGGTTTAAACTCTTTTGGAGCAGACTATACCGTCAACACATATTAATTCACAGGCACCACTCCGGTCAGTCAGGCGATGAGGAAGAGGCTCCCGAGGCACCTTCTCATCCCCTCGTATCTACCTCCAAGATAGACCCTTCAGAAATACCCGATGTGCCTACGAATAGGTTCCTAATGAGGGGTGGCCGGGACCAGGACGAAAGGGGCGAACCTAGGAAGGATCGTGAGAGGTAATGTGATGGTTGAGGGTTTGTTTTTAGGAGAGAAGATATTCGACTGTAGCTCTCCGGGACATATTACAGAAAATGAGTGTGGGGTTAATTTATCGCCATGGATGCAATATTAAGAAAGACTGCCCATGGCTTCGGCATTATGCCCGGTACAGATTGGTAAAATGTACATTGAAACAGATTGGCATAGTTATTGTGTGACACGATTTCAGAGGGGCAATTCTCTTAATTGTTAAGAACGTTCACAGTCTGATCTCAGTCTCAATCTGTCAAAAATACTTCAAATTTCCCTACATTTTGACAAGTTTTTGACATTTGTTTGTCGCCGAGATAAGACTGCGACTAGATTTTGAACGTTTTAAGTTACGAGAATGGGCTTTCTGTGTTGAGCTGCATGATAATTGACAAATGCGGCATTAAAGTGAAATGAAAAGTACTTAGCTACTTACACAAGATTCGCCTAGCTACGCAAACGAAAATTTGTAGTATAGTATGTTTTAAATGATCACCACTATCGTAGTTTAGCAGAAAGGACTCAACCCGCAAAGAGTAATTTTCGAGTTATCAAGTTTTTAAGTTTAGGTGTGAAAAAAATGTATTAGTTTCTATGAGGGTAAATCAAGTGTTTTGAGACAATTCTGTTATATTAAAATGTAGACCTGCTTCTTTCAAGTTGGATTTATTAAAAACGACCCAAGCAGTTTGGGTTATTACAGTGGTTTGTAGAAAAATATCCGTATTTATGTGGGTCGGTTCGCATCATTAAGAAATCAACCTTATCTTTGTAGTATCACGGATCTTTTTTGCTTGAAGCAACCTTTAGGACCTCTTTGGCATATACAATTCATTTTTGACCATAGTGTGGGTTGAACCCACAGATATAGATAACGCAAGTATCACGATCTGTATGAAAACCAAGCGTGCCATTTTTTGACTACCTACTATGACGTCACAAGCGCTCTTTCTCACTCACGCTCACCCAGTCAGCAGTACACAGGACTGAGTGCGAAAGTGGCGGCTTACGATTTTTGAACGTAAGTTGGTGCGATTTTTGGCACGCGAAGTAGTTGCTCTTGCGTTATCTAGGTGTATCTACATATCTGTTGTTGAGTTGTTTCTGCTAAACTACGTCCTATTCATCAGTTCTATTTATGTTTTAATAATCTTATGGTACAGTATGAAATTAAAATTTTACTTTTAATTGTATTCACAGTTTCTGTAATTTTTTGATGTAAGTTGCGTATCAATTTCGTTGTATATTTTAGGGCTAGTTTTGAAACCACCTATACTCTGTTTACAATAAGATTAGACATTTAAACAAACCTTTTTTTACAGTTTGTTCAACCGATTTTGACTTCTATTCCGTAGGCATAAGGATGTCATTAAAAGCAAATAAAATGCTTACAATAGCAAATTTTTACTGCTTTTAATGCCATCCTTATGCCTACGGAATATAAGTCAAAATTGGTTGAACGGACGGTAAAAAAGGTTTGTTTAAATTTCTAATCTTATTGTAAATTGGAGTATAGTATGATAATACTTGCTATAAATTTTGAGTTTCATACATTTAAAATTTCTCTAAGCGTTTGAAAAAATAAACTTAAATATGTTTAGGTGCTTGCTTAGTTATTCTTTCGGTAATCTATGTCCGAATGTATTCTTTTTTTGCTTTCCTGTGTGTATTGCTAGCTGTATACTTAAACATCTTCCCGTTTATTCATAAACGTTGCTCAAAGTTAAGTAGTGATTAGCGATACATTTCTGACGTTTAAATGTCACTTAACTGTAATCATCGTTTATAAATAAACGCCTTGTGTATAATGTTTGTGTCCCATAGGATGAGATATCGTGAGAGGGGGGAACATCGTTCTTATACTAGAAGTGGAAGAGTTATAAAAGGCAGGGGCGTATTCGTAAGTCATTTTATTATTCTAACTCCATATGATTTTATCAGTACAATGAATTATGGTTAAGGTGTTACCCAGAAACTGTGTTGTAGGAGTCAGATACACAGTCGCTCCATGTAAATTACTCGTATTCAACTGCATTCGGTTAGTGTGAGGCCAAACGAACGAAATTTCACATTTCACATGAGTCGCAGAATTTCGGTCGCAGAAATTCTGCTGCATTCAGTTTCATACTGAAGTCCTGTTTGTACCACACGGCGACGCAAAATGAGTTGTTTGCTGACTCAACCGAATTGCGCTCAGGGTGAGGGAGGGGAGAGAGGCAAGCGTCAGTTAACTAGTTAAGTTACAGAATGCGACTGAAGTTACGTCCGTCCGTCTGGCAGCCTAACCGAATTAAAGTTGAACGTAAATTGCGTTACTCAAAATACGCGACTCACAGCTCAAAAAATTACGCTCGTTTGGCCTCAGCCTTAGACAAGGAAATCTGAGCCGTTGGAACAAAACTGGGCAGATTATGATGAAAGTTAATGATAGTTTCCACAATTTCGTGGGGTTACCACAATGGTTCTGACTCCAAAATACTGATATAACTGGCTGTGTATCTAGAACTCAAAAAAAAAAAAAAAAAATTAAATCCCGTTACTGGAAATTAAGACATTTTTGAAACAGAGAACCTGCTCAATTCGCCATAGATCTCATAAAAAAATACGGATTTATATAGGTAGGCATTTAATATTGATTGTTTACAGCGCTACCGCACACCATCTCGATCGCGCTCTCGGTCCCGCTCAGTGACGCCGCCTCACTGGCGACAAGCGCAAAGGCGTATCATCAAACTGTCTGAATTTGAGGTGAGTTTTCTATCATAAATTTTATTCTATGTTATTATATTCGATCGCAATAATCCTGAGTCTTAAGCTACGGTTTCCTAGAAGAGCGGTGTTCGCACTTAACGGCCGTAGTGACGTCAGTTGTGAAAATTATGACACGGACAAAGATTTAAACCGTTCGATTTGCCCTACCGCGTCAAAAAACGTCGTTTCTGTTTAGTTTTGACATACAATGACGTAGTTTCTTGAATTGATTGTCATGAAAACGCTATACAATAATGAGTGAGGTCACTGTTCTCAGTATGGACACTGTTTTGCGTTACTAAGTACGGCGAAAGCAAATCTAGCGATTTAAATCTTTGGGCAGCGGGGTTCGCTTTAAGTAATGTCAAATACTGTAAGTGACAGATTTTCATGACGGTCGTTATAATATGACGGGGCTTTCGTAAGAAAGTAAACCTTTAGCAGCCTTATTCATATCAGCTTTTGTCCATAGAAAACAACGATTTTGTATGAAGTCCGTTCAGTTTTCCGCGGCTGAACGGATGCGTACGCATCTCATACAAAATCGTTGTTTTCTATGGACAAAAGCTGAACAGAGCTGAATAAGTGTGATTAGTCCCTTATACAGCTACATTCAGCTGTACGATATTTTACTGTATAATTTGCCTTGTGACTGTTGAGTTAAAACTTATTTTTCATATAATTGGAGTTATAACTCGTAATAACTTTACAGCGCGCTGAACATGAGAGATCTGAAAAGGAACAAATTGAGTCTACTAAGAAGAAAGTAGAACTAGAAAGGCAGCAGAACCGTAAGTTATTGAAACTGATTTAAAAATTCGTTTTAATTACATTAATAATAAAAAAATTGGAAAATTCAAAACTGCACGACTCATAATGCTCATTTGATCGTATAAAAAACCATAGATATAGATATTATAGTTTTTTTTATTAATTATAATTACTCTACTTTAAGAGCCATTTTCAATAGGGTTCTTCCTATGACGAAATGAATCTACTCATTAAAAAAATGACTCAATTAATTGATTTTTTCGCTAGCTACAATGTTTTCAGGTCACGCTTGATTGACGGCATTTTTTTTAGAAATATTTTGATGTGTTTTCGTTTCTACTGCATTCAATCAATTTTTTAAAGTACAGAATTAATCTCCATTAAATTATTTATCTATGGTATATAAATTATATAAGTTACTAGCTGCGCCCCGCGGTTTCAGCCGCGAAAGTTTTGATCCCGTGGGAATATCGGGATAAAAAGTATCCTATGTGTTATTCTGATGTATAAACTATATTACTGTAAAGTTTCATCAAAATCCGTTCATTAGTTTTTGCGTGAAAGAGTAACAAACATCCATCCATCCATCCTCACAAACTTTCGGATTTATAATATTAGTAAGATGTACTAGCAGGAGTGTAACAATATTATAAACAGTTGCAGAAAGGAGGCAAGAAAAAAACTTCGATCGTTAAGCACTCTCTAAAATCTAATGCTTCGCAATATTAGTCGTGCAATTAACATTAATTAATTATGATTAAATTACTACTCAAATAAATAAATACTTTTTTTTCTATGCAACTGACATCTGTAAACTATCGCTATGTTCAACTATTAAAACTTGAATTCATCATCTCAGATAATCAACATTAATTACCCTAACTTAGCTTTATATAGTTTTAGTTGATTTTTGAGTGACTATTTGTACTTAATTGAAAGTTCCTAAAGAAATATTAATTGCATTAGAATATGATTTTTTCTTCAATACATTGATTTTATTTTTCCACAAACGTGAAAAACATCTGAGATTCTGAATTCAAATAAAGTTGTTATTTTGATCTATGGATTAACGCCATTTTTTATAGGTGATGGCGAAGGAACTCCAGTTGATCCACAAGAGGAGAAAGAGGAAGGAGAATGTGATTCTACTCTCGGTTAGTATAGGGAGAGTATTTATCCAACCCCGGATTTACATCTAGGCCTACAAGGCCTAGGCCTAGGGGCCAGGCCAGCGTAGGAGCCCTCAAGCTCGCTTGCCTGCCTTTTATCTACGGGTCTCTTGATTAGTAGCCCTATAAAAAATGTTCTATCTTAATAATTTATGTGTCTTAGAAAAGTGTAATAAGAGTTAAATGTTTGCTTAGTAAGAAAACTTAGAAAATTTAGACCCATTTGCACCAAAAATCGCTAAATACGTTTAGCACAAAATATATTCAGAACATCATTTGTAGCTTGTATAGAAACATTGAAACGTTATTTTGTATGATATTGCTTACAAGTAGACGACCCATCTAACGGTAAGTAGTCACCGATGCTTGTGAACTTCTGCAATACCAACATTGGTAGCAAGTGCGATGCCAGCCTCAGAGAAAAGCTGAAATGCTTCATGTGTCTGATTTTACACCTATTGTGGGCTGTATTGAATATTTTATTGTGTACAGATAGTGCAATCCACGAAGACACGCCCCACTCTTCTTCAGAATCGTTAGTGGTTATCGCTAGTTAATTCCACTAGTGTTTTAGTTTTTTCGATAAACACTAATTAGCCAGAGCCAGTAATAATAATTAGTGTGTATCAACAAAACTAAAACACTAGCGGAATGTTGCTCACTTGTGCTGTAAGCATTAGGAAAAAGAGTGGGGCGCGTCTTCGTGGATTGCACTATCTATATACTCGACCTCGTTACCACTTTTGACAACAATTCCTAGAAAATTTAAACTTGACTAAGGTTGAAATGTCACATACACCCGGTTTCTGAATTGAGAATTTGAAGTTGAGAACGTCCTAATCTGTACTTAAGTATAACTTAAACATTTTTTCGTTTCTGAAATAAGTTTTTTTAAACTTTAATCAAGATTTGAGTAATTTAGCATATTTTACTCAAATTTGACAGAAAGCATGCTTAGCTAATGCTTAAAGGTCGTCAGTTGCGTTTCTGAAATAAGAAAAACGTGTTTGACAATACTCAAAGCATTATCAACGTCAAGCTAAGCAGTTGAAAGTTGACACACCAATTTCGGCTACTCAAACTGTAATCAGCTATATAGTAACTAGTGATTTTGTTGATTATTCTTTATAATGAGTGACGACGATACTTCCCTGTCGTCTTTGGAGATGCCTCAACGCAGACAACCACGGAGAAGAATAGGAGGACATCGGCCTAACTTGTTCATCACGCGATGAACAAGTTAGGCCGATGAACAATTTAAGAGTCGGTTCCGCTTTACGAAGGAGTCGGTTAGGTTTATTTTTGACAAAATAAAGCCTAAACTGACCTGTCGTATTCAACGGCGGGACTGCATTTCTCCCATGTTGCAGCTACTAATAGCTCTTAGGTTTTACGCGACTGGTAGCTTTCAAGCTGTTGTGGGGGACACCGTGAATGTGAGCAAGGCGACGGTGTGTCGCGTGGTAGAGCGGGTGACTGGTGCGATAGCGTTATTGAGGCGGCAATATGTTCGTATGCCCACTACACAAGAGAGACCATCAGTAGCGGCACGATTTTTCGACATAGCTGGATGTCCTAGAGTCATAGGTGCTGTAGACTGCACACACGTAAAAATAAATTCACCAGGTGGGAGCAGAGCTGAGCTGTATAGGAACAGAAAAGGTTTTTTCTCTGTAAATGTGCAAGCCATCTGTGATGCCAATTTACAAATAACTAGTGTCATTGCACGTTGGCCAGGCTCCGTACACGACACTACTATTTGGAATGACTCATCACTTGCAGCTTAATTTGATGCTGGTAGATTTGGGTCATACCTTATTCTTAGAGATAGTGGTTACCCATGCCTTAGGTATCTCATGACACCCTTTTTGAACCCTGCCTCTTCATCCCAAGAAGCCTATAACAAAGCCCAGATAGCATCACGAAACACCATTGAAAGGTGTTTTGGTGTTCTTAAAAGAAGATTTCCATGTCTACATTCAGGAATGCAACTAAAACTTCCAAAAGTATTGAAGGTGATTGTAGCGTGTGTTGTTCTTCATAATTTGACTCTTCACCTTGATGACTACATCGTGGAATATGATGAACATGTACGAGAAGAAAGTGATGAACCATTATTTCAAGTGTCAAATACCCAAAATTTTGCTGTCAGAACATCCATAGTACAAAATTATTTTACCCAATAAAAGTGTAACAATGTATTACAGTAAAAAAAAATGAGAAGACTTGACGAAGTTTTACAAATGCTGCCCAACC
This sequence comes from Globia sparganii, assembly GCA_949316385.1. Taxonomy (NCBI): domain Eukaryota; kingdom Metazoa; phylum Arthropoda; class Insecta; order Lepidoptera; family Noctuidae; genus Globia; species Globia sparganii. The sequence goes on along the minus strand of OX438666.1, from coordinate 22,333,994 downwards.
CAAACGGATCCTTCTGTCGGCTTCTTTCTCAAAGTTGTGTCTACCGAGCTGGATTACTTGCCCTAGGTAGACATAATCCTTCACAACTTCGAGAAGCGACCCTTCGATGTGAATTGGACTCGGCAAGACGTGCGAATTGTACATGACTTTCGTCTTGTCCAAATTCATGCCGAGGCCAACCCGCCTAGAGGCTCCATTTAGGCTGTGCAGCATTTGGTCTAGCTGTTCCAGCGTCTCTGCCATTATGACGATGTCATCGGCAAATCGAAGATGTGAAATGTACTCGCCGTTCACATTGAAAACTTCGTCAAGTCTTCTCGTCGCCTATCCCGCAGTGTTTGAAGACTAAAGTCTTCAACCAGTGCGTCCTGCCCGTCATGACATATTGTGCTGAAACGTGGACACTGACGGTCGGGCTAGTCCACAAATTCAAGGTCACCCAGCGCGCTATGGAGCGAGCTATGCTCGGAGTTTCTTTGAAGGATAAAATCAGGAATGGAATTGTCCGGAAAAGAACCGGAGTTATCGACATAGATTGCAGAGTGAGCAAACTGAAGTGGCAGTGGGCTGGCCATGTTTGTCGAAGGACCGATGGCCGGTGGAGCAGACGAGTCCTTGAGTGGAGATCGCGTATCGGCAAGCGTAGTGTAGGACGTCCCCCAGCTAGATGGATGGACGACCTAAAGAAAGTGGCTGGAACGGACTGGATGAGGAAGGCGGAGGACAGGGTGTTGTGGCGCAGCCTGGGAGAGGCCTATGTCCAGCAGTGGACTGCGATAGGCTGAGTTGATTGATTGAAAAAAAAATGTATTGTAATATTTTTAATTACTCCTAGTTTTATCAGTTACTTACATCAAAATTACAGATAGGTAGGTATTTTTAACAATTATGGTAACTTAAAATAAATTTTACACAAGTACAGTGTTGTATGTAGCAATCACTTACAAATCAGAAATCACAGCTACTAATTATAATCATGACACCTGATTAAAATAAATAGGTGCAGTTTTATGTAATAATCACTAAAAATTAGAAATCACAGCTATTCATATTAATTACATTGAAAGAAATAAGCTGTAAATAAAAATAAAAAAACATTGACCTTTGCCTGAACTGCTTTAAACAGTTCCATAATTATGAGCCTAACATTAAATACAGTATTTTTACTGATCCGAAAACAGTTACAGCTTCAGCAAAATGTAACTGTCATGACAGTAAACTTTAACATTTTATTTTAAGGTTTTCTTCAGTAAATGGTAATGGTATTCAACATTTAAACGTTACTGTTTTGTAATCTTAATGAAATCACTTTAATGTGGTATAGTAAGAAATTATTTTTTCAGTGTATGGCACCTAATATAAAAATAAATAGCTACAGTTATGTATTTTTCCCTTGCATTTAGAAATCACAGCACAATATTTTCAAATCAATTTGTTATAAGTATGCTTACTCTATATAAGGTAATTTACTAAATTAAATCCCTATCAGCCTTTTCCAACTGTTTTCTTAAAATTTGTATTTCCAGTTCATGCTTCTTCTGTTCAAATCTAAATTTTTGCATCTCATTTCTTTTTTGGTAGTAAGTTCTATTTTTTTCTTAAAATAAATTTTCTTCAGAGCTTCAGCTGAATGCTTTATATGTGATAAGCTATCTATTGTCTTCTTTTTTCGTTTGGACACAAGTTTTTGTTTTCTTAAGACAGGTACTGGATTAGGAGGTTCTGGTAGTGGATTAGATTCTGGTACTGGGTTAGACTCTTTGGAAATTACTTCAATTTGTTCTCCTGAAAAATTAAATTTGTAGTTTATATTATACTATAAATATATATTGTTCTATGGTACCTATATGAAAAATATTGATCTATACTCACCAAAATATTCAGCTGCTTCATCATATGGATTCTCATCTGGATGTATTTGGTCATCTAAGATGGAAAGGATTTGATGATCAGCATCAGTTAATATAGGAGTGAACGATCCACCACCAGTCTTCTTTAAATTTGTCTAAAAAAGATTGATGCTACAGATTAAACCAACTTCCAAAATCAACCAGATTTGATAATATCACTGCTGCATGTGTCAGGTAACCTGCTCATTAGACCATTTCTTCTTTAAATCCTTTATTAGATGTTCATTTACGACTATTACCTGGAAACCAAAAAACACAATTAGCTAAATAAATTAAAAATAGTTTCATGATATTTTAATCTTTGTATAAGCAGAAACATGGTTAAAATAAAATGAAGAAAACATAAAAAGTAATTGACTAGCAGTATACTGCCACTATAAATAGGATTAATACATACATTGTCATTATTTACCTAATCCACATTTAAATGTTGTTCAGTCTGATTGTTTTGTGGTGGATGGGAGACTTCCACAATGTTTGTCTCATCTGAGAGTGTATTGAAGTACCTTTGCTTCTGAAAAATGTTTGTTAGTAGAGTACCTATTTTATTTCAACATCTTTGTTGCCTTTAGTTACACACATTCTATAAAAATATGGGAATGTCTACATAGGAGCAAGTGTCAGGCTGTGGTGTCTTTATATTTATAAATAAGGATTTTAAATTTATATGTGTGTATGTGCACAAACAGAACCAAATTTCCTTTGAAATTCATAAAAACGCTATGTATATTCACTAATCTACTAAGAATATGACCAGTGTTGTAGGTACGACATATAATGATATTAAATTTTTATGCTCACATTCTCATTTGCAGAATCTTTTCTTGCACGATGCTTGATATTATTATAGAAATGTTTTAGCATTGTTTCATCCCTAGGCCCAGTCGTGCATAGGCTATTGTACTCTTTAGTAATGGACTTCCAGGCTTCCTGTTTCTTTTGAATATAGTAAGCCCCTGTCCTTTTGCACTCTATCACACTTTGGTATCTGAAGCAATAATAATCACAAACATCTACTAATTTGGTGAAACGTAAAATTATACTCAGAATACAGAAAGAAATTATATTATGGTGAACAAAATATTATAGGTTATTATGTACTTACTTTGTTATTATTGAGAGAAGATGTTCATTCTCCTCTAGAGTATAGTTAGGCGATCTCTTTTTCTTATCTTTATCCATTTTAATTGGTACAATAGGCAGTATAAGTAAAAATACTATCAGACAGACAGAATTCCAATAAAACTTTTGCTTGTTTGTTTACTTGCAGTTTGACATTCACGATTCGGTTCATACAAACACGTCAAATATGAAATTGCTAAAATATGTATTGGCACGTCTTATAACATAAATTTGTTGAAATTAATGCCGTTACTTAAAATAAACTTACTTTTTAAGTCTGTTTAAAATTAATAAAAATAAAAGGATTTAATATTATGAGTTTTTGAAAAATACCGGTTTTTGAATGTAAATTGGAACGTGTTAGCTTTGATCAAGAATACTTAAGTAAATGATTAGTTGATTAGGGTTTAACGAAATTCGATTTTAACTTGTGAAACGCAAAAAACTTAAGCGCATACTTATGTATTTGAGAATAATCAGTTGAGATTTGCTACTTTTCTCAAATCAGAAACCGGGTGATAGACAAATAGACCTTGTCGTTATATGACGTGCAAGGGACATTCAACCTTACGGTTACAATTACAAAGCAATTACGGAGCCGACTATACCAAACACATTAAATATTCAATCACATTATCATCATCACATTTCCAGCCCGTATTCACCTACTGCCTCCCATTTTTTCTGCCCTACTTCCCGGTTCCGTGCGTCCCATCCAAGAGTTCCCCACAACTTTGACGAAATATTCAATATACTCAGGAAATGTTTGCGATTTGTGCCGTTCATCTCTAAATAGCACCTAACAAACAAAACATAATTAACATGTCATTTTCAGAACGTTCTCGCCATGAGAAGATTGATTACAACGCGTTGGACTTCGAAGAGGACATCGAACATGATGGTAATTGTTTTAGAGAAATATTCTTTATGTATTCCGTTTGTCTGGCACGAATCGGTGATGATAATGTAGTCTTAGAAAGTGTTAGGATGGTTATTGGTTATATTTATCAAATGATCTTTCTTTATTTTGTTTTATGTAGGAAACTTTTTGGAGTTAAAACGAAGTGTATGAAATAGCTAGCTATTTCGCGTAAAAAGCAATTTATCGAAGACATGTGACATCTACCAACCCGCGCTGGGCCCGCGTGGTGGATTACGGCCCACTGTCTTTCTCCGAGAGGAGGCCTGTGTGTTCCCGACAGTGGGAGCATTATACGCTGATTATGATATGCTTATACTAACTAGCTATTTCAAGTAGATCAATAAGCGTGAGAATTATTACATGGAGAAGGCCCATTTTCATTGGCGAATACTGTATTTAGAATGTCGCTAAGTCTGGTGTTATTTTGTCTTTTTTTTGGTGTTTTTTTTGAGATCTCAAGCTTAAATAGCTGAAGCAAAACCCACACAAGACGCGACTGCGTGACTCGCTTGTTTTAATGATTAAGAAATCACGCGATTATTAGAGCCAAAGTGAACATCGACACAACCAGCGCAAGCGCATATCGCGCGGGATTCGCTTCAGTTTGGCCAGAACTCGACATAATGTTAGCCTTATGTTTTATTTTATATCGATTATTTTTTACTATTAAAGTATTAAGTATTTCATATTTATTTATTTATACATAATTTTATTTAACCTTTTTTCTGTTTGTTCTTTTTATGTAATGTTATTCTGGTGTTGGTTTATAAAAAAATAGTATTTATTTCAGGCCATATTAAAATATTGAGTTGCTGTTATCGGTTTTTTATTTATTATTTTAAATAAATGCATGTTTTTTTTTTTGTAAAATAACATATTGTTATCTAAGTTGTTTGACTTCAAACTCTCGAATTAATATTGAATTCACGATATTTTCCCTAGACGAGACGTCCCATAAACGCAAGCCAGCTGAGAAGTTCGACCGACGCCGTGACATCCGCAGGGCGACCCCTGAGAACAGGGCTGATATGTTGGCGCTAGCCTTGGGGGTCAACCCTAAGCATGATCAGCATAGGTTGGTAGTTTGGCACCAGCTTTTACGAAAATAACTTTTTTTATTTTATGGTAGCTTAATTCTTGTATAGCACGACCAAAATTGCAATAGTAACATATAAAAAATGTACTAAAACAAAACGGAATTACCATCTTATTATGTTTAGGGGTGTGTACGACTTTATTAATTCACTTTATTTAGGGATTCTGGGGTAGTTATGGGTTCACTTGAAGCCTCGACCCAAGACGAAGGCAAAACACGACCTGGTGACCACTTACCCTACCGCACTGGAACTCTGTCTAAAATACACGGTGTCCCTGGAAGTATGGATCAAATCAAATAGGGGCGTGGGCAAAGTCATTTCCAAACTTTTTGATCCTGAGAATGTTGGTGATTTTTTTTACGGTTCAAAAGTTATGACCAACTTTTGTTATTTTCAATCACTTTGCATAGTGCTCAAAGAACAAAATCATTAAAAAAAAAAACTACCAGTTACTTAGGAACTGTCAATTTAAGTTTTTTAGACAGCCCTGATAGTTTTTTTAATGATTTTTTGTCTTTGAGCACGATGCGAAACGATTGAAAAAAAATGGTCATAACTTTTGAACCGTAAAATAATTCTCAATCATCAATCATTCTCAGGACCAAAAAGTTTGGAAATGACCTTGCCCACGCCCCTATTCGATTTGATCCATACTTCCAGGAACACCCTGTATATATTATATTATCTTTATACTTCAACGTGCATTTGTTTTATATGGATGTGACATCTAGGTAGCGAGCTAAACCGCGACCGCGAAATATCGCAGTGAGGCATCTTCGGCATATAAATTAGCCCTTATTATTCATCGTTATTTCTATCATCAAACACCATAATTATCTTCTTCAACAGAGACGCAGCACCGTTTGGCCGCGATCGCGAGGCCCGTGATGGCCGCGACGCCCGTGACAACAGAGGCCGCCGCGATGGCCTATCTTCAACAGTGGGATACGCACAGCCTAAGCTATCCTCCGCCATAGCCAATGTGTCTGAAGGCCTGGCTAAAGGACATCATGGGGAGAAGTCTAAGGATGATTACGATCCGTTTAGTCTGTTGAGGAGTACGTTTAAGAAGGATCCGCAAAGGTAGGCAGAGTTTCACTCAAGTTTCGCCAATTTACATTTATTTCCTTCTGTCTCTATAAAAAATATTATTATGAATAAGTAGTAGCAAAAAAAGTAATGAAAGATGTCAGTAGTTTTTGTGTTGAATCCATATTCCCAAGTAAGATTCGAATAATATAACTGTATGGAAAAAATCGGTTAGATAAGCATATTTTGAGTACTTATCAAAAAATAATATAAAACAAAACACCTTTATTTTTTCAGAAAAGACGCAGAAGCTCGTCCAATAGATCGTCGTGAAGCTATTAAAGCTCGCTTAGGTGAAAAAGAAAAAGATGACAGACGTGACCGATTCAGAAACGAGAAAGAAGACCGGGATCGTAAACAATCGGAACAGAGGAATGATAAAGAAGACAGAGGCCGTAGACCCTTGGAAGTAAGGAATGAAAAGAATGACAGGACTCGGAAACTTTCAGAAGACAGGAATGATAAACAAGAAAGAATCCGCAAACTATCCGAAGTCTCAGACCACAGGCATGATAAAGAAGCCAGAGTTCGCAAGTATTCTGATCAGAGGAATGATAAAGACGACAGAGACCGCAAGCAATCTGAACAAAGGAACGAGAAAGATGACCGAGTTCGAAAACATTCGGAACATAGGAATGAAAGGGACGACCGAGATCGTAAACATTCTGAGCAGAGGAATGATAGAGACGATAGAGATCGTAAATATTCTGATTATAGAAGGAATGATCGGAGGAGGGAGAGGTCTGAACGTCGCGACAAGAGTAAGGATCGCAGTAGGAGTGATAAGAGTCGAGATAATGATAGGAGTAAAGCTAGGGATGATGACAAGGATAAGAGGAGAAGGCGGTCGCGTACACCGTCGCCGGCTAAAGAGAGGTAATGTATTATGGTATTAAGTTTTAGAACCTGAAGTACGTCATTTATTTTTTTATAATTTTAAGTCTGTGTTGCCCCGTTGTATGGCAAAGGTCTCCCTTCCCTCGTTCCACTTTTCCCGGTTTATTGCGATCCTTTAAGAAGGAGTCCAGCTCATCCCGCCATCTCTTTCTGGGCCTACCGCGCAGTCGTTTCCTGCCATTGAGGATCCACTGAGTGGTGGCTTTTGCATATTGCTGCACCTCTATGGTCAGATATGGCCAGCCCAGCTCCACCTTAGTCCAGCAGCTGAACAGCCAAACAACATTGATTTTACAAAATTAATTCATTTTAAATAACTCTTATAAAAATACTAATTAATAATGTATTATCATATAATTCCTATCTGATTATTGTAATAATCAGACAGGAATTACAAATCTTCAATGGCATATAGACATTTGTTCAATAGGATCACCGATATAGATAGATCTAGATAACGCAAGTATCACGATCTTTATGAAAACCAAGCGTGCCATTTTTTTGACTACCTACTATGACGTCACAGCGCTCTTTCCCACTCAAGCTCACCCAGCAAGCAGTGAAAACTAAGGTGAAGTGAGCTGTCATTCTACCTGATGATACCTTACGATTTTTGAACGGAAGTTGGTGCGATTTTTGGCACGCGAAGTAGTTGCTCTTGCGTTATCTAGGTGTATCTATATCTGTGAATAGGATAAATGTAGAGGCAACCTGTTAAAAAGTTTTACTGAGTGGTATCATAGACTGTGTTTTACAAAATTAAAGTCCTTTTCATTTTACATCCAAGTTCTTTGTTTGCATGTTTATAATTTGGTCTCCAATACCTTCTTATAGATCTAAGTCTCGTGACCGCAAGCCTTCTGCCACCGAGACTAGAGAGAAGAGTGGCGAGCGAACCCCACAGGACGATGACAAGAAGAAGGATGGTGTAAGTATTTATGACACTATCCATATACAGGGTTGATTTAAATTAGCTAGCGACACTCCGCAGACGTGATGGGTTTCCATATCTAAACTTGAAAAACTCAAACTCAAAGCATTTATGTCAACAAACCAATTACAGGCACTTTTGAATTGTCAAGAGGTCGGTCAGTCAGAAAGCTGAAGCTAGTTGTCCATTCCAAAGGGTGGTAGGTACCTGTGGAGAAGAACGGGCAAGAAACTCCACGGACGCTCTTTAAATAATAAAATTGTTACAAATATATTGGTTACATTATTCTTGTCGTGATTATACATGTGAGAACGATGTAGAAAGTCGTGCATGTTAAAAGCGTCCGTACTAAAAAAAAGATTTAAAAAAAAATCAGAAATTAAAATAAAGTAACCCGTGGCGGCTAAGAGATGTCCAGTCCCTACTGACGGCGCCCGTTCACGAATATGAAGTATGGATCAGCACCATTCAGCTCAACCATTTTAAAGGGTAACAAAAGATAAATTGATTTGATGGTTATTTTTTTGTGGGGCCATCAACCGCCGTTAGTGGAGTCACTTGAAATGTCAGTGTGAAACATTTTTTTTTTTATTATTACATTATTTTATCTCAATTTAGACGGAAGAGGAGAGGAACGAAGCCCGCAAAGAACTGATGGAAATAGTTCGTCTCATCAAGTCTAGACAGCGGGACAGGGAGAATAAAGCTGGTGAGTGGGAAATGTCTTCTATGTGTTTGCTTTTAATATAGCCATTTCTTTCGATTTTTTAGTAAGTGTCATCATCATCTGCCTAGCCTTTTCCCAACTATGTTGGGGTCGGCCTAAAGTCTAACCGGATGCAGCTGAATACCAGTATTTTACATGGAGCGACTGTCTATCTGACCTCCACAACCCAGTTACTGTGTAATACGATACCCCTTGGTAAGACTGGTTGTCAGACTTTCGGGCTCCTGACTACCCGTAACGGCTATCAAAGATCAAAGAATGACAGCCGGGACCAACGGCTTAACGTGCTTTCCGAGGCACGGAGGGGTCTTGGTATGTAAAGATGGTCACCCATCCACAGACCAACCGTGGCAAGCGTAGCTTAACCTGATCGATCGACCTGTGCGGCTGTTATTATTTAGCCACGGGCCCCTCATTTTTTTTATTTTTTAGTAAGTGTAATACTAATAATACAGGGTACCTACTCATTTCGAAAAAAAAGACTATTTTTAAAGCCAGAGTGGCAGTTATCGTATTTTTTTTAAGAACATTCACAGTCTGATCTCAGTCTCAATCTGTAAAAAATACCTCTATTACCCTACATTTTGACAAGTTTTTGACATTGCTTGTCGCTGAGATGAGATTGTGACTAGATTTTAAACGCTTTTAATTATGGGAATAGGCCTTCTGATGTTTTAGCTTCAAGATGATAATTTATTTATTTTTTTATTTATTGAAACCACAATTATAACATCTTTACAGAATCATCCAAGGCGATGTTACAAGTCACCATATATCTATTCCTTTACAAAAATAAAATAAAATAAAATCACCTGTCATGTATGCAAAATTGCAACAACGTTATAACGCTGTTGCAACCACGCCCACATGGCTTGAATAAATTATTGAAAATGGTCTGTTATTATAATATCAGACCCTTCTCAATGATTAATTGTACCTTATTAATAAATTTCAGCAGGTTTTTCCCAAATACAAAGTTGATACGACAGAAAGGCTTTCCTTTAAACTGCTTATACTAGGTACCATTTTCAAGCTCTGTACCAAATATCATTTAAATTGAAACAGTAGTTTAGTCGCAAATGACTTTTTAAGTTTTTGGCCCGTTTGAACATGATGTATTTTTCTTAACAGCTGATTATGTCTATAGGCATAGGTCATGCACCTTAAAACGATAAATCTACGATACGTTGTTGCCGCTCTTACGCAAGTCATAAGCAAATACGTCCTACAAAAGAAAGTGACAATCCCATTAGCAAAACATCACGCGCGTAAAAGAAATAGAAATAGGTCAGTGTGTTGCTATTGCATCTTTGGTCCTTGCGAGGGGGGCCTCTAAAAACTAAAAAACTTGGTTTTTCAGTGCGCCAACGCTATCCTTCCGGGACGTACGTTACGTAACACGGAAGTCCTGTGCCGCTATTGTTTTGTCGAACTCGTGCGCTGACAATTGTGATTTTGTTTTGTTATTGTGAATAGGACACTTCTTTCTTTTTTTTTATTGTGACAAGACACGTAACTTGCTATTATAATTATTTAGTGTTAGTGTTTTTTTTGTGATTTACTGTTTTTTATTGTGATAGGACACGTAATTAAACTTTGGTTGTGTGTGTGTGTATACCTAATTAAAGTGTTCAACAATGCCTCGTCTAACTTACACGGCGTCAGAATACACTGACATGATTTTAATTTACGGTGAATGCCGTGGAAACGCAGCATTAGCTCTGCGAACATACAGAGAAAGGTATGGTGACAGCCGCAATTGCCCTAGGAACGCCCGCACCATACAGTTGGCAGTACAAAGATTACGGGACAATTAACGTGTAGTGCCGCAACAGGAGGGAGTGCCACCGCGGCAAATACCCGCTGCATGGGACGAACGAATATTAGATCATTTTTCCCGCTACCCGACAACGAGTCTGCACAGAGCCGCCCGGCAGTTTAGATGTTGCCATAGAACCATCCACAAGGTTCTAAAACGTAACAAACGCAAACCTTATAAATATCGGAAGGTGCAAGCTTTGTTATCGAGAGACTTACCGATCAGGAACAGTTACTGCCAGTGGCTATTAAATAAAACATCCGAAGACCGCCATTTCTTAACAAATGTAATATGGACCGATGAGTGTACTTTTACTCGGAACGGCATCTGGAATCGGCAAAACCTCCGGTACTGGAGTTTGGGAAATCCACACGTGTTTCGAGAATCTGAACACCAGTACAGATTTTCTCTCAATGTGTGGGCTGGTATCCATAATAATAATATTATCGGCCCTGTTTTTATTGACGGCACCCTTACAGCGGCGAAATTTTTAGATTTATTAAGTGGTCCTGTGGCCGAGTACACTGACCAACTACCTTTAGCCGTTCATCGCAAGTTGTGGTACCAGCTGGACGGTGCGCCTCCACATTCTGTGATGGCTTCCAGGGAGCGGCTCACAGAAATGTTTGGGCAGCAATGGATCGGTCGATTCGGACCTGTTCGGTGGCCACCACGATCTCCGGACCTCACTCCCATGGATTTCTTTTTGTGGGGATACATTAAGGGTGAAGTGTATGCCTCCGAGGTAAATACAATTGTTGAACTAAAAAACAGGATTATTTTAGCATTTCACAAATTAAAGTGCTTAGCGACGGACAGTGATTTAATTAGAAAACTAAATAACAATATTCTCCGTCGGTATAATTTGTGCATTAATGTGAATGGAGGACACATAGAGAATTTAAAAATTTAGTGTTTTTGTTGTCGGCGTACTTCAAAATTATCTAACATAACAGCCAGCGCGAGCGGAGGCCTAAGCCGCCGCCCGCGCCACCGCCGGCCGCCCGCTTCGACACGAAACACATGCCGCGCCCCGGCGCGCGTGCGACGACGTTGCCACTTTGTAAGGTCAGTCGCCAGGTCCAAGTTTCTATGAAATTTGGGTTTTTCCTTTATTTACAAAGGGTGGTTGCGTTTTACTCTGATTTGTAAGCTATTTAGTTTGTTTGAAAAAAAAAAATTCTCAATTTTGGAGCTTTTTATTTTTATACCTTATCGAATTAATACTAAACACGTATAGTATACGTAGTGTAATTTAATGCCCCTCTGTCGTATCAACTCTGTATATCCTTCGATACTGTAGTAATGTTAAGAATACATGCGGCTCGTGACATTAAAATCGGTTTAGCTGTTTTTGTGCAAGATTGTGAAATAATCTCAAGTTCGATTCTTGGATAAACTAAGAATTTTTTTTTATCTGCCTAGCCTTTTCCCAACTATGTTGGGGTCGGCTTCCAGTCCCCCCCAACTAAATCAAATTGTACACATGCCTACGCACTTTGTAGGAGACAGTGCTACTCTGATCGATGTGATATGTACAGATGCACGGTATCGGGACGTTGTTGTGGACCACATTGAGGAACTAGGTCATCACTCGTTCGTAACATGTGAAATCATTTTTAAAAAAGAGAAACCGTTGCGTAAAAAGATAACTTATCGTCCCTTTAGAGACATATCAGCTGATGACTTCCGGAGAGATTTGGAGGCAATTCCGTGGAACTCAATCTGCGAACTGCAGGACGTAAATGACATGGTGAATTCCTTCAATTCGCATGTCGTTGCGCTTTTCGATGCCCATGCACCTTTCAAAACTAGAATTTTCAGAAAGCAACCTACACCTTGGATAACTGACATTATACATTTAATGTTTAAATTGAGAAACGATGCCCGCTATCGTTATCGTCAAACCAAACTGGAAGCACACAAACACTATTACTTAGACCTTAAGCACCAAGCAATAGTTGGTTTATTCAATGAAAAAAAGGCGTTCTTTACCAAGTATATAAATGACAATATTAACGACTCTAAATCATTATGGCACAATATAAAAAAGCATGTGCTTCCAGTGAGTAAGGACGACGATGTGCTTCTAGAGGAACTTAACGACCCCGACGGGATAAACTCAGCGTTCCTAGATGTTCCGGGCTACCCTAACGTGAACACTTGCCAACAATCCTTCTTTGACACCAACCGGTACGGGGGCGGGGCCGCAAAATTCACTATGGTGCCAACCGACCCGAAGACAGTTTTAAATATTTTAAAAAACATATCAACAAATGCGCAGGGGATTGATGGGATATCAATGGAAATGTTGAGTCTCACACTCCCGCAGTCGTTAACTGCTATTACTGAGATAGTAAATATATCCATTTCTTCGAGTGTATTCCCTGATCTGTGGCGAAATGCAATTGTGCGGCCGATTCCAAAAAATAGTAACCCACAAAGTTACAAAGATCTTCGCCCCATAAGCATATTGCCATGTTTGTCCAAGGTGTTGGAGAGAGTGGTGTATCTGCAGGCTTCCGATTTTCTCGAAACACATGGTGTATTACCTGACCTTCAGTCAGGTTTTAGAAAAGGACGCGGAACTACAACTGCCTTGGCAGACGTCTTGGGAAATATCCTTGAAGCGCGGGACCGTGGTGAGGGATCTATTCTTGTACTGCTCGACTATTCCAGGGCATTTGACTCAATTAATATTTCTCTTCTGTTGTCCAAATTGTCGTATTACGGTTTTGATACTCAAGCAACAACATGGTTTAAGAGTTACCTAACGGGCAGGTCGCAGAGGGTTGAGATACGCATGCAAGATGGTTCCTCGGTATCTTCCTCCCCACAACTAATAACAAGGGGGGTTCCTCAGGGATCGCTACTCGGCCCGCTTCTCTACATACTTTATAGTGCCGACATAACTACGTACATTAAGAATTGCAAATATCATATCGTCGACCGTAGGTTCAATTGAGGTAAGGGACATTGGGTATCTTGTCCCTTACCTCAATTGAACCTACGGTCGACGATATATACGCGGATGACACTCAATTGTATTACTCGTTTAACGCCAGTGACACAGCATCCGCCGTAAGTATCCTAAATGAAGAACTCGATAGAATCGCTTCGTGGTCTATGGGCAATTCACTAGTACTGAACCCTAAAAAATCTAAGTTTATGGTCATGGGGAGCAGAAATCAAATTAAAAACATTCTATCTGTGAAACCAGATGTAAAAATCATGAGAGAAAGTATACACAGAGTAGAAGTCGCGCGTAACCTAGGTCTAATTATCGACCCGGAACTTCGTTTTGAGGAGCATGTTAATGACGTAGTAAAAAACTTTTTATAGACTAAAGGTTCTGTACAGAGTGAGGGACTTCCTTAGTGTAACGCTGAGGAAGAGATTGGTGGATAGCCTAGTACTATCTAAACTGAATTACTGCGACGCTGTATACGGCCCGTGTCTCCTCTCCCGTACTGAACGTCTAATACAGCGGGTACAAAATGCGTGTGCTCGTTATTGCTTTGGCATACCCCGTAGGCATCATATCACACCGTATTTAAATGAACACAATATATTAAAAATGGCTGCACGACGGAAACTACATTTAGCCGTTTTAATGTTCGGTATCATACAAACACACAAACTAGAATACCTGTTTAAAAAAATAAGCTGGAGATGCGAACACTACAGCTACTCTGCTCGTTCCACGTCCAACCCCATCTCGATGCCTCGACATAAGACCACAGCCTTCAGAGGATGCTTCAAGTATGCCGCTTCTCGCTGCTGGAATGATTTGCCACCTCCCATAAGATCCCTGAAAACAAAACAAAATTTTAAATTACATTTGAAAAAAAATCTATTGGAAAAACAAAAATATGACCAGCAAATATTTTATAAATAGATAAGTACTCACATAAGGGTTATCATCTATGAACAAAGTAGGTATATCAATATCCAAGCGGCTCGAAGCGGCATAGATGCGTCCCATCGTCCGGCATCATGCCGATAACGATCTAAGTATACGTAAGTAATATAGTAGCGGTAGTAGTAATGTAGTTTAGAATGAACACCTCACGTCTTGATCAAGCGTTGGTTTGAGACGCAAGCGCAAGTTAGTTGTCCAGGGTCGGTATAATTATCGTTTGGCGGTAGTAACTCACTACGCTAACGCGCCACGTGACCTCACTGAACTCGTGAGCCGCGCGCGCGCTGCCACACCCCACACCGTACCGTACGAGCCGCACGGCACGATATCTCGCAGTAAGTCGTCACTCTCATAGCCGCACTAAGGAAATGCAACTGCAAAAATGTATTGGGAGCGCGCGCGCAGGCGACAGCGACGCGGAGGTGAGGGTGGGAGCGAGACAAAACACAGAATTTCCCTCTTTAATAAATACTTTGGGTACAAATCTTTATAGGAACGCACGGTGATGCCTGCGGATAAATTGAATTTTATGTTATTCAATTTCATATAATTGTTGGTTATAAGTAGTTGCTTTAATTTATGAGTACTGTTTGTTTTATGAGTACTGTTTGTTTTATTTTATTTTGTTACCTGTTAAGTACGAATCATTTGATCTCACTTGGTTTCCGTACGTCCTTTTCGGGTAACCACTGAAAATCAGCGCTGTGCCCTTATAGCACAGCATCATGCTGAGTGGAAGCCTTCTTGTCACAGTCATGACGTGCAGCCGTCGACTATCTCTGCTTTGTGCTCATGTATAAAGATATATATATTTTTTTTGTTTCGATATATATGATGTCATTAGAATTAATCATCTTTTTGTTTGCACGTGTTTCTGTGACAAATAAACCTATTTTTCTTTCTTTCATTATCTATAAAAATGGCAAAAAAATCACATTTGTTGTATAGGAGCTCCCCTTAAATACACACATCAAAAGTGTCTAGGGATCAAGCATTTTTATGCGGATTTCTTGAGATTGAGATGTGGCTTTGTAATAAATTTATGATTTTATAAATTTATATGGATCCTTTTTGGTGCATTACATAATTTGAATCAGGAACTGTGAATCAAATTCGAGTAAAAGATGAAAATCAGCTGTCAATATTTTCCCTATAAAAACATACAACGCATTGAAGACATTATTAGTGCTACTGTTTCCCTACTACTGATTAAAACCAACGTTATTATGGAGCGGCGACGTCATTTAAGCAGGGAAGAAATGCTCAGAGCCGTGGGAATGATAGAAGCTGGTTCCCGGCAACGTACTGTGGCTTTAGCTCTGAATACAAGTCAGAGTGTTATCAGTCGACTTTGGACACGTTACCGAAGCACTGGTACCGTGGCTGAGCGCCATGGAGGACGGTATCGCTGCACCACACGGAGACAAGACCGATACATTCAAATCTTAACTCGAAGAGCTCCAACAATATGCGAACTGTCTACCTGGCCCTCTGTCAGTCTGTACTTACCTACTGCATCTCCTCATGGGGCGGAGCAGCCAAAACTCACCTCATAGAACTGGAGAGAGCTCAAAGACTTATCCTAAAAGTCAGCCTTTTTAAACCTCGACTGTTTTCTACGACAGATCTGTACCAACAAGCTGAAGTTTTAACGGTTAGACAATTATATGTTCTCGCTATTATACTTAGGCAACATGCCTCCTTGAACTACAATAGTTTTAACCCAGTCCTAGAGAGTAGGCGTTTTCACCAAGTATGTCAAACTAGACCAGCTAGGACGAGTTTCAGCAGATACTTCTTCTTTTTTCTAGGGCCACGTCTGTATAATATTGCGAACAAGCTGCTTACAATTTACCCACTAACAAAAATTGAATGCAGGCGGAAGGTCTCAAAATGGCTCCTGTCACTTACCTATGACGATACGGAGAAACTGTTTTACAGTTACAGAGAAGTATAACATACATGCACTACACACACACACACACCCAAAGCATCACATACACAACTCGTATATCACACCCACAGACATACCCTCTCACCACTAAACCACTACACACACAATAAACAACAATTTAATCACAAACTTGCCAAAACACCGCTTTTTTTTTATATTCTTTTCTCATTTATTAATTTTGCTTTTATATTGTTTCATTAGCTGTAAGCGTTCCCTGCTACTGTTATTTACGTCCTTAGCAAAGCTCTCTATAATATTATTCGAGATAAGGAGACCAGGAGACCCGTAGCACAGGTTTTACTTAGTATGGGCTCCTGTCTCCCATCTTCAAACTTTTATGATATGTAAGCTTGTACTTTTGAAATTTGTGGGAGAAAATAAATAAATTTTTATTATTATTATTATTATTAAAAATAACCGCCATGATGTTAGCCGTGAGGCTTCATCACTCTTCAGGGAACTTAATTAGCGACCAAACAGTCAGAAACCGCTTGCATGAAGTGAACCTTCATTCCCGAAGACCGCTACGGGTACCACCTATAGCAATGCACAATCGTAGGATTCGATATCAATGGGCGCTTGAACACAGAAATTGGGCAGAAGAACAATGGCGTTTCGTGTGCTTTTCTGATGAGTCTCGTTTTGGTATGAGACCGGATACAAGACGTATACGACACTGGAGAACCCCTGGACGCCAACAGCGATTAAAATCCTGCCAGGAAGTCCATCCTTATAGTGGTGGAACCATCATGGTATGGGCGGGTATTTGGATCGGCGGAAGAACTGAGTTGATTTGGATCAGAGGCAACCTCAACGCTCAAATTTATGCTGAGACGATTGTATCAGACGTCATCGTTCCTCTACAAGTGCAAATCGGTCCCTTATTTCAGTTAATGCATGATAAAGCACGACCGCACACCGCAAGAGTTGTAAGACAGACTCTCGCCGCAGCTAACATCAATGTCCTGCCCTGGCCTGCTCAGTCGCCAGACTTGAACCCGATTGAGCATGCATGGGATATGCTACAGAGAAGAGCTCTGCCGAATATGGAGGGTATCCAGTCGCAAGAAGACCTTTTTTTGTTGTTGCAACGAACATGGGCGGCCATTCCACAGCGTGATTTGGATGAACTCATTTTGAGTATGCCAAACCGATGTTCTTGTGTTGTTAGTGTTCGCGGTAGAAACACGGATTATTAATTGTTTAAGTTACCCAATAAAATTTTAGAGAAAACTGTTATTTCAGTCTTTTTTTCGAACTTTTGTGTTAGTGGTTCAAATGTCAAAAATCCCTTTATTAGGAAAATGGCAAATTTCTTTATTAATGCAAAGGTGACTTGGTTTATCGTTACTGTGACAAACGAAAACACTTTATTTGATGAATCCTTAAAGAAAATTTTAATTAATATCAATCAGGAGAAAAGTTATTGCAAAAATATATGTTGATCCCTAGACACTTTTGATGTGTGTATTTGTTTTATTTTAATTTAATTATTTATTTTTAATTAAATATTGTGTGAATATTTCACGTGTCTGCCTGTTGCCGTTATCGAGTAAAAAAATCACGTTTGTTGTGTGTTTATTTTATTCTGTTTTTCAGTATTTGTTATAATTTTTGTTATAGCGGCAACAGAAATACATCATCTTGAAAATTTCAACTGTCTAACTATCCCGGTTCATGAAATACAGTCTGGTGACAGACAGACAGACAGACGGACGGACAGCGGGGTCTTAGTAATAGGATCCCGTTTTACCCTTTGTGTACGGAAGCCTAAAAACTAGTTAACAATTAGACATTGCATTGTCTCCAGTTCAAGCCAAAAAGAAGCGAGGCTCATCTCTCTCGGATAGTTCCGACTCTGAGCACGGGAAGAGACGGCGCCGGTCTTCTGACAGAGATCGGAGGAGGAGGAGCAGCTCCAGGTTAGTAGTTGATACTTCCACCTCCTTATTAACCCTTCGTATGAACGTGGATCCACGCGAGACCGAATGCCTTTTTAATTGTTTCTGTAATTACGGCATTTAACCGGCTTATAAACGCGGAGTAAAGTTACAAATAGCGGGGTAGTTTTGTAACACGCGACATCGTGGCAGGCCCAGACGGAGATGGCGGGATGAGCTGGACTCCTTCAACAAGAACTAGTTCGCAGCTTTGAACAGAGAGAAGTGGAAAGAGAGTGGGGAGGCCTTTGCCCTGCAGTGGGACATCACAGGCTAATAATCTAATATATAAAATTCTCGTGTCAGTGTTAGTTACCATACTCCTCCGAAACGGCTGGACCGATTTGTATTACATTTTGTGTGCATATCGGGTAGGTCTGAGAATCGGCTACTATCTATTTTTTTTTTTTGCAAAACGTCGTTTGCGGGGTCAGCCAGTAATATATTAATAGTAAACATGAAATAAATAAATATTTATTATTATTATTATTATTCTAGTAATAATATAAAAAAATATCAGTAGCAATAGCTTTAATTTTGACAGTACAACAACATTCATTGCGTTATTTACGTTGTTGAGCAAACAAATTGTTCGAACATAATTATGAAGCAATGGAATAGCAATATTTATCAAAATGATTCAGATTGTATTTGAAAGTGTGTTACGCAATTAGGATATATGGTATTCACAAGAATTGCCATACATTATTCGAGGTTTAAGTTTGTCATAACTTTACTCCTCATTTATTAATACGGGGGTAATTGTTAACAGACCAATTTAGTTTAGTTTCTGAACAACAGAATCGGGGCCTACGATTCTGTTGTTCACAAACTAGACTACCTAAATTTAAGTTCAGTGCATCTTTTTCTTTCTATTTCATTATGAAAAGGACAGACGATAAATATTAGTTTAGTCCTGTCAAATTAGTCAGCGTCTGACGTAAATTGACGTATTTTTAGTAGCCAATTTTTTAATCACGTCTAAACTTGTTTATGGATTATTTAATTTGACAGGACTAAACTAATATTTATCATTTGTCCTTTTCATATTGAAATAGAAAGAAAAAGATGCACTGTGCTTAAATTTAGGTTAGTTTGTGAACAACAGAATCGGGGCCATAGTCAGCCTTTAATTTTCCTACTGAAAAGAATAGGCAATGTTTCTTTGACAGCATTACATAGGGGAACGCGGTATAACAAAATGAAAACTGAATTGAAGTGCAATACGAATGATTACTGTGCCTAACGCCTGCGCCAAATAGTTGGCGTTTATTTTAGCAGTAATGCCAGGCAAGTGTGGCTGACATTGCTGGACACAAGCCTCCTCTATATGAGAGGGGGTGGGCTGTAATCCACCACGCGGGGTCGATCCCTTACCGGGACAATTAATGTTAGAAGCAAATCGTTAAAACTATACTGTCATCTCATTATTATTTTACTTTCCATCGCTGTCGAAAGCACAGTGATGTTTATTCTCATTACAATAAGGTTGCTATTAGTTTGCTGCCACTGACAAGGCTATAAAAATCACAGTGAGCTTTATTCTCGATACAATAAGGGTGATGTTGGGATGCTACACTGTCAGAGGAAAAATAATAAATGGACTGTACAGTTCGATCGTTTCGTGCATGTGTACGCATCCGTTAAGGTGATTGCGCAGTGGTTACCGCGAAATTCAATTTTTTTTTGCAATTTGCAGGTCTGTTATAGGTTGTATCTTGATCAAAATTTGATTCGCGACTATAACAGGTACGCATCTAAAAAATTATAATCATTAGAATCATTAGTACATCTTCCTAACTTAGATTTGTACCACAAGAAGAAATCTCTCATGGAAAATTGTTTGTGGTACAAATCACACTTAGGAAGATGTATTAATGATTCTAATTATTATAATTCTGTAAATACGTACCTGTTATAGTCGCGAATCAAATTTTGATCAAGATACAACCTGACACTGACCTGCAAATTGCAAAAAACGTAAGAAAATTTGAATTTCGCGGTCTACCACTTCCCATTCACCTTAAGAACGAACGGATCTGATAGGTCTGTTGACTCTCAATATAATATTTATGATATTGTTTTCTGTTTGTTTCACTCCACTACAAGAAAATGCTTAGTACACTTTCCTAATACTACTATTTTCCTCCCAGAGGGCGGCACTCAAGCTCAGAGCGTCGCACGCGCCGGCGTCTCTCGCGCAGCCCGCGCCGTGACCGCCGAGATCGCAGACGTTCCTCATCCTCCCGTTAATGTGTCTTATTAAACATTAAAATAGGTTCTATTATGAAAATTATTATTCATTAATTTAGTCATTAAATGTTTTTGGAGAAATATTTTTGTTAAATCAAATGCTTCTTCAAAAAGGTATTTTCTATAATATTAAGAGACAAAGGTATTATGAAGTTTTAATGTCATCATAATTGAGAAAAAGGGATGTTGCTATAATCTTGTATAGCTGTCTCACTCACTGAGAAAATTATTGCATAAATACTTCATATTACCTCAAGGTCATAAATTGTGTTATATTTAAGTTTTCAGACACAGTTTTCCGAACTTTTGTGGTTAAAACTTACACAAGTATACTTGCTTACTTGCAAAACGCTTGTGCAAGATTTAAGTGCATGAATGCAGTAAACTATGAGTAAGATGAAATTAAGAAGACAAACGCGTTGATGTCTTTCTATGAAATTGTCAAAACTTTCAGTACATACCTATACTTACTGAAAGTTTCGGATGGATTTTGAAAAGAAGGAAATGCTGCATTATCGGTCAAGTCTAATAACGACGGTAGGGTAACAGCACCAGCAGGCTTAGCATGACGCTTTCTATTTCTACGAAGAATAGACATAGCTATTTCTATACAAAGTGACATTTCGTTTCTCTATTTTTGACATCGCACCGTAGAAATCTTTCTACAATCTGTCATTTTGTCTTTCGTTTCTAACGATCTTTGTCTAGGTCTTTTTATAAGTAGACTATTTCAAAAGAAAGTTTTCTATCCCAACTGTCAAAATGACTCTGACGACTGACAGTTGTAAGGAGATTTTACACTTTTTAAACGACGGCAACAAAGTATATACGGTTATCTACAAAATCATGATTTTAGACTGTGACTGTGATAATTAATAGAAGAACAAAGCTATGTTCTTCTATTTTACATCATTTACATAATAGGGCATTACCAAGGAAGTGGTTAAGGCCAGTATTACTACAATATTTATTTGTTCCAAAATACGGTTCTTCGACACAGAGCAATTGTTGTAGTTGTCTTTATATACGTGACTTATTATCAGTAAAAAAAAAACGAATAAAAATCCTATGACAAAACAAAGAGTCGAATTATGTAAAGGAGTATGTATTTCTTAAAAAGTGCAGTTGACTCTTTCTACTTTGCTGCCGTCGTACTGTCTATACGGAACGTCATCTTTGTCTACTCTTCCGTCGACAAAACGGTGCTCATGCTACGCCTGCAGTTTAGATAATCCAAGATTCACTGATCGCACTTTGTTTTTTACTAAGTTAGCATTTTGTAAGGATACGGACCTTGTATGCTTGAGTAAATAAGGTTCATATTGGTAGAAAACGCTAACTTTATTTAGCAAAATCAAAGGACTTGGAAGGGCCTTTGAACTTTGCCCTTAAAGTATGAAACATGATTGATGCTTTTGCTCTACTTGAAACCGCCTGTCTTATAATAATAATAATAATATTCCACAACTATCACACAACGCCATCTAGTCCCAAGCTAAGCAGAGCTTGTGTTATGGGTACTAGACAACTGATAAACATACTTATATATTTCTAAATACATAAATATTATAGATAAATTACACCCCGACACAGAACAAATGATCGTGCTCATTACACAAACATTTGTCCTGGGTGGGAATCGAACCCACGACCTCCGGCATAGCAGTCAGGGTCACTAACCACTAGACCAACAGGCCTGACAGGATAATATAACTTAAAATAAAATAATAGTATCGTTTTGTATGAGATGGAAACTAGAGTATAATTATTGTCTTATTAGTGTTTTTTTTTTAACAACTTGTACTATACGTGGCCTTTAAGAAGGAAGAGTGTTAGACAGAAACTGTCCCACATGCGTAAGTGACAGAGACGACGCTCCATAAAGCCGAAGTTTTTCCTAAACGTAATTTATATACATAACGGCCGCGTATTGATTGTATTGTGCTACAAAGTTACCTACCTTACCTGTCTACAGTGTTTTTATCTCACGAAGCGACGCGCGCTTTACTTGTGGTTACCAAGGGTACAAACACGCTGTGAACGTGTGTGTAAGCGCAGGACCTCTTGGTACCGCCCGAGACACTGGTGAAATTGGAAATGTGTGTGCATGTGTCTGTTATGTGCTGGTGCTTCTCGTCTTCACACACACATTCACAGCGTTTTTATACATTTGTTTACCACACGCAAAGCGCGCGTCGCTTCATGAAACAATAATACTATACCTGAATCGCGTTGATAAAAAAAAATGTAACGCAGGGCCGAGTTTTTAATCGTAACTTATTATTACATAATATTAACTTGCTAACTATTATCTTAGAATAAATATTTTAGTTAATGCTGTACAACCGTCATATTTAATGCTCAGATAAAAGTTATTTGACGATTAAAAAAAACATTCTGGCACTTGTCCCAGCGCTTGATTAGCGAGAAATGAGCAGAGCTAACAACTAATAAAAACGAGTTTTTCGAACGGGCTGTGGTGCCCTCTCCGTGCATCTCTATGTCTCTTTCTATTAGATACTAGTGAGTGTGTGCGTACGAGTATAACGTAAGAAACTTAGTTCCTAACATCCTGCTCCGACAGCACACGTTTTTTTGTTCGACTGAGTTCTCTCCGGTGATGTAAACAGCGATCAACTATTAATACAGGGAAATTTTTAAACAGTGCGCAGACTGTATCCATGAATTCAGCACACATGATTGTAAAGCAGAAAGTTTTAATCGATTACCAAAAAAAAAATCCGCTGTGTCATAGAGAAGTGCACTTACGTGGTCAAAATGAATGGCAGAGCTATTTTTAATAACCCACCAAAAATTTCAACGCATGGTTGTACAAACGAGACTGAATTCACGGTTACTGTTTGCGCACTGGCTAATAATGTATCCTGTATAAAAAGTATTTATTTGCTGATACGGGACCTACAAACCTTTGTATGTTTCTTGAGCGAGAAAATAGTCGATAGCTAGTCGGTTCCTTGTTAGTGGTAGACATGTGTCTAAATGCATTTCTTTTGACGATGAAATTATAAAATAAATCATTTTACATTATATTGGTGATGACTTGCTCGAGTTTACTTGGGTTTTACTTGCACAAGTATACTTGCGCATCAGACTCGTTTTAATTCGCGGTATAAGAACCAGATGAACGTATCTACAAAAAAACTTTTTAGATTTTTTTGTAGATACGTTCATCTGGTTCTTATACCGCGAATTGTTCTTTCGATTTTCTAAGAATACGTGTGTTTTCAGACTTGCAAAAGTATTATTTGCACTTCATACTAGCAAAATTATAATAAAGTAACATAAGTCATTGACGTGTTTATTGTTTTTTTTTCCTTCTAATTAATCAGTTATTTATTTACATTAATTTAGTAATGGTTTCAAATTATTATGTATTACATAAGCGTGTGCTATATTATCAAATTATAATGTTTTTTTCAGTTAAAACTTTTATTATTGACCTAAAATGTTTTTTTTTTCGTAATGGATAAAGATCCCCTGTTATTTAAAGATCTGCAGTGCTATTTTGTAAAAATTTCACCGTGAAAACTAAGGTGAAGTGAGCTGTCATTCCACCTGATGTAAGGGATTGCCTCCATTGATAGTTCACTTCACGCTCACTTCACCTATGTTATCACGGTGAGATTTATACAGAATGGATAGGCTGTTCGCCCTGATATTTTGACGCTGACTGTACCACATGATATAATTATTATAGCTACAATATCACCAATTCACCATCATTCTCCCGCTCATATTTCAGTTTACTTGGGGTGCGCACAACATGTTTTCTTTCTGCTCTCTATTATTCGTCATCTTGGTAGTCATTCATCATCATCATCTGCCTAGCCTTGCCCCAACTAAGTTGGCGTCGACTTCCAGTCTAACCGAATGCAGCTGAATACCAGTGTTTTACATGGAACGACTGCCTATCTGACCTCCACAACCCACTTACTGGGTAATACGATACCCCTTGGTGAGACTGGTTGTCAGACTTTCTGGCTTCTGACTACCCGTAACGACTGTCGAAGATCCACGAATGACAGCCGGGACCAACGGCTTTTTTTTTTTTTTTTTTTTTTTGTGGATGGGAAATCATCCAATGACCCCTCCCGCTCTGGGTGGAGCAGAAGGGAGTGTCAGACTCTTACTGACTAAAACCCACCCGTGTTCCTTCCTTAGCCCTTTGTGTTCCGGGGTAGCGGTAACCCTTTCGGACAATCCCGCTGCCCCGGCAGGCTTCGGCCCTTTCGGGCCCCTTCCTTGCTGCTGACATCTCTTTGAGGCGCGCGTGGAACACGTACGCGCCGTCCGGCACGGGCCTGGTCCTGATCGGACGGAGAGTTACCCATTACTCTCCGCCCGCAGGCCCGCGCCTACGGTGGCCGGGAGTCGTCTCGCGGCTCCCGACGCCCGGGGCGTCTCCCGCGGCGGCTGGGACGTGAGGCCCTCTCCCTCAGCCGTCCCGCCACCTCCTTCGCTAGCATGACTGCTTCGCAGAAGGAGGTGACTGCCTCCCACTCCCTCTCGCCCCGGACCATGGCTTGAACCAGGGCCGGGCGCGAGAGGTCGCCGCCGCTGCCGATCGCCTCTGCGAGGACACGGCGGTGCTCCGCCCAATTGGGGCATACCGCCACCGTATGCTCCACCGTGTCCTCCGGGCGACCCTCGCAGTGGTGACACCCGGGCGTATCCTCCCGCCCGATAATGTGCAGGTACCTCCCGAAACACCCGTGTCCGGTGAGGACCTGCGTCAGGCGGTAGGTGAGGGCGCCGTGGCGCCTCTCTAGCCACTCCTCAAAGAGGGGTCTTACCGCCGCTATCGCGGCGTGCCCTGCGCTGGGTTGCGACAGTCGCTCTTTCCATGCCGCCATGAGATCGCGCCGGAGGTCGGTCCGCTCCGCTGCGATTTGCCGCGGAAGCGGAGTTTCCCCCCGGCGGGACCAACGGCTTAACGTGCTTTCCGAGGCACGGAGGGATCTCGGTATGTAAAGATGGTCACCCATCCACAGACCAACCGCGGCAAGCGTAGCTTAACCTGATCGATCGACCTGTGCGGCTGTTATCATTTTAGCCACGGGCCCCTCCATCTTGGTAGTCATTATAACTACAATATAATACATTGTATATTTTATATTGCGACATCATTTTAATAGATTATCTTGATACTAAAAACTTCCGCAAAACTTACTTTTGATATCCATCATACCTGGTTAGTATGACAGTGGACTTAGGCTGTTTTATCCTAAAAGATCATTAGCTATATCCCTCTGGCTTAAAAGGACTTGCTGTGTGTTTCCACGGTGCATTTATTTATAACTTACAGTGTTAATAGAGTCTATTTTAGGTCTCATTGCATTATAATTATCACAAAAATATTTTCTAATAATGTGTTTAAGGAATGTTAACAATAGTCAGAAGAATTGCCCTGTACCTTTATGTAATAGTGATAACTGAGTTTATGTCAATAAAATTGTATTTCTCCATTTTTGTGTGTTTTATTACTTACTTAGTTACTTATGTCCCCAAGTAAAATTAAGTCCTCCTGACCGAATTTCGGCCATGGCACAACACAGGTGCACTCTTATACTCCGATGGGGCAGCAATCCGACACGACCGGAGAGAGATCAGGCGCAGGACCCGTGCTTTCCAAGGCATGGGGTATTACACCACAAGTCATGTCTCCGAGTACCTTTATAACAGCATCGAAGTGTGGTTAGACCACACTTTGAACATCATCGGATCGGATGATACAAATTAGCAAATGGCTTGGACGAGAACCTGCTTGATTTAAGCACCAAGATCGCTATAAGCTCATGAGTTTTGGGTCACCACGCTTCCTCAAGGCAGATTAGCGATTTATATATCCTGGTTTTCTAACGTTTGTTTTTCCTCAACATATGTCCAAGATGACTAAGGATCAGTTTACATCGAACGGAAAAATAGCGAGTGCTCGAGCACTTTTTAAATTTCACTGATTAAGTTACTGTAATAATATTGACTTATAAAATTCGATGCAGACATTAAGCGTTTACTTGCGCATGCTCGAGGGTGCGCGAGCATCAAGTCGCGGATATCCGCGAGCCCTCCCGAGTGTCCTTAAGGCCGTGCGAGCACACCCGAACCAGGCAATCTTTAAGACCGGTATCCACCAAAGCGGAGAGGAGATGTGCTGCGAAACTGGCAGGTTATTTCCACCAAAGCGGAGAGGAGATATGAGCTGTGCGTAGCGGAGATGTGTGATGGGAATAAGGCCCGGACTCCACCAAAGCGGAGATGTGCGGAGCGGAGCGGAGGCGTGCAGGAATCGCCCAATCACAATGGTTGAAATCCTCATCGCGTCACTCGTCTCGTTTGTTATTGGACGTTTCATTATACATTCCTACACGTCTCCGCTCCGCTCCGCACATCTCCGCTTTGGTGGAGTCCGGGCCTAACTCTTTCGGATGTGCGAGGCGCGGGGAAAGGGGCGCGCGAGCGCGGGCGCCTCCGGCCGTCCAGCCGCCCGACTACACACATCTCCGCTCTGCCGCACCGCTTGCTCGCTGGCGGCACAAAATTCTATAGAAAAATGATACATCTCCTCTCCTTTCCGCTTGATCCATTTCCACCGAAGCTACGCGGAGAGGAGCTGTGGAAATAACGAAATCTGATTGGTTATTCAAAACACTTCTCGTCTCCTCTCCATCTCCGCTTTGGTGGATACCGGGCCTTAGATCCTCCGCGGTGCGTCCATGTCCGAAGCGCACTTTTACCCTTGGTGTAGATGAGCGGCCAGGAGAATACCCGAACATACACGAGGACTTTCCCGCTTAGTGGAAATAAATATGAATTTGAAAAGTAACATTTATATTAGCCCTCGTGCTAGAGAGGGCAGGTGCTCTGACAACTGGGCCATCACGACAATAATAAATCTGTTTTGCATTTGCAGCTTTAGGTATTTATTCTAACAAATAAAAATGGACAGTTGGATATTATGCGTCAAACTAACCAAAATCAAGGATTACAATTTTGATCAGCTAAGGCTTTATAAATGGGCAGCTGGATTATCTGAAAGGGTTACCGCTGCCCCGGAACACAAAGGGCTAAGGAAGGAACACGGGTGGGTTTTAGTCAGTAAGATTCTGACACTCCCTCGAATCCTGCTCCACCCTGAGCGGGAGGGGTTTGCATTTGATGATTTCCCATACACAAAAAAAAAAGACTTTCTAAGTATATGAGCTTGTAGTGCTCAAATACATGAGCAGCACGTTGCCAACTTACGGCAGAGGCAACTGCATCGTCGACACTCGTGGCTTCTTCCGTTCGTGTCGATGGTACTCTTCTTCGATATTTTATAGATATTGTTTGAGCCCAATAGGTGACCACGTTGATTGTAGCATGAGTGGAGGTGAACAAGCACTTAGGGCACTCCAGCAAGTGGGGCATGGTCGTGGGCGGCAGAGCACTTTGGGCCCTATCTCACTAGGATACACTGCCAAAAATATAGGTAGGCATGGTTAGTTGCGCATCCGATTGGACGGCTGGTAACAACCTACCCATCATAAAGCTGTACATAAAGTGTTAAAAAATTAACCCGTAAAACTAGGTGCTTTAGACCATCGAACTGAACAACTTTCATTATGGGACCAAATCTGAAATCAGGAAAAAAAAAATTTGCTGTACCTATTCATACATTTTGTTCAAGTAGGTAGGTATTGAAGTTTTGTATTAAACAGCTGATCTTTTTCGTGATTTCAATAGTGAAAGTTGTTCAGTTCGATGGTCTAAAGCACCTATTTTTTAAAACATTATATATTTCGCTGGCAGGGCAACCATGGTTGCACCACCATGGTGTCCCAGTGAGGCCTAAGCCTTAGAGACACCTGCCCCTAAAAGCCAATTTAAAGCTTAGTTTATAAAATCATTATAACTACGGATGTATAAGTACATAGGCCAGCACATCAAGCTATCCCAATCTGTCAAAAATTTCTTTGATATATTTTCAACTATATTATAAACTAGCGGTCCGTCCTGGCTTCGCACGGGTGGACATTAATTTTTTAAACATTTTATTTTTTTCTTGCAATTAAAAAAGTCTATATTAATCAGTGATAATGTAGCATTCAAATGGTGACAGAATTTTTTAAATCGGTTCAGTACTTTTTGAGTCAATTCGTTACAAACATACATACAAACATTATTCCTCTTTATATTATTAGTATAGATGATAAATGATTTTATTATTTCTGTAAGTAGGTTTGTAAATGAATAAGGTTCATATTCAATTGGGAAAATTTGACAGATTGGAGTAGCTTGATGTTCTCCCATAGGTAGGTACTTGTCAGTATGGGACTGCACCACAGGCTAGTTTATCCTGTTTACTACATAACGACTAGGACATGACGGCATCAACATAATAGGACGGTACCTATCGGTGTTCAGGTAGTAAATACCGCATACCAACGGAAACAACAAATAGTTACCTAAGTGTATCCCGGATAAATATTATAAAATGGATAAATAAACAATGAGTTCATGATAAGCTTATCTTTAAGTGCTTGACCAATATAAATACGTAATGGCGTAAAGTACAAAAGAATACTTCTTCTAATATATAAAATTCTCGTGTCACAGTGTTAGTTACCATACTCCTCCGAAACGGCTGGACCGATTTGTATGAAATTTTGTGTGCATATCGGGTAGGTCTGAGAATCGGCTACTATCTATTTTTTTTTTTTTGCAAAACGACGTTTACGGGGTCAGCTAGTAAGTATTATAAATGTGAGTTTGTGAAGATGTTTGTTACTCAATTCTGCGTAAACCGTTGAACGGATTTGGATGAAATTTGGCACACAGATAGTTTATAATCAGGATTAACAATAGGATACTTTTTATACCGTATTATTCCACGGGATCGAAACTAACGCGGGTGAAACCGCGGGGCGCTGCTAATACTCACTACATTTAAAAATAATAAAGAACTAGCTGACCGCAGACTTCGTACTGCCTCAATCGATAAATAAAAGACCTAAACTTTTGTATAAATTAATTTTAAAACAAACAAAACGAATCCGTATTTAATAAAAAAAAACATTTTTTGAATGAAGCATGAAGTGTTATTTATTATTATTTTGCAACAAAGTTCAAATTGACTCTACATTTTATTTAGAAAACGTTTGTATGGGAAATAGAAAAGGGCTGTTTTTAGGGTTTTCCCGGGAATTATTCGATTTTTTGTCACCTTTTAAACCTTCCTTAGACCTCTACGAACATATCAAGACCAAGATAAGATAAATCCGTTCAGCCGTTCTCGAGTTTTAGCGAGCCTAACGAACAGCAATTCATTTTTATATATATTGATATTAAGTAGGTATGAGGTAAGTACCTGCCTATTCTAAGACAAAAATGAGTACCTAGTTATTTTGCACAAATAATAAAATTGTCGTAAGCTACAGAGAGCTACAAGGGCATTTCTCCTCGCGAAGAAATTTGTAAAAATCCTATTACATAAACCACGTCAAGCTATGCTTGCGATATTTTTTTCCGAAATTCTAATTATGTACAAATTAGCTTATGTTCAAGGCTTCTGCTTATAAATACTCCTGAATGATTTATTTCGCAGAACTATTATTAAAGTATGTATAATTTTAACCGAATTCAAAAAAATTAAGACCGTTACAAAAAAAATTCTTAATTATTCCATCGCCAACCCGTCTTGAGCAAGCGTGGTGATCCATTATCGTTGTTGTTTTGTTTAAAACTTCACTATAAGTTATGTTTAAGTTAAGATAAGTTTTAAACAAAACAACAACTCTGAAATTTGGATATAGATAGAGATTCTGACATGCATAGTTTGTAGCATGCAACCTTTTCTAGTAATTATAAGATGGCATACCTACAATAAAATTATGAGATAAACGCCAGTACCTACGAATTTTGAAGGCAGAAAAAAAGTCAGCATAACAAGCTGACAAGCGCATATCATCATATTAAAATGTAAAACGATTTCATTATTTAAATAATTAAGTATCCACCGTGTTTAATTTTGTTCCAAACAAATATTTCCTTGATCCGACCCGGTAGTTTCATTGATACGGACGAGGAGTCCTTATAGTACTATATTAGGTACAAGTCTGCCTTAGACCCACATATGGCACAGAGGTTGGGAAACAGGTGTCATAGGTACCTACTAAGTTTGTATGTGTTTTTTATTTATTTTTTATTTATTTTAAAGGTACACCAACGACCTATTCACTAGAAAATTACATAATAATAAATAACATATGCATTGAGTTATGGTAAATTAGTCACTTACAGGCGTACACAGCACTTACATAAAAATAGCTTCTTAATTATACGTATTAACAAGTGTTTTTACTCGTAGTGAGGAAACAAAGAACATCGAAATTAGAATCAAAAATTAAAATCAAAATTAACATTACAATCAGAATTAAAACATTAAGATCAAAATTAACAAATAAACAGTAAACCCGATAAACAAAATTCATAACGGTAGAATGCGATAACCAGTGCAATAAGAGAACATTCCAAAAATGGCAGGAATATGTGGCAAAAAAAAAAAACAATAGTAAAGAGTTTATGAAATTATGATTCGTCTCTAATAGTTAAAAGTTTTCTGCGAAATTGGGAAAATGAGTCTGTAAATATATAAATATTGTTGCAGATATTTATTTTATTATAACTAGCCATTAATCGATTCAAGGGGGCATTACGACCAAGGTTGGTTCTTGATGAGGATGGCACAAAGGTATTTATTTTGCGTAGAGATCTAGTTACGGTACGCCTAGGCACAGTTATATTAATTTCTGATAATAACTCAGGTACATCTGCCAGGTTATGGATGATTTTGTATAACAAAAGCTGATCAGTAGTGCTTCTACGCTGTTCAAGAGATAACATATTGAAGTGATCAAGCCTTTGGGAATAATTGGCGTCATGAGGGCAACTAAGGCACCTAAAGCGTAAGTACCTGGTGAAGGCCCTCTGTATACGCTCTATCCTGTTAATGTGGACACGATATATGGGATTCCAAACTGGAGATGCATAGTCCAGTATGCTTCTGACAAGGGTGTAGTAAAGCACTTTTAGTGTCGATGTGGACCGAAATTCCGAACAAGTCCTCCTCACAAAACCCGAAATCTTCGACGCTTTGGCTACAATCGCGTCAATATGATTGATGAAAGTTAGCTTGCTGTCGAGATGGACACCTAAATCACGGATGGTATCAACCTTTTGCAGAGGTTCTCCATCCAACACATAAGATGATGATCGCACTTGTTTGTTTCGCGTAAAAGTCATGTGATAGCATTTACTTGCATTGAGAGTGTTTGTTGTGTTTGCTAACAGAGGAACACTGTTGCTGGATAAAAAGCCCAACCTTTTATTATTTGTTTATTTGGATCTCCAACAGAGGCTACACAAAATTACATGCAAGTTTATAATATGAACGGGGACAGATACTAGTCTGCACTTCCAATTTAGGACAACACATCATTGGCCCCGATTCTGTTGTTCACAAACTAAACTAAATTTAAGTTCAGTGCATCTTTTTCTTTCTATTTCATTAAGAAAAGGACAGAAGTTAAATATTAGTTTAGTCCTGTAAAATTAGTCAGCGCTTGACGTAAATTGACGTAGTTTTAGAAGCCATATTTTTAATAATGTCTAAACTTGTCTATGGATTATCTAATTTGACAGGACTAAACTAATATTTATCTTCTGTCCTTTTCACAATGAAATATAAAGAAAAAGATGCACTGAACTTAAATTTAGTTTAGTGTGTGAACAACAGAATCGGGGCCAATCCATAGACAAGTTAGACGAGATTAAAAAATTGGCTACTAAAAATACGTCAATTTACGTCAGGCGCTGACTAATTTGACAGGACTAAACTAATATTAATCTTCTGTCCTTTTCATATTGAAATAGAAAGAAAAAGATGCACTGTATTTAAATTTATTTTAGTTTGTGAACAACAGAATCGGGGCCATGATCTAATAATCTAGGTATTTATTTGCTGTATACCTAGTTACAGCAAGTTTGACAAAGCGGAAATATTAAAATAAATCAAACCATCATTATCATCATCATTTCAGCCGAAAGACGGCCACTGCTGGGCTTAGGCCTCCCCCAAGCATCGCCACTGACCGGTTCTGTGCTTCCCGCATCCAGCAGACTGCGGCCTTCACATGGACGTCGGTCCACCTTCCGGTACGCGGTCGCCACTCCAGAACCTTTCGGCCCCATCGGTCATCTGTTCTGCGAGCAATGCCCGCTGCCAATTCTTCGGGCTATGACAGTTACCTTGGCTCTCCTTCGGATCTCTTCATTTTAATCAAAACATACAACACGAAAATCTATCCTAATATGTACCTATATAAAATTCAAAGTCCTGACTGACTGATATATCAACGTACAGCCTAAACCGCTGGTCCTAGAGACATGAAATGTGGAGGGTGTATTCTTTGTGAAGAGTAAGTATTCACTAAGAATTAAGCGTTATTCGAAATTCCACCTCTAAGAGGGTGAATGGGGGGAGGGTGAAATTTCACGCGGACGAAGTAGCGGGCAGAAGTTAGTCATAGAATTTAGAGGAAACAAAATGAAATATAAAACAAATTCTATATCATTATTAGGGTGACAAGTTGGCTAGAGAGGCGCCACGGCGCCCTCACCTACCGCCTGACGCAGGTCCTCACCGGACACGGGTGTTTCGGGAGGTTCCTGCACATTATCGGGCGGGAGGATACGCCCGGGTGTCACCACTGCGAGGGTCGCCCGGAGGACACGGTGGAGCATACGGTGGCGGTATGCCCCAATTGGGCGGAGCACCGCCGTGTTCTCGCAGAGGCGATCGGCGGCGGCGGCGACCTCTCGCGCCCGGCCCTGGTTCAAGCCATGGTCCGGGGCGAGAGGGAGTGGGAGGCAGTCACCTCCTTCTGCGAAGCAGTCATGCTAGCGAAGGAGGTGGCGGGACGGCTGAGGGAGAGGGCCTCACGTCCCAGCCGCCGCGGGAGACGCCCCGGGCGTCGGGAGCCGCGAGACGACTCCCGGCCACCGTAGGCGCGGGCCTGCGGGCGGAGAGTAATGGGTAACTCTCCGTCCGATCAGGACCAGGCCCGTGCCGGACGGCGCGTACGTGTTCCACGCGCGCCTCAAAGAGATGTCAGCATAAGGAAGGGGCCCGAAAGGGCCGAAGCCTGCCGGGGCAGCGGGATTGTCCGAAAGGGTTACCGCTGCCCCGGAACACAAAGGGCTAAGGAAGGAACACGGGTGGGTTTTAGTCAGTAAGAGTCTGACACTCCCTTCTGCTCCACCCAGAGCGGGAGGGGTCATTGGATGATTTCCCATCCACAAAAAAAAAAAAAAAAAAAAAAGGGTGACAAGTTAGCCCTACCACCTTGCTCACTTTCTAGTACTTTTTCCCACGGGCCCACGGCACGGACTTATTTTCTCTTCAAGAAGATTATTTACCTGTTATGATTCGAATTTCGGAGTAGTTACAAACACCATCACGCTTAACTACCCTTATTTAACAAATAAGCTGACTTCGTCAAAGTAAATTATGACATATATCGGCACTTATCAGCTAGTTAGCGCTAACCCCATTATTATGATCAGCTGGGGGTGATAGCTAACTAGTCCAACAGAGGTAGCCAACCCTCTTGTTAAAGGGGTACTCCCGGAATTAGGCTCTCCCTCCCTCAGTCGATAATTGACGTGACCTTCGATTTTTCCATATCAGGTCGCGTTTTCAAATTCAAGGACAGTTTGGTTTTTTTTTGTTGTCCTAAAGTTTCTCTACTGAATAATATGTATGCTACAAAACTTACAAAGTACAGTTGAGTGCAAAAGTATGATGAATATTCATGAATGAACTTTATGAAGCCTCGTTTTTTTAAGAATTCAAAGTATATATTTTTGTTGAAACTGCTAAAGCGCACGCTGTAAAATAAGTAATGTATTTATCCATACTAATATTATAAATTCGAAAGTATCTACTTTTTCACGCCTAAGGCTGCGGTTTCATTGAAGCGGAGCAGGGCGGAGCGGAGCGGAGACGTACAGTAATCGACCAATCACAATGGTTGAAATCCTCATAGCGTCACTCGTCTCGTCTGTGATTGGACGATTCCTGCACGTCTCCGCTCCGCTCCGCCCAGCTCCGCTTCAGTGGAACCGCAGCCTAAACCACTGAACAGATTTCGATAAAATTTGGCAAGGAGCTAGATGGAAGCCTCGGGAAGGACATGATAGGCTTTTGTCCTGGTGACACGTTCCCGTGGGATAACTTCCGACGTCCACGCAGGCGAAGCTGCGGGCAGAAGCTAGTTTAAAATAATACAGTATATTTACCTGCACACTCAACGACCTAAAAGTTTATAAATATAACTAACTATTGTATTACAATATTTAACATGTTAATTTATATTATCAACAAAAAAATAACAAAATTAAATCCTAACTTAATAAAACAAAAAAAAACTAAAATATAGCGTCGAAAAAAAATTTCTTCGCAAAAAAAATTCATCCGCATCGCTGTCGACTGGTAAAGTACCCAAGAGACTGGCGGCATTACCACGTTGAATAGCAATGCTTAGCCTCTGGCCAAGGTAAAAGCCAGCCCTTGGGTCATGGGAAGTGTTTTGAAATTTCCTTAAAAAGAACATGAGCATTCGGACCCCACGGCCCGAGGGTTTCAACCCCAAACGGCTTGAAAATATAACTTCCGCTAAGGTTATTATATTTTCGCCGCTTGAGGTTTTCCGCAACCGCAGCAGCAGCGCCAGCACAGCATTCCGAGCCAGGAAGATGGCGCAAGAGTATCGACACACGTTGCGTCCCACACTAAAGGCCTACCCAACTTCCATGGAAATAAAGACATACCGTCCGGTCTCTTCCCATCATCGCGTGCCAAGCCATTGGGTTCTAATACAGCTGGAACGCCGACGGTGACAAGAGCTCGTCGGATGATGTCATTAAAAAAGAATTAATTTTGGAAGATTGCGGTTAAAAAAAAAAAAAAACTAACTATTAAATATACTTTTATTGACCAAATCTACTGGAAATTATCCTCTTCAATTGCATCATAACATTCCCATCTAAAATACCCACCCTATTAAAATGTGTCCGTAAGTACACATAATATTCTAATATTATAATATTTATTTTCAATTTCCGTAAACCCAGCGTGCATTGATGGCATTGATCCGAAGATGATGTCATAATGCACAAATTGTAACTAACCTAACCTAACTTATTATAATGTTGTCGACGCAACGCCAGCCTCCGTCATCGCCCGTATCGTTTACATTACAATGCACATTAAAATACTCGCCGTGACACTGATACATATCAAAATAACGACTAAACCTTGCAATAACAAAAATAGTTTTAATATCAAACGTGTTAGACCAAAACTTGCGAATATACTCCCAAAACAACATTTTAAACTTCGAAAACTTTACAGCGACGCTTTCAGAGACCACTGACGTTAGCCGCGCATCCAACGCGTGTCGGGTAGGCGTGCAGGCGACGCGCCGCGCGCACGCCCGCCGATGTACCTCGTGACATAGTTTAGATGCAGCGCGCGTGCTTCAAAGCGGAAGTATAATGCCATTATCGATTTGCTTATGACAGAAAATGCGTTGAATGGACAAGGTTCTGGCGGGGGTGCGCGGGGCGGGGGGTAGTGCCGCGGGCGTGCGGAGCGGAGCGTCAGTGCGCCGGAGGCAGCGGGCTGCGCCGTACGTGTCCACGCAGCCCGCTAATCGAAAAATTCCGAGTGTTGTGCAAATGCTTGTGTTTTTATGGCGGTCACATTACTACGAGTGTTGGTGCTGGGTGTGATCGCGGCGGCCGCCGACGGTTTGTTATTTATCTGTGTCGATTGTGATGGTTGTTGTAGCGTCCACGTGTTTTCGGCCGGGAGCGAGCCGCTGTTTACGGCGCGGCTGGCGCATGCGCTCGGCTTGTTTGCGTCGCCTATGGCGGGTCAAACACCGGCCTAACTTACAGCCTACTCGTATCTACATGTTTTTGGTCCGTCAAGTAAGTCTAGATATAGATCTCGAGATGTGGCCACCAATAAACAGGCAAGGCAAGGTAATCGATACAACTTGTTTTCTCACGATATCATACTTGTTTTAGCGAATATCAGCCGAGTTTACTGTTACTCGAATGTGTACGGTTTAGGCCTCCTTTATTTCTTTACAACCTCTCAAAGCGACGTCTTACTTTAGAATCCCATTCACTTTTATTGCTCTTGAGAGTTTCCAACAAGTTTGGTGTTATGTTTACTAAAGAACAATAGTATAGTAACTTAATACTTATTGCTGCGTGGCCTACTTATTGGAATTCGCGTAGGAATCACGTTGCTTTCCAATTTTCTCACTTCGAACTCAAGGACAGGTCTATTGGTGTCCGTTTCTCAGTCTCTGGGTCAGCAACATATAAACATGAATAAGTTATGTGCACCTTGATAATAACGTCCTTTTGTTTGTCTAAGTTTTTGTGTCTCTTTTCCTCCTACTTCCTTCACATTCTGCATCTTGTTCTTTATTTATTACACCTCTAGCCGTGTTGATTCTTAACGACTCTTATAAACATTCTTGTAGCTTGTCATGATGTCCAAACGTATAATTTCCTGTTGAGCACGCTGACGTCAATGCCCTTAATAAGGTACATTGTTTTCATAACCGTCCTACCGAGAACACATGCAAATTAATTATAATTAAAAACTCCAGTGTCGTCCATGTTGTTAGATACAGTTGTTTTATGTTCAAATTATTACGGGACTATTGGTTGCATCTTTCTTATTTAATTTTCATGAATCTTTTACAGAATTTCCAAAAGCGTCTATTGAGAAACCCTTCCCATTTTTGCCTGACTTCATTAGTGTAGCAACATTGGAAATTAAACTACTTTAATAAGTTAGGTGTAATAACAGCCAAATGTATGTTCCCAAAGTAGGTACCCTATTACAGTTTCTTAAATAACTCATCCTTCCAACCATCCCCCTTTTTTAATCACTTAGTTGTTCTTACGACTCTCATGGGGAGGTATAAAGCAGTCGCAACTTTTACTAGAAACGACATGCATCGGAAAACATAGACCGTATACGGACATGCATGCCTTCCATTAAAACCTTGGAAAGTTGGATTCTTTTTTCTTTGCTTCATATTTTTCGATGTCTTCAAATTCATTTACTACTATTTAATTTGTTTTATATTCCAAGTCTCCAGATTCAAGCCTCAATGTATCCTTTCTCACGTTCTAAGCCTTTATTTAATTAGATCTTGCCCTTTGGACAATGTCAGAGGACAATTCATTGACCCTATGGTCAGTCCACTTGGTCTTAACTGCTGTAAAGTCAATTTGTAGCCGAAACTACGGAGATAATTACAGATAGTAGGTAAAGTTTTAGAACTCCATCTGGATTTCCAACAGTCTTGCTTTCCGGCACAACTTTGTTTAGAACTAAATTAAGAGCTTAGTGAGATATTTCGTTAGCAACTTGGCAAGAAATTTAGAGCGATTTGTTTTTCGAAACATTATTAACTTAATAACGTCTTTAAAACATTGATATATATGTTACACTAGATTAGCAATTACCTCACCAAGGCGTTGCCACTAGTCTGATGGCCACAGCCATCAGCGTAGCTAACGTCAGTTCAGTGCTCTGTGTGACGCCAACCGAAGTCAACCGAGTGACATGCGACAAAAAATATCGCGAAAGAGTGCGATTCAAGATCACAAAAACATAATAAATTAACCGGAATTACTTTCCACACGTAAATTAATTGTCTCTGTGTTTATATCAACGTAAAAACGCAATAAAATGTAGAATTTTGTAAATTAGGTTCAGTGTTACCACTAAAAACTTAGTTTTAGTTTCCCACATTAGTGGGAGTTTTTAATTTATGGAATAAGTGATTTTAAATATTTTTTAATAATAAAAACGTAGCAGGGTGCCTAAAAATGCAGCACGCCGTGAAAAATGGGTGGAAATAATCCGATTGCTGAGAAAAGAGACTGACTGGCTACCTACTAAATCATTCAATTTCATTAATAATAAAGAAAAAATATTTAAAAAGAAAATGTCTTAGTTATTTTCATTATTTATAAACTTCTATAACACATCCAATAAGAAATACATAATTCAAATATTGAAAAAATAATTTAACTTAACCTAAAACGCTTTTTATGGCTTAAAATGTTGGGTAAAATTTCGCATGGGTAGGCAACCCCATCCCATCATTGCATGTTTATACTGCGGTCTTTGTCTAATCTAAGCGACGGTATTATTCTTACGACGTGTGTAAGTGAGACAGATATATGTTTACTTTTAAATGTTTAGTGGTTTCAAAGCTACGTCGTCGCGTTTATAAAGTGGCTACACTTTTTTGACACACTTTATTGAGGTTTGCTTCTCTAGTTATATAGCTCAATGCTTTAAAACTGAAATTATTTTTGCTAAAAGCGACGTCAAAGCAGGCAAACGAAATTATGGATAAAATAAGGCGCGCAAATTATGTCAAAGGATAATTGACGACTAATTATGAGATCGGAAATTACTACTTTAAGAAGAAAATGTACACAAAAATCTCGTCACATTAAACGGAAGTTAAAAATATGTTCGCTTTTTGACTCCTAAAAGTTAATTAATATTTTACACTGCAAACTAACTCACGTTTCTGCACTACAAGTTTTCATTGGGTTCGAAGGGTAGACTTCAATTTAATTATCAACAGAAAACAGAAACAGTATAATCCTATGAACTAATCTTGTAACTTCTTTAATGGCGTCCAACTGGGACTCTCGGCAAAGATCAAAAAAACAATTGTAGTCTTTGTTTAGTTACTGAAAAGTGTTCAAGAAGTTAAATTAGCTATATCAAGTAGTTCAATTAAATATTTAGTTTTTGAGTAAATAATCGCGGGTAGATTCCGGAGTCTTAATAATTTTCGTTTGAAACATTCGTGTATCTTACAAGCTGTGATTGAGTTGTTAACTAGAAAACTTATTTTTATCTAACTTATACACCTTCGTGTTAGTAATTGTATTGTATCAATATCTTTTTGTATTCGTGCCTCTAGATTTCTTCGTTTACGGATGATATACACATCAATCAAATGGAATCTTTTGATGGATATCCAGATTTTGAATAATTCAAATTTAAATTAAAATACCTTCATCAAAAAAACTGAAAATTTGATGACTACCCATCCTTTAAAAACTCATATCACAGGTTATTGAAATAGCAAAGAAAGTATCAGATGGCAATTAGCAACCGACATCGAAATTACTGAAACCAACAGGGTCTGACATTTCCAATACCGTTATCACAAATAACGTTGTCTAAAGATATCCTACAGATCACTATTGTGTGATACTGATAAGTATTATCTTTCCGTCTATCAATAAGTCTAGTCTGACAAAGCTTCACTTGTTGTTGACAATAGAACACTGTGGGTCGTATTAGACTATCAATGGCTTCTAATAGCGTGGTCTATTGACTGGGTGTCAAGGATGCCAATATTGAACTAGATATTGCAGTTAATAACGATAAAGAGAGTATAGATAGTGGAGGGATACAAGAGAACTGTGTTATTAAACCATGTAGGAAGATATTCTTTAGATAAGACATTTATCAATGGAGTGAAAACTAGGAACAAAGCCTACCTCGATGATTTTTTAGTGTTCTGCTGTGCGATTCTGTAACCATCTCACCGTGAACACTTAGGTGAAGTGAGCGTGGAGTGAGCCGTCAGTGTCATCTTGATGCTAGGGATTGATACTCTTGACAGCTCACTCTAAGCTCACTTCACCTAACTTTTCACGGTGAGATTTTTACAGAATCGATCGGCTGTTTTGATATTAACTATCAACCGACCAATATAAGGTTAATTAATAGCCTGCTTCGTTTCACGGAAAACGTTTATTTTAAGCGCGAGGACTATAATTATTTCAATAGTAGTTATATTTCAAGCTTTACTCCTTAGAGCGGTCCTGCACCAGTTACATCCAATCCGAATCCCAATCAAAGATCCGAATTGGGAATGTTCTAAATTCAAATGGATAGAGTTCGGATCTAGTGCGCAAACCACTCGTACAAATAGGACTATGGTCACTTCGGACCGGCATTTCTCGGATTCGGATCGGATGTAGTGCAAAACCGCTCTTACTCCAATAGTATTAAGGACTAATACATTAATTTAATCATCAGCCTTTTAATCAACTAATCAGTCTTCAGATTCAAGTTGTTTACAGGCTCTTCAAGTTCAACCAAAACCTTGCGACATCTGCTTCTCTACCTTCCGCATCCAGTCTACCTTTGTTGCTTTCATCCATCATGCTGTGCCGCTTTGCTGCTTCCACTGCTTACAACTAATCATACCTCAACAAAGAACTCCTTGAATATGTAATTGCATCAATATATTGTAAGCTGCAAAACAGAACGACCTTTAACCAAACATTCTCATTTATCTTAAACGCCAATAAATATGGATGAACAAGCAATAACGTGTGTGGTATCATTGTTTTCTCTCCAGCATTGATTCCCATTAATATTTATTGAATATTATGTCAAATAACATCTTAAGTGGTCACCTCTGCGACATTGTGATTGGTTGCTACTTAAAGTGTTATTACTAGTAATCCATTTTGAATGTAATGGGCTTGTTACAAAGAGTTTGGGTCTTTTAATGTTTTTATTTGATTCATGAATGGATTTATAAGTATCTATTAAAATAATAGTTTGAGTGAGATATTTGCTAACTTCAGCTTGGCTTTTTGGAAATTTACGCTCAAGAGAATGACTATGCAAAAGAGTTTACTTACTCATAACTTAGCGCCTAACTTTCGCAGTATTCATATTTGAGTAACTTTAAGTACTTACGTTAATATTCAATAATGAAAGTAAACTGCGATATTTAAGAAATGTTGAATGTTAGACTGCAGCATAGTCTATCATTATTTACCCCAGATTTGTCATATTAAAGATTGATTCATACTAAAGATTGGTTAGCTAAACTGACTCACAGATAATAGCTGCTTTAAAAGACTTGGACCTCATTGAAAAATATGAGTCGCAGAATGCCTAAACCCAATACAGACTCCCACAAATCACTGCAAATTGTTTTGTACTGAGTCAGCTGTTCAGACAACAACACTGAACCGGGTTAGGCACAAGGTCAGGATAATTGCGTAAATATCTGTTTATTATGTGATACACCAATTTGTGTCTAGTCGCTTGACTAGGTGTTAGGGACTGTGCACATTTGTACGAAGATAATCGGATGAATTCGTCTTATTGATACTGCGATTATATAGTTGCGGTGTGTAGATGAGGTCTATATTTAGCTAAGGCTCTGACTATCTATCTCTTAAATTTCCTTTCAATATAGAAAATTTTGGACTCCCTTTTTGGATCTCATGGCTTGGACAACATTTTCGTCCTCGATGACCTCCTGCAAAGTTCCGATCATCGGCAATATTTCCGTTGAAAAGAAGCACTCTTAAAAATTATTTGCATATAAAGCACATCATA
This sequence comes from Globia sparganii, assembly GCA_949316385.1. Lineage (NCBI taxonomy): Eukaryota > Metazoa > Arthropoda > Insecta > Lepidoptera > Noctuidae > Globia > Globia sparganii. Next base: position 22,291,858 of record OX438666.1, on the reverse strand, counting down.
TTCTATAGAACCATTAAAAGTGATTTATTTGAGAGCATACAACAATAAACTAGCAAATATTTCATCGTCCAATACACTGGTGACTCATAAAGTCTCACAGCGAGCAACTGAATACAGTCCTTAATAAGAAAATGACAAACCATTAAGTAAATAGCCTTTTTCTACGAACAATTTTGTATTGAGCTGGTTTCATATCGATTTGACCTACAGAGGGAGCTATTATTAGCAGCTTTGGTGTTTTTAGGTGGAGAAATTGTATTAACTTCAGAAATTTCTGTTACAGCTGATATTTTTTAAATACGCTACTGTAAGCAATTGTTTCTATCGTCTCGGAAATAATTTGTGTTCTTTTTTGTTAAGGGTAAGAAAAAACCAAGCCAAGAGGCAACTAAGCTTAAAGTAACTGAAACATTTGCATTACCCATCGCTGTAAGTCAAGCATGATGTAGTATATAATATGTGGTTAGCTAGCGACTTCTACGATTGATCACATTATTCTTACCTGAGCAACCGGCAGCAAGTTCGTCATGCTCCCTTAGATGTCACTGCTTGCGATAGCGTCGGGGGTCGGATTGCCTTCTTCCCTCAAATATGGCGAGGGAGGTAATGGCTGATCTTTGCATTATGCTCGTGAACGGGTGCTGCTTGTGGTGACTGGTCGTCTTGCTGACCATGGTTTTATTGTTGTTATCCATACTAATATTATAAAGAGGAAAGATTTGTATGTATGCTTGTAACGAATTGGCTCAAAAAGTACTGGACCGATTTTAAAAATTCTTTCACCATTTGAATGCTACATTATCACTGATTAATATAGGCTATTTTAATTGCAAGAAAAAATAAAATGTTTAAAAAATAAATATCCACCCGTGCGAAGCCGGGAGATGCCGCTAGTTGATGGTCCTAGTTTATCATTTTTTTATTTCAAGTGACAGCTATGTGAACTTCTAACCCAGCATTGCGAAAATATGTAAGCTATCACGCTCTTTTTATCTGGAGGCTTTTATTTAGATAGTGAGTTTTTGTTTACATCTTTAATTGTGACATGTCTTATTTTTTTGCATGAGTACATATAGTTTTAGTGTATTTGCTGGTATATTATTGGCGTGGCTAGCTGACATTATGGCAAATAATTTAATTTAATGTTCTGTATCTTGTAGTTATAAATATTTTGCATACCTAGTATCGTATCAAATCAAGTATTTTCTAACTGAACAGGTAACTTTGCTGCTGGGGAGTTTGTTACGCCACTTCTTCTCCTCGGCGAAAGCACTAGGAAGTGGTGAAGGGTGGGCGTTTTGGGGACTGTCTTTTGTAATTTTGACGTTCGAAAAGTGCTGATTCTCAGCCTAGTTTGATTAAATGAATTTTGATTTTGATATAATAATGAAAACAAAAATATGAAACAATGAAGTCTCTCTGATATTCAAAGATACTACAGTACCACAAACAGTTATTGTAGAGAAGAACCTGCAAATTAAAAAACAGTTTTAAATCCAAAGGCTCAAGAACAAGGGGCGATAAATATAATAACATAACAATCCCAAACACAAGCATGCAGAAACAATAACAAAACCACTTAACAGTTAGACAAAAACTGAAAGCCTATTTGCTAAAACACAGAAAATCAACGCATGGCTAGTATTAAAACGTGTATACAATTATAAAGCGATTAATCTTTAATGTTGTAAGTTGAATCGTTGATCGCAACCAGAGGCCTCGCACCGTTTTTACAATAGCAAAAAATTGTGAACCAAGGTTGTGAGCGTCGAACGGGGCTTTAAAGAAAATGTTGGGCTGCCCAGATGTTTTAACGCTGAGACGTTCGAAGCTCTGGCAGAGATAACTGCTAAGCTTAGCACGCTTGATAATGAAAGCGGTGATAAAGTAGATATTGGTCCTGATTCGCTTCTAACTTCAATAACATTTGTAGCAAAGATTTTCCCCGCTTAGATAAATTATCATCTGTAATACCGAGAGGATTGCAACTAGGAAGCTTCGAAGATGTTTTAACAGGGCCTCTTGGGGTTGTCTTGAGAAACATGACGCACTGTTTGGTGACTAACACACCATCGCTACTTATTGGGTAATATTACTCTGCTTTTCATCAGACTGTACCCTATTATACCAGATATTTTCTGCAGATGATATTCTTCAATAATCCTATCTCCTTCATCAAAAGGCATATATACTCATATAACTTTACTTACGCGCACTTTACGCAAGCCTCAGGCGTTATTAAGTCAATTTGTGACCTTTTGTCTTTTCCATCCTTAATTTAAGGCTGTTAGGAATTCCCGAGAAATCTCTTACTTCATAAAAGCCCCAAATCAGAGGAAGAACTAATAATTTTAATTTATCGTTTGACTTACTGGATCTCTCTCTAGAGTTCTGTTTGATTTATGTTTCACAACAACTCAGAACCCAAAAATACGTCTCGTCGACAGAAATATATTACCACAAAGATATATTATTAGAACAACTGAAGACAAACATAAGGTTTACACCTAAAAATGCCAGTTGTTTCTTAAGAATACTAATTCCTAAATTGATGAGTTTTGGAAAACATGTTTTTTACAATACAAAAAACTGATTATAGAGTTAGATTTCGTAACTTCTCGACCTAATCGTTGATAAACACCAACTTAAAGATGTCACAACTTTAATCTTGCTGGTAGGCATTATGTAGAATTTAATATTATAAAAAACTACGATAATAAGAGAATTAGCTTACTAGCTTTAAAAGTTATTGCTAAATAAATATTAAGACAAGTATCTACAAGAGCCGCAAAACTACATTTTTTTTTTGCATTCTTCAAGCTTTTTAATAAAAAGGCACATAACAAGCACATTTTGTTACCATTTCCTCCAAAACTTATGTTGTAACCGTGCTGATTTAAAATAAGATGGCACTATGCCTACTTCCCGCCATCAAGATAAGTAGCAACTTGGATTATATCGGAAAAACGTCAGAAAATATTGAATGGTCAAACTTTGGGCCAATAATTTAACATAAATCAATCTATCCAATCCAATCAACCTTGGTGGATGTAGTGTACAAATATAGGCCATAGGCCTCTTCTAAATTACGTCATTACACGGGTCCTGTTTGATGAACTTAGAGTAGGTACCGCAGACAACTCAGTCATATTGTTTAGGTCTGCATCCCACGCTGCGTTAGCTGATTCGAGATCTCCAGTCAAGAGCTAGTCCACTTCATCGGTCATCGGTCCTACGACAGACAGTCCGCTACTTCCTGCTTTAAGAAACGTTATCCACCTATCTATATAAATATAAAATTCAAAGTCCTGACTGACATATATCAATGCACAGCCTAAACTGCTGGTCCTAGAGAAATATAAATGACTTTGGCAATAATATTCTCGCAAAACTTGACGTAATAAAACATTCTCAGGAATGTGCGCATGTGAAAGTGTAAGTTGAACGCGGTGGGTGTTTTGAAAAATGGATGCCATTTATCATTATTATACCTGGTATACCTACACCTAGATGCCAACATAGTTCAACATGAATGAAATTGGTAGAATAAGCTGGTATTGAAAATTGACAAATTATAACTGTAATTAATTATTAAAAAATTAAATAACTTTCACCAAATTATTTTAGGACGGGCAAAAGCGAAGAAAAAAATGTCCTTTGACAGAATTAGAAAGTCATTGAGATAAGCAAAGCGTGTGAAACCCATGGACTTATAATTTTATTTAACTTTTGGGCGAAATCTAGGATTATAAGTTAAACACAGGTTGTATCGGCTATCTAACAGCCCACCTAACTCTTAAAAGATAAAGAAAGAAAAGGTAAATGCTGTATAAAGGCGATAGGATGGCTACGCGCTAACTCAGAAACTACGCAGTTTAATTTGGAACTTTTGAATAGAAAGCCTTAGCCAATTTCAAGATAGAATTCCTAACAGGCATCAATTAGATAACTTACTGAATGCATGCAAGCATGATGTTCGAATGGCTCTTATATCTAAAGATTGTTAAGCAAGTTAAAGAAACATCTACAAAACAAAACACTGAAGATATAAGACGTGCGTTATTTTTGTCCAACTCAAAATATAATGAAGCTGTTTAGCATGACAATACTTCTACTACAGATTACAATGATTTTTCTAATATTACTACGTCGGTTACATAAACTTTATAGAAATCAAAGTGCCGTGTAGCGAGGGGCGCGGTGGCCGTGCGGGGTAGAGGGGGCGGCTGTGCGGGGAAGAGGGGGCACCGCGTGCGCCGAGCAAGGTCAGGGGCCCCGACGCGGGCGCAGCGCATACTACCACGATCCTTCATAGACACCGCCTGTCCACGCGTCTGTATTGACCAAATGTGGTGCTGCTGAGCCTTGCTCGAGTAAAGCGTGATGTACTACTATGTGGGCTGTGGAGTTAAGCTATGTTTTGGTTGGTCCTTGTAACCTGAAGGATATATGCACTTGACATAACTACCTACGTGCATGGATTTGGATCCTTGGTCTAAAACGGAAACTATCGAAATTTCGTTCGTCCGATTCGAGTCCGTCGTTGATAAATAAAATATATTCGTTTATTTACCTACTCAATAAAATGGAAGGAATCACTGAGGAAAAACTTGGAAGATTTAACACAATTAATTAGAATTCTATTGAAAAACTGCGCAGTATAGGTACCAATTGGCGGGATCTGCTAATTAGTTTGCTAAAATAATACGTTAAAACGCAAATAAATGCGTCATAACATGATTAGCTAATGTCCTTGGAATAGCGAGACGGAACCTTATGTTAGACGATACCTTTTTCATAGACAAAGGAAGTCTGAGAACAAAACCCAAGTTTTCTAAAGACCCTGTATTTAATGTAAGCCTTAAATTTTCAACTAAAGGGCGTTTAGGGCTTAACAGGATTCTGGAGACTGCTGGGTTTGTAACAAACTAAGATCTTGGAGCAAAGGAAATAAATGTCTTAGGTCCTGCTTGGATCTAGCTTCGTAGACTTGAGCTTTTTTCATGAACTGTTAAGAGGATACGTTTTTGAGATCTTAAATGTCTTCTCACATACTTGAAGAACTGGGAAAAACTGCAAAAATAATTTTTCAATTCCGACCGGTACTTCCAGAGGTTAGCGCGTTCAAACAAACTCTTCAGCTTTATTATTAGTATATATAGATATAGCTACATTTATTTTTTTTAAGTTTAAAACAAAAGGAGAGAAAAATCATAACTTAGATACAAGTAATAAGACATGCTCGATTTTGTGGAACTCCTGACACCCAAACTAGGACATGTCCTCTCAGATGTCAGCGTTCTTCCCCGCTGTGTACATTGTGAATCCTAACTTATTGTTTCAAAATTGGCTAGCTTAAATTAAAACGCTATACAAAAGTTACATTACTGCTAATTCTTTCGATCAATTCCATGTAAAAATAGAATCGTTACGACCATTTAGAAACCAGCTGCTCTCAAACACTGGTTCCACAACGTCTCGGCAGTTGCTAAAAAAAATGACGAAAAAAACACATCGTATGATGAAGCCAAAACGTTGAAGTCTAATTAATATTTGCAAACAAGTCGAGATGTGTTTTTTCAGAGTGTCAGAATTCGGAAGTTTGTTGCTTGTTCAGTTTAGATTGAGATACGACGAGATACGGAACTAGTTTAAAAAGACGAGATGTTGATGTTGGCGTTTGCTGCTAGAGGTCATGGTATAGTGGACGTGTGTTACGCTTGTGGAAGATGTAATTAGCAATTGACAGTGTTTTGTTTGTAACTATATCAGGAAAATTCTCCTTTAGCTATCGAAGATTACATTGAGAAAGCGTTGTTGCTCATGTTGTGTAAGGTCGTAGAAAACGTCTTTTTATACAACTTCTTTATTTTGACGACTTCCTAGTTTGGTTTGTACTTGCTTTGTCAAAATAGATAGCAGTGTTTTCACTTATCAGCTTTTTTACCGACTTCACAAAAAGGAGGAGGTACTATGTTCGGATGTTTGTATGTTTTTTTTTTTTTTTTTTGTATGTTTGTTCATCGAATACTCCGCCAATTGTCGACGGATTTTCAAAATTATTTTTTTGTTCGAAAGTAGATAGTTCTGAGGTGGTCCCATTGTCACCAAGTTAGGATCTGATGATGGGATCTTAGAGAAATTGAGGGCAACCCTCAAATTTTACAGGCTCACTTATTGTTTTTCACATATTTTATGAAGTATCTTGTGTATTTGCGTATGGTTGTCACCATCTCAGGTAGCTGAGCTGATGATGGAAGGTACAACTCCTTAACAGTAAGAAGTTACTCGAACAGACAAGGACAGTTTTAGTAAATTGTTTTGATGTTTGATAGGGCATTTGCCACATTTGGTCTCATGATCATCAAGTCATGACCTGATGCTGCAGTCAGGATAGTCTGCAGAGTACCTAACTCCTCGACAACTAACAGCAGATATATCGTGTTTAGGCTCATTGAAAAGGGCTCGATGTGTGGATAAACGTACTGTTAATGAGAAACACCGAAGTACCTACACAGAGACTTGATGCTGATGCCAGGAGCATCAGAAAAAGTACAAACCTTGAAATTACAGCACCGTAGTCGTGTTTGGGCTCATTTTAAACAGGATTAAATTTTAAGTTCAATGCAATGTTGACATAAGTCTGGCCTGATGCTGCCAGGATTATCAGCGGGATCCTAGAGAAATCGAAGGAACTCTTCAAATATTATAGGCACACCTATAGCGATTCGGGTATTATTTATACTACAAGTAAAACTGATGATGAAGACCACAGATGGCCACCGGGACTACTCAATAATAAGTATTTCACAGGTTGCGATTCGATTACTTTAATATGGTTGCTAAGCAATTTATGCTCGTCAGAATGCGAATGGTGAAATGGAGCTGATGGTGGAGTACCAGGAGAACTCCTCATCAATTAACGTCCCTGTATCGGGAAAAGTAATATTTTGTAAAAGGCGATGAGCTTGATGCATTATAAACAGTCCCACTAAAAAGCGAGAAATAAAAACTTTTTAACAAAAAAAAAACCGACTTCCATAAAAAACACTACAAAGTGAAAAATAACTTTGATTTCGGAAGTCGGTGGCAATAAACTAAAATACAGATCCAAAGACACCGACTTCCGAAATCAAAGTTATTTTTCACTTTGTAGTGTTTTTTATGGAAGTCGGTTTTTTTTTTGTTAAAACGTTTTTCTATACCTCCTATGATAATCTTTAGAAAGATTTGATCATCGAAATTTTCGCACCTGCCTAAATGATATGGATCGAAGCTAAAGCTAGTAAGTAGGGACAGGATTTTTTGTTTGAGTTTTTTATACTTACCTAATCAAATATTTATAAGTAGCCCGGTTCGAACCCACAACTGATCCCTCCTTGTAGTATCGAGTCATGACGCGTGACGCTAGCTCAATGGGCGTATCGTCCACAATTATGACGTCACGCAGAGCTATTTATATCTACTTTGTATAATATTAAATTATGTATAGGTCTGTTGTGTGCATTTTATTTTGGTTTTACCTAATGTTTTATTGTATGTCCTATTCTGTCCTGCTTAATCATTGTTATAGTGCGTTACGGCAACTTTTTTGGCTATTTATCTAGTAGGTACCTACAATTTACGTGGCCACACAGCTTGTTTGCCGTTCCCTACCTCAAAAGGAAAAAAAAAAACAGAACCTTTAAAGAATTACTTCGATGTCGGTCTGCCTGTCTGTCAAGACCCGTTTACTTAGGAACGTGTGGAGGCATCAAGTTGATATTAATACCAAATACGTAGGTCTGCAGTCCCTTAGATCTCTAAAAAAATCAAGCTTCTAAGTAATCGCAATAAAAAAATACGGCCATTTATGCGACACATTTTGATACTCGCAAATAAATCATAATTTTTTTACTATTTTTCATGTACAAAGTTAGGTTTGTTCTTGGAATAAATTCATCCAAACTACCCTTCATTGTCCGTGGTACGACACGCACTTGGCCGGTTTTTTATATTATTCTGTCCGTATTTATCTCAGAAAATATTATAGTAAATTAGTAAGCATGGCATCAAATACAGCATATCTAAAATCCATTTTGGCATGCTTTTTAATTAAAAAATAACGAACTCTTTCGTACCTATCTGAAAACGCTACTATAAATAAAAATGCTGAAAAATAAAACGCAACAGTTCCAATAAACTGCGCAATATTGAAAACATTTCACTTGTGCGAATTTCAAATGCAGAGGAAATGAATGCAATTGAAGCGAACCGGAGTCCGTCAGTGGGTCACTTGTACGTCGATAACAATGTCACTGTAACACGTACTTACATAAATAACTACATAACATCATACAAATATACTTTCATACATAAGGGACAGCAATGTTGTGTGCGCTCACCATTTTTTCGAGCATTTTTCAAGTTTGATTGCAATATGCAATATCAGAGGGGCAATTCTCGTAATTTTAAGAACGTTCACAGTCTGATCTCAGTCTAATCTGCCAAAAGATCCCTCTAATTTCCTTACATTTTGACAAGGTTTTGACATTTATTTGTCGCCGAGAATTGGTCTTCTGGTATCACACGACAACAGGGCCTCAAGTCTGCTATTACAATAGTGTCAGAATGGTCTATCACTGATTTCATAATTGTTGATTTTGACAAGTTTGGTAATCTAATAATATAATGGCGTCATTATGACTTTCCAATGGTCAACCACTGACACTCCATTGAAAGAAATGGCACAAAATGGTAATCCCGTACATAATGAGAAATGAATAAATGTAATGTTTATTGCTATTTACGACTTCTTACTACTTCAGTTTGCAAACACTAATACGTAATATGTAAAAATATATATTAAATGAAATCTAGCATAGTTTTTCTCAGACCATTGACCGACCAATGATCGACCATTATGAATTTAGCAGATTACGAACTTTTAGCAAAATGACAATGGGATCGTGTTGGGATGACGAATTTATAAAAATAGCAGACTTGGGCCCCTGGGCAATTTTGCAATATACACAATCATGTTATAATTCTACTTTTTTTTTTGAGGATGGGAAATCATCAAATGACCCCTCCCGCTCTGGGTGGAGCAGAAGGGAGTGTCAGACTCTTACTGACTAAAACCCACCCGTGTTCCTTCCTTAGCCCTTTGTGTTCCGGGGTAGCGGTAACCCTTTCGGACAATCCCGCTGCCCGTTATAATTCTACTAACCCAATTAGGTATAAGGTATATGAAGCGTAAGCGTAAGGTGTATGAACTGTATCATAATCAGCCTATAATGTTCCCACTGCCGGGATACACGCCTCCTCTCATCGAGAGGGAGTAGGCTGTACTCAAAGCGGGCCCAGTGCGGGTTGGTAGATGTCACATGTTTTCGAATTTTTGGTTCTAGGACATACCGGTTTCCTCATGATGTTTTCCTTCACCGTTTTGAGAGCAGTAGTGATGTAATTATTTACACATAGTAAAGCGCTTGCCTGGATTTAAACCTACGACCTACAACTTCGTAACTGAGAGACGTTACCACTGAGCCAACACTGCTCTCATAAACTGTGCAAACTAGATAGTAAAACTATAATTATATCGTGTTTAAAGATTTTAGCGATATTTTCTTTAGAGCAATTTGTGAGCTTTTTCATGAAACATGTTTTCCCATTTAATGTTTTTATGTGTAACTATATTTTATAAGGAAACGGTGTTTAATAAATACCGTTACAAAATTCCAAGGATACGCTGTTTAATAATGCAATAATAAAATTCCTTTGCTCCTACTAGACGATGGATCAATCTGAAAAAATGTCTTCAATTATCTTTCAAGAAGCATGTGCCGCTTCCGGATATATTTTTGACCCAAAACCCCTAAAACGGAGGCTCTTTAATATTAACTGTGATAGGAAAGTATTTGCTTAAACCGTCCCTTTGGGGGAAGACCCTACTCTCTAACTTGATAATATTTCCAATTTTCTTAATGCAAAAGTAAGTACATTTGTGGGTAGGTTTGTATGTAATGTCTTTACGGCTAAAGGTATAAATAGATTAGGCTGAAATTGGGCAGAGAGGTAGTTCGTATTCGACTGATGTATTCTGTATAAATCTTACCATGAAAACAGGTGGAGTGAACTTGATTTGAGCTGTCAATAGTGTTAATAACATCATCGGGGTAATTGATTAATACAGTAACAATAGCAATGGCTTTTATTTTGACAGTTCAACGACATTCTTTCCGTTATTTACGTTGTTGAGCGTACATATTTTTCGAACATATGAAGCAATGCACTAGCAATATACTTCAAAATGATTCAAATTCTGATTGAAAGTTTGTTACGCATTTAGGATGCTGGTGGCACAGGTCACTTCACTTATGTATTAACTGTGAAATTTCTACAGAATAGACCGGCTGGAATATGACATTATAGTACTCAGTTGACATTTCAGAAATTATAATCTTTTTGCTTGAGCGCTAGAGACAAAGATAGTAACAGTTACAATGTAATTTTAATGTAACATCATGCGTCGCGTCGGTGCTATAAAGTAACAATTACGTGATAAAAATACATAATTGCAGGAATTTACAACATAAATAAAGTCATGTGAAATAAACCACTTAAGCTAAGTGCGATAAGGTAGAACTTGTTTAATGCTCTCTGCCATCAAGATTGTATGCAAAATAAAGTTTTCTAAAGAAATCTTTTAGTGATTTGTTTTAAATCAAGAGTAGCAAGTTTGAAGCAACTTTGAACTAATTTATGTACTAGTAATAAAGCTGAAGAATTTGTTTGTTTGAACGCGCTATATTATCTCTGGACCTACCAGTTGGATTTGAAAAAATCTTTTTGCATTATATAGCCCAATTCTTGAGGAAGGCTATAGGCTTTTAACATCACGCTAAGACCCTTTTTTTTGTGGATAGGAAATCATCAAATGACCCCTCCCGCTCAGGGTGGAGCAGGAGGGAGTGTCAGACTCTTACTGACTAAAACCAACCCGTGTTCCTTCCTTAGCCCTTTATGTTCCGGGGCAGCGGTAACCCGTTCGGACAATCCCGCTCCCCCGGCAGGCTACGGCCCTTACGGGCCCCTTCCTTGTTGCTGACATCTCTTTGAGGCGCGCGTGGAACACGTACGCGCCGTCCGGCACGGACCTGGTCCTGATCGGACGGAGGGTTACCCGTTACTCTCCGCCCGCAGGCCCGCGCCTACGGTGGCCGGGAGTCGTCACGCGGCTCCCGACGCCCGGGACGTCGCCCGCGGCGGTTGGGACGTGAGGCTGTTTCCCTCAGCCGTCTCGCCACCTCCTTCGCTAGCATGACTGCTTCGCAGAAGGAGATGACTGCCTCTCGCCCCGGACCATGGCTTGAACCAGGGCCGGGCGCGAGAGGTCGCCGCCCCTGCCGATCGCCTCTACCAGAACACGGCGGTGCTCCGCCCATGCGGGGCAGACCTCCACCGTATGCTCCACCGTGTCCTTTGGGCGATCCTCGCACCCTAAGGTGCCAAGCAATTAGGAAAAAGAACTGGGATAGAACGCTTAGCGAAAACGAAAGTAGCGCGGGCAGGCGATACGATGCGATGGATTGGGTCGGGGGATCAAGTCACATGGACGAATTCACGGGCAGAGGCTGTCACCTAAAATTTACCTAATTAACTGAAGTAGGGTCATTTTGACCTCAGTTTAGGTGACAGACCCTAGTTGATAGCAACATCAAACACAATAATGGTATGGTAAATATAAGATAGAGAGTTGCCGAAAAATAGAATGGCGTGCAGTAGGAGAGGCCTACTTCCAGCAGTGGACTGCCGTAGGCTGATGATGATGATGAAATATAAGGTACATCTTCACTATACTGTTATCTGTCAGCAGAAGAATACAATAAATGTGGTTGCGGTATTTCCGACTGGCAATACCATCAGGGGCGACTTTTATTATTTACTAGCTGTGGCTCGCGACTTCGTCTGCGATTCAGGGTAAAAAGTAGCCTATGTCCTTCTCCAGGTCATGGTCTACCCATGTACCAAATTTCAACCAAATCCGTTCAGCCGTTTTAGCGTGAAAGCGTAACAAACAAACTTACTTTCGCATTTATAATATTAGTTAGGATAATACAAATGAAAATTAAATGAGGTGAAATTATTAAAAGCAAAATATAAGTATATACCAACCAAAACGATGACTTACTATTGTGGCCGTCACAAAGAAAAGGAAACCGAATTTTACTTAGAAATAACGTTCGTACAGAAAATTAATTAGAATAGCAATACATATTCTATGTATGAAATAATGGTACAGCCTTTTTGAGGTTGTTTTTTTATCCCTTTCACAGAAAAAGTTAATACTTTTTTTTCATTTTATTTTCGACGAATGATCTGTTTCATAAATGAAAGTAGGAAGTCATGTATTTTTGTGTTTCTGTTTAAAATAATGTTATTTCATTCGACTGGTATTAACAATTTTACTTTAACAGTAGGTACCAAATGTAAAACACGTGCTGCCTCTAAAAACTGGTCTAACGTTATCTTATTTTAAGAGCGAGGCGTGAGGGAAGAGAGACGCATGAAGCAGCCTCCTCGTGTAGCGCAGTTTGTTCCACCAGGTACTCAACTGAACCGAGCGCTTGGCGCAACCTGGACAGTCACACCCAACAGCTTATTTGACTGGCTAATTCTTCCCTTGCGGTGGTAGCGTTAACGCCCGCCTGGTTTGTGACCACCCTCCCACCGGAGTCCGGCGTCAAGCAGCCTGCTATGTTTCGTCGATGCGTGAGAGTCGTGTCATAGGCATCTTCTGGGCACACTCGTTCCATCATAGACCTCATCCATCGCTTTCCATCAGGCGTGATCGAGGTCAAGAGCCAGCCCATTCAGGAATAAAAAAAAGGGAGTGCACCTGTGTCTGCGCACACACTTGTGCACTATAATATCTCCCGCGCCAAAGGCAGTCAAAGGCAGTCAGTTGAGATTGGCCGCCGCCCGTGGCCAAAAACGATCTGGAGGATTATACAAGGTGTTTTCTTTGATATCCCATAAATCTAGGGAATCATATCAACCAGACCATATCAAGGAATCAATGGGCATATGAATTATTTTTCAATTACTTATAATTTTTTATTGTTTAATTTTTCATACAAAATAATTCGACAAGGTCACGATTACTACCATAAAACACCCGTGAAATACGTGCCATATGTATGATTGGTTTGAACGAAAATTAATTAGGTATTCGTATTAATCAATGAAATTAAGGTACATGATATCTTCGAAACTATGCATTTTTGGACCACATATTCTGGGCCTATTTTATCATTTTTACTTATAGAATATAACTGTATGGTTATGGGATATAAAAAAACACGTTGTATATGTGGTCAAACAGTCATCAGTTAATATTTTCTTGACAGAAAGCAGGCCTGTCGATTTCTTCCTAGCTTTGAGACTAAAAGTACTTTGATTTTGTCTCCTTAACTATTTTGTACCACATAAATTGCCTAAGGAGGGTTTATGTAAATTCAGGCCCAAAGCCCGAAAGCTAACTGATCGCTTATGTATTGATGTTTCCCTCGGAATGCCAGCCTTTAAGGGCGAGGCTTAAGTCCTTTCCTTATTGTGAAAATAGTGAGAAAAATATACTTGTTGAAGGTGATGTGCAAAGAGCAATGGCGGCCCAGCGGTGGCCAAACATCCGCGACTTGACTTGCGAGTTGTAGATTCGAACCCAGCCAGGCACTTTACTTTGTGTAAATTGTCATCACCACTATTCTCAAAACGGTGAAGAAGAACATCATGAGGAAACCGGCATGTCCTAGAACCAGAAATTCGAATTCATGTGACTCCCACCAACCCGCACTGGGCCGGCGTGGTGGCTTACAGCCCACTCCCTCTCATAGAGAGTCCTGTGGCCCAGCACTGGGGACATTATAGGTTGATTATGCAAAGGTGGAGTCCCTAATTGTCAATAAATTTTCGTGTCAGCCAATCCTTGTAGCTTGTGGGTGTCGATATCAATGACTTCGAGATTATCCGGGGGATAAGCATTGCAACATCACTCAATGGGGATCCACACGCAAAGCTCAGCGTAGATGTCGCCAGCGGCGCGATGGCTGTTGTCAAATCATTTTCGCTTTGTTTAAAACATCAGTTTAATCGCTATTTTTTGTGTTAAAACCGGTCTACCATCGTTAGCGATAACATGTATTATACCAAAAAGCCTAAAGAATTGAAAGACGAACTAAAAAAAAATTTGCGACGTATAGTCTTTTCCCACTTTTTTTTTTGCTATATGTTTGGGAAATAAATGTACACCGGGGTTAGTAAATCCTGGTACGGCACACAGAGGCAATAACAAGAAAATTAAAAATAACTGAATGTTAGGTTATAAAATGTATCTAAATAACAGTTTTCAATGGCCATGTCGACGATGCACCACCTATCGTGAAAAAATGGCAGTAATGATTCCCATTTTTGTGCCATTTGTTAGCGTTGTTTTCGCTATCAAATGCTAACGAAATAAGTGAATTCATTACGCAGTTCTATATATTTTTTATTTTACTCAAGTGATCTATATATTTGATACTTTACATCCATAATCATCGTATAATGTTCCGTCTGCTGGTACGCACGGCTACACATCAAGCCATAACCAGTATAAGCTGACTTCTGATTGTACGAAAAACCTATATAATGCGAGGTCAGCTAAAACTGGAAATGTATAGCTTGATGAGTAGCCGTGTGTACACAGGCTTCCTCTCTGTGAGAGGGAGTGTGCTGTGTGTATTAGAAATCAACAACCAGGAATATATTTAGGCTGTTTCACAAAATGATATTTACATCTGTCATGGGTTTCAATAAGTAAAGACCTTTGAAGATGTTGACATAACTCCACTTGTTAGGCACACACACACACTGAAAAAAAACTACACCATATTAAAGCGTTTTCATTAAGACTTACTGACTTTATACAGTAAGAAGAAATGTTTGTAAAACACAAAACAGTAACGTTTAATGATTGAACATACCATTCATTGAAAAAACTTTAAAGTTAACACGTTAAAGTTTACTGTCATGACGGTAACATTTTGCCTGAAGCTTTAACGATCATTAAAAAATACTGTTTTGAACTTTAGGCTCATATGGAACTGTTTAAAGCAGTTCAGATCAATGTTTTTCATTTTTATTTTCTGCTTATTTCTTTCAGTGCAGGTTAATTTTGACTATTAACCCAGTTGACTTCCCTCTTCGCTATTATCAACTAGACATGGGTATTTCTATAATACGAAAGCAGGTGGAATTTTATTATACTTGCCTTCCTTATCTCCACAGTAACTACATGTCACAGATATTATGAGATCAGTTATATCTACCCTCTACGTATATTGTAAGACCTGACCGTACCTTACGTTCATTGTGGCTCGCGAGGGGTCATCTCATACAACATTTGTGACCCTTTAAAGTAGACCTATTATCATATGTAACGGATTTAGAATATTTATATTTAGATGGCGTATACATACCGTGAGAATATTTTTAGACCGTCGCCGTAGTCTAATCTGGATAAGATTTTATAAGAGTACTAGCTGACCTGCACCCTAATTGCGTAACACACTATTACTCTCAATTTGAATCATTTTGAAGCTTATTGCTAATCCATTGCTCCATTTACGTTCGAAAAGTGTGTCTGCTCATTGCTCAACAACGTAAATAACGCAATGAATGTTGTTGAACTGTCAAAATGAAACTCATTGCTACTGATAGTGTGTTACGCAATTACCCTGCCGGCGAATTTCGTACTGTCTCAGGACTAATGTATGAGAAAATGAATTACTTAACTTCAAAAAAATTTTTCGTAAAAATTTCCCATGTTTTAACAGTTATTCTGCTATTCGGGTCGGAGACAAAACCAACAAATGAAAGATCATAAAAATCGGTCGTTCTTGAGTTATAAATGGTGTAAACTAACCCGACTTTCTTTTATAAAATACAACGATAGATATACAACGTAACGTTAAATGCGCAAAACCTGAAAATATTTTGTTCATAATTGACTAATGAATCGATTTCAGTAACTTTTAATATAGATTTTTTTTTTCAAAAATGATGTATTTTGCCATACTATCCGCCGATTGAGCCAAAGAAAATTAAGTCTTATTTTAAGGCTATAAGACTCAATTTTGAATGCATAAACGAATGCTAGGATCAACACAATTTTCTTAATAAAAATAGCTTTAAAAAAATAGTTTTGTTCATTGTATTATGTTTTTAACTCAATGCTCTAATTGGGGTGTATGAGGTTTTGCGCATTTAACGTTACACGTTGCACAGATGAAGAACTGTAACTGTAACCAACACGCACTGGGCCCGCGTGGTGGATTACGGCCCACTCCCTCTCGAAGAGAGGAGGCCTGTGTACCAGCAATGGGAACATTATAGGCTGATTATATTGTGTGTAGAGTTATTCACAAATTATGAACACTTCCATTATTAAAGGCCCGTTTTACGGCTCTTTAAGAGCAATATTCATGACCGGAGTGATGATCTCAATATAAAAACTTCATCATTTTAATATAACACATACAAAAGACTATATACTTGTGTGCTTTAATGCTTTATGGTGAAGGACCTCGTCTCCGGCACACGTCCACTAAACACCGCCTTGAGAACCCTAGCCCTTAGGGATGGGCTTAACGATTTTGAAAATATATCGATACAATTGTCAGTGAAGATAAAACGTAGTAATTATGATTGAAACCTTAGTTAAATATTTATGTTATACTAAACAAATTAAATATTTCCTGTCGTTAATCGTTTTACATAAAAAACTTATCTAAGTCATTATAGGTACTACCTACTCATTATGCAGACAACAAGGGTTAACTAATATTCCTCCAAAGAGGCATTTAGCCGCTCTGAAACATCTTTTTTACTCGTTTAAATAACCTAAAAGCCAAGGAACTCATTAAGGCATATTTTCGCTCGTATACCCGTTCACAGACATTTTACATAATTCATATCATTCATGAGAGGTTTTCGAACAATAATCAAAGTTTCGCTATAGCATGAGATTTCGAGCGTCGTTTTTGCGTTTTAATTCATTATTAAATTTTATTATATGTAATTGCGTTTCCGGTTCATATTTGTGAATGAGATAATCAAACTCGTGTATGTTTTGGATTCATGTTTCCTTGTGGAGGCGATGTATTAGTGAATTGACATGTTATTGCGGGAAACATGGAAATAAAACGACATGCCGGTTGTTGATGCCCAATGAGACAGGTGCCTCTTGTCGTGGAGACTGCTCCATTATCTATAATTTTGGTAATAAAAATTTAAAGGTTTTCTTGGCGCAACCAGTAAAGTAAATGGCGCAGGTACATCTTTTGATTGATTTCGTTTTTGGGCTTATGTTGGCTCTACCGCTTTGTTTTTGATAACTGACACTTAAGGGCCTATACTACCTCAAATGGCTTAGCATGATCCTCCGTTATGTCGAAAATACTGCAGCATTAATTTTGAAATAAATATATGGTACAGTCGAGGATTAATGTTAGATCTTATGTTAGACGAAAACACGATTTCATAAAATGTTCTCGATAGAAAAAAATTCCAAAGTTACCTCCAAACCGAACAATAATCCGCTGGTATTAAAAAAATACTTCAAATTAGATCATGAAACATTGTATACTAACCGAACTAACTATAAAGTAGGTCTTATGTTATTTTTTTTTAATTACCATTATTTTCGCCGTAAAAAGCAAATACCTAAACTATTGGCGCTGTCTGCCGCCTAGCCCCGCACTCTGTCTCGCTCTCACTCAGTCCGCGAGCACTATCGTGCGAGCGAGATAAATAGTGAATTTTAGCTGAGGTAGTGTAGGCTCTTAAGTATAGCATAAACATAGACGGTAATAATAATTATGATAGGTTTCCTTTCAGAGAATTTCTAATTAGACGGTAGGTACCTACTAGGTATATAGGTTTACATGTAACATGTGCCAATTAAAAATATTATTCCTGTTTACCTTGAACATGAAGAACTATACTGTTTTTAATTACTCAAATGATTTTGGTTAAATTGCGCATTTTTATCGTCTTGATTGAATAAAACAGCTCGGTTATCATTTCCTGTCATTAATTTTAAAAGCTTAAGAATGGAAAAATGTAAACATTAATTGTTGTTTTTTAATACTTTTTGTAGACAGGTTTTTAATTGTTGCTACGGTTTATGAATGAAACGTTTGTAGAGGATGTTCCCATGCTCATTCAGTAACGAATCAACTATGATTTGATTATAAAGAACAATTGAATGGTTAATAAAATATTTTTTAACCACAGTTGTACATTACATGTAGGTATTATACATCGTATCGTATCTCAACATGGTATAGACGAGTCTCTCCCAAAAGTTACTGCGGTAGACAAGATCTTGGAATGACTATAAAAATCAACCATTTTTCCTCGTCACTTAACGATTTTAAACAAGTATAATAAAATGTCGACTAATAAAATCTTGATCACATCATCAGCATTTAAATTCACGTCATTATTTGTTATTGTGTTTTCTCTTGGCGTGTTACTATATTCTACGATATGTTCTTTCAAAATAAAATACTTAATTTTTATATTACAAAGCACTTTATAATATTGCCGTTGCGGAGTTATAGGTACTCGGATTTCCTCGACGATAAAATATTTAAATCATTGTTCTTGTAAGTCCCGAGCGTTTATGAGCTTCAAATCAAAACGCAACCAATAAAACTTGAGCTACACACTTACGGAATATATTATAACTACAGGCTAAAACTGTTTTGAACTTCTGAATATTTTAGTCGATAAAATAGAAAAAATATCGATATATTTTTTTCGGATGTACTAATCACTAAGTGGTAGACAGATGGACTGGTTTCGTTCGAGTTTGGGGTGAAAATCGAGTTTGGCAAGTCTACGGCTTTGTCTTCCATTCACTTGTGGATATGTATTCTATTTTTTTAATACACATACAACTTGTGAGAATGTTATTCGTAGTGTCAACTACGCTAACGACATACTAATGTTATGCTAAAATGTTTTTTCTTTCTTTTAAGTTTCTTGTTGTCTTGTGGATTTTAAACAGTTTTTTTTTAAACTGGGTTTGAAAAAATACATGGAATGAGCTCAGATAACTTCAGCCCGCCATTTCGTCAGCATGAAATGTCTAGTTCCCCTTCCCACCCCGTCGCATCGCATCGCATCGCCCGCCCGCGTTATTACTTCGTTTTTGCTTAACGTTCTTTATGATTTTTTTTCTTTTTGCCCGGCTCCTAATGGTTCTAGCGTGATGTTAACTAGCCTAAAACCTTCCTCAAGAATTAGGCTATCAAATATAAAAAGATTTTTTTCAAATCCGACTGGTAGGTAGTTTTGGAGATTAGCGCGTTCAAACAAACAAACTTTGCTTTGTTATTAGTCTAGATATAGATAGAAGATAGATTGACACTAAAGCGAAAAATATGGACATGTTCATCCTTCGCATTCTGACCTATGGATTCCAGACTTGGTCTTTGACAAACATTCAAAAGTCTAAACTCAAGTTAGTTTCGCCAACGTGCAATGGAGCGCAGTATTCTAGGCGTCAAATTGACAGACCATATTCGCAACACCACACTTCGCTCCAAAACACAGATGACTGTTGTAAGAATTGTGACAACGTCAGAAGTCTATTGACACAAAAACACCAAGTTCTGATCAGCATCCACCGGTAGGATTAATAAAACCATAAATGAAAAGTAGGTAGGTATAAAAATACCGCGATAAGGAGGACTGTCCATTAAATTGAGACAGAGTTGGTGTCCTCGAGTCGCGTGGGAACGGAGATATTTTGTTTTTGTACCTATTTTAATTATTAGTAGGTACGTTTTTAGGGTTCAGTACCCAAAGAGTGCCAACGGGACCCTTTTAGTAAGCCTTCGCTGTCAGTCCGTCCGTCCATCTGTCTGTCCGTCTGTCTGTCAGCGGGCTGTAAGTATGTATCGACCGTAGCAATTAACATTGTCGGATCTACATAATCGCAAAAATGTAGATCCGACAATGTTAATTGCTACGGTCGGTATATCATGAACCGTAATAGTTAGGTAGGTATTTAAAATTTTCACAAAGTAAGTTGTTAATAGAAGCCAATAATTTCCCGTTTAAAAAAATACTATCCCTTGGATTGTAAAAAATAAAAATATCAAAACAATGTTATTTTCCGTAATTAATTTAATTTTTTTTTTAAATTTATGTTACTTATTACTACTTATCTACTTTCACTTCCATTTGTTTAAAAACCCAGTGGCTTATTCAATAACACATATAAATTTCTTCAAAACTTATTAAAAAAACATTAAAACATCTTATGAGAAAGGTCTTGGAAACATTCCTCAGATACCTAGGAACCAAAGAGAATTCCTAAGTGCCTCTCAATTGGATTAGTAATCGCCTTCTGCCAGCGGGCTGTTTGAAGCTCTTCATATAGAGTACCTAAGGAATAGAATTTATTTTGGAACGTAAAATTACTTAATAAAGCAATGTATCGTTTGACTAGGTTCTGCGGTTGTCAAATGGATTCTTGGTACAGACTGTATTGAAAGCCGAAAGCCTGAAAGTCCCTGAAACAGTTGTGTAGACGCCCGATTTATTTGATCTGGCTCGACTGTCAATGTCACCTATCCACTGGTATCTATAGTACGGCGATATTAGCGCTGCCTTACTCTAAAAACTACTAGCTCTAGGAACTAGGTACTACGTTTCATTTTAGAAGAGCTTATGTTATAATTTTGCCAGCGAGAACTAATCGACTGCTCTTAGTCAGGGACTAGTTCATTTGTCTTTGTGTAATTTGTAGTGATGGCTCACAGCGTACCGGAAGACGTAGCGTTGGAAGGCCTACCACAAGTTGGACCGAATCCGCAGGCGGGAGGAATCCGCAGGCGGCAGGAATCCGCTGGATGCGGGAAGCACAGAACTGGTCGAAGTGGCGATTCTTGGGGGAAGCCTTTTAACTAGTAGTGGATGTCTTTCGGCTGATGATGGCTACTATCAAAAGAGATGATTGCTTGATTTAAGAGAAACTTTAAAGCTGACTGTAAGATATTTGATGTAACCTTTTATAAAAACACCTTAGTATTCATCTTACATGCAAGAAATAAAGAATTCAAGCAATATAAATCTATTCGACGAGTACCATCGCGTTCAAACACATCCTATTACATGCTTCGACATCCGCGTTGCTGCCTCATGTAATCCCTTCTTGCCTTTTCGTGACACCTACGCAAAAGCTCGGGAGTATATTGTTACCTGCTACGAGACGCTGTTTTGTTAATAAAAACAAAATGAACATAATATGACGCGTCCTTTCATTCGGATTCAGTGGCGTAGTTTGTCCTAAAGGGGGCCCGATATCGATTTTTTTTGGGGCCGGTTCCTATTTTTTTTTTTGGGAGTCTTTCGAGAAGAGCCCGGGAGATACTGGTAGATTCCCTAATTTCGATTTTTTTTAAATATTTTTCTGATAACTATTATGACTTGGTCTATTACCCGATTGCGGCTTGATGTCAACTTCTGGGACCCTGTATTATATCAATAACCAGCGACCCGCCCCGGCTTCGCACGGGTGCAATGCAAATTAATAAATTTAATTAAATAATTTTAATTTAATTATTTTTTTTTTTAACTTGCTGCCAGGCCCTGTCGCCGATACCGCAGCAACCGCTATGTCCCTGCATTTTAAATCTGTAATATCTCCGAAAATATTAATTGTAAAACATGCTGTAAAGTGATCTATATTAAATGTACAATGTATTTAAGGTAGGTACTTAATTGGATAAGGATTAATGCTGTATTGCTTAAAATCGCTTCGTAAATAAGCCATCATTTCTCGTAAAAAGTAAAGGAAAAAAAATGGTGATTGTGGGATAGACATAATATACCATCGCGGACTTTTTGTAGAACTTTTTAAGATGTACAATACTGTACTACATTATTTTGATGTATCTTATAGGGTTCAGCCAGCGTGTGCAATGTAAGCGCAAAAAAAGGGTTTATTTACGACATCACATTAGAGACCTCTAAAATTATCAGTGTTTCTCTACTATATTATACATGTATTATACATATAAACCTTCCTCTTGAATCACTCTATCTATTAAAAAAACCGCATCAAAATCCGTTGCGTAGTTTTAAAGATTTAAGCATACATAGGGATATAGGGACAGAGAAAGCGACTTTGTTTATTTATTTATTTATCACATATGTTTTCTTTGCCATTACAGATAATAATAAATCTAATGCGACAAAGTAACTTAAAATATACTTAACTATACCTTACATGCTACACAGTACGTGGTCCTTGTGAACTCACCCAGTGTACAGGTGAATATGTCTATGGCATTCGCCACCGTGTTGAGAGTGCGCAGCGCACGAGTCAGCGGTGCGCGCCCCAGCAGGTTAGTGCGCGCACTCGGCACCACCAGCAGCTGCGGCTTGCGCCGCCGCGCCAAGTACCTATCCGGTAAATTAAACCCTATTTCTGATAGTGAATCTGAGTGTTGTATACTCCCTCTTAAAACTTTCAAAAGATACGTTGCCAGTGCTACTTCACGCCTAATTTCTAGTTTGTAGTAGCCCACCATACCGAGACAGAATAAGGTAGGATACAGTAAGGGGTATCCAGGGTATCTCTCATACAGTTTTAAATAAATAAATCTGACGAATTTGTTCTGTATTCGTTCGAGCATATTTTATACTATGTAGTGATGTCGCTTTTTTTTGGTATACTAACAAAGTAATTACAATAACTATACCTACTAGATTGCCTCCTTGGCGTAGTGATCGCGGAGCATGAGGTCCTGGCCAGGTCGAGTAACGTGCTATTGGGTTTTTCAATTACGAATTTCTCAGTATAGCAATCCGGAATCTGGATAAGTGACCGGTTGATGGCAATAGTTTCGCTTTCTAGGACTTCAAATTAACTGGAATAATGTGCACCTCTGCCTTACCCTTTGAGGGTTACAGGTGTGATGTTATGTGTGTCTTGTGTTAAATATCCTGAGCTATAGATAGACTCACGGTTTATGTCATTCAGGCTGGCTGGACAAATCTTCAAAATAGCTCGCATTTAACTAGGTCAATAGCGCATTTTATGTGACGGCTAAACACCCTTATTTCAGAATTTGTGACGCTACAGAATCTTAGATAATCGATCGAAAACGTGTCCAGCCATCTTGAAAAACCACTTTTCGCTGGTCGAAGTGATTTTGACGACTTTTTGCATATCAACGGGCGTCACATAAATTTGTGACAGGCATCGAGCTAAAAGTTTTGTGATACGAACAGCGGTTTAGTAGAAAAATGCAAAAATCTGTGTCCAGCCATCTTGAATTTACGTATAAAACTTTTGGCTGGCACTTCTGAATCTCAATAACGGGAGCGTTTTCGAATATAGTTCCTTTACTAACATTTAGTGACGCAATTTGTGACAGTAATAACATTCGATTTATGGCGTCACATGTAAGGGTTTACGAGAAATCAGTAAAAACTTACATGTCCAAATAACTTGCGTTCAAGCTGGCTGGACACATGTATCTCCGCTGCCTGATGATCTACGGCCTTCGAAATATATTCAAATTTTTGTGACGGGGACGATAATGATTTACTGAATTTGTGACGGAAAAACTTTGAGTAGTTTCAAAGATATTGATCATTTAAATTTTCCCATACAAACACTGCAGTAGGGTTACCAATATTGTAGGTTTTATGTAGGACTAAGTATATTTTAAGGTGTTTTCTTTGACGAAAATCCGTGTTTTGGTGATAGTAGTTGACAGAAATATAATCATTACAACAATCAGTAATACAACTTGTTAAGTTAGTATAATCCCCAAATGTGAAAATTTCATGAAATAGTCATTCTTGGGGATTACTTTGGTCTTAGAGAGTTGTGTTGATGAATTTATATATTATAATTCTGTAAATACATATTTGTTACGGCCGCGAATCATATTTTAATCAACGTACAACTTAATACTGCCAGCAAATTGCAAAAAACGTAAAAAAAATTGAATTTCGCGGGCTACCCTAGCGCTTTCGCCTTAAATCGATAGATGACAAAAGTGTAGAAGTGTGGAAGGGGGGGGGGGGGTAATTTTTTGATGTTATTGATTATTTACGTGCAGATACCTACTCTTTTTAGTAGGTAGGTATTGGTGTTTTTCATGGTAAGTACATAGGTAGGTATTGGTGCCGATTCTCTTGTCACAAATGCGTCTAAACTAGACTACAAATCATCAAAATTTAGTTTATTCCTGTCAAATGATGATTTCCCATTCTGAAATTAACTAAAGTGACACAACTAAATTTTAGTTTGTCAGCACTAAGATTGCACTGAGTTAATAGTTTAGAGAAAATAGTAATTTTGCTATTCTGAATTTGAGGTTTTTCACCTAAAATTTAGATTCTCTTAACTAAATCTGACTATTTTTAATCGCGACTTAAAAGGTGTGGAATAAAATTAGTTGGCATGAGCTAAAATTCACACCAAACCTCGACTTCGGATGCAAAAACAGTACTGTTTTTTGATTTTCTTTTCTTTTGCTTATATCTCGAAAACGGTGTGTCCTATCGCAAAAATAATGAAAATTTCGACCCCCTTTTACAAACCCGCATACCCTGAAAACTCAACACGTTGGTAATAATTTTTCATATTTTCCATACAAAAGTGAAAAATTCCATAAAAAGGAGGTCGAGGTTGCCCCACTATGCCCCTTCGGCTCAAAAAAAACACGAGGAGGGGCCCGTTGCTAAACAATAACAGCCGCACAGGTCGATCGATCAGGTTAAGCTACGCTTGCCGCGGTTGGTCTGTGGATGGGTGACCAACTTTACATACCGAGACCCCTCCGTGCCTCGGAAAGCATCCTGGCTGTCATTCGTGGATCTTTGACAGCCGTTACGGGTAGTCAGAAGCCCGAAAGTCTGACAACCAGTCTTACCAAGGGGTATCGTATTACCCAGTAACTGGGTTGTGGAGGTCAGATAGGCAGTCGCTCCATGTAAAACACTGGTATTCAGCTGCATCCGGTTAGACTGGAAGCCGACCTCAACATAGTTGGGAAAAGGCTAGGCAGATGATGATGATGAGGGCAAATAAGTACCTACTTTTTGGCTGAATGCACAAACCGTGCGAAGGCAAACAAACAAAAAAAATACCTACTTACCACGTGGAGTCGCGATTGTCAAATTCGATTTGGTTGTGTCAAAATTATTTTTAAATTTAGAGATATTTTAATGCAGAATAGCTCTAAGATTCTCATAGCCAAAAGTAAGTAATTTTAGTCTTATTTTAGTTCGGTGTACAAGAGAATTGACACCATTGTGTCAGGATAACTAATGCTCGAAGGTATTTAAATGAAAAAGTATATATCGGCATAATTATATAAAATAAGTATCGGCATCACTTTTAAACGTCGGACATAATAAAAATAAAAAAAAATCCAGATGGAATCGACACTTTCTATCTCAATACCATTGAGACTTTATTTATGTAAAAATTATGGTCACCTCACAATATTAATGGATGTTTGTATGGGAAAACTTAAATGATCAATATCTTTGAAACTACTCAAAGTTTCTCCGTCACAAATTCAGTAAATCATTATTGTCCTCGTCACAAAAATTTGAATATATTTCGAAGGCCGTAGATCATCAGGCAGCGGAGATACATGTGTCCAGCCAGCTTGAACGCAAGTTATTTGGACATGTAAGTTTTTACTGATTTCTCGTAAACCCTTACATGTGACGCCATAAATCGAATGTTATTACTGTCACAAATTGCGTCACTAAATGTTAGTAAAGGAACCATATTCGAAAACGCTCCCGTTATTGAGATTCAGAAGTGCCAGCCAAAAGTTATATACGTAAATTCAAGATGGCTGGACACAGATTTTTGCATTTTTCTACTAAACCGCTGTTCGTATCACAAAACTTTTAGCTCGATGCCTGTCACAAATTTATGTGACGCCCGTTGATATGCAAAAAGTCGTCAAAATCACTTCGACCAGCGAAAAGTGGTTTTTCAAGATGACTGGACACGTTTTCGATCGATTATCTAAGATTCTGTAGCGTCACAAATTCTGAAATAAGGGTGTTTAGCCGTCACATAAAATGCGCTATTGACCTAGTTAAATGCGAGCTATTTTGAAGATTTGTCCAGCCAGCCTGAATGACATCACGGTTTTATACCTAAGATCTATTCAAATTTATGTTTTTAATTGATGTTATTTCAAGTTAAACAAATATGAACTTTAATATGGTGGCAATTAAGTTGATTTCAGAGTGACTAGCACCATTGAAAAAAAAAAAATTGTTTGAAGCTAGCGTAAACTGAACTTTATTGTGTGTAGCGTAAAATGAACTTTATTATTTGTAGCGTAAACTGAACTTTATCGTGTAGTAATTAAAGTTATTTTTCCATAAACTCATATTAAACATTTAAATGTTTGGCAAATAAATCGCTAACGCAGATTAGATACATCGTGCGTATGATGGTAGGTATTCAGTCCTACGTAGTAAAGCATTTTCCTGATAAAAAAAAAAACAAATTTAAACAACCAGATAAAGCTGAAACTCGTTAACTACACGTTTAGATAAATTTTTAACGCAGAGCAGAGATCTAGACAAGAATTTATAAACCAAGTTTGATTTAAAATCCAAGAGTCCCTTATATTATTGGGTCCTAGGACGGAACGACAGTTCACAGTGGGTAGGTCGCAGGTTCAAATACCTTTGAACTATAGATTATTTTGAACTCATGGGCGCAAGGGCGTTTACTTAGACAACTTATTAAGAAAATGTTGGCATGCTTTAGTTGCTTTGGGAAAACGTTTTGAAATTATTGAACCTTTTCTTTGGGAAGAATGGAGAAAAGTCAAGTAGAAAGTTACTTAAGATTTATTTAGAAATATCCAAATCTATTTTCATTTTAGAGGTAGTAAACCGCTGAAAAAAGTTTTCTAAAACGCCCACAGAAGGAAAACCTTCGTTTCATATCATATTAGAGAAAAGTGCTTTCTGTTATTTCAAAAACAAAACAATTTTATAAATAACTTTAGCTGTTTTTTAAACACGTCCCCTTTTTCATATAACTTACACTTGACCTCATAATAGCTTTATCACACTTCGTTTTAGTGTCGGTGGCATGATTTTTTTCAGAACTTGTTGGCCCAAAACTTCGTCACTCCCAACGGCGTCGTCGGTGGCAGCGCAGAGGTCACTTTATCACACTAAGGTTGAGTGTCACTTACACGTCATAAAACAACAATGCTTAATTGTCTGTGTTAGTTAGATATTTCCCTTCACACGTAAAGTAGGCTGCAGCAGGCGCTCACTCACCGGGAGCATTCGCCTGTATTGTAACGTTCCAAGATTCAATTTTGAGGACTACCTACTATGTTACTATTACCTGGGTTCTCCGCACTCACTGTAGGCCAATTCTCGTAATTTAAAACGTTCAAAATTTAGGCGCAGTCTCATCTCCGCGTCAAACAAATGTCAAAAACTTGTCAAAATGTAGGGAAATTTGAAGTATTTTTGACAGATTGAGACTGAGATCAGACTGTGAACGTTCTTTAAAATTACGAGAATTGCCCCTCTGATGTAATGCTCGAATATCAACTGTCACATTACAGGCGTGCTCCCGTGAGGGAGTGCCTTTAGAGAAGTTTCAATTTCATGGTAATTGCTGTCAAAAGTGATAAAGAATTTACGAGGTCGTCTTTGCCTTCTATAATTCTAAATCCTTTCAGGTTAACTTAGGCTTATTTTCATATCACCTGTGTTTATTTAGCCGTAAAATGAAATAGTGCTAAAATCTAGGCTACCTATAAACTAGAAGTTAATCACCATATCGCTAGTCCGGCAGGTGGGTTTACCCTAACTGTATAACCTCCATGCAGTACAGGATTAACCCTCTATCTGCCTATTGGCGCGTTCAGTTGGCTTTTATTTCGTTTTAACACTGTTTTTTATGGCATATATCTTTATTCACCTGAAAAGGTTATTTCGAAGGATAAATTTATGTTTTTTATTTGTTTTACCTGTGAGAAATACGGGCATCTATATGTTTATCATTCCGTTTAAAAAAAATTGATTAAAGAAAGATATATCTTTCTTTAATTAATTTTCTTTAACTTCTAAGGTAAGGCTTTTTCTTCCGTACGCAAAATACGCGCATTGACGTGGAGTTGCGGACACCAGCCCGTATTACCTATGGCTTTTTCTTCTAAGGTATGGTATCCCATACCTTAGAAGATGGCGGGACGACCTGGACAAAACAAACGACCAGTGATCCACATTAGCCCTGGATCGTAAGAGCTGGAAGTCATGGGGAGGGGCCATTGCCCAGCTGTGGGATGATGCAGGTTCGTCAGGCTGAAATCTGTCTGGAAACCCCTAGATGTTGATGATGTCATAGATGTCAATGAAAAAAGCGGCAAAAAGGACTTATAACATAATATGTTATCATAATGTCCAATATTTTAGACTACTGCACACTCGAGTTTGAATCTGTCACTGACATTGTAATGACAGAGAAAAAACTCATCTATACAAATAAATAAAAATAAAGTGCCTGTTTGTAATGTGAAAATAACAGGTATTTGCTAAATGCATAATATGGAAGTCTGTACGGCATTTATGACAAAAACAAACAATTTTTAAAATTGTTGTCTGTCTGTTTGTTCCGGCTTATCTCCGAAACGGCTTGCCCAATTGACTTTCACTAGCAGATAGCTGAAGTTATAAGGAGTAACTTAGTCTACTTTTATTTTAGGCAAACAATTAGGGGCTTGTGGCTTAGAAATAATAACCGCACGGTTCGATCGATCAGGTTAAGCTACGCTTGCCACGGTTGGTCCATGGGAGGGGTAACCATCTTTACATACCAAGACCCCCTTTTTTTGAGTTTGGGAAATTATCTAATAACTTCTCCCGCTCTAGGCGGAGCGGGAGGGCGTGTCAGACTTTTACTGACTAAAACCCACCCGTGTTCCTTCAGTTTGCCTGTGCCAAGGGCCACTGTATCTCTCTCGAAAAACCCGCGATCCTGGCAGGCATCGGCCCTAGCGGACCCCGTCAGTTGCTGCTGACATCTCTTTGAGGCACGCGTGGAACACAACGCGCCGTCGACCCCATACCAAGACCCCTCCGTGCCTCAGAAAACACGTTAAGCTGTTGGTCCCGGCTGTTATTCATGGTTGCGGGTCGTCAGAAGCCCGAAAGTTTGACAACCAGTCTTACCAAGGGGTATCTATCGTATTACCCAATAGCTGGGTTGTTGAGGTCAGATAGGCAGTCGCTCCATGTAAAATACTGGTATTCAGCTGCATCCGGATAGACTGGAAGCAGACCCCAACATAGTTGGGAAAAGGCGAGGCATATGATGACAGGGTTCTGCCCAAAAAAAGTTAAGCGCATGAAATCCCATTTGTTTTCCGACATACACACGAACGATCGCGGGCAGAGCTAGTTAGGTATGAAATCCTACGCTATCCTCAAAGAAATTATACTCCTAACTCAAGAAAAAACTCTGTTTATTTGACGTTTACAAGAGCAATAAAAAGGGAAGAGCAAAAGTTTGTGAGTAAAGTCGTTAAGGTGTGATCTCTCAGAGATAATCTCTCAGTTATCTCCAGGGAGAGTTACAGTACTAATGTTCTTCTTGCGCTTGTAGACTTAGCTTGTAGCTCTTATAAAAAGTAACTAAGTTAGAAAAAGGAATCTTTTACTACAATCAATTTGTGGAAAAGTCAGGAAGGAAAACAGAATATTTAATGGAATAAAATAAAAGGTTTTTGGTTAGTCGGAGTTACTCGAGAAATAATAATATTGATAATTAGGTAATAATCACTACATAGTATAAAACAAAGTCGCTTTCTCTGTCCCTTTGAACGCTTAGATCTTTAAAACTACGCAACGGATTTTGATGCGGTTTTTTTAAATAGATAGAGTGATTCAAGAGGAAGGTTTATATATATACTCGTAATACATGCATGCATGTGATGTCGTAAATAAACGCATTTTTTGCGCTTACTTTTCAAACGCTGGCTGAACCCTACGAGATAGGTCAAAATAATGTACTACAGTATTGTACACCTTAAAATGGTCTACAAAAAAGTCCGCAATTGTATATGTCTATCTCTTAGGGATAACCCACAATAATCATTTTCTATCCTTTACTTTTTACGAGAAATAATGGCTTATTTACGAAGCGATTTTAAGCAATACAGCATTAATCCTTATCCAATTAAGTACCTTAAATACATTGTGCATTTAATATAGATAAATATGGCCCTTTACAGCATGTAATTTAAATGAATATTTTATTTTAAGATATTACAGATTTAAAATGCAGGGACATAGCGGTTGCTGCGGTACCGGCCGCGGCGGCGCGTGCTGGCATTCTTGAAATACCTGTACTTAGTATCAGTATTGCACCCGTGCGAAGCCGGGGCGGGTCGCTAGTTATTATATATAGGTAGGTCATCTGCTGCCTACCTCTTTCCCAAATATGTTGGGGTCGACTGCCAGTCTAACCGGATGCAGCTGAATACCAGTATTTTACATGGAGCGACTGCCTATCTGACCTCCACAACCCATTTACTGGAGGTCAAAGTTTTCTGCGTGAACGATGCAAAACCGCTCCTTAGTCTCTGCCTACCCCCATGCAAAGAAGGCGAGAGTTTATGTATGTATGTACCAACAAAGTCTTCACGATACCTGCTATCGAAATTAGCACCTAATTACATAAACATAAAGAATGTTTTGTTTACCGCTGCAATTACGTCAGTCATCGTTACGCTCTCAAAGTACCTATTAGTTGTGGTAGATCAAGCCCGAACACTTCCCTATCTATCGTTTAAAAATAGTGTTAGCGTTCTAACTACTCCACGTCATGTCATAATGTGAGTTTTAGACTTAATAGTGACCTTGCTTGTATCGCGTTCATGGTTGTCTGGGTGGCGTTTGAAGAGGAGATATATGTTTTAGGCATTGATATATATATTACACTAGATTAGCAATTACCGCACCAAGGCGTTGCCACTAGGCTGATGGCCACAGCCATCAGCGTAGCTAACGTCAGTTCAGTGCTCTATGTGACGCTAACCGAAGTCAACCGAGTGACATGCGACAGAAAATATCGCGAAAGAGTGCGATTCAAGGTCACAAAAACATAATAAATTAACCGGAATTACTTTCCACACGTAAATTAATTGTCTCTGTGTTTATATCAACGTAAAAACGCAATAAAATGTAGAATTTTGTAAATTAGGTTCAGTGTTACCACTAAAAACTTAGTTTTAGTTTCCCACATTAGTGGGAGTTTTTAATTTATGGAATAAGTGATTTTAAATATTTTTTTAATAATAACAACGTAACAGGGTGCCTAAAGATGCAGCACGCCGTGAAAAATGGGTGGAAATAATCCCATTGCTGAGAAAAGAGACTGACTGGCTACCTACTAAATCATTCAATTTCATTAATAATAAAGAAAAAATATTCAAAAAGAAAATGTCTTAGTTATTTTCATTATTTATAAACTTCTATTACACATCCAATAAGAAATACATAATTCAAATATTTAAAAAATAATTTAACTTAACCTAAAACGCTTTTTATGGCTTAAAATGTTGGGTAAAATTTCGCATGGGTAGGCAACCCCATCCCGTCATTGCATGTTTATATTGCGGTCTTTGTCTAATCTAAGCGACGGTATTATTCTTATGACGTGTGTAAGTGAGACAGATATATGTTTACTTTTAAATGTTTAGTAGTTTCAAAGCTACGTCGTCGCGTTTATAAAGTGGCTACACTTTTTTGACACATTTTATTGAGGTTTGCTTCTCTAGTTAGATAGCTCAATGGTTTTAGGTATTGCTTTCAGTTGACATGCTAAATGGGTACTTCAGTGTGGCAAAAATCGAGTTTATATACATAGAAAACAAACAAAAAAAACCTAATAATTAAAAAAAATACAAAATATATTATTTATTAATTAAAATCATCATCATTATCATTATTATTTTTAATTACAATCATACATACATTTTTAAGCTAATTTAAGGAAGGTTTTGCTTTCGAGCAATTCGCTTTTCGAAATTATGGGGTGAAATCTGTTTACTGCAGACTGTTTCGAACAAAATTACCTTAACTTTTCTGAACTCAAACTTAGATTGATTGTCCCGGTAACTATGTACATACAATAAAATATATAAACAACTCCCAAAACCCATTAGTAAGGCCCTAACTTTGACCCAAGTAACTGACATTAATGGCGAAAACAGGCGTACAATCGAAACTAGTAGCTTTTCCTCAGGACCACCCATGATCAGTTCATCCAACATCAATTTATTACTTCCAGATACTCTAATTATGCCGCAACATGTGTCCACGAAAACTAAGGAAAACGGCCGTTACGTTCAAAGTTCAAATAAAGAACGATACAAAAACAAAGATGGCGTCGCGAACTTGTCTAATAACGCGCGAATTCGGAAGGACTGTTATTATCGAAGTTTGCGTTATATTATTACACATTACATTACGATAATATAATGTTATTACATAACCCTCTATGTGTTCCTGAAGTTTCAATGTAAAAGTTTGATAATTATGGTTATTTTTTAACTTTTCAAAGTTGGAATGTGTTTTTGTTTTCATTCAAGAATACTGGCGAATCTATACTTAATTGGTGAATTTATCAGCCAAGATCGGAATACTAACGCCTTACCGTTTAAGATCTGCTTATATCCTTTTCTATAACTGGAGTTAATGTTTCCTGGATTTTCAAAATAAAAGATCATTCTATGAAGCCGTACCCCACGGCTTTCATCCCTACAGCCTATAGACATAAAACTGACTGATGAGCTGTTGCTTGATAGCTGAAACATACTGTTAGCACCAATCTTTATCCTAGCCTTTTCCTAACTTATTTTGGTTCATAGCATCATTATTTAACTATATCAAAAGTCTATCGCAATAAAACAAATTATTTCCACGTTGTTACTCATGAAAAACATTTTTAAAAATAAGTTTGGTCATAATTAGTATTACAGCAAAAAACCTAACAACATTGAGCTAACAGGGAAGGTTTCCATCCATCCGCGCCGCTATCCATTACATTGTATAAACTCCGTTCTAGATTAAAACTCAGACTTCAGTTTAGCTTATTTCAGCACTAGGCATTTTTCGCTAAACACTGGATAAGTCGGCCATCATCTGAACTGTGTGTATCAACACTCAGCTTTTGAAGAACATAAGGAAACCAGAATGTTTTGTGGAGAGTTTTCAGAAGAGAGAGATTTTGTTGATGCAATATTTTGTTATTCATCTTGCTTACGAACTAGGGTTGTAAAGATGGGAAGTTGATTGCTTATTGCACTTAGCTACTTAGAGAACGTAGCTAAGTGCAATAAGCAATCAACATGTGCAAAGGAGAGAGCTCATTTGTCAAACAAAAAAAAAAAATCTATCTTGACCATCGTGTCTCTTATCGAGATTCCATCCATCTGATACTGTTGCAGCAGCCTTTTCTATCATTTTGACAGATGACAATCTGACAGTTTTACAAATATATTTCCTAGTTTTTTGCTTTGAATAGCGTCGTGAAAATGTGTAAATCCTACTAATATTATAAATGCGAAAGTTTGTATGTATGGATGTATGGATGTTTGTTACTCTTTCACGCGAAAACTACTGAACGGATTTTGATGAAACTTTACAGTAATATAGCTTATACATCAGAATAACACATAGGATACTTTTTATCCCGATATTCCCACGGGATCAAAACTTACGCGGGTGAAACCGCGGGGCGCAGCTAGTTTTCTATATTTTTTTACAAATATGTCGAATTCTCAGTTTAAAAAAAAGAATTATCAAAATCGGACTACTCTGTAAAAAGTTAAGCGTGGTCATACATAAAAAATATATATACGCGTCGACTTGAGAACCTCTTCCGTTTATTCGTCGGTTAATTAAAGGCCCTGGCAGTAATAGAGACGAGTGACAGCGTATCAAATCAATATTCCACTAAAGGGTTGAAACACATTTCATCATCAATTAACCTTATGTCAAACGTCAAACCATTTTCTCTGTAAATAACAGAATGGTTATTGTCGACGCTTAAATTAAATTCGTTTATGTACTCATTCCCTTTGATGTTTACTTCGACTTCGATATATATAAATAGGAAAGTGACCTACTTTATGTTAAAATGAATGGTAGCAGGCTGTCCTCTAGTTTATATATAGATTTTAGCCGAAGGGCTCAGGTTACAGAACAGTTCCATTTAGATTAAATAACTTTATGGATTAGGTATTGGATTAATAGCTCGGAAGTCGTTGTTTGAAGGAGGTTTTTCCGACAGGATTTTCGGAATCCGGATTTTTGGCTAGTTGATGGCTATACACTCGCCCACTATTAGATACGTGTGACGTGAAATGTTTGTGTTCTGTACCTATATGTACATCTCTGCGTAAGCCTTCGGAGATACAGGCGCGATATACGGGGTTATCATCAGGGTTATCAGGGTTTCATGTTCTGGCAAATCTGTGTTAGTAATTAAAAGTTCAAAAATGCCTAAAACCTTCATACCTTTTTGGATAGCTAATAAGTGATAAGACAAGGATATTTTACTAATAATTTTTACATCTGGCGTAGTATTTTATTTTTGTACTACGACAACATTTTTTTTTTTTTTTTTTAAAAAAACGTTGCCCCACACTAGGAATTACTCCTGTATCGTGGGTGCGTTTACAAACATTTAAACTCACATACACAAACAGCCAGACCCGGAACAACTACTTGTAGGTCATACAAATATTTGTTCCGTGCGGGAATCGAACCACAACAACCACCAACATTTCAACATTTTTTCGAACCATCAACATTTTGTATGAAGTAATGGCAAAAATTACAAAAAATTAAATTTTGAACTTTTAATTACTAACAAAGATTTATTACGGCATCAACTATGATAATAATATACATTTCACAGTACAGTCGCTCCGTAGATAATTTTCAAATTGGCTTTAAATGATTTAATCTGGGATTTTTCATAAAAAAAACTAAAAATCTTACTAACTCAAAAACTACTGAATTTCAGAAGGTAGAACATTTGGCGGCTTAATTTGTTGCATTTTCACCCTACTATGACGTCCTGCAAGAAATACGTCGAGTTACCAGTAACCATGTATTATGTTATGTGTTGTCGAAGGATAATTTTGTTTTTACCGGCGTACATTTCGAGGAACACGATGTAATAATTCAATTGTGGGATGCATGAAGAAGCCTCCTCGTGTAGCGCTGTCTGTTCCGCCAGTTAACTCGACTGAACCGACCTCTCGGCGCATACTGGACAGTCACACCCAACATCTTATGTGACTGGCCAATTCTTCCCTTGCAGTGGTAGGGCTAACGCCCGCCTGGTTTGCGACCACCCTCCCACCGGAGTCCGGCGTCATCCATTGCTTTCCATCAGGCGTGCGACGTGACCGAGGTCAGCAATAAAAAAAAAATTGTAAGGACAATAATTAAATAATGAATGTGTGCCTAAACCTAATCTCTAATCTGCTTTCGCGATTTATTTACCAAAAATGTAAACAAATATGAGTTTATGGAAAAATACCTTTAAATCTTGGTTTAACTTGAAATAATATTAATTTGAAACATAGGTAAGTTTGAATAGACTTTACATGATAACTTATCTGGAGAAATGTAGGTGTACTATTTTTACACCGCTGCTGCCTAAGCCTTCGTGGAAAACAGGCGTGATGTTTTGTATTGCTAATTTGCTACCTACATGATATACCTACTACCTCAGAAAACCAATATCTGTATATAGCTTTCATGAAAATTATAGTTCCCTGCAAATCCTCCTCCTATGCGAGAGTAATAGTTAGTATTAAATGTACTAGTTAGTTAATGTTAGATAGGTACCTACCTATGTAACATTAACTAACTAGTACATTTAATACTAACTATTACTTTTTAAAAGCCAAAATAATAGGTTCAGAAGTCAAGTAACCTCTTTGGCTCTAAAACATAAACAATCATAACACTCCCATAACAAATACTTATCTCCAATCAATACCTACTCGATGAGTTTCTATAAATCCGCGTAAATAACGCGATGTTTCCGCGGAGTTGCGCGGACGCAGGTCGGAGTTTGGGCGCCCGCCACGCGCCCCGACTATTGAACCCGGCCACAGATTAGAATAATATGCAAATGTGAGGCGCCAGTGATAATGCCGACTGTAATCAACTAATGAATAACCAACGGTTTCAGACTACTATTAAGATAGGTAGATACGTATTAGGTACCTATAATTTGTGTCGTTATCTAGAAATGTAGCTTGAGTTAGGTATACCTACCTATTAAATGAGTAGCTATGGGAGAAAAATTGTTTTCCAGTTACTACTGGAGACACGGCTATACATTACATCAAGCTAAACATTTCCAGTATAAGCTGACTTCCTGATTGTTACGAACCAAAAGCCTATACAATGCGAGGTTAGCTAAAACTTGAAATGTATAGCTTGCTGTGGCGCGGGCGTCATGTATACGCACGGCTACACATCAAGCTATACTTTTCTACTATAAGCTGACTTCTGATTGGACGAAAAACCTATACAATGAGAAGTCAGGAAAAACTGAAAATGAACATTTCCTTACTTAGCTTAGTTTTTTTGGTGTACCTGTGCACCAAGAAAATGTCAGCCGTGAAATATATTAAATGCATGATGGGTAACTGGGCGTTGATGTTCCTGGGAAGGAAAAAATGCTAATTACGTACTTTTTTTGCTTTATTTATTTGAGAGTAGATAGTCTTTGTTAGGTTTTTTTTTCAGAAATCTCACAGATATTTCGTATGTAAATATTTCTTTAACAATTTATTTTCCTTGTTCACATAAAAAAATATGCCAGTAGACAAGAAAAATTACTTTTTAAATATTATAAATAGCAATAGGTGATGTTGTTATTAAATAAAATAACGTAATAAATAGTTATGTGGTACGAGAAAGTAACTTTTGGCTATTAATAACACTCATTTACTTATTTATTTGACAAAAAAAACGCTGATAATAAAAATAAATTTTGATGGCACATTTTGAATAATTTAATCACAAGGAAAACAACATGGGACTAAATATTTTTTAAATTAAAATAAAAACATCCCCAAAGACTTATTTAGTACCTATATATACCTAAGTCTAGGTGAGAGGTTAGCATTAAATTGTAAAATAGAAATTTCTGTAATTTGGAAGTTATAAAGTTTTTTTAAAGCCCCTTTATTATTATGCCAGTTCTGCGGCTTTTATAGTCTATAAAAGTAGGCTTTATATTTACCTAGGTACAGTCAGCAACAAAAGTCGATTAACACTTAAGTTTTTTTAATATCAGTTACTAAGAAAAATATTTGTCAAAAATTGGATTGTAATTCTGCTGCAATTTTGAACAAACATTTTGCTCAATAACTGAGATTAAAAAAAACTGAAGTGTTAATCGACTTTTGTTGCTGACTGTACATATAATTATAAATCTTCATGGCGCCAACGATGCGTCACTCTTTGCTTCATGGCCTCTATAACAAAAACGGCAAGCTGTTTGATTTGTCATCACCAAAAACGCCTAAAACATTTACTTAAGCAAAATAAAATAGGTATAAAATTCAATCAACCCCGATCATAATCAAGTGTCGCACCTACATCATAATCTTTGGCCCTCAAACGTCATGCATTTGTCCGTTGATGAAATAATATTTTTTTCTGCTGTTTTACGCACGGTATTACACCGATCGGCCTTGTCCGACAACCCGGCAGAATTGAGAAGAGATTTATAAATACTCTATGTTCGTATTATAGGTTGTCTTCTTAAATTGGTCAGGTAACGAGGCACTAAAGGGTGTAGGACAATTCGCGCTACCTACTGCACTGGTTTGATAATTGTATTTTCTATTTATATTTTTATAATCTTCGTGCTTACGATTTCGAAGGCCGAAGTGAGCTCAACGTGGAAAACTGAACGCTACATTAATTCCTAATGTATTCTGTAAACAGTGCAAGTAGTAGTTTTTTCTAAGTTGATTGATAGGTAATGATTGTGGCTAATAATAACAGCCGCACGGGTCGATCGATCAGGTTAAGCTGCACTTGCTGCGGTTGGTCCTTGGATGGGTGACCATTTTTACATATCAAGACCCCTCCGTGCCTCAGAGATAAAATGTTTTGTTACAGTAATTGCCGGTTATAAGCAATAAGTTGACATGCATTAGAACTTTATTGGTCATCACTAGAGATCGGATATTCGGATGCATATTCACCTAGTTGAGAAGTTGGTTAACATGGAATGCGCTTTTGTATCGAAAAATCCCGCGGTTCCGGGATCGACAAATTTAGGTTTCTGGTTATAGAATCGGATGTATATTTACTTACTTTCAAATGTTGGCTTATATGGAATGCACTTTTGTATCGATCGTAAAAATCCCGCGATTCCGGAATTTTGTGTTTTTTTCTGACTGAGGGACTAATCACACTTATTCAGCTCTTTTCAGCGTTTGTCCATAGAAATGCAATCCTGTTGGATTCTGGATTGCATAACAACAACAATATAAAAACCCGGGATTCTTATCTCGGGTTTTTTTTTTTAATAAATATTTTGTTAGTAGTCGCTTCCATACTATACACTCAACTACTTATGCATTTCCGGTGTTCCTAGTATCCCTTGATTTTTTTTAATGAAAAATTATTTTAAGAAGCCGCTTATATC
Source organism: Globia sparganii (assembly GCA_949316385.1). Taxonomy (NCBI): domain Eukaryota; kingdom Metazoa; phylum Arthropoda; class Insecta; order Lepidoptera; family Noctuidae; genus Globia; species Globia sparganii. The sequence continues at coordinate 22,253,040 of OX438666.1, read as the reverse complement.
ATTTTGTAGCAACAAATTCACTTTAGGTAAATATGCATCCGAATATCCGATCTCTAATCATCACTTCAGTCCAGGCTCTATACAAAAATGCCCATCATTCTTTAGTCTCAAGTTCCACGAATCTTTTTTTTTAGTCTTCCACGACATGACATCCAATTTTCCGCTTCAGACAGGTTTTAGCATATTTTTGCTTCTTTCTTTGCGAATAGTAAATAAAGTTGTATTATAAAAACCATTAGTAATGGATGTATTTAAGTATTCTGATGCTTATTTTTTAAATACTATTTCTTTATTTCTTTTAGCACATTGTACGTTTTGTTGTGTTAAATGTATATTTTCGTTTGTATTTTCTGGTGTACAATAAAGTGTACTTATATAAATAAATAATAATAAACATTTGCCTTGTAGTTACTTAAGAGCCGTAAATGAGGGGAATGCTAAACTTATGTAGTTGCCAGGCTAATTTTTTATCCGCTTCCACGCAGGTATACAGCCAGGGAAATTTATTGTGAAGCAAATTGACACCCTAATTTGCCGTAAAGCAGTTTGTTTTAGCCATTTCATACCGACAAGTTACGACAGTTGTTGTGTTTTGAATGTCCAGACAATTCAAGAAATTAAGGTGATTGCGCAGTGATTACCGCGAAATTCAAATTTTCTTACTTACGTTTTTTGCAATTAGTAGGTCAGTGTCAGGTTGTATCTTGATCAAAATATGATTCGCGATTATAACAGGTACTTATTCACAGAATTATAGTCATTAGAATCATTAATATATCTTCCTAAGTTAGATTTGTACCACAAGAAGAAATCTCCTAGGGAAAAGTGTTTAAGGTACAAATCTCACTTATAAAGATGTATGAATGTTTCTTATGATTATAATTCTGTAAATACGTACTTGTTATAGTCGCGAATCAAATTTTGATCAAGATACAACCTGACACTGACCTGCAAATTGCAAAAAACGTAAGAAAATTTGAATTTCGCGGTCTACCACTTTCCATTCACCTTAAGAGCTGATTTCTCCATCGCCAGTTAACTTTTATTCGAGGAAATAAAATTGACGTTTGACAGTTTTTGAATGAAACAAACTGTCAAAATTATTCCTCGAATAAAGTTATCAGGTGATTGAATAATCAGCACTAAATGAAATTGTTTATTCTATAAATAGGGCATCGGAATCACTTTTCACACGTCATATTATTTAAAAAAGCTAGATGTGGTCGGTTTCATTACTGACTACTCTGAGAAGAAAGGCTGAAACAAATTAGAGGTCACAGTCTCTTTTAAAGTCCAGACATAATCTTGGTCAGATCATGTGAAGACCATTAACGAGTAGATTAATCTATACTTATAATAAATCTGTAGAGAGGTCAATTCTGTACATGAAATATATTTCCAAAATAACTATCAGCGGGTGATTAGTGATCGATACTGACGCCAAAAATGCAATCAGTAAAATTTTTGTCTGTCTGTCTGTCTGTCTGTATGTTCGTTATAGAAACAAAAACCACTCGACGGATTTCAACGAAACTTGGTACAATTGTTCTTCATACTCCTGGGCAGGTTATAGTATACTTTTCATCACGCTACGATCAATAGGAGCAGAGCAGTGAAGGGAAATGTTGGGAAAACAGGAGAACTTACTCCATTTTTTAAGCTTCCGTCGCGTGTGCAGCCTTAATGGTTAAAGCTACACAGAAATCATGTATGACGGAAATGTTCTCCTTAAAATTATATAAAAAATATTCCACGACAGCAAATGTCTATCTTTTATGGTTTACTCACAATAACACGTGTAACTCCCGATAGCTTAGCAGTTCGGAGCTTTCTGATTATATTTATCTACCCTTACGTTTATAACACTCTCACTCATCCCTAATTTAAAAATGTTAACATTATTACATAAGTAATAAAAAAAGAATCATAGAAATCGGTACAGAAACACCAAAGTTATACATGAAATACGCTAATAAGCCATCGCGCGTGAATACTGAATCATGCTATAAGGATTATTTTTGTTGAATGAGAAATACGCGTTCTCAAGAATCGGCAGAAGAAAAAGCACATCGGTTAAACTCTATGAGAGTTAGTGCCTCAATTTCCGGAAGTCATTATTCCACGCGGACGAAGTCGCTGGCAAAAGCTAGTATCTAATAAACGGTGTTTTGAGGAAAGTATCACACACATTTGAGTGGACCAGACTAGTCAGTGGAAGTGCATTTGTCAGTAATCTTGTAACACAACTCACAACTTGAGGAGCTCAATTAAGTTATTTATTTATTTATTGAAACCACAATTATAACATCTTTACAGAGTCATCCAAGGCGATGTTACATGTCACCATAGTAGTTGTCTAATTGCTAAAAAATTAATTTTCCTGGCTTTAAATAGAATACGCACTTCTACTATTTAAATACTTTTGCTTTTATTATTTAAAGATAATAGAAATAATTAAAATTTTATACCTACTGTTTTACATTATCTTACTATCCTACTTCCTACTCCTACTAATCCTATCCTACTAATCCTACTAATATTATAAACGCGAAAGTTTGTGAGGATGGATGGATGTTTGTTACTCTTTCACGCAAAAACTACTGAACGGATTTTGATGAAACTTTACAGCAATAAAGCTTATACAACAAAATAACACATAGGATACTTTTTATCCCGATATTCCCGCGGGAACGAAACTTACGCGGGTGAAACCGCGAGGCGCAGCTAGAAATATTATAAATGCGAAAGTTTGTGAGGATGGATGGATGTTTGTTACTCTTTCACGCTAAAACTACTGAACGGATTTTGATGAAACTTTACAGTAATATAGTTTATACATCAGAATAACACATAGGATACTTTTTATCCCGATATTCCCACGGGATCAAAACTTACGCGGGTGAAACCGCGGGGCGCTGCTAGTCTTAAATCAAATAACCGTCGTACTCTCAGACGTCAACAAAAGTTAATGAGCCAATAAACTCCGGTTAAACTAAACCAATTACTAGGTAATGAGGTTGGTTTAGTTTAACCGGAGTTTAATTTTAATTTATTTATTCGTTTTTTATTTATTCGGTTCGTTAAGTTGCAATTTAAGTACAAGTACGAATGACCCAATCATCAAATTTAAAATTAATTTCAGCATGTCTGTTTTATACCAAAATGTTGAAAATTATCATACTTAATTTCAAAAACGTGAAGATCAACAAAAAAAAAACGAAAATATAAGAATAAGCTTTCTTAATGAAGCGTGGGCACATAACGCATTACCTACGGCTAGACAAAATTTTAAAATAACAAGAAAATTTTTGTTTTTTTTTTTAAAACAACCTGTCAGACCTCATTTCTCGTCTAGACTGCCTCTTACGTTTTCCTCAACTTCTTGGCATCAGATCAAAGTCACCACTCCAGACATTAGCTACTCCTAATATTTCGTTGACCAGTCGAAACAGAAAATAGATTTTTTTTTACCGTTAGATTGGATCTACTGTCTCATGTCTTTTCTCGTCCACATCGCTTCTCATTAGTAACGTTTTATACGATCAAATCACCTGTAAGTAGCCAAAATGTCATACTGCAATACTGCCACCCCAATTGTGTTTCAAACTTTCCATCACAAATTGAAGGTTTTGGAAAAAATCCTATCAATACTAATATTTTAGAGAGGAAAGAATTCTATGTATGTTTGTAACGAATTGGCTCAAAAAGTACTGGACCGATTTTAAAAATTCTTTCACCATTTGAATGCTACATTATCATTGATTAATACAAGTAGGCTTTTTTTTTTCTTTTTTTTTTTTCCACCCGTGCGAAGCTGGGACGGGCCGCTATTATCATACTAATATTATAAATGCGAAAGTTTGTGAGAATGGATGGATGTTTGTTACTCTTTCACGCAAAAGTACTGAACAGATTTTGATGAAACTTTACAGTAATATAGCTTATACATCAGAATAACACATAGGATACTTTTTATCCCGATATTCCCACGGGATCGACACTTATGCGGGTGAAACCGCGGGGCGCTGCTAGTCCTATATAATAATATAATCTATTGCTTCATGTGTTTAAAAAACTCACCTGCTCAACAACGTAAATAATGCAATGAGCATGGCTGAACTGTCAAAATGAATGGCTTTGTAAGTGTGTTCTACAATTACCTACTTCGCAGAGGCATCGCAGTGCGTTACCTTCCCAGGCAGAAATATCGAATGGGCCTACAATTTGATCTCCTGTAGGGACGAGATTTCCTTAGATATTTTTTTAGAAAATGATGACTCGTCTGCGTTCAGGCTCCCGCAGACAGGCGCTACGCGACGGTGCGGCGTGATTCTGGTAGAACAGTTTCCATGAAGTTTTCATAGAAATTGTTTTGCTAGAGTTGCGTCGGGGTGTCACATCGCACCTGCCTGCGGAAACCTTAAGGCCCGGACTCCACTGAAGCGGAGCTGGGCGGAGCGGAGTGGAGACGTGCAGGAATAGTCCAATCACAGACGAGACAAGTGACGTGATAAGGATTTCAACACTTGTGATTGGTCGATTCCTGCACGTCTCCGCTCCGCTCCGCCCAGCTCGCGCTTCAGTGAAGTCCGGGCCTTAGGCTCTTTTGCTTTAATGTCACCGCAATAATACCTAATTATTGCTAATGATAGTTAATTGTAGTGTCATTAACTGGTCCATAATTATTGTCACGTTAACGTTTTACGTTTGGCGGTACTATCAAACCGATTTTGAAATCATTGGCGTAGTAACTCGGTATCTTGAGAGAAAGATAGGGAGTGGGGCAGTGACTCGGGGGAAAATTAAAATAATCGCGCGGATGAAGTTGTCGGCAGGTGATAAGTACCTAATTATAATTGCCATGAAAATTCGTTTTAAGCTAGATTACGCTAGAAACCCTTAAATACACAGAACATTCGATAAAAAAACCAGTCAGCAATAGGTAGTACGTACACGCTTCGAGCAAATTCTGATCGATAGAAACATTTTATATTCACAATCACAGATGATATCGATACAAATACCTACTCTCAGTATCTTGGAACCTTGACAGGCTTAACTATGAGACTCGATCATTTGAATTCGTTACATTTCGATGTAACCCCGTTTTTTAGGGTTTCGTACCTCAAAAGGAAAAACGGAACCCTTATAGGATCACTTTGTTGTCCGTCCGTCCGTCCGTCTGTCTGTCAAGACTCTTTATCTCGGGAACGCGTATAGGTATCGAGTTGAAATTAAATCCATATATTTAGGTCAGCGTTTCCTTGAAGCTGTGAAAAAATTAAACTTCTAAGTTAACGTAAAAAGAAGAAACGGCAAAAAACTTATATTTCGACACTCAAAGGAATCAAAATGTATAGGGTACTTCCCGTTGACTTAGAATCATGAAGTTTGGCAAGAAGCAAGGCCATATAGCACAAGTAAATGAAAAAATCCGAAAACCGTAAATTTGTGGTTACATACCTACTTTGTACGGAACCTTCGGAACCTTTGTACGGACTCGCACTTGACCGGTTTTTTGGCATTTTGGCAGTTTGACTACATTTTAAATTTCGCCAGATGCGAAACACGCATCACACCTACGCGACGTCACCCAAAATCCTGCATCGCGCAAGCAGAGTTTACCGCGCGATTAGCATATTATATACAACATCCCGACATCAATCGTCGAGCAGTTGCCACCACACACAACACCCGTCTGGTCGGAGGATCCTCCCTTTTCTATGGAGGTTGAGTGAACGTTACTCCCTATTCCTCATACCTCTATAAAATTAATCATTACCGGAAGTAGTGCAGGGAAAGACAGTAAGTAGTATTTTTGAACAGTCTCACTTTTTGTAAGTTTTCATTTACCATAAGAGAAGACATTTAAACAAGCCTTTTTTACCGTCTGTTCAATCGATTTTGACTTCTATTCCGTAGGTATAAGGATGGCATTAAAAGCAGTAAACAGTTGTTATTGTAAGCACTTTTTTTGCTTTTAATGCCATCCTTATGCCTACGGAATAGAAGTCAAAATCGGTTGAACAAGCTGTAAAAACGGTTTGTTTAAATGTCTAATCTTATTGTGAATGGAGTATAGACAAATAAACTGTCCCCGGGACCACTAACCATGGAAAAACTAAACAAAAGATCAAGAACCCTTTTTTCATCAGACTTGGGAGCTCTGATCGCAGCCCTCCTATAATTGGAGCCCCTCTCCGCTCGAGTGGCTACATGAGTACAAAGCAGTACTCATGTGTGCTAGTTTCAGCCCTGATCTTCGTAATGTCCAAAGTTTTGTGCTTGGAATTTAAGGTTTTAGTCTTGGGCTTAGCCTAGGGTTAGGGCTAAATCTAAATGTTTTTGTGTGAACGTCCCAAATTGAATTGTTAGCCTACCTTTTGCGGGTCGATGATTCGATACAAATATTCCATGAATCTTAGACTAAAGCGAACATCAAGACAAGCAAAGTTACTGTAGCAACCAGCCACAGTGTAAAAAATATCGGTATTTCCGCCATAATATTAGTCTGCGATCGGTCTAATACATTAAATAAACGATACAAAAGTACATAGAAACGACAACATTTGGCAGACAATTATCACGAGGTGCGTGTCGCCAGCTATACTACAAAATATATGCCGCAGAAGATCAGCTTTTAAAAAATGGTCAAGTACGAATGAGTACTTGCGCACGAAGGGTGTCGTACCACTATACAACATTTTAAACGGCTTATTTTTTTTTATAACGCCAAAAGGAACACGTTTCTTGTATACAGGGTGTAATTTAAACCCAGTAGTTATCCTGAAGCATTAAGGATAACAGCTGGTATAGAGTCACTATACATAGTTTCAACTCAAAATAAAATACTCTAAGAATTGATACCAAATTTTCGGTTTCATTGGTTTCTTAAATTCAAATCATAACAAACGTGTCACCGCACTACGTAGGTCAATAACTTTTTAAGTTACTTGCCAATATCACGATAAATCTCTTCCGTAACTCTGCGCGCCTAGTACCGTAGCCTACTGCAGCGCAGGCGGTGTTTGTCGGCGCCAACTGACGGAATATTCCGCCGCCGCCGCGCGCGCGCGCAATAAGCCATACGTACTTTACCGTGATGTAAAAATTAATGTGTAATTCTAATTATTGATTTACAGTTTACTCGTTAATATTAAGCCAGAAATTGCACGTAAAAACTGGAATAACAAAACTTACGTATACAATCGTAACAAAGTTTAGGAAGGTACCTAGGTTAACTAGTTTCATCCCTTATTATTACTTTATACCGAGTAAACAGTAAAATCTTAAAGCTTTGCTTAATTTAGTAAATTGACTTACATTTTTAAAGATGGGGTTCGATGTGGTGACCTTGGTATTGTATGCACAAGGCCGCTCACTTGTTCATGGACACACATTACGTAGCATGTCTGGTGTTATTGTCCTGAAAGTGGCCTCAATCCGCACTTTAATTTGTATCACACTGCACTGCGTACACTACACACGCACTATGGGTGCTGACCGTCGTTGCTCAGCACTCGCCATAGGTACCTGATTACCTATGGTTAGAGGCACCAAGCCGATGTACCATCCGAGATCAAACTAAAACATGCTGACGAAGGCATCTATCGACGCTCAGCATCTGGTCTACTCTCAATAAAACGGCGCCGGTACAGTTCTCGGGCAACTCGCAAATTACTGATGCGCATAATTATCATAGGGATAAAAACGAGTGTACTAGACGCAGGACAGATGTCGACTGACGGCGACGAGCAAAGCAATAACAAAAATGAAGCTCCTATTCCCTGCTATCCTGGTACGTAAATATTATTTCGTTAAATTTGATACCTATAGGGTAGCTGTCCCTATTAGTGTCCACTACTGTTAAAAATATTATTCAAGATTATTTTACATACTAATAATAATTTCAACTAAACTCCGTTAAACTTTTAAGTAAATCTAACACAACCGAGCAAACTAATTACGAATTCAAAATTGAAAAATCATTCATTTTTTTTTTTTGGGTGGGAAAATCATCAATGACTCAGCTGCCGCCCTGGGTGGGGCGGAAGGCTGAAGGAAGTGTTAGACTCTTACTGACTAAATACCACCCTGTTCCTTCAGTTGCCCTTGCATTCCGGGTTATCTCGTTAGAATATTCCCGCAATCCCGGAAATTCCCAAAACTCCGGAAAATCATTCATTTCAATCCATTAAAGATCATAATATGGGTTCGCGTTATCTCGTTAAAAGTCTGAAATAAAAATTGTATTTACCAGGAGTAATTGAAACTACACGGACTGTAATTGGTTCACGTACCCTAAAACCCAGGTTTACACACACATCGATGTTACATTGTGTGTGTAACGACGTAATCAGGGTTCTGTGAGCAAACGATATTCAATTCGGAAATAACAATTCCTGTTACTCATGCGCTTCTAGTACTTTTATTAATTTCTTTCGACAGTTAGATGCAATTTTGCGACATTTTCTTATTTGAATTATAATAACAAAGACTAAACGTGCTCAAACTAATAAAACCTATGTACCACTCAAACAGCACCGACAGACCGTGAACTCCGATAATTCTTTCGGTTAGTTCTACACACAAAAATTATGAGTGCGTGGTATTATTTTGTAATAAAAAAAAACGATTAACTTGTTGCTAATAATTTACGTCTTATTTAGTAAAAAAATAACCTTATTTTAAAAATTATGAACGGAACCCACTGTGATTTTATTTGTACTAGGAGAAGAATAAGTTGCGAAGAGGTGAATTGAAATGATGTTTTGGGTTCAGTTGGACAAAAAAATGGTTTCTAAATCCTTTTCCTATTCTAAGTACTAATGGCAAATAATAATGTTTATTTAAGCAATTAATTGCCGGTAGGATGCACGTAAGGATTCGATTTTTATGATCAATTCAATGGTTGTACAAGCTGTCGATTTTTCGAAAAAATCGTTTTAATGCGATCTTCAAGCAAATCGATTCAATAGTAACGTGAATCGAATCTCTTGGATCGTATGTGTAAATAAAGGCTCTTAATAGTTCAAGTTCATATTTGCCCAAAGCATTGTGCTGACAATCATAAACAGCGAATAGGTAGGTTTATCTATTTCAAACAAGATCAATTACATAAGTATGCCGACACTTTTTAACTTGTCCGAAGATTGAAACATATTAGTCATCCATCTGAATTAAAGTCATTGAATTACGCTGGAAAGGTTATCAAATATTATTGACGTACCTACCTGACTGGCAACTGTAAATATGTCACAAAACAGAGGTGTGTTAAATGTTGTTTAAAATTTTTTAATTACGATTTTTGAATGAATTTTTAGAAGATCGATGTAAGAAGAGCACGGGATTCGATCTGTGAATCGAATGAAAAATCGAATTAAAGCAAAAAATCGTTCATCTTTATGGCCACCAAAATAAAAGGTTAGAAATAATGTTAGGAAATTTACAGGAATATTGTTTTTGAATTAGGTATTTACTGTATTGTAGGTATGATGGAAAGGTGGGTAGCGGGTGGAAGATTACTACGAGGTAGATAATAATTATCTACAAAGTAATCTTCTACAAAAGGACAACCACGTAAAAAACCAACAAGTGTGTAAATGATACGTGACAATTCAAGCAGGTATCTAAATATTTCGTTAACTTTTGATACCTAGACCAATTAATTGTATTGTAGGTAGCTAGTTCACAAACATAATCAAAGTTTTGGAAAAGTCAGTAATAATATTTTGTGAATAAAAAATAAACATGCGGAACCGTTTATTCAGAAATACCAGGAGTAGGAGGTTTATCTTTACTTACAAATAGTTCGTTGACACCGATCAGCTGTTTTAGTGCTAGTGATGTGTTTATTTCAATTTGAAAAGTTCGGTTTCTGGTATCAATGTATTAAAAAATCTCATAACTTCCGAACATGTAGCGATAGGATTAAAAAACCCTTCCTATATCGTTTGATATCATCCAAAGAAGGCGTGCCCTTTGTATGTATATACCTTTTCCGTTACAGATTGTATACGGCGCCTCATTTATTTTAGTATTTTTATTGTTTGTTGTTATAGCGACTTTTATTGAAATTTTCACAGACTCGAAATGTTTACTACTATGATAAACATTTCAAGTCTATGAAAATTTCAAGAGTCTATCCATTACGATTCAAAAGATACAACCTTGTGACAGACGGACGGATGGACGTACAGCGGACCCTTAGCAATAGGTAGGCTTTAGGTACGCAACCCTTAAAAGCTTGATCGACAACCAAAAAATACCGATAACCAACGTAATTACTTACAAATGATGAGCTTTAAAATCGATAAGTTTGTCTACATGAATTTTATGATGAATTTAGGTATGAAGGGCCTCCTCATCAATCAGATAATATCTTTTTCTATGGGGTAGGTTTTCAGGTTTTATGTGACCTAGGCTTTTTGTGTAATTAATCGAGTTTTTTGTTAGTGAACATGTATTGTCTTTTGAAGATTTCAAAGTCAATAAGTAGTACCTAGGAATATAGCTCGCTATTTCGCATTCTCTTAATGGAACATTATGTATTTAAGTATATCTTAGGAAACCTTACTGCAGTATTTCTCACATAAATAATTAGTGGATATACTGTAAGTTCCTACTCTGTGGCACCTATAAAATGTGCTATTACGATCGCCTACGTCACGTGCGCTTGCGATTGAGGCCCACTGTTTAACGTACGGTGTTTTTTCGCACACAAATATTAGAGTAGGCTAGGATGTTTTGATGAATAATATTGTGACTGTGAACGGATAGGTTGTTCGCCTTGTTTCTTTTAAGAGTTTGATGAGAGGCGACTTAAGGCAGACGATGGATCGCGTGTGATTAAAACTTGATGCAAACGTAGATAGGCAGACCGTATGAGAACAAGGTTTGAGGAAAATATTTCGTTCTGTATAGTTTTATAAATTCTAAAAACTTTATGAGGTGCTTTAGACCATCAAACTCAACAACTTTCACTATGGGACCAACTCTGAAATCACGAAAAAAAAATCTGCTGTTGCATACATTTTGGTCAAGTAGGTATTGAACTTTTGTATTAAACAACCATTTTTTTTTGTGATTTCAGAGTTGGTCCCCTATTGAAACATGTTCAGTTTGATAGTCTAAAGCACCTCTTAAAGTTTGTAGAGTTGATTTTAAAACAACTTATATAGATAGATGTTTTATAGATATGTCTTATTTATTTTATATGCCATTAAAATGCTTCTATACAATATGTATACAGGGTTAAATTAAATTAGCTAGCTAAACTCAGCAGGCGCGATGGGTATCGATATTTAAACATTATAAATAAAAAAAAAAACCCTTTATAACACAACTTTTACTCTAGGTACAGTCAACAGCAAAAGTAGATGATGAAAATCAGAAATTCAATACTAATGAACGGAGTTCGCGTCAGAACTGTGTGGCGTCGAAGTAGTAAAGGTTTCGTATAATTATCAATCAAATACTTTTGAATTACTTCGACGCCACACAGTTCTGACGCGAACTCCGTTCATTAGTATTGAATTTCTGATTTTCATCATCTACTTTTGCTGTTGACTGTACCAAATTAAATGACTAAATAACTATACAAATAAATATAGAAGCAAAAGGACACCTAGGCGTCGAAGTCATCTGGAACTGTGCCCAGAAGACTGGCGGCATAGCCACGTTGAATAGCAAGGCTATTTCTTTGATCAAAAAACAAACCTCTTTATTATTTAGGTACAAACTTTAAACATCCTGACAGATTACACTGGCTACTTCACTGAAACTTTCTTTAAAAAACACCTCTGAAAAAATAGTTTTTCCCTAGTTATATGTAGAATAGTTTAGGCTTGTATTTTTTTTTTTCAGTAGGTATGATTAATGCAGAGAGTACCTCTCGATTTCGTGAAACCAATAAACAGCGCGATTACGACGATCTACGTCACATCGGCGCTCGCGCAGCAGTGAGGCCCACGTCGAACTTAGTGCGTAGTATGTTTCAAGCATTGTAATTAATGTATTAGCTTTGTTTTGGGTTTACTTCTTGAGTCTGTGATAGTTTTTTAGATATTTTGCAGCAAAATATTGTTTTGATTAGCATTTCATTTAATTTTTATGTTTTAATTATTTGCTTTCTCAACCAACTTCAACAAAATCGACCCTAATTGCGTAACACACTATCAATCATAATCAGAATTATTTTGAAGGATGTCAATGTTTGTATTAGACTTATCTACATCAAAAATATGCCTAAGTAGGCTTTATTTTTTAACTTTTACACTTTAACCTACGTATTCATCAAAGGATCAGTAAAATATAGAACTGAATTATTACCAACTTTTGAAAAACATAATTTAATGTAACGAATCGAGTAAACAGAAAGTATTAAGCCAAGGTACTCAGCACACGGATTCTTTATACACACATCAAAATTGTCTAGGGATCAACATATATTTTTGCAATAACTTTCCTCCTGATTGATATTAATTAAAATTTTCTTTAAGGATTCATCAAATAAAGTGTTTTCGTTTGTCACAGTAACGATAAACCAAGTCACCTTTGCATTAATAAAGAAATTTGCCATTTTCCTAATAAAGGGATTTTTGACATTTGAACCACTAACACAAAAGTTCGAAAAAAAGACTGAAATAACAGTTTTCTCTAAAATTTTATTGGGTAACTTAAACAATTAATAATTCGTGTTTCTACCGCGAACACTAACAACACAAGAACATCGGTTTGGCATACTCAAAATGAGTTCATCCAAATCACGCTGTGGAATGGCCGCCCATGTTCGTTGCAACAACAAAAAAAGGTCTTCTTGCGACTGGATACCCTCCATATTCGGCAGAGCTCTTCTCTGTAGCATATCCCATGCATGCTCAATCGGGTTCAAGTCTGGCGACTGAGCAGGCCAGGGCAGGACATTGATGTTAGCTGCGGCGAGAGTCTGTCTTACAACTCTTGCGGTGTGCGGTCGTGCATTATCATGCATTAACTGAAATAAGGGACCGATTTGCACTTGTAGAGGAACGATGACGTCTGATACAATCGTCTCAGCATAAATTTGAGCGTTGAGGTTGCCTCTGATCCAAATCAACTCAGTTCTTCCGCCGATCCAAATACCCGCCCATACCATGATGGTTCCACCACTATAAGGATGGACTTCCTGGCAGGATTTTAATCGCTGTTGGCGTCCAGGGGTTCTCCAGTGTCGTATACGTCTTGTATCCGGTCTCATACCAAAACGAGACTCATCAGAAAAGCACACGAAACGCCATTGTTCTTCTGCCCAATTTCTGTGTTCAAGAGCCCATTGATATCGAATCCTACGATTGTGCATTGCTATAGGTGGTACCCGTAGCGGTCTTCGGGAATGAAGGTTCACTTCATGCAAGCGGTTTCTGACTGTTTGGTCGCTAATTAAGTTCCCTGAAGAGTGATGAAGCCTCACGGCTAACATCATGGCGGTTATTGTTGGAGCTCTTCGAGTTAAGATTTGAATGTATCGGTCTTGTCTCCGTGTGGTGCAGCGATACCGTCCTCCATGGCGCTCAGCCACGGTACCAGTGCTTCGGTAACGTGTCCAAAGTCGACTGATAACACTCTGACTTGTATTCAGAGCTAAAGCCACAGTACGTTGCCGGGAACCAGCTTCTATCATTCCCACGGCTCTGAGCATTTCTTCCCTGCTTAAATGACGTCGCCGCTCCATAATAACGTTGGTTTTAATCAGTAGTAGGGAAACAGTAGCACTAATAATGTCTTCAATGCGTTGTATGTTTTTATAGGGAAAATATTGACAGCTGATTTTCATCTTTTACTCGAATTTGATTCACAGTTCCTGATTCAAATTATGAAATGCACCAAAAAGGATCCATATAAATTTATAAAATCATAAATTTATTACAAAGCCACATCTCAATCTCAAGAAATCCGCATAAAAATGCTTGATCCCTAGACACTTTTGATGTGTGTATTTACGACAGTGTGTGACAGAATTGAGGCCCACCGCCATCACTGCGCGAGTATGTGAGGCCCCGTACATTGTTCTTTAACCGTATCGTAGATAGTTGCAGAAAATCAACTCGTTACAATAGAAACAGTCCAGATAGAAAATAGAACCAGGGTTGGTCAAAGCATTAATGCTATAACCGTCCCAGAAACACAGACAGGAATATTTCTGACGCCCGCACTACCAGCGGGGTAATTGCGTACCACACTATTAATAGCAATGGGTTTCAGGTTGACAGATCAACAACGTTCATTGCGTTTTTTACATTGTTGAGCAGACAAATTTTTCCATCATATGAAGCAATGGATTAGCAATATGCTTCAAAATGATTCAAATTGAGATCTATAGTATGTTTCGCGGTTAGGGTGCAGATATCAATGAGAGTTTCTGCAGATTATGATGCCGCTTATTAAACTCAATAAATACGGACGAAAACCAAACATATTTTTTTATTAAATTCTTGCATTGGAAGAGATGGTCTAGCACTTAGAAGCCATTAACATGTGTCTAATATAGCGTGTCTTAAGAGCCCTCTTACATTTTGGTACTGAACGCGAATTCTTATTTTTTTTAAATTTATTAATGGTTTCTCGCAGTTCAACCTATGAGGTTGTCGTCTGCTTAACTGGCCTTGCCTGTGGATGACTCAAAAAATTAAGACCTCCAGCCAGGGCGTGTGCGCATCGCCGGCGCATTGAAATATATTGTACTTTTATTTTATTTATTAAAAAAACAAAGTATCAATATTTTGTTTTAAATTGACATTGTTTAAGCAATTATTGGAGACTATTTTGGTATAAATACTACGTGAAAATGATGTAGTAGAAAATTGAATTCGGTCCAGTCGTTTTTTCTATAAGGCATATAAGAAAAATGTATTAAGTTATTATAAAAGTATAATTATGATATTTGTGATATGAGAAAAAATGTTTTAATGGATTATATTCAACAGAATCTTCAAATTAGAGCCTTCAAATGAGCTCTCCATGAGTTTTTGCCTAAACATGCATCAGGTTATTGCTAAAAAAATAGATAAATAATAAAAAAAAATCGCTTTATTATTATTGTATATGAGAAAACGAAATATCTTTATCAATAAATTGTTGTTTTATATCACAAAACGAATAGTATTCAATTTCAACGAGGAAATCATGCATCTACGCGCATTTTTGTAATAGGCCTCTTAACACAAAAACCTGAACAATTTGTCAGCGGGGCGTCCGAATCCGTTCTAACAAGATATTAACCGACGAGTTCCGTATTACGCATTATTTCTAACTAATTAATTTTGACATACTTAACTATAATTTCATTTTCATAAAAGAAAATAGTTAAGTAATAATGTTTAATGCATGCTAATTTAGGATATTAAGGGCAGGCGAAGGACAATTGTAATGCTTGTAAAAGGCTGTAACGTCATACAAGTAAGTAATAAATTATAAAACCAATATTGTAAACTTAGTTCGCAGTAAACGTTTTGACTTTGACTTATAATGTTCCCACATGTAATGTTGTGATGGGACATAGGCCTTCTCTCAGTGAGAGAGAGTGGGCCGTAATCCACCACGCGGATCCAGTGCGGGTTTTGGTACTAGGACATGCCGGTTTCGGACAGACGCGAAAAGCGACTTTCATTTATATATGTATGCCGTTGGCCCTTCTGTAAATTATACTTGTTGTGGTAATAGTGCGTGCGTTCGTTGTTCTAATTCTTAGTTAATTTCGTTGACACGGTTTCTTTTCTCTTATTTAGAGGTTCACGGTCAATATACAATGGGGTCAGCAGAACCAGTCCTGGTTTCAAATAGGGCGCTGGGTGGAACGGTAAACAACAACATTGTTAGGAATTAGAGCGTTTGGTTCCCACGATATAGGCAGCTGAGATCTAAGACGCAGTTTGTTGGTAAATGAAAGTAAAAACATGTTTTTTTTTTACACTTTTCAACGTGTTTAGCTACACCGTCTAAAAAAAAAAGATGTGCGTGGTCATAAAATACCTATTTTGGAGGCGTTGGGGATTAACCTAATGTATGAAAAATCATTTTTTGAGGAAGTTGTGACTTGGGGAGATAGGGCATCACCCCTCAGACGTACCATAGTGTTTATTTTTTCCAAATATTTTTCGCCACAAGGCTACGCCACGAGGTTGTGAGTTAAGCTGCTTCTGCGCATTGAGGCCCACCGAGTACTGTTTCAAGGCCCATTGTTACGCTCCGCAGCGGTTTACTTTTCAATAATATTATGTATAATGAATGACTGTAACGAAACTTTTTTACAAACAAACGTGACATTGTTGTTCTTTATTTTCATTGAGTTTGTTAATAATTCGACTGCCTCGTTCTTCTAGTAGTAGCAAAGTGTTACTGCTGACCATGAGGTGGGGGGTTCCATTCCCGGGTTGGGCAAAGGTTTCATCTGGAATTTCTCAGTAACAGGCCGGTGTCAGGATTAGTGCCCAATTGATGGCAATAGCTGGCGAAATAAAGAAGGGAGTACTATAAGTGCATATCTACCTAACTCTTTGGGGTAAACAGTGATGTTGTTTGTTAATAATTTTTATGAGTTTGTAAAACATGGGTGGTTATATGAAAAATACTATTATAGGAATTAAATATACAAGTAAATAATGGAGTCCCCGTTCTTTATTTAGTAGAGTATTTAAATGCCTAAAATAGCAAAGACTACAGACAAAGGCATTACCATAAAATAATAAACTTTTCCTCGAAAGGGCACTAGATTGCCGATTGTAAAGGGCACTAGATTGCCGATTGTAAAGGGCACTAGATTGCCGATTGTAAAGGGCACTAGATTGCCGATTGTAAAGGGCACTAGATTGCCGATTGTAAAGGGCACTAGATTGCCGATTGTAAAGGGCACTAGATTGCCGATTGTAAAGGGCACTAGATTGCCGATTGTAAAGGGCACTAGATTGCCGATTGTAAAGGGCACTAGATTGCCGATTGTAAAGGGCACTAGATTGCCGATTGTAAAGGGCACTAGATTGCCGATTGTAAAGGGCACTAGATTGCCGATTGTAAAGGGCACTAGATTGCCGATTGTAAAGGGCACTAGATTGCCGATTGTAAAGGGCACTAGATTGCCGATTGTAAAGGGCACTAGATTGCCGATTGTAAAGGGCACTAGATTGCCGATTGTAAAGGGCACTAGATTGCCGATTGTAAAGGGCACTAGATTGCCGATTGTAAAGGGCACTAGATTGCCGATTGTAAAGGGCACTAGATTGCCGATTGTAAAGGGCACTAGATTGCCGATTGTAAAGGGCACTAGATTGCCGATTGTAAAGGGCACTAGATTGCCGATTGTAAAGGGCACTAGATTGCCGATTGTAAAGGGCACTAGATTGCCGATTGTAAAGGGCACTAGATTGCCGATTGTAAAGGGCACTAGATTGCCGATTGTAAAGGGCACTAGATTGCCGATTGTAAAGGGCACTAGATTGCCGATTGTAAAGGGCACTAGATTGCCGATTGTAAAGGGCACTAGATTGCCGATTGTAAAGGGCACTAGATTGCCGATTGTAAAGGGCACTAGATTGCCGATTGTAAAGGGCACTAGATTGCCGATTGTAAAGGGCACTAGATTGCCGATTGTAAAGTAAAGATGTGTAGGAGTGTTTAAAATGTCGTTTTAGAATAGAAGAACGGATACGGAAATCCGGCAAGGCACAACTATAAGCATATACCTATATAGAAAGGTATATTTTAGGGTATATTTTTACAAAAATTCACATACACATAATCAGCTTATAATGTTCTCACTGATGGAAAGCTGGCTTCTTCTCTATGAGGAGTGGCCGCGCAGGCCCAGTGCGGGTTGGTAGATGTCACATATTTTCCGATTTCTTTGACGTGCCGGTTTCCTCACGTTATTTTACTTCACCGTTTTTTAAGAGCAGTGGCGATGTAATTAACACACACAAAGTAAACTGTCTGTCTCAGTTCGAACTCACGATTCGTAAGTCAGGAAAAGCGACCTCCCAATATTATAAAGTGGCAGAAAGTCTTATGTAAGATACTACATAGATTCCCTTTTCTGCGGAGTCCCACGAGAAAAAAAATGCTAACAAAACAAAAGGCTATCCCAGAAATAGGTCAATACGAAATCACCCTGTTACTCTAGCTTCCGAAATGCGTAGTACGCCACATGTTGGATCAACCTGCCCTAGATACATTAGCATATGCCGCGGGTTACCCGGGTAGTCGGGTACTACGGGTAGTTGGGTTATAGCCGTCCCTTCCCGGATCGGAAACCGCTGCGTTGCCGATTTTTAATAGTCTTCCAGGAAAATTGGGGTTTTGGATACAGATGGTCGGATATAGGAAGCTTATGTATTTGTAAGTTAGATAGAAATATGGTTGGTACCTACTTACAGAAATATTTAGATACATGAAAAACATCTGGCTCCGTGTATCTGGCAAAGGAAAGGGCAAACGTTTTTGACCCGTTTATGACGAGGTTATTGCAAAGGGATAATAAGTATAAAGAGTCCTCCTAATATTCATGACATCAAACATAGAATACCCATCAGGAAAAGCGAAATGTTCATGGTAGGTTTTTTTTTATTGCTGTATGGGCCTGCTCTTGAAGTCTTGACCTCGATCACGCCTGATGGGTAGCGACGGCTGTGGTTTATGAACGGACGAGCGTCCCCAGAAGGTACCTGTTCACTCTTATTTTGAAGGCTGACGGGTTAAATGTGGAACACAGACGCTGGCAGAGTTCCACTCATTGGTTGTGCGCATAATACATGTGGAGGAAAAGCGCTAAGTACGTCTGGTAATCCTCCGGTAGTAAAAGAGAGATGGTGGGATCAGTTAGTGGAGCTCCTTAGCACAATCTCCGAAGTAAACTTACGAAGTTCTAATACTGTCTTTAGAAAAGATATGTTCAGCAGTGGACGTTCAAACTGAAATGATGATCGTAATTTAAAAAATGACAAGTTCTTAGTAAGCATTCACCGAAGACATTACTTAGGTACATAATAGATTACAAAATTCTCATTAACCTTCCAATTTTCCATCACCAAACACGGAAACGACAAACCAAGCCAATCAATCATACGTGAATCAATCGGGGCTACCCTTGAACCCTGCCCTCGGTATTTAAATGCCGCCCCTCGGCGGGTGATACACCGGGCATCGATCCGGCCGTGATGTGTCGATGACATGCGACACTGTAGCTTTAATAACGTGAAGCCACGTTGTTGATATCTCTTTGTAGTTTGGGGGATGTATTTTTGACATTGTGACTTAAATTTTTTGTGATGCACGGGAAGTTGTATTGATTTGCCAATAATTTTAAAACGAGTAACCGTAGAGTTCCTTTATAGTTTTTCTCCATAGCAAACGGCCAGATAAAACCATGCACCTAGCTTCTGACGTTTCTTATGTACCCATGTTATGTCCATGCAGGTTTATGTGAAATAAAACATTTTGAATTTTGTTTTCTTAAAGTCATACGAGTTTTATTGATTGTTACTTTGGTCAATCACAGCAGCTAACAAGAGATATGGCAGTAGATTTACTGATTAAGGAGTTAGCCAGGTTTCCAAAAACTGGCAGAAATAGTTTTAGCCCGCACTCTCAGACGTCAATAAAAGTTAATGAACCATTAGCTCACTCTAACTTAACGTTAGCCAGTATATCTTCAATAAAGACGTTACTAGGAATATGAAACAAACCAGGACCAATACATTTAACACATAAAAGTCTTCTACATACTACCTTAACTCAAAAACCTTAACTTCAAGTCCTCAAAAGGTGTCTTAGCGATCAAAATACACAGTTTGACACCTCATTAACCCCTAAGGTAGTCTTGGAGGGCGGGTATGAATGTTATCCGCTATTTAAAATATGAGGGTAGTCGGAAGAAAGCTATCGTGTCGGGTAAAATGACGCATATTGGTTAATGACCGGGTGTGTTTCTTTTCTTTATATTTTCTCGATAGATTTCGTGTCAAAAGGTTGAGTGAGGTAATGTGGATTGAACAGGCTGTGAGGTTGTGTGGATTCAGGCGTTTAGATTGCGTTGGTGGATATACTTAGCATAATCAGCCTATAATGTATCCCACTGCTGGGAAACAGGATTCCACTTTGTGAGATGGAGTGGACTATAATCCAACACGCGGCCCCAGTGTGGGTTGATAGATGTCACGTCTTAGAATAATTGATTCTAGGACATGCCGGTTTCCTCACGATGTTTTCCTTCACTGCTTTGAGAGCAGTGCTGATGAAATAATTTACACAAAGTAAAGCCAGTGTTGTGTTCGAACCTACGACCTACAACTCGTAAGTCGCAGCCGTTACCACCGGGCCACCAGTGCTCTAATTGATGAGGATATCTGCGGATGAACTGCGGATATCTGCGGATGAACTGCGGATGAACTGCGAGTTATATAAAGACTTGAGCATTAAAAGTGATGCTTAAGATTTTCGGAATAAGTAATGCAATAGAGTGCAGTGATGACAGGTGAAGTGAGGCAGTGACCGAGTGTCGTCAAAGGTTTAGAAGATGAAGTGTCGGCTGTACTGCGGCGAGATGGGCGGATGACATTGTTGCCATCGTGGGTAGAACCTGTGAGCGAGGATGATGCTGGCACGGGAGCGTGCGGATTGGCACAAGAAAAGAGAGGCGTATGCCCAACAGTGGGTCTAGTCAGGTCTGGATGATGATGATGCTTGATTTTTTTGGCAAGTGCTACAAACTCTCTGCCGAGGTCTGCGTTTCCCGATAGGATACAAAGGTACAACAATCTAGGAGTCTTTTAAGAAGACGGTTCATTTTGGAGTATTTTTTTTTAATATTCGCAGGGTAATTCCGGCCTTAATTATCAAGATAAGTGTTCGTTACCTTTCGTAATAAAGACACGGCAGATTACAATAATTTCTCGACAAAACACACACAACAAAAACACAAAATAATTTTTCACACACTTGCCTAGTAAATTGTAATAAATTTCAGTAACTACACGTGCTGAAATACCACGTTACAATAACATACACGTGTATGACTATTTACCAGAAATTACTGTTACACACGCTTAGTGTAACTCAATAAATACAGACTATTTTTACTTCATTTTTACCTTGTAGTCAAAGGCTTTTGAAGTCTGAAGAAGTTAGGATTATTAGGTAAGGAAAGATGTATGGAAAGTGTTTCACGAAAATATTTATTTATTACTGTGCAGTTAATCTTTAACCGCAAAATCATATTATTATTACGGAAAATGTTTATATATTTTTTTCTCAGTTAAATATAGGGTGACTGGTAATTAGTGACCGATACCTAAACACGTGATTGTACTCATGATAACAAACAACTTTTACTATGGGACCAAACCTGAATTCGCGAAAAAAAAATCAGCTGTTCCCTACATTTTGACGAGATAGACGAAGATAAATGTAGGGAACAGCTGATTTTTTTTTCGCTATTTCAGGTTTGGTCCCACAGTAAAAGTAGTTTATTATCATGAGTACAGGCACGTGTTTAAGTATCGGTCACTAATTACCAGTCACCGTATATATTTCAAATAAAAACGTTTGGAATAACATATTTATCTATACCTTATCCTAGCTGCCAAATAAGGGGATTGGAACACGCGACCTTCAAAAACATTCTTCAGTTATCAAAAACTAGGAATAGAAGATACAAAGAACCAAATAACGACATAACTGTCAGAGATTTCTCCTGAAAATTCTCACTGAACACAGCTCTATTAATTTCAGACAATTTGTCTCTATCAAAGTCGTAAGGATAAGGTTTGATGTAATACTGAAACAATAACTGTAAAACTCTCTCACAATACGACGTCAATTGATATCCGATAGTTATAGCTTACCGCCTTAGTAAGCTTATTAGCACAGAATTGGCTGAGAAGGTTCAATTTTAGTGGGACTACCTATACCAGAAATTTACGCGATATGAAATTATCTTGCTTAGGATGTTAAATATGAACATCAACAGAATTATTAGTACTCCAATTGCGTAGCTCACTTTCATTCTCAATTTTGAAGAAAATTCCTAAACCATTGCTTCATAGCTATGAAAAATTCGCCTCCTTGACAACGGTAATAAATAACACAATCAATTTTATTGAACTGTTTATTGCCATTGAAAATCTAATGCAGAGTAACATTGTTTTTAGCCATATTAGCAATCCTATATTATTTGTATATTGTAAGTGTGCTACGCAATCAACCCACCTGGTGTCAGTTTCGGAGATAAACTTTTGTTCAGCGCACCATGCATGGGCTAGTGAATCTCGCTATCAGTTTTGAATTTTCTGACTGACTAACTTTGTAACCAAGGAAGGAACTCTTCGCAGTGCTCCTTTACGAAAGTAGCACACACGAGGCAGGCAAAAACGTCATACTTAATTATGAGAGGTTTTGCTAGGAATGTTCAATCTTTAAATGAAAAGCCGTGGGCTGAGAATTTTATAAATGGTCAAGTTAGTTTTTCATGCTTTGAACACAGACTTGGCTTGCTGTACTTCTTTCTTGAAGTATGTTAGTATATAAAGATAGGTAGGGGAGGCTAAATGAACCGCTCTTACGTTGACACTCTCGTTTTTATATACCTAGGGTATCTTGATGTTTTTCCAGGGATCAGTCCCAGTTGGCAGTGTCGTACTTTCAAATTGATTAATGGAATGAAAATGAAAATGGATGTTGGCGGTTAAAGATGTCTTCTGTAATGTCTTTTATAGTGATTGTGTGGAAATATTTATTTACTTAATCAAGATTGGTAATATTTACATAATTTATACTAACATTTAATAATATTTATTTATTTATATTTATATATACTTTATTGTACACCAGAAAATACATAACAAAAAAAAAAACAATTATTACTACAAAATATACAATGGGCGGCCTTATCGCTTTCTACGATCTCTTCCAGGCAACCTTGGAATGGACAGTGATTACGTGGATATTTAAAAATGGGGTTGTCAGTGGTGCAACATAATATAGATACTATAATAAATACATAGACAATATAATATATATATATACATATAAGCTATATAATAGATACATAAATAAATACATACTAAATATACATACAAACAACGAAAATAAATGACGACTACAGATTATTGCGTTACGAAAACAAGATCACAACAACAAGTAATGCTCCTTCACCAGTCTCTTAAACACAGCTAACGATTGCGCGCGTTTTATTTGAACTGGCAATGCATTCCATAAACGAGCGGCCTGAACAGAGAAGGATTTGTCGAAAAATGTTGTGGAATGCATTGGCATTTTAAGCTTTAAATTATCCGATGATCTCAAAAACTAATAATAATATATACATGAATATGAAAAAATAAGCAAAAGAATCATAGGGCATCAAAAAATTCGTCCGCATCGCTGTCAACAGGAACAGTGCCCAAAAGACTGGCAGCATTGCCACGTTGTATGGCGATGCTAATTCTTTGGCCAAGAAATAGGCCATCCCATTGGTCACGTGAAAAGTTGACTAACCGCTTGGCGATATCACGAAAAACCAAATGGGCACTTGGACCCCATGGCCCTAGTGTTTCAACCCCAAACAGTTCGAACATAATTATAACTCCCAATCAGGTTGGAATATTTTCACCGTATGAGGTTTTCTGAACCTGCAGCAACCGCTCCAGCACAGCCCGCCGTGTTAGGAAGATGGAATGGCACAAGGGTGTCAAAACATGTTCCATCCCACACCAAGGGTCTGCCCAACTTCCAGGCTAATTCGCGATAATGTTTCTCCCCCCCCCCTGCTCCCCCCAAATGATGTAATCCACTCGCTGACATCTACCTTTATCGATGAAATAAATCTAATTTGATACGACACGGACGCTAATATTTATTGAGTGACATAATTTTTGTCGTATTGTAGTACCCCAACCAGCAATTCAGTCCTATTATTTCAGCTCCTAACTCTAAAAAGCTCTATAAACGATTTATTAAAGTTTTAGCGGTGCCCGAGTGTTGTATAAAAGCGTTCAACAGTACATTATTGCTCTAAATGCTTATAGAGCTAAAAATACCTATATACAAAGGATGTAAACGTTTACTACGCCATTTTATATAACCGTTATAGTCAAGTACTATAGTAAGTTCTAATATAACTAGTACATAATAATATTGCTCTATAAAATTGTTAACACGTGCCTTTATTTATCTGATTAGCGTAATAAGGGTTCCAAACGAACTGCAATAGAAGTTTTGTTATAGCAGTGATGAACACTCAACTACAGGGCGAAATTGTGATATTGTGGATATTCAGATCGCTGCTATAGTACGTGTGCGTTAGGAGTCACAAAGACTTTACAATAGAGCGTTTTTGTGATGTAGTCTAATTTCAGATAACGCTAATAAAACGTAAGTGTACTGTAATAGTTTTTAGATGCATATTATAATTTTATCGATAAGCATATCACACACACACTATAACAGAGCAGAATTATTGTATAACAACTTTTTTGGTGCCTAGCAATGAGCTTGTTAGTATTATAAATGGGTATCTATCACTATAATGACGCAAAAAGGGCACATACATGTAGATAAATGCTTCTATTAAATGACAGTTAAGTCCCAAAAAGGATTATTGGCTCGCTTTTACAACAATACTCAGACATTTCGATACGGAATTAATGCGGCATGCATTCTGCCCAAAAACAAAAAAAAAAAGGACTTAAAGAATTGGAAAAGAGAAGTGAATAGACGTTTTGAAAAAGCAACTGTGTCATCATCAAACAATCAAAGCAGTAATAGTAGCCAAAATCAAGTTGGAATCACAATTACGGGAAACGGTTCCGTACAAAATGTGTCTTACAAAGATGTTATTTCTGAAGAGAGTCCATACTCCAGCGATTTTTCTGAATCTTCAAGCAATGATTCAGCATTCGAAAAAAAACAACAATTTCGTGATGACGTGAAAAATTGTGCCATTAATTATAATATTTCGCATGAAGCAACAAAAAGTTTAGTACGATTAATTAACAACAAAAATAACATTAACAAAAATAATTCATTTAACAATTGGGCCATATTTCTTTTATATATGGTGAAGTGACTGGGTAAAAAATAACATTAACAAAAATAATTCATTTAACAATTGGGCCATATTTCTTTTATATAGGGTGACTGGTAATTAGTGACCGATACCTAAACACGTGATTGCACTCATGATAACAAACAACTTTTACTATGGGACCAAACCTGAATTCGCGAAAAAAAAATCAGCTGTTCAGTACCTACATTTTGACCAGTTAGGCGAACATAAATGACTGAACAGCAGATTTTTTTTCACAATTTCAGGTTTGGTCCCATAGTAAAAGTTGTTTGTTATCATGAGTACAAGCACGTGTTTAAGTATCGGTCACTAATTATCAGTCACCGTATATATGGTGAAGTGACTGGGTAAAAAATAACATTAACAAAAATAACATTAACAAGTATAATTCATTTAACAATTGGGCCATATTTCTTTTATATATGGTGAAGTGACTGGGTAAAAAATAACATTAACAAAAATAAATTTAACAAAAATAATTCATTTAACAATTGGGCCATATTTCTTTTATATATGGTGAAGTGACTGGGTAAAAAATAACATTAACAAAAATAAACAAAAATAACATTAACAAAAATAATTCATTTAACAATTGGGCCATATTTCTTTTATATATGGTGAAGTGACTGGGTAAAGATGAATTAGTATATAATCCACAATTAACACAGTTTGCACTTAATATAAAATGTGTGATTTTCCACGGCCATTCCGCTGCTGTAAGCAGCATGAAACCGACTAAGATATCGATATCCATATTGGCGTCGTCCATAATTGGTACCCTGAAAGACGACAATGTTGACTGCAGTTTATATTTATAAAGGTATTGCTTCTAAAGTTCAGTGATGCTACTAGATACATACTTAGGCACTTCATATAAAGAAATATAAACACTAGGTACGTAAAACTTGATCTAACTACGTAAGTTCTTCCCGAAAAAACTGGTTACATGATTTAATTCACACTATTCGTTAGTAAACAGTTTATATAAGTTTTTTTTTTCATTACCTATGGTCTTCAGAAAAATAGTAAAAAAAAAATACTGTATTAAACATTCAGTCATGCTCACACAGAACCCCAATTTTAGGTTGAATCCACGATGACTGACAGTGAAAACATTATCACGGCAAGTACTATAATGGCTCTTAGAATATCGAAATCACTTTATATGATAAATATTTTAGTAAAAGCTCAACAATTCGCGGGGGGCACTTTAAATTCATGGTAAACCTAGCCCTAGTTTATCAGTAAAGCTGCAGTCGCACACCATTTCCACCGTAATAGACTAATATTATAATAACAAATTAAAAACTTACTCACCTCAGATTGCTAGTGTCCTTTTGTAAAATTATTTTAATAATTTTTTGCATTCTGCACTATCACGAATGTAAAATAATGAATGATGAATGAAAAATGTGAGGTAAAGGAAACTAAACTCTTGTATAGTATGAAAAAGTACTACAAAAGGTCCTACAGTAGCCAGTACATCATTGTGATGAGACCTGCATCACTGTTACATAGATGTTATTGGACTGTTTCGTCATTTGGAACACTGCAATAAAATTATTTTGTCACTGAACAGAGATATAAATGCGCCACTTCCGAATAAAAGATACGTTCTTTGGGGTTTTATAGGACCAAGGACAGTGTTTTACAAAACGTTCTATCGTCTTTTAGAGTACTAGTTTTTGCTGCTTGGGGTAGGTACTTGAGTTAATAAAAGGACGGTCGCTTATACACTTAAATAATATAACATTTACTTAAATAAGCTAACTGACTTAACATAATAGTACCTATGTACATATAAAATAAAACAAGGGTAGGTACCTAAATAGGGATGGTTCGTCGACAAATTCGTCCGCATCGATGTCAGCGGGAAAAGCCCAAAAGGCGGGCAGCATTGCCGTTACGTTGTAATGTTGTATTTACATGCCTAAATAATTGTTGTTGACTATTTCGTATGTATTCGGGATTTATGTACCTACATATCGACACCTCCATGCAATAACATCGTAACTCACTTTTTGTGATTTTACAGGAGAGCGATTTTAAAGTTTGAAAAATTATAGCAAACTCAAAACACCCCGTACAATTTTTGGAGCTGGCTCTATTTAATATAGTTTAGGCGGACTATAAATAGGTATGCTTAAGTTGTAAAAGAAAAATTGTTTTCATGGGTTTTCATGACTTACGTGAAAAACAAAACAGTGAAATGACATATAAGTTACGAGGACAAACATTGTATGTCTGAGTTACAATTTAGTTTTTTTGTAGTTTAATTTATTTTTGTGGTCAGATAATTGTAACTCCAAGGTGTTAAGTTACATATTTTTAGAAACGAAAGGGAATAGAATTACAATAATAGTACAGAAAAATTCATTTTTTTTTTACATAACAATGCCACTCACTTTTTTCCAAAAATTGAGTTAGAACAACTCAATTTTTGGAAAAAAGTGAGTTACGATGTTATTGCATGGAGGTGTCGATATATTTATAAAATTGTGCAATGATGATAATCGGGATCTGTCAGTTTCCTCTTAGATATTTTGTAGGAAAAAGTTTTCTGGAGTTTCATTAATTCAGTATAGACCGTAATTGCTGTTTCCTATTAAGAAATGAGAACCACCACGACAGTCACCATTGTGTTGGTACTGTATTCCCCATGTTTTGTCAATTATTCAATGGTGCTTGACCATTTGACTAGGTAGGTAGGTAAACCAATTTCAACGACAGACAGAAACTCTTGCGCCCAAATCCAGGTTTATCTCTGCCTAGCTTCTGGTCGCAACTGCGTCCGCGTGAAATTTCTTGTTCCCCCGACCCACCCCGTCGCATCGCATCGCCTGTCCGTGCTATTACTTCGTTTTCGCTTAGAGTTCTTTCTGTTTTTTTTTTTTTAAAGCTAAGAGAGCCTAGGTATAGGCTATCACGCTAGTACTCTTAGCAGCCGAGCATCATCTGCCTAGCCTTTTCCCAACTATGTTGGGGTCGGCTTCCAGTCTAACCGGACGCAACTGAATACCAGTGTTTTACATGGAGCGACTGCTTATCTGACCTCCACAACCCAGTTACTGGGTAATACGAACGATACCCCTTGGTAAGACTGCTTGTCAGACTTTCGGGCTTCTGGCTACCCGTAACGACTGTCAAAGATCCACGAATGACAGCCGGGACCAACGGCTTAACTTGCTTTCCGAGGCACGGAGGGATCTCGGTATGTAAAGATGGTCACCCATCCAGAGACCGACCGCGGCAAGCGTAGCTTAACCTGATCGATCGACCTGTGCGGGTGTTATTATTTAGCCACAGGCCCCTCCTCTTAGCAGCCGATCAAAAATAAAAATAATTGTATTTGATAAACCAAATCAAATTCAATTATTTTTTTCAAATCGGACTGGATTACGCCCGTACAAACAAACTTTCAAACAAATTTTATCTTTTTATAATACATAACAATCAGCCTATAATGTTCCCACTGTTGAGACACAGGCTTCCTCCCGGTGAGAGGGAGTGGGCCGTAATCCACCACGCGGGCCCAGTGCGGGTTGGTAGATGTCACATGTCTTCGAGTTTTTGGTAATACTATACTTGGGTTTGTAATACTATAACTATAGATTTGCCTAATCAATCACATCCAAACTCAAGAATATACCATCTAGGTACGCAAGAAATTATATACATACATATGCTAAAAAAAAGTCTAAGCATTATCACTTATAGGACAAGAATATAAACAACCTGAAGTTTTATCCTAATTGACATCATCAGAGAAGTCTGTTGCGAATGGGTATCATCGAAAATACTGGCGCTATTTGGAGCAAGCGTGGGCGGGAGGGGCGCCATTTGCAATCACTAACCTACGACAATTTATCCACGTGTAGACTTGTCTTTATAGTTCAGTAACGTTTTGATACCTCTTGCTGGTTTAACTTAGCATTTTACACTTTGCGGAAATGTGTTAGGTTAGATTATATTCCAATTACATTACTGTGTCAGATTGAGGACAAAGAAATACCGGATACTTGGAGTTCGCCTCGTTCTATAATGCAGACAAACGGCATAGACAGTGAACTGGTACAAAGCCATCTTTTAAATTAAGGTATTAGGATTATGCAATCATCCTGAAACTAAAAAGGTGGAAAACAGGATTTGTAAGTAACTTTGGATTGTCTATAGAAATCTTTCATCAACAAAATCTAGGTCACAAAAATATTTTGTATTTACTAGGTAAAACAACGTAGGCACTTATTACTAAAATGTTCTTCATCGTGCAAACGTACGTAACATATTTTAATACGCCTCCAGTTTGCTATAGGTACTTACTGCAAAAAACTTGTACCTAACTACTTCGTCCTCATTGATCTACATTACATCTCAATTAAGCTACAAAATCATTAAAAAACGCTCTCGTAACAACATTAGATAAAACAAAATTATTAAAACCGCAAGCCACTAAAAAATAGTCAAGAGGCAATTTAAATAAGTGCTCTCGGGTTTCCCGCGTCCGCCATATTGCAGCAAACGTCAAAAGTTCATTCACCCCGAGTGCCGGTGATGCATTTCAAAAATGTATCTATTTAATCAGCCTGTTACTATTAAAGTCTTGGGATTATTGTGATACGGTAGAATGTTGATAAAATAATGCGCGTTTCTTGTAGTTTTTAAGTAGACATAAGAAATTAACGGTAATTAAGATGGATTGAATTAGATCGAGCAATAAATCTCAATTTGTTTTTTTTTAGAAATTTTATACTTTAAAACAACTAAAGTGCCTCTCTTGGGTTTCAGAAAAGCGTAAACATTAACTAATCACTTACTTATATAACCTTAGGTACTTTTCGTGTTATATTTAAGGACTAAAAGCACTCATTTTACTTAAATAACGACAAAAACCGTCGAGCAATGTAAACAAACGTGACAGCTATCGATCAAGTAATATTTTCCTCCGTAAAAAACAAAAAGAAAAGTACTTTGTAATTCTCGCAATCAGGTTCGGTTGTCAGTGTTGCCAGCGTCGCCGTTCCTCAGGGAAATATCGTGTTTCTATCAAAAGTATTTTCTTATCAATTGACAGCTTTATGGTTTTCGTTTTTTTCACATTGTTTGTTGGTACGATTATTTTATATTGAACTGTCAAATAGTTGAAGTAAGTATTTTTCCTAAGGGAATAATGTGATTGGTAGGTTAAACTTTAGATCAATTATTACTATTAGCTTTATTCGGCTTTAGTCTGCGTAAAATAATTTTGTTTTATAATATGTATGTATATCCCATGATAGTAGTTACGGAGTTTTTATGTACGGGACATACAAACACACTTACCTCTTTATAATATTAGTACTTATAGTATATTCACTATTGTATGTATTCAATAGATTTAATGGTCAAAAAGGCTACCTACGTACGCACTATGCGGTTACCCGCAATGCGGCTAGCCGCACGGCTGACCGCAAGCAAAAATATATACGTAACATTTATTTCTTAAGTGCACTGCGATGCGGCTACCCGCAAACCGCTCCGGTCGCTCGGAGGGCAGCGGCCGCACCCGCACCCGCACCCGCAACCGCATAGTGCTCACGAGCCTTAAGCTAAGAGCTTAAGTTATGTCCACTAGAATGAATAGAAAAATAAAACGGTTTTCTAGGAACGATGGTATAGTTCGCATTATAATATTGTAGGTGTGGTTGTTGTGGGTGTGGTATTGTTGTATTGTGTTGTTGTAGGTTTCCCCATAGCCTGTCTCGCAAAAGACTGACTAAACTAATTTTATGTCTGTACAAAAAAGGGGGGAAATGAAATGGCGACCCGATACAGGTAGAGTTAACGTCATTTGATATTCAATTTCATGAGTCACTTTTTCAGTTTTGAACAATTTCCTTACACAGGTTCTTTTAAGTGAAGTGCATATTAAGACAAGAGCTTATGTGGTTCATATGATGTCGTAAAAGCTTGATTTACATGCCTCCACTTTGTAGTTTTGGTTAGGTGGGTACCAGCAGGGCTTGGCACCGGTATCTACTAAAAGTACAGGTTCTGTATCGGTACTTAGCTGTACTCGCCATTTCGGTACCAACAAGTAAGTACCGCGTATGAAATGGCAACTTCGCTCTCAAACGCACCGCGATTTTGCCACTATATCTGTTTTCTCAATCTAACTTACGGAAATTTTTATTTGGTACCGGTACAGTACTGATACTGATTATTACCGGTACCAATTGTACAGGTACTACTTCTGGTACCGGTACCATAGTACCGGTTCCCAAAAATTCAGATATTTCAAGCCGTGGGTACCGGACGAGGTAGCTAAAAGTACTAATATTTTGTAAGTTGAAGCATGTCAACAACTGCTTGGCTAAATACAACCTTTTTAAGGTTGTGTAGACATGACAGGGTACTCATTACAACCCTTTTTCCTTGACAGGGGACAATTTCCGAAATATGGCCAAAATAAACATTCCGTTTTCTCCGTTACGAATTTAGGTTCCGGGGCCCTTTGGCAATATACAAGATATTAAACAAAGTATATTATAAATACGAATGAAATAAAGGGTTTGATGTTGGTTTTGTTATCTTATGGGAATACTAGCAACCCGCCCCGGCTTCGCACGGGTGCAATGCTGATACTAAGTATAGGTAAGTACACACATCAAAAGTGTCTAGGGATCAACATATATTTTTGCAATAACTTTTCTCCTGATTGATATTAATTAAAAATTTCTTTAAGGATTCATCAAATAAAGTGTTTTCGTTTGTCACAGTAACGATAAACCAAGTCACCTTTGCATTAATAAAGAAATTTGCCATTTTCCTAATAAAGGGATTTTTGACATTTGAACCACTAACACAAAAGTTCGAAAAAAAGACTGAAATAACAGTTTTCTCTAAAATTATATTGGGTAACTTAAACAATTAATAATCCGTGTTTCTACCGCGAACACTAACAACACAAGAACATCGGTTTGGCATACTCAAAATGAGTTCATCCAAATCACGCTGTGGAATGGCCGCCCATGTTCGTTGCAACAACAAAAAAAGGTCTTCTTGCGACTGGATACCCTCCATATTCGGCAGAGCTCTTCTCTGTAGCATATCCCATGCATGCTCAATCGGGTTCAAGTCTGGCGACTGAGCAGGCCAGGGCAGGACATTGATGTTAGCTGCGGCGAGAGTCTGTCTTACAACTCTTGCGGTGTGCGGTCGTGCATTATCATGCATTAACTGAAATAAGGGACCGATTTGCACTTGTAGAGGAACGATGACGTCTGATACAATCGTCTCAGCATAAATTTGAGCGTTGAGGTTGCCTCTGATCCAAATCAACTCAGTTCTTCCGCCGATCCAAATACCCGCCCATACCATGATGGTTCCACCACTATAAGGATGGACTTCCTGGCAGGATTTTAATCGCTGTTGGCGTCCAGGGGTTCTCCAGTGTCGTATACGTCTTGTATCCGGTCTCATACCAAAACGAGACTCATCAGAAAAGCACACGAAACGCCATTGTTCTTCTGCCCAATTTCTGTGTTCAAGAGCCCATTGATATCGAATCCTACGATTGTGCATTGCTATAGGTGGTACCCGTAGCGGTCTTCGGGAATGAAGGTTCACTTCATGCAAGCGGTTTCTGACTGTTTGGTCGCTAATTAAGTTCCCTGAAGAGTGATGAAGCCTCACGGCTAACATCATGGCGGTTATTGTTGGAGCTCTTCGAGTTAAGATTTGAATGTATCGGTCTTGTCTCCGTGTGGTGCAGCGATACCGTCCTCCATGGCGCTCAGCCACGGTACCAGTGCTTCGGTAACGTGTCCAAAGTCGACTGATAACACTCTGACTTGTATTCAGAGCTAAAGCCACAGTACGTTGCCGGGAACCAGCTTCTATCATTCCCACGGCTCTGAGCATTTCTTCCCTGCTCAAATGACGTCGCCGCTCCATAAAAACGTTGGTTTTAATCAGTAGTAGGGAAACAGTAGCACTAATAATGTCTTCAATGCGTTGTATGTTTTTATAGGGAAAATATTGACAGCTGATTTTCATCTTTTACTCGAATTTGATTCACAGTTCCTGATTCAAATTATGAAATGCACCAAAAAGGATCCATATAAATTTATAAAATCATAAATTTATTACAAAGCCACATCTCAATCTCAAGAAATCCGCATAAAAATGCTTGATCCCTAGACACTTTTGATGTGTGTACTTCAAGAATGTCAGCACGCGCCGCCGACCCCCCAGCCGCGGCCGCCCGCCGGCCGGTACCCAGCAACCGCTATGTCCCTGCATTTTAAATCTGTAATATCTTCGAAAATATTCATTTAAATTACATGCTGTAAAGGGCCATATTTATCTATATTAAATACACAATGTATTTAAGGTACTTAATTGAATAAGGATTAATGCTGTATTGCTTAAAATCGCTTCGTAAATAAGCCATTATTTCTCGTAAAAAGTAAAGGATAAAAAATGGTTATTGTGGGTTATCCCTAAAAGATAGACATATACCATCGTAGACTTTTTTGTAGACCTTTTTAAGGTGTATAATACTGTAGTACATTATTTTGACCTATCTCGTAGGGTTCATCCAGCGTTTGAAAAGTAAGCTCAGAAAAATGTGTTTATTTACGACATCACATTAGAAACCTCTAAAATTATCAGTGTTTCTCTACTATATTATGCATGTATTATATATATAAACCTTCCTCTTGAATCACTCTATCTATTAAAAAAACCGCATCAAAATCCGTTGCGTAGTTTTAAAGATCTAAGCGTACATAGGGATATAGGGACAAAGAAAGCGACTTTGTTTTATACTATGTAGTGATAATAAACATTAAAATTAAGTATCAATTTCATGAAAATCTAAACACACGCCGTATTTAGGTATAAAATTGAGAATTTTCGTGGGTTAGCTAAATTACAGCGTCAGTGGTCTACCGAACTAGGTTCATACTTGTCAGTCTGACTGCTAAACCGAGGTTCTTTTTGCAAAAGTATGCCTGAATGAAAGAATGAAATACACCGATCCCAGCGTGGTTTGACCAGAATCGATTAATCGAATGAACCCCAAGATTCGCACTAGCTCTTGTAGCGTCACGTTCATGGTGCTCCAGCGACCATTGCATATCAAGGAATAGACCGGGGGACGCGGTAATGGTAGGGAAGACGTGCCCATAGGATAGAGAAGGATTAGAGAGAATACCGAATATGCATCTTAGAGTAAGTATTTTTGCAAAAGTATGCCAGAGTATTTTTTTATTTGCTGCTCTGTTCATAGTTTAGCCGTGCCTATCTTCTTAGTTATTTTTTCCGTTTTTTTTTTATGGTATATCGTGTAGTGTATGTGTGTGTTTGTGTAGGTAGTGTTTGTTTGTGTGTGCTCTAAGTCTTTATGTCACAACATTTACATCTGAATGGTATTTCTATATTATATCTGTGTCCGCATCAGATACACGATATAGATTACCATCGGACGAGAGTAGACGAATACCAGACGGTATAGATTGTCATTTCCAAAGATATTATGGTCCGTGATATTTATATATTTTTTTTCGTGATTTCAGAGTTGGTCCCATAGTGAAAGTTGTTCAGTTTGATGGTCTAAAGCACCTCATAAAGTTTGTAGAGTTGATTTTGAAACACGTTATTGTATAGTACTAATAAATAAATCAAATTGTTTGTCCGCTTATCACCCCTAAGTTTTGATGTTCACCAGTGCTCGAAGATCATAAGAACTGTTTTACTGCTATGTCTAGTATTATGCCCTGTATATAACAGTTTTATGATTGTTATTATATTACTTCGTCGCAAATAAAATTTATTTTTGCGAGATGATTTGCTCAAGTTTGTTCACCGTGCTTACTCCTTTTTATAGTGGATATAAATGTTAGTTTATAACCAACAGTAGTAGTGTAGTGTACTAACTAAGTTTTCTCGAGTATGGTTTCTTTAGTGATAGTAAAAGCAGAAGAAGGGACGATTTTAGCATTTCTGCGATACTTTTATCGAGATCTAATGTTTGCTTACCTACACGATTTCGAATCAAAGTGAGCAGTTACGAGCAAGTAGGTCGTAGGTTCGAACCCTATCTGGGTTCGAACATACGACCTACTTGCTCGGAGGCGGATTACATTGTGTAAATTATTTTTTCACCACTGCGCTCAAAATGGTGAAGGGAAACATCGTGAGGAAACCGGTATGTCCTAGAAGCAAAAATTTGAAGATATGTGACATCTACGAACCCGCACTGTGCCCGCGTGGTGGATTACGGCCCAATTCCTCTCACCGAGAGGAGGCCTGTATCCTCCCCCAGCAGTGGTAACATTTATAAGCTGATTATGCTTATGCTTACAAAATGTTTGCAGGCTGTTCTTTTAGCATGGCCTTATCTAATTTTGCGAATTGTTACATAAATACTTACGTCCATAGTTTGGAATGCTTTCATGGATAACGAGACAAAAAAGGATTTCCGAAACCATAGAAAAGAGCTAGTAGGATCTAGGATGATAACGTATTTCTCCATTATTTTTCAAATAATTGCGCGCACCAAATTAATGAAGTCCGCATTCTCATTAAAAAACCGAAACCGAATCTATCTTCTAGCCCAATCTAGCCTCAAAAGAAACAATACAAATCCTAGACATTCTTTTGTCACCATTATCCGTACAATCATTTCAGTAAGTAATTCCTTATGGTTAAACAAATGACGACGCTAACCAGACGAGCTGACCTCTTCAGCCATTGTCAGATCTGGGGAAAGTGAAGGTCAACGGTTTCTAGTTTTTGGTGATGCAGCAGACGGTATTGTGGTGGAGACAGATGGGTATAATGACTGTCTACCACGGTGCACCACCATGTGGGTCAAGGTGTGATGACCTGATAGTATTGTTGATTTAATAGCGTCAGTGTCTTTCTTCTTTTGTTTTTTCAGGATCGGTAGTGGGGGTTTTTTAACAGACTTCAAAAAGGAGTTCGAATATATGTTGATTTTTTTTGTATGTTTGGTACCCGATTTCTCCGGCAATAGTAAATTGATTTCAAAATTTATTTTTTTAATGAATTGGGTATGTCTCAGGGGTGGTCCCATATAAATTTTATTATTTTTTTTGGGTAATTTTTGAGTTAGCTTCAATTAGTTTATATTGATGATGTTATAATGACTCCCTGTCACTGATATTTACATAGCAAGTAGTGTATACGAATTTGTGTGGGATAGGTACACAAATTCGAAAAAAACAACCGACTTCCAAAAAAGACATTACAAAGTGAAAAATAAGTTTAATTTCGGAAGTCGGTGGCAAACAACGAAAATGCAAACCTAACGACACCGTCTTCCGAAATTAAAGTTATTTTTCACTATGTAGTGTCTTTTTTGGAAGTCGGTTGTTTTTTTGATATTGTAATTTTGGGCACGTACAGTGACTTTGTTTGGGATTTTCCGCTGTTTTCCTAAATTAAAATAGATACAGGAAATAATTCAATGACTAAGTAAATAGACACAATCATTTAATTGATTGAATGAGTTTTCACGATTTTTTATCTGTGACGAAACACGTCGTCCTAACTTGTTGTTTACTAGAGAATGTATCACATTATTGCAAATCCCTACTTTCAAATTCAACATAAACCGTAAGATAAACCCAACATTTTAAAAGCACAATGATACCGACATTCCAATCTGGTACAAAATTAACTGCAGAATTATACGTAGTAAACGGCCAGGGCACTGTTAGAGCCTGGGTTCGCTTCCCGGACCGTTACCTGTCACTGCGAAGGTATTTGTTGGCGATAAACTCGACGTTCGTGACTCCTAGCGCATACCGAGAGGTGAGGGCGTCTGTTGCCGGTTGTGCGAATTTTTTTGATATTATTATTTTGTCATTTTTGCGGTTGTTTCTTTACTATGTTTTGATAAAAGATGTAGCAAATAATCATCTTTGAGACTTTTTGGGTGTTTAATGTGAGATGTTCTTTCGCGAGGTTTTTTTTTTCTTTTTCTACAAGCTAGGCCACCCCAAATCCTTCCAGGCATCGTTTTCTAGAGCCACTTCAATCCAATTAATAATTAATTAATAATAACTAATTTTAACTAGCTGCTGCCCGCGATTTCGTCCGCGTGAAATTTCTTGTTCCATACGCAACGGAAGTTCTCAAAAGGAATAATTTTTCCCGTTTATGCAACATTTTTCATTGATGCTCCGCTCCTATTAGTCGTAGCGTGATGTTATATAGCCTATAGCCTTCCTCGATAAATTGACTATAAAACACAAAAAAAAAATCGACCAGTAGTTCCTGAGATTAGCGCGAACCAAACAAACTCTCCAACTTTTTTTAGTATAGCTTACAATACTGTAAGCTATACTAAAAAAAGTCTAATTTTTAAAAAAATCTTAGATAAAAAAAAAAACTACAACCCACGGTTACTTAGATATTTTATTAATTAAACCGCACTTTCCAAGTTACTTTTAAGTGCATAATAGTCCATTACCTCTATTAGTGTATTAGTGCATCGCACAACGTATTTTTTTTAAACTGTTTCAGTCTAATTCCTTCAATTCTGAGAGCGTTTTTCACGCTCAGAATGATATTTTATTTCATGGTTCTATGCTAATCGCTGGTTAGTTTTCCTGTTAATTTAACGGAGGTTTACTTACGTTTGACGTAGTATATTACAGTCGATCTAAAGTAATATCGGGGCTATCGTAGCCGTGTCCGATTCATCCATTAAAGTCGCCATTTTGACGAATGATGCATCAAAGTGTTTTCTCAAGAGGTAATTCAATTTTGGAACACATTTTTTAAATCATAGTTTTTTTTTCATCTTGTGTGGCAGAATGGCGTGTTAGAATTTTGTTTTTTGATGCCTGATGCTTTATTCGTTTCTATAAAAGATACGGTTTCTAGATAAACCGTGCAAGGCCTTTTTTATTTTCTAATTATACTGACGTTCGCACGCTTGAGGATGACTGAAAATCGAACGAAGTGTTTTCTCTCTCGTTTTGCATTCCATCGCGTTTTGTAACGGTCGTTTTGGCAGTTTTTTTTTATTCGCTTAGAATTTGAATTGGAATTGTATATGTTTATTGTTGGGAATTTTTATTCTTGGTTTTATATCTTATATTAGAGATTAGCTTATTGATGTGGAAATAATACTTGTCCGACTGTTGGCTGCTGTGGGTTGCTGCTTGTTTGATATTGACGTGAGAATTATGTCAACACAAGTAATGGGCAGTTCAATGTTAAGCTAGATCTGGCAGTTGGCCAATGCTTGCTTAGTTTTACATTAAGTATTGGTATTAATGACATCAAACATTAACGGTAAACAAAGCTATATTTATTACTAAACGCATTACCTTGCTTTTAGCACCACCTTATTCCGACATAGTAAGTAATTTACTTAAAAGTCACAGATTCTAATAAACCTACACATTATTTGATTACACAATTACATGTTGCTTCAAACTTCAATACATTTTCATGAAAAACCCACGTTTTCACGACAACGCCGACCATACTACGTTGTATTTTATGCATAGCGATACATAGACAATATTTCATAACCGGCGCACTCCAGCCTTCAGCTTAGTCATTATTAGTGCATTCACCCCAAGCCAGGTGCAAGGGGACACATAATGTAACGAGTATTTAATACTATGTACACTGTGTATATAGCCTTCGTAAGGACTTTGTTAAATAGTGTATCTCCGGGTTTAACTGCATATTTGCATAAGGAAGGGTATTTTTGTCGTTAATAAAGTATGCGAGGAATGTGGCATTCTCAGGCTGTTTTCAGGTTTTTTTTTGCATAGTGTGTGTTTAGTCATACAGGTGCATGGAGGGTTAATGCTACGATAATTTTAGGGTTATAAAGAATTAATGGAATGTAAGCAGTTTCATTTTTGTTTTTCAACTTTTTTATATCATAATTTGAACTATCTTACCAATGAAATTGCCTCTTGTTGATCATTACTTATTATACGAATAAGGAAAAACAGTTTCACACCTGTGTTATTATAACAATACGATATTATGATTCTATGTCCATAGCTGACCTAACAGTGAAGACGGAAATAGAATCCATTGTAATTATTTTGTTATTTTATTTATTAAATACATCGAAAATGATATTTGTGGCGCCACAGCATGCATTATAAATTTAATTTGAAGCTTACGTATTTATGTCTCGATTTATTTTATTATGCTTATAGGCAGTTGTTTCATATAAAATACTAGCGGTCCGTCCTGGCTTCGCACGGGTAGAAAAAAAAAAGAAAAAAAATAGCCAATAAGAATCAGTGATAATGTAGCATTCAAATGGTGAAAGAATTTTTAAAATCGGTCCAGTACTTTTTGAGCCAATTCGTTACAAATATACATACAAACCTTTTCTCTTTATAATATTAGTATAGATTGGTATTTAGCTGCATCAAGTTCAACTACAACTAGAAGACGACCCCAACATAGTTAGGAAAAGGCAATCAGTTGATGATGGTGATGATTATTGTATTAAGCTGTCATGAAACTTGTTTGATTATTTTAAACACCAAAATATTAATTTTAAGTCTTTTATTATATTTATTACTGATTCATATGTAAATCACATTGCTTTGTAACTATTCTATTATATTGTATTTTTCTTTTCAATACAGAAATATAAAACAGCTTAATAGATTCCGAACTCACTGGATCATGTTGCAAGCGCAACAGTGACATTCCAACGTTTTTTTTAAAGTAAAACTCGTAGGCCGATATTTGGCGCGTTCACCCTATTAGGTGACAAGGAAAATATTGAAATTAATTCAGAAGTTAATTCCAACAGGAAAGGCTTCGCTTTTGTAACTATTTGGTCATAATAATTTAATTTAATTACTTATAATAGAAGTAGGTGAAGTACTTTATCGTACTAATGAATATAGAGCAGGAAATAACAATATTTAACTTGATTTAAGTAATTAAATAATTGTTATGATTGTGTTTTATGTCTCTGTAATTAGTGGTGAATTAATAAATAAATCAATTGTTTTTGTCTATAGAAGTTGACTGTTGCTGGCTGTTTTTTTTTTTTGCTTGTTTTGATGAGTATTATATTCTGGATAAAGCCTACGTGTAAAGAGGTACTTAGAAAAGAGGTTTTTCTTACACTAATATTATAAAAAGGAAATATTTGTTTGTTTGAATTGAATAGGCTGACTCCACTGGACCGGTTTGAAAAATTCATTCACCATTAGAATTCTACATTATCCCTGAAAAACATAGATTATAGAATATTTTTAGAAAGTTAGGGACCCGTTTGAAAACTTCGATAATGTAACCCAAGGTGTAAAAAAAAATAACAAAAAAATCCTTATATCGTGTACGCTGCGGAAACCATTGACAATAGAGCAAATTGATAATATTCAGACGCCAGCACATCAAGCTACTACAAACTGTCAAATTTCTTTAAGAGCCTACACTACCTCAGCTAAAATTCACTCTTTATCTCGCTCGCACGATACTGCTCGCGGACTGAGTGAGAGCGAGACAGAGTGCGGTGCTAAGCGGCAGGCAGCGCCAATAGTTTAGGTATTTGCTTTTTACGGTGAAAATAATGGTAATTAAAAAAAATTAAATAACATAAGACCTGCTTTATAGTTAGTTCGGTTAGTATACAAAGTTTCATGATCTAATTTGACGTATTTTTTTAATACCAGCGGTTTATTGTTCGGTTTAGAGGTAACTTTGGAATTTTTTTCTATCGAGAAAATTTTATGAAATCGTGTTTTTGTCTAACATAAGACCTAGCATTAATCCTCAACTTTACCATATATTTATGTCAAAATTAATGCTGCAGTATTTTCGACATAACGGAGGATCATGCTAAGCCATTTGAGGTAGTATAGGCCCTTAATAGATTTTCAACTTTATCATTAAGTATAAGGTTCAAAGTTGATTGGGAAAATTTGACAGTTTCGAGTAGCTTGATGTGCTGGCGTCTGTACTATTATTATTTTTATAGAGGACATCAATATCTACAAAAAATCCGCGATACCATAATGTTTAACTGTTACAGTTATGTCACAATAACTGCTTTTTCATGTTTAAATATGCAATATTAACGCCGAAAAATCCTTATATCGCGTATGCTGCGAAAACTATTGACAATAGAGCAAGTTGATGTACCACAGTTTTATAGACGACATAAATATCTACAAAAAAGTCTGCAATACCTATGTCTAACTGTTACAGTTTGTCAAAATATCTCTACTTTTTCATGTTAAAATATGCAATAGTAACGAAACAAACTAGGCCACATCATTCGTACCTTGGTAAATATTAATTCTTATCTAAATTATCTTTTTAAGGGCCTATACTACATCAAATGGCTTAGCATGATCCTCCGTTATGTCGAAAATACTGCAGCATTAATTTTGAAATAAATATATGGTAAAGTTGAGTATTAATGTTAGGTCTTATGTTAGACGAAAACACGATTTCATAAAATTTTCTTGATAGAAAAAAATTCCTAAGTTACCTCCTAACCGAACAATAAACCGCTGCGCGCTGGTATTCAAAAAATACTTCAAATTAGATCATGAAACTTTGTGTACTAACCGAACTAACTATAAAGCAGGTCTTATGTTTTTTATTTTTTTTAATTACCATTATTTTCAACATTACAACTATTGGCCCTGCCTGCCGCCTAGCACCGCACTCTGTCTCGCTCTCACTCAGTCCGCGAGCAGTATCGTGCGAGCGAGATAAAGAGTGAATTTTAGCTGAGGTAGTATAGGCTCTTAATATACATTTTTTGTTATTGATTCCCGACACCAAAAGAGGGTTGTTATAAGTTTGTCGTGTGGATCTGTGTATCTGTGTGTATCTGTCTGTGGGTAGTTGCGGCGTCATAGCTTCCAAACGGATCGTCGACCGTAGGTTCAATTGCAAGGTAAGGGACATTGGGTATCTTGTCCCTTACCTCAATTGAACCTACGGTCGACGGGATAATTTTGATTGTTTGACATGTTTTGTCAAAAGCAGACTTGATCGAGTGTTCTAACTTTCTAAGCATGAAAAGTCTGCCAAGAGTGTATTAAAATTTATAATAAAAAAATAAATACCAATATCTACCCGTGCGAAGCCGGGACGGGTCGCTAGTTTTTCATAAATCGTCTGTTCAACTCGATAATGTTATTGAAACCATTCTGACACTTCGAATAAACTTGACTAGAATTTATATCCAAATTAGCGGGCCACCACTTCTTCGCACAGTTTTTACGCCTTGACAAAACATCGAGATTTCTATATTAAATGTTAGTATAGTATTAATATTTTATACACTGTATAATCTTTCGAGAATAAATTCTCTGCGGTTTTTTGAACTGGTCATTTTCGTCCGCGGGAAATGTGAGCGGACGCTCAATTTTTTTTTAAAGGTTGAAAAAATGTTTTTTCTTTATAGGTTTTAGCGTCCGTTCTACTCGATAACATTTTTCAAAAAATTCTAGCCCTTTGTATGAACTTGATTAGAATTTATATCTAAATAAATATCTAGATAAAAACACAACACTCATAAAATCCAGCATTAGCATTTCCTGTGTGGGCTCTGCATGCACAATTTACTTGCACAAACACGTACCTAGTCTCAAATAATACTTATAG
Source organism: Globia sparganii (assembly GCA_949316385.1). Taxonomy (NCBI): domain Eukaryota; kingdom Metazoa; phylum Arthropoda; class Insecta; order Lepidoptera; family Noctuidae; genus Globia; species Globia sparganii. The sequence goes on along the minus strand of OX438666.1, from coordinate 22,210,319 downwards.
TATGTACTTACGTAGGCATCGCAAATATGTTTTACATTTCCTCTGCCTTCGAGGTAGATATTAGTCATTCAGGAGGTGGAGATTTTTTTCTATAGACTGCGAGTAATAAACGCAAGACCACCAGGCTTTCAGACATGTAAGAATCATGATTTTAATTAAACCAAGTACAAAAAATTATTACATTAAATAAGTATGGATGTTTGATTCTCAATCGCGCAAAAATGGCTGAACGGATTTTGATGAAACTCGACACACAGATAGGTTATAACCTGGGTTAGTAAAAAAAATGTGAAATGTATTTTTTTGTTATGTATTTTGAGGTGTAAAGAAAGTAAAGGAAAACAAAATTGGGACAGGAAAAACAAATAGTTAAAAAGTAACATAAAACTTACAAAGTTACAATAAAAACAACCAAAAAAGACCTGTGAGACATGATTGTGTTCAATAAAGTTATATAAATAAACTAGCTGACCCCGCTAACGTCGTTTTGCAAAAAAAAAGATAGTAGCCGATTCTCAGACCTACCCGATATGCACACAAAATTTAATTCAAATCGGGCCAGCCGTTTCGAAGGAGTAAGTGTGGTAACTAACACTGTGACACGAGTATTTTATATATTAGACTAGCTGACCCCGCAAACGTCGTTTTGCAAAAAAAAAATAGATAGTAGCCGATTTTCAGACCTACCCGATATGCACACAAAATTTCATACAAATCGGTCCAGCCGTTTCGGAGGAATATGGTAACTAACACTGTGACACGAAAATTTTATATATTAGGTTAGATAATACGTAGGATACTTTTTATCCCGTTAGTAAGTACCTACGTTTCCGTGGAATTTCCGACCTAAACGCAGGCGAAGCTGCCAGCAAAAGCCAGTTATTATAATAAAAAATAATTTTGTAAATTCCTTTGCCACTGGCAAATCAAATACAATTGGCTATTTTTTAATCATTCAGATGAAGGGTGCCAAAGTAACAGCCGCACGGGTCGATCGATCAGGTTAAGCTACGCTTGCCGCGGTTGGTCAGTGGATGGGTGACCATCTTTTCATACCAAGACCTCTCTGTGGCTCGGAAAGCACGTTAAGCCGTTGGGTCCCGGCTGTCTTTCGTGGATCTTTGACAGTCGTTACGGGTCCGAAAGTCTGACAACCAGTCTTACCAAGGGGTATCGTATTACCTAGTAACTGGGTTGTGGAGGTCAGATAGGCAGTCGCTCTATGTAAAATACTGGTATTCAGAATTTAGTAGCATCTGGTTAGACTAGAAGCCGACCCCAAAACATTTGGGAAAAGGCTAGGCAGATGATGGCAGATGATGATCAAGATTAATATCAAGATTCGTAATTAAGGTAGGAGGTACCTTCATACATTGTGTAATAATGAGTAGAACAAAGTAACTACATTACCTATGAGTTATCTAGCTCAAAAGCTGCGTCTATCCTGCCGGTCGATTCGGTAAGAATCTCACCGTTATAACTTAGGTGAAGTGAGCGTGAAGTGAGCTATCAATAGGGGCAATTCCTAACATCAGGTGGAGTCACAGCTCACTTCACCTAAGTTTTCACGGTGAGATTTTTACAGAATGGCACTGCTGTTACAATTTACTACGAAATTAATTCTAACATTTTCCCGGTCACCTACAGGGTGAACGCTCCAAATATCGGCCTGCCAATTTTATACAAAAAGTTGGAATGTCTTTGTTACGAAACTGACTCCGAAATCTATTACTGTATTGAATTGAATAATAAAAAAAATATTACTACTATCAATTGGTTGTAGGTAGAATATTTTAACTCTTATACTTACCCGACAGAGGTTTAAACAAAAATCACATAGAAGAAAGGATCAGTTTTTACAGAATTAGACTTTTTTTCTTACTATTCCATAATTCAAACTACCGCTAATAAGCGGCGACAAATTTTAATAAAAAAATTTACAAATCGGTCGAGCCGTTCCCAAGTGATGCAAGTGCATCACCAACGAACAACATTTCATTAGATAGAACATCTTCATATTTAGCATTATTCCAAGAGCCTTTTATACCTACAGCAGTCGATAATAGAAAAACATGATGGAGAGTCCGATTGTATCTTGGAATCAGATATAATTTCCGGTCATGACTCAATAATGGTTGTAAAAGAAAAAAATATGGACGCTTGCCTTTGAATTGACGATCGTGAAGCCTGCTGAGTGCGTCATCAAATTGATGCATTTCCTTTCGCTTCAATGAATCACCCTGTGGTTTACAAAAGTTCGTTTTACCAGCTTTTTATATACGAGTGTAACGCTCAATAAAGAGCGGTTTTTGCTGCGTCATAACTAGATTAAGCTCTTAATCTTCTTTAAAACTGTAATGATTGGCAAGCTAGTGAATTTTCACGAAATCATAGAGTTTCATTTGTTTTTCTTCGTATTTTAGCGTATGATTTTATAGTTTTTATGAATTATCAGCTTATCTATACGTATTAATATTATAAAGAGCTATAATTCGTAAAGGAACTAAGTACTTTAAATCACAGTCTGAATAAGTTTTAAGGATATTACTAATCCATTGCTTCATATGTTCGAAAAATTTGTCAGCTCAACAACGTAAATAACGCAATGAATGTTGTTGAACTTTCAAAATGAAAGCCATTGTTACTTTTAGAGTGTTACGCAATTACCCCGCTAATTACATTCTTTCACTAATGGGAAGTTACAGTACCTATTGCCCAGTATTATAGGATCTATTTTATGTTAAAAATACAAATTTCACGCGAATAAAGGTTGACTGGTAGAAAATGCCTATGGCATTAAGTCCGCCTCTGTACATGTATGTGCTTGAAGTATTAAATAAATAAATAAAGTCGCGAGCAGAAGCGTGATTAAATAGGTTTTAGTTTAGTAATACAAAACGGTCGAGAAAAACATCGTGAGGAAACCAGCATGTCTTAGAACTAAAAATTTGAAGACATGTGATATCTACCAACCCTCTGTGGGCCCGCGTGGTTTATTATGGCCCACTCCCTCATAAAGAGAGGAGTTCTATGTCCCAGCAGCAGAATATTATAGGCTGATTATTTTAGTTTAGTAATTTGCCACTACTAAAGAGTTTTAGAAAACTATTCATGTTATAGGTATTCAGTTAAGTAGGTAAGCTTCTAAACCAATTTGTACACATGGCTACACATCAAGCTATACATTTCCAGTTTTAGCTGACCTCGCACTGTATAGGTTTTTCGTACAATCAGAAGTCAGCTTATACTGGATATGTATAGCTTGATGTGTAGCCGTGCGTACAGTAAATCACGTTATTATGTGCCACTTAGCTACATAACAGCGGTGATTATTAGGTGTATAATGCAGAAGTCATGACAGATTGTTTCGTCAAGACCGCTTGGGTTTTGGCTGGACACATTCTAGTCATAATTGATTGGAAACTTTAGAATCTTAGATTCTAAGAATCTTAGGTCCTATCGTGATGTTAATAAACAGCCTATAGTCTTTCTCAATAATTGAGCTACAAAATGTAAAAATATTTGTTCAATTCCGACCGGTACTTCCAGTGATTAGTGCGTTCAAAAAAACAAACAAACTTTTCAGCTTTATTATTAGTATAGATAGGATAGGACTTCAAAGCTCAAACTTCTGGATTCATGGCATTAAAACTACAGCTCTATTTATAAATTGATTCCACGAATTTTCACAACAAAAGTAATTTAAAAGCGGAAAAAAACCTTTTCAAAAATCAACGTAGTGAATCCGCGCTATAGTTAATGCGCGCGAACCATAACCGATGTGAATGAACTGATCGAACGATTGAATGAACGTGATGAACGATCGGCAAAACAAAGGAATGACAAGGTGTAATTTTGTTATAAAACTTTATTGCCAGATGTAATAATAATAGATTTGCGCGTCCGTGCGTAATTTTACTAATCTTTTGGATGGCCGTTTGTAATTAAAGATATTTTGTGTGAAGAATGAAGAATGTCGGGTTGTCTGTGTGATAGATTCGTTGCTCGAAAGCTCAAAAAAAAAACAACATCGCCTTTTTTCGGAGAATAAAAAAAGAAAAAGAAATTAAGTCCATATTAAGAAAATTTAACTTAAAAGAACTTTAGGATTCTTTTCGTAGTTAGTAAACATAATCCCAGTTTCTCATTCTACAATACATCAAAGAAACTTTCCCCGCTTATTAAACAAAAAAGTCCACTTTCATAACGAATCACTAATCTTTTCAACCCTTTTCGAGAAATAAAAAAACTTCCCTTTCTCATGAAAACGAAGGTAATAAGTATTACCACCCCCATATGTTTGTTTTTATGATACGGCTTATAACCCCATGTGAACTGATGGGGCGTGACACGACGAAAGTGACCTTTTCGTGCGAACTCACGCGATTTTATTGTTTTATTAACATTTTATTGGGGTTTTTTATTAAACGAATACTTAATTTGGTTCTCAATGGGTTGTCATAAGTTCTCCTAAGTTACTATCTGGTTTTATTTAGTGGGAAAATTGAATAAAATATGGTTTTTATGTACCACCTTTATTAATTTTACGAATTTGCCTAGGTTGCGAAAAAGAAATTGAATTTCTCAGGAAGATCTTTAGAAGTCTAGATAAACATTCTCTACCCAATTAAGAAAAAGGAACAACTAGGTATACGTGTAAAAAAGCGCTCAAACGTAAATAAAACTCAAAACTATTCCACTGTATCTACACACAGCAACAGACCACAACGTAATCTACACAATACACATCCCTTAAAACTAAAACTAAAAACCTGTTTCAAATAAATCGACATACAAAAAAAAATATAGCAGTTTAATGAACATTTTTGAATAATTTCTGATTCCTAAATCGAATGGTCAGCTTCGAGTGCATTCACCCTGCGCTAGGCTTTGCATGCTCCGTGCGCGGGCGCTGGCATTTCCGGAGAGGGGGAGGGGCGGGGCGTTGCGGTGCTGGGGGGGGGGGTGATCGTGGGAGAGCCTTTGCTTAGGAATGTTGGCCACTACCTGCATTGGTATGCTGTAACGGATACAGCGTGTAGTATTTAAGCTTGATAGAGGGTGGGCATAGAAAGTTGGCTTATGAGTTATCAGTGGCTTGGGTTGGTTGGAGAGTTGTGTGTTAGGTATTTGCGATTGATTAAAGGTGGTTTGTTAATGACTTTATTTGTTTGTCATTTAAAATAGTAGTTGTATTTTGAGTGATATTTGAGTTAAGCTTACAGCTTTTAAAATGAATGATTTTGAAGGATTTCTTTTGTCGTTTCTTATTTTCTTTCTGTATAGGTAGTCAGTTAGAGCACGTGTCTTCACCTAGAATGAAAATCGATATCTGATCTCTCTATACTGATAATAACGCTGAAGAGTTTGTTTGAACGCGCTAATCTCTTGAGCTACCAGCCGGATTTGAATAATAATTTTTGTATTTGATAGCCTACAACCATGAGGAAGGCTATAGGCTACTTAACATCATGCTATGACCCTTAGGAGCTGAGCAAAGAGTAAACAAATCATACAGAACGCTAAGTGCACCTATAAGTACGAAGTAATAGTGCGGGCGAAGAGGTGGGCCGGGGGATCAAAAAAATTTACGCGGGCAGAAGCTAGGAACTATAATAATAACTAGCTGACCCCGCAAACGTAGTTTTGCAAAAAAAAAAAAATAGGGGTATGATAAATAGATGTTGGCCGATTCTCAGTCCTACCCGATATGCTCACAAAATTCCATACAAATCGGTCCAGCCGTTTCGGAGGAGTATGGTAACTAACACTGTGACACGAGAATTTTATATATTAGATAATAACTATAACTATAATACTTTTATGTAACGTAAATCATTCGAAGTTAAATACACTGCGGGGGTGGCTTCTTTCTTCGGAAACTCTTCGGAACTTTAAATAATCTAAAACTAAGTCTAGACAGGCAGATATGTCGGAATCTTATCATTCCTACTAAAAATATAAAAGACTAGCTTCTGGCCGCGACTTCGTCCGCGTGAAATTTCACCCTCCCCCCATTCACTGTGCGTTGTACATATCAGTCAGTCAGGAGCTCCGTGGTCAGGAGTTTGAATTTTATACAGTGTTAAAAAATTAACCCGTAAAACCAACTCGTATGGGACCAACTCTGAAATCACGAAAAAAATCAGCTGTTTCCTACATTTTGGTCAAGTAGGTATTGAAGTTTTGTATTAAACAGCAAATTTTTTTTCGTGTTTACAAGAAAAATTTTCCATATTGAGAAGAGTGAGTTCACCCATTAATTAAATAGCGTTTCTATGACAATCAAGTGTAGTTACTGCGTTGTAAATTATTGTAACACCATGTATACCATGTTTTATGCAAATAAATACTTACTTACTTACTTACTTATGTATCAATGTCAAAACGAATCAGTAATGATGCGATTATGTTTTGACGAGGTATACGGTAGGGCGAATCTAACGATTTAAATCTTTGCCATTGCTGTTTATACAAGGTGTAACATAATTAACGAAAGACCTCATACACCTCAGTTAGAGTATCGAGTTAAAAGCATAATACAATGACCAAAACTTATTTTTTTAAAGCTTGCTATTTTTATTAAGAAAATTGTGTTGACACTAGCATTACTTCACGCATTTAAAATTGAGTCTTATTGCCGCGAAATAAGGTTTAATTTTATTTGGCTTAATCGGCGGTTAGTATGAAAAAATACCTATGTTAAAAGTTACTGAAATCAATTCAGTAGTCAATTATGAACAAACTGCTATCAGGACTTGCATTTATTCTGTTACACCTGGTAGATAGTGCAATCCACGAAGACGCGCCCCATTTTTTTTTCCTAATGCTTACAGCAGAAGTGTGCAACATTCCGCTAGAGTTTTAGTTTTATAAATACACACGAATTATTATTAGTGGGTAATAGAGTGTATCGAAAGAACTAAAACACTAATGGAATTAACTAGCGATAAACACTAACGATTCGGAAGAAGAGTGAGGCGCGTCTTCGTGGATTGCACTATCTATACACTCACAGCCGCCCTTTCGTCCTGAACTAATGAGCCCTCGTTTAAATCATTTACTTTTAAGAGCCTACACTACCTCAGCTAAAATTCACTCTTTATCTCGCTTGCACGATACTGCTAGCGGACTGAGTGAGAGCGAGACAGAGTGCGGTGCTAGGCGGCAGGCAGCGCCAATAGTTTAGGTATTTGCTTTTTACGGTGAAAATAATAGTAATTAAAAAAAAAAAAACATAAGACCTGCTTTATAGTTAGTTCGGTTAGTATACAAAGTTTCATGATCTAATTTGAAGTATTGTTTTGAATACCAGCGGTTTATTGTTCGATTTGGAGGTAACTTTGAATTTTTTTTCTATAGAGAAAATTTTATGAAATCGTGTTTTCGTCTAACACAAGACCTAACATTAATCCTCAACTTTACTATATATTTATTTCAAAATTAATGCTGCAGTATTTTCGACATAACGGAGGATCATGCTAAGCCATTTGAGGTAGTATAGGCCCTTAACATTATATTTTTATTGCGGGGTTATAAAAATATTGTAAATGTCTGAATATACTTTTTTGGCACCCAAGAGTATAAGAAATAGAATTCCAACTTCTCTAAATATCTTTATTTTTTTGTACAAATCCTGCCATGATTCTTTGTATCTAAACCGCCTCAAAATGGCGCGAGCATAATCCCATTCCTATTCCATGCCTCATAAAACCTCAAGTACGTACCCGCCATCCTGTTTTTCTCTCAATGGAAGGCCCAAGCAACCGAAGATAATGTTTGGCAGATATAATATCAAAGGAGGCAGTTATCGCAAGTGTGACAACACCTTAGTATTGTGTTACTGATATCAAATAACGTGGCGTGATAATACTGTGGCTGTTTTTGAGATCGTGTAGCTCTGACCCGAGGCTTGACTTCCGTTTATGAAGTAGTTTAATCGAGTAGGCCATATATACCATACCATACCAAACTATAAAGCTACCATTTACTGGGTACGTCTTACATTGACTTGAATGTGCCCTGGCGGCTGAGAGTATGTCATGCTCATACAAATGTCTCGCTGATGGTGGCATGTGTGTTGGATCATTGGGTTCCCTTCAAAATGGTTGAGCAATGAGCTGAATGGTGCTGATCCATACGTCATGTTCGTGAACGGGCGCCGTCAGTAGGGACTGGTCATCTCTTAGCCGCCACGGCTTATTTTAATTTATTTTCATTTATGAATTGTTCTTTTAAATACGGTCGCCTTTAACGTGCACGTCTTTCTGCATCGTTCCCACATGTATAATTTCAACATGAATGATGTAACCAAGATTTTTGTAACAATTTTATGGAGTCCGTGGAGTTTCTTGCCCGTTCTTCTCCACAGTTACCTACGCTTTGGTATGGGCAACTAGCTTCATCTTTCTGACTGACCGACCCTTGACAATTCAAAAGTGCCTATAATTGGTTTTGAAATAAATGCTTTGAGTTTGAGTTAACAGTAAGAATGGCTTTTATTTTGATAGTTTACTAACATTCATTAGCTTAGTTACGTTGGAGCGCTGACAATTTTTTTTTAATATAGTCAGGAATGGATGTGTGATTGATAGTGTATTACACAATAAGGGTGCTGTTTATGTAAAGTCGTAGTGATGGGGAAATGATTTGGATTGATGTAACAATAAAATAACATTGTCAAAGAAATATCAGAGAAAGGGGAACAAAAACGAAAAGTTTGAGGTAAACTATCTGTTTGCTTGTTGTGAATTTTCATATCATTTAAATTTATTCGCTGAGCGAATTTATGAAAGGAACCACCCATACATTTTCCACCTATGGTGGGGTCCGCTTCCAGTCTAACCGAATGCAGCTGAATATCAGTATTTTACATGGAGCGACTGCCTATCTGACCTCCACAACCCAGTTACTGAGTAATACGATTCCCCTTGACCAGATTGGTTGTCAGACTTTCGGGCTTCTGACGACCCGTAACGACTGTCAAAGATCCACGAATTTATGAAAGCATATCGATCGAAAACTGTAGAGTCGGTTTTTTATTACTTTTTTATCCCTAATGATAATTTTTTATGCCTAACTTAGGTCCTACATAAAAAAAATCAAATCGAGTCCTATAAATTGAAATCACACCTAGAAAAAACTATCACTAGAACAAAAAAGTAACCTTTACGTTACTTTCAAAATTTTCTTTATTGCAAAAGTTAAAGCAATCCAAAAAAAAAACTTTATAAAGTTACCCACATCACTTGAACTTCAGCTAAGTTATCCGACCATATTGACGGGACGATTAACGTTAAGAGATTATCTTTGTAAAATGAGGATATTTTAGGGATGAGTCGGATGACTGGAAATTATTTTAAGTAGTTCAACTCTATTTTCGGGATGGTTTTCTTCTGGGTTGAATGAAATTTGTGGGAGGGTGACATTTACAAGAGTCAAATCATGATTGATGAAGCCAGATCATGATAAGGTTTAAAAAATATGTCTGGGAGGGAAGGACGACGAAGAAGGAAGAATAAAATCTATTACCAGCTTCTTCTTATCGTGTCGATTCACCATCTGACCAATAGTATTATCTGACCAGCTGCTACCAGCCACCCTGCAAAGATCGTCGCTCCACCTAGCCTGAGTCCTTAGCAATCTGACCAAGATTATGTCTGGACTTTATAAGAGACAGTGACCTCTGAGTTTGTTTCGGTCTTTCTCCTCAGAGTAGTCAGATATGAAATGCCAACTTGTGTAAAAGTGTTTATACTAGGTATGTTACGAATGTTCGCGTTCGCATTCGCATACCTATGCGAATGATTCGCATCATTTCAAACACTCGCATCAACACTCGTATTCGCATCAAACAATGCGAATGTTTAGCGAATGCGAGTGTACGGCATAGGTACTTCTCTCGATCTGCATAGCTGAAACTGTATGCAGGTCGAGACAAGTAGAAGTAGACGGAGCTTAGCGGGTCATCATCGCGTGTTTGTTACTTTGTTTCTAGTTGTCACTTGTCGATCAATCAATAAGCAGGTATTGTGATTAAGTGAATTAACACAGTTTCGAGTTGTGGGTTATTTTAAAGTCAAAGTCAAATCATTTATTTCAAATAGGCCCATTCCAAAATGTAGCTAAAATGTAAGCTAGGATAAGTTATTATAAATAGTTATTTATGTAGTATATAATAGTCTCATGGGTGATAAAGCAGCTAAATTATTGTTTTTAAAATATAATCTGCCGCTATTGAAATTCGATTATTAAATTTGTTTGTTGTTAATTTAATTGTGTAAAACCTTAAATAAATAAAAATCAATGATTAAAATCATACCTTGATATTTCTTTTTTTGCCCCTTCTCAACATTCGCACTCGCATTCGCATTCGCACATTCGCCTTTCAAACACTCGCATTCGCGAATGTCTAAAATATGACATTCGTAACATCCCTAGTTTAGACACACCTACTTTCAGAAATAAAATAATTTATCATTTATGAGTCAAACTATGTCCGATCAGTAAGAAGCTTCCAGGACAGTTCTGCAATTCGCCTCGTTCAAAACCTGGAACGTGCAGATGGTTTTGCAGGAGGGGCAGGATAGAAGGCAGGCATGTCCAGCTACCTTGTGGCAAGAGCTTTCCTCTAGTTTTAGGGTATAAATTAGAGAATATCCCATTCTAATAACACATCTTAAGGCGTTTTAAGTAATAAATCTCAAAACAATACTTTCCAATCCTCAGCAGATGCACAATTTCTATACAAGGTGTAACATACAAGAAGACCTCATACACCCCAATTAGAGTATTGAGTTAAAAGAATAATATAATGACCAAAACTTATTTTTTTTAAAGCTTGATAAAATCGCGTTGACACTGGCATTACTTTTTGCATTAAAAATTGAGTCTTATTGCGTTGAGATAAGATTCAATTTTCTTTGACTCAACCGGTGGTCAGTATGGCAAAATATATAATTTTTGAAAAAAATACCTATACTAAAAGTTACTGAAATCGATTCAGTAGTCAATTCTGAACAAACTACTTTCAGGACTTGCGTTTATTTATTCTGTTACACCTTGTGTAGTATCGACATTAAACTGATGAACTGCCCCCCTACTTTTCCGCCACAGTCGGTCAACGGTCCCTGGACAGGCAGATGTTTAGCACCTGCTAATTCTGAAGGATTTGTAGCCACGATTAAGTTTGCTCTTTACAATGATATTTCTGTAATTGGGAGTTGATAGTAAAGATATAATATCTTATTCTTACAATTCCACTTTTGTCCATTTGTCTTTTACTTACTGTATAAAATAAAAATTAATTTAATTTTGGTACTACGCAACTGTGGACGCTCTACGGCATTTATTAAACCATCTAGAAAATTATGACCTTTGAAATTCTCTTTCAAAATACCACGTAGTCACTTGATCTAAGTAACCCACTAAGCTAGAGTACTTAGACAAAATATTACGATTCAGTTAAAATATTTATTTATTTATTTATTTATTGACACACCAACGACTTATTCACTAAATCATTACATTAAATACATTCTATTTCAACAGCTTTGCGGTGAATTTGTCACTTATAGGTGTGCACCGCACTTGTATAATCAATAATAAAAATTAAAATGGAATATATGATCACAACAAAATTAAAATTTACAAAGTTTGCATTGAATTTAAAATGACAAGTAGTTTAATTAAATTACAGTATAATTCAAAAATTAAAAAAAAAATAATAATATCTACACAAAAATATCTACAACTCCTTAAACAAGTCAAAAAAAGTGCGCGAAAGTTTCGCACGAAAAATATATCGGCTATTTTTTGTCTATCAGTTACACGAGTCGCTTTCAATGCGACCATACCTCGCAGATGCTACCGGCATTGAAATATTATTGAACCCCGCTGCAGGCCAATCGTCCATGAAATTGGGGCCTCTCTAGCTTTCGTTAGCACAATAGCCACATTGGCCACCAAACATCGTTAATAGGTACCCTGCTACAAGTATTTTTGGCGCTCGAATGACGTCTACAGGAGGCGCCGTTGGTAAACATTTCAGTTATTGTTTTGTAAAATGTCAATGTAGGCCTTGTGGCTAAGTAATAACAGAACGGTTCGATCGATCAGGTTAAGCTACGCTTGCCGCGTTTGGTCCGTGGTTGGGTAACCATATTTACATACCAAGACCCTCCGCGCTTCGGAAAGCACGTAAACCGTTGGTCTCGGCTGTCAATCGTGGATCTTCGGTAGTCGTTACGTGTCGTTTGAAGCTCGAAAATATAACAAGCAGTTTTACCATGCGGTATCGTATAACCTAGTAACTTGGTTGTGGACGTCAGATTATAGGCAATCGCTCCATGTAAATACTTGTATTCAGCTGCATCCGGTTAGACTGGAAGCCGACCCCAACATAGTTGGGAAAAGGCATGATGCTTTGTGAAATGCCACTTGCGATTTATTGAAAAACAAAATGGCGGCGTTAGTTCCAATGTTCGACACACGCCAAAGCACTGTGTAGATAGCGCTATACGCGCTCCTTGCTTACTGGTTGTTGGCGATCGTTAGAGACTTTTGAGGGTTCCAACCTGTGTTGGTTTTATATTTACTATACTTACTGAAAGTTTTAATATTATATAGTTTGGATGATTGTATAAAATTAATTAGTTATTATGGTAACAACACATTGCTGGCTACCACTCATCTTCTTTATCTTTCACTTCTATCTTTTCATCTTATTACGAAAGATTACCATGACCACCAAAATATTTCACCAAAATCCCGCTTCCCGCTAGCACTGTAACCACACCACTATTGAACTGTTATTGAATCGTGGAGCCGCGGTTAAATCGCGCATGAAATTGTGCCCGCTGTCGCTTCGCCGCAAGATGCCTCGCCTCTGGCTTGACAGGGCTTTTTGGATATCGAGGTTCTGTGTTGCTGTCCATCATTATTTAAGGGTTATAGTAATTGTTAAGAGGTGAGAATTTAGTAGTAGCGTGGTTAATATTATAATTGACAGTGAAGGGTGTGTCTGAAAACTGGCTTGGACTATAAATATTTTAATGAATTTTCCATGTTGATGTGATAGTTCCCTCTCCAAATTATTTACTGAGCATGTATTTCGTAAGCAGGAGTCCGACAAATACTGCCCCTTACACCTTCTGAAGGCTTAATGTCTTGTCTTGGTCTTCGGTGGGTGTTAAAAGACGATTCAGTTAGGAAAATACATATGGGCCTTGTATGCAGGATTTTACTTTAGCCAGAACTTGAGTAAATACCCCGAAGAAAAGGTTTCACTCAGTCTTATATTCTTTCAGCCAATATCAAAAGCCTTGTCTTGATGGTTCGAAGAAGTGAATATCAAAGTCTTTCAGTTAAGATACACTCGAGTAACTTTAGCAAAAAATCTTAACTACTGGATAAAACGTCGGCTTTCAACGTCTTTAATTTGACAGCCCCAATCCTTTGTAACGAAACTTCACGCCTTCGCCTCAAAGGGGTGGGCTAATAGCTAGTTACTTATAATTATATGAACAAAAGCGCCGATCCGCTTCAACGCTTGGGAGCTAGGCAGTGTGAAGAAATTAGTTACCTATAATATATGCATGAGCTGTTTTACATACTGCTTTATTAATGTACTTGTTATTTTGTAATTTCTTTAAGGGGCTTTTTGCAATAGCGTGAAATTGTTAAAAGCTTCATTTTTCTTGAAGAAAATGTACTTTCGTGGATGTATACTTACTTAAACAACTTCCTTCGGTTATTTGAGATAAAGACTTCTGTCGCTCAAAAAAAAACTAGAGGATTTTCGCTTTTGCTTCCTTAGATCGTTCAATAGGAAATTACCGGTGAAGAATAAGCTTTTTTGGGGCTATATTTTTACTCATAGAATCCTCTAATTTTCGTCCATTTTTAGTTCCATCTACAAATACACCTAGCTCTAAATTTAACTTTGATTTGTCTAGTGTCCTACAAAAAAAATATTTTCGACCAATTATAATTAGTACTTACCTAAGTACATAATTAGCCACATACCACCTCATTTCGCAATACGTGGGATCATAAATATTGGTTAACGGGCGTGTAGGAACGGTGCACCGGGGGTGGGCCGGGCATCGAACCCACTCTAATTGTCCCCGACTCGCCCCACGGCCTGCTAACACGCGAGCCATGCGAACTGATAAACTCCAAGTTTTTATAACTACCGTACTTAAATGTCAATTGGGATGTGTAGGGTTTTATTGAGTAAGGTTCCGTGACAGTTTACCGGGCGAAAGTTTTTTGATACATTTTTTTAATGTAAAGTGGTTTTTAAGTCCCCGTAGACTTTTAAGGGTAAATACATTTGTGGCATTTTAGCGCCTTCGCTGAAAATAGACTAGGTTTACTATGCTTGTTTCTTTTACAGTAAAACTGAGTTTATAAAAGTTTGAAGAGCTTTTGGTTATTACGAATACTTGGGAATTCCATGAGGTGAACTATTCATCTAGACATAGCCTCCGCTAAGTTATGCCTTCACACATTCTCCCTCTCTTCTTCTACCGCCGGTTTTCTGCTTTTATTGTCCAGGCTTATCGCAAGCCTACCCTTACGTTTACATGTGAGGAATAGTCATTCATACAAGGCAAGAATTTGTCGCGAAGTCGGCATGTCTTCGAAATTAAACTTCCCAGCAGCCAAGCTACTGACAAGTTCAAATGACAAATAGCAAATATTTCTTTCATCTTAACCACATAAATTATATACACAATAGCTACCATGCGTTACTACAACACATTTATCAAATACCATGTTGGTACAATTTGACACGATACGTTCCCCCCTCTTCCCTAAGGAGGGGCGCGAAGGGAGGAATGGGGGGTTCCTCCCCCCACAAATTACTCCGCGGCTGTGGTTGGAAACGGAGATGACGGTGCATTCATGATGGCGAGCTTTTAAAGAATAACAATGAGAGAAAAGTTATTACATTTTTTTGCAGTGTTTTTGTCTGTTTTTTTTTGTTCAGGATTTTTTAGGAGAGAAACTAGAATTTTTTATGATAATTTTTTATCTTAGGTGTATTAAAAGGGTCAGTGTTATACTAATAAAGATGACTGATGAAATCTGGACAAGAAAACCTATGCCTATTTTCCGCATGAGATCCTAGCATACCTACGTCACTTTAAAGGGTGGAGGTGCCTATCTTTGGTAAATATTGCATGACGGTATCATTGATTATTTTATTTAAAAGGATCATTTGTCCAAATAATCACAGCTCCTCACTTGTCTAATGAAAAGCAGCTTCACAAGTTGATCCCTGCTGTTTTAATTATCTCCTCTCGTCAACATTTACCCGTGTTACTCTAAATATGAGTTTAATGAATTTTTGAGCACTGTTTACAACAAACACGATACAGGATTGCGGGAAGTAACCAAAATAGCTTAACTTCAATATATTTTTTCATGTAATTGACAAGACTTAGGTATAAAATACAGGGCTACAGGTTAATTCGACCTAGATCCTTTAAGAGCTTGTAGTTTCCATAATTCCTGACTGATTTGACTATGAAACATCGCACCCCAAACTTAACCGTTTCCAAGATAATGGGACTTTGAAGTTTTTTTTTTGGCAATTTTAGTGTAGAGCATAATAAGGCAACTTATCTACTACACAAAAATCGCAAACACAAATAAATTAGAGTCAAATCACAAAAAAAATAGGTCAATAGACAAAGAACCATTTTTTTTTAAACTTCAAAGTCCAATATCTAGAAAATGGTTAAGTTTGGTAGGTACAGTGTTTTATAGTCAAATCAATCAGGAATGATGGAAACTACAGCCTCTTAAAGGATCTAGGTCGACTTAACCTGTAGCCCTGTATAAATAATATAAGTAACTACATGATATTTCACACTTAATTGTACAAAAGAAACAAAAAATATTAAAATTTACTCGAAAATATTTCAAGATGACATGTAACATTATAATTGACAAATTTTTTACTGGTATAGTACAACTAGCGCCAATTGCTCATTTCCATCAATTTTCTTGCGGAGAAAATTTACAATGACGTTCATTTGAAAGTTCATACCTACTGGAGATTTTAGACCTTTAATGCGATTAACTCAGATTATCCAAATTCCATGTAAGGTAAGGTAACCCTTAGACGATCCATTTCGGCTTTTGACCATTCCATAAATCAAGTAAAAACATAAAAATACATAAAAATAGATTATGGGTATATTATTATTGGAGTATATAAATCGGAAATTAAATAGGTAGGGAATAGGTTTATTGTAGTCAAAATCTTTCATATGGATAGTGTTCTCAATGAACTTTCGATTTACTTTGGCACCTATTTACATAGATGCCAATTTTTTTATCGGTAAATCCGACAACCCTGTACTTCTTTTGTACCGAATTTGGCCTCATTTTCCACAAATGTTTTCGGTGGTGATTTTTTCCTACTCACACTTCGCTCAGGAAAGGTTTTCATGACACATGCCATTTGAGTTTGCATTATACGGTACAAAATCCACCATACCAATATTAGTTTTTACTTGGGTATCACTGTTACTAATTTATTGACTTTGCACGATCCTGAAGATGTCGTGGTCGTGACGTCCAACTTGTACAAGGTCCTAAATAAAATTTGGTGACATTGGAATTTGAACTTTGTCACGTCAGTATTGAGTTTCTAATTCAAAAACATGACTAAAACATGATTCTTAGATTCTGAATTCAAGGTTAGCGTATAGTAAGTATATGCAGAATAAATGGATGTTTTTACGTACTGAAGAATTTCATTGAAAATAAAAGGAATACCAATGGTCATATTACGTTTAAAGATTGTAATTTGGACGTAGTTATGCAAAAAGGAACCAACCCACAACATGACCGAAAATGAGTTAAGTAAATCAAACTGCTTGTCAAGGTCTATATTTTCGATTATCAAAAACAATCCAAGTAAAATACGAATATTTTGACATTAAAAATTCGTATTTTACTTGGATTGTTTTTGCTAATCGAAAATATAGACCTTGACGAGCAGTTTGGTATACTTAACTCATTTTCGGTCATATTGTGGGTTGGTTCCTTTTTGCATAACTATGTCCATTTGAGAAACCATTATGAGAAATAGGGTTGCTCATCACTGCAAATTTTCTAAGAATTTTAATAGTTTTGTTAAATCATGTTCGTTTTTAATATGACATTTTATGAAGTCGTCATTCTAAAAAGGATTAATTTCATTAGCTCAAATTAAAAAAAAGCGTAAGGTAAGTGATGCGATTAGATTGTCCTTTAAATCGTTAAAAAAAATATTGAGTTTGTTTTTATCATGATTCACGATCCGCACCCTAATTGCGTAACACACTATCAATCGGAATCTGAATCATTTTGAAGCAAATTGCTAATCCATTGCTTCATAAGTTCGAAAAATTCGTCTGCTCAACACGTAATAAAGCAATGAATGTTGTTGAACTGTCAAAATGAAACCGATTCGGATTGATAATGTGTTACGCAATTGCCCCGCAGGAGTATGTAGTACTTTGATGGAAGTGTTTTTGGTTTTAAGGTACCTCAAAAGTAAAAATCGAAACCCTTATAGGATCACTTCGTTGTCCATCTGTATGACCCTTTTCTCAGGAATACGTGAGGTTGTCAAGTTGAAATTGATATCAAATACTTAGATCTACGGTCCCTTGAAGCTGTAAAAATATAGAGCCTCTAAGACGTTGACTTAGAAGCCGACATAAACCATTCATGTCGCATATTTTGACATTCACCAATAAATTAAAACCCTATGGGTGTACCCTATGAATTTTAATTATTCCCTTTGACCTAGAATCATGAAAATTGGCAAGAAGCAAGGTCTCACAGCACAAACAGTTACAGGAGAATATCCGAAAATCATTCATTTGTAGTTTTACTCGGAAAAATGTATAGGCCGTATCTTATCTTTAGTTCAATCAACTCGGATTAGTCTCCACTCTTAACAACATCTATTTAGTGCATAGTAAACTTTATCCTTCAATGCGGAATTGGAAATTCATAGGCTGTATTACTTGAATGTCTTTGAATTTGTTACCAGCATCGGAAACAGATTCACGGACATATGTGTCGATCCCGTGGTTAATATTGGGATAAAAAGTAGTATATGTTAATCCAGGGTGTTAGCTACCTCCATACACAATTTTGTCAAAATGGGTCCCCCTTTGAGCGTGAAGAAGTAAAAAACATAAATGAACACACACTCACAAACTTTCGTCTTTAGAACATTAGTGTGATATATTGAATAATATACCTACTATTCAATATATCACACTAATATTATTACTATAGAGCCATTTTATCTGATTATTTTGCGTATGCGTGCTTGTACTACAGAAGGTTTCCAATTTAAATACCTAGTTATAGGCCGCGCGAAAAGTTTATACTGGCGGGAAAGGATTGTGTTTTGTTTTCGACGTGTTTGATGAGAGGGGTTGGCAAAGAGGCACGGGCGAAACTTGATTTTTTTCTGGGTTTTTTGCGCCTTCGTTTGTTTGATATAGGGTATTTTATTGTCTTCCATTTTCTCATGTCTTCTGTCATATAGCTAGAAGCCATCAAGTCAGTATTTATCCCCTCTGCTGTCATGCCGCCTGGCACACAATCGTTTATTTGGACTTCTTTCTTATAGATCAGATGCAGCTGAATACCAGTATTTTACATAGAGCGACTGCCTATCTGACCTTCACAACTCCGGTACTGGGTCTATTGCCAAAATGAATACACATTGGCAAAAGGAACCCCAACTTTCCAGTTATTTAGATTCAAGATCGAATGTGGACTATTGCTCGTTTCGTTTTTTCCAGCTTATCCTGCCATAACCTTTTTCATCATAATCAGTAGCGAGACCATCATGCTAAGCTTGTAGAGCTCCTCCAGCTCCTTATGACATTAATTTACAGAATTTTTCACCACAATTTCTGAAATCTCTACTGCATTGATAAATAAAGTTGAACTCCATCAGTCAAAACAGAATATTATATTATCTGTGGTTGAAAGCATTGCAATCGCAGCTGGCACGCGCGTACTACACAGCTACACACCTTTGGCTGAACGATTTAGTTTCTGGCTCACTGATTTATTGCCATGCAGTATTTTATTCACAAGGTGCAGCCTGTGCTATTAATTTGTTAAACAGACAGGGCTTAGACTAGATAAAGCGACAGTTTTGGTTTATCTATGGGTGTGCGCATGTTTGGCTGGCGCACTTTTGTATTCGGTTTTTTAACAGTCCTTACTAACATTAATAAATCTGTTTCTGTGTTTTTGTATATTTGTTTAAGTACTTTTCCTGTTTTGTTTTTTCTGATGGTGATTGCTCTCTTATCTATTCCATAATGGCCATAACGGGTGTTAAAGACGCTAAATCGTACTTCCTACTAATATTATGAACGCGAAAGTTTTTGAGTATGAATAACGTAATAAACGTAAGAGTAACAAATATTCATCCATCCAGGATGAAAGAAAGAAAAGAAAGAAAAAGTATTGATTGCGACTCGTACAGGAAGGAGCATCACAAACTACACTAAACATAGTCTAAAATATAATACGATGATGATGGATGTTTGTTACTCTTTCACGCAAAAACTACTGAACGGATTTTGATGAAACTTTACAGTAATATAGCTTATCCATCAGAAAAACACATAGGATGCTTTTTATTCCGATATTCCCACGGGATCGACATTTATGCGGGTGAAACTGATGGGCGCTGCATACATAAAGCAAAGTCGCTTTTCGTGTCATCTCTGTGACATAGCTTAATTCTTGACACAGTGATTTTCACCATAAGTTAGAACGTTTATTTCGGAAAGCTTATATCGTTTATGTTGTTGTTGTTTTAATATTTGACACTTTATATTTTACATAGATTTAGCACAGAATAGGCTTGTCAACTGAAAAAATCTAATTAGTCCGTCAATTAGATTAACAAAAAATATTTGACCCGTATTATTTCTTTTGTTACGTAAACCAAAATTGACGAAGATACGACGCTTTTAAAATTCTCAATACGTCACACATTGGGATAATTTTTAGTGCGTTCTGACGTCACGAGCCCCTACTCCCGAGTTTTGATGCGTTTTATCTTTGTCAATATTCATTGATTTACAAAAACAAAAAATACGTGTCCATTATTTTCCGCTACTCTAACTGACGGACTAAATAGATTTTCAATTTTTTGATGGTGGAAACTAGCCTATTCTCGATGTTTTGACGTGTCCCAATTGCAACCGTGCGAAGCAGGCGCGGGTCAGTAATGTATAATATCGTCGGCTAAATATTCTAAGCTGCTAACTATCAAATGAAAGAGAAAAATATTTTCTCTTACCAAAAAGTCAGTTTACCCAAAATGGAGTTAGCAGCTTAGAATATTTAGCCGACGATATACAAAAGTAGGTACTATAGAACGTTCTGTCTGTCTAACTCGGTTAGTTTGATATGTTTCCACGGATAAGATAAAACGAAGCCAAGAACTTAGTGAATGAAGTATTTACTTACTTAAGTGAATGTTAATAATATAAATGTTGCATGCCGAATGGTGAATATTTTAACACCTATAATGTACTACCTATATTTGCAAAATAAATGTCAATTGTATTTAGTTTGGCGTCTAGAGCTAGGTACTTATGAATTCGGAAACAATATCCTGTGCTGTGATAGCATGATGTGAAACTGATTATCTTTTGCTTTCCATATTTTGAATAAACAAAAAAAAAATGGGAATACAAATGTTTCCTCAAAGGCGGAACCTTATGTTAAGGTGAATGGGAAGTGGTAGACCGCGAAATTCAAATTTTCTTAAGTTTTTTGCAATTTGCAGGTCAGTGTCAGGTTGTATCTTGATCAAAATTTGATTCGCGACTATAACAGGTACGTATTTACAGAATTATAATCATTAGAATCATTAATACATCTTCCTAAGTGAGATTTGTACCACAAACACTTTTCCATGAGAGATTTCTTCTTGTGGTACAAATCTAAGTTAGGAAGATGTATTAATGATTCTAATGATTATAATTCTTTAGATACGTACCTGTTATAGTCGCGAATCAAATTTTGATCAAGATACAACCTATAACAGACCTGCAAATTGCAAAAAACGTAAAAAAATTTGAATTTCGCGGTAACCACTGCGCAATCACCTTAACTAATATTTATACAAAACTCGCCTTCTCTACTCGTTTGTTATTGAGTTACACCGTTGAATAGCCCTTAAAAACGATTAATTTAACAATAAACACGGTCCGTTAAAGGGCTCATGAAATATTCAGGGAGCAAACACTGCAAACTGGAGGAGGGTGGGAGGCACTTCCGGCCTCACGAAACTGTGTTACCAGCTACTCGGTTTTTAAACATTTTTTTTTTGTGTCAAAGCAGTTTTTTGTCCTGGCAGTTTTATTTTTGAAGTGCTGATTCGGTTTTATGGTGTTGCTGTCGGTACCTAATCGGGTTTGATAGGAGGCTAGTTTTTTAAAGTGGGATATTATATTATTGTAGGTGGATTATTTTAATTATAATAGATATTTTCAGGGTAGGATATGGTTTAAAATGGTCCTCACATGATCTGACTAAGATTATCTGTGCACTTTAAATGAGACTGTGAGTTTGACCTCTTGAGTTGATTTCGGCCTTTCTTCTCAGTTTTAAATACGATTGACATGTAAGTGTTTGTAGAAACCTAATTATACAGGGTAAATTTAAATTAGCTAGCGAAACTCCTTAGATGTGATGTGTATCGATATCTGAACACGATAAAACAAAAGCGAAATTAATTTGATGATTTTTTTGTGTATTTACTTGAAATAACAGTTTAATTTTGTTTGTTTTTTGTGTAAACTTCACAGATGTGGTTGGTATCGATATCTAAAAACGATAAAACACATTTTCTCATCTCATAATTCAAGTAATAACACTACCAGGGTCGTTGACCCCTAAGAAAAACATCAAATCTTTTTTATTTTTACTTTATCGTTTTTACATATCGATACCCATCATGTCTGCAGAGTTTTGCTAGCTAATTTAATTTGTCCATGTAGAAATAAAATCATTTACCATTAAAGAAACTTTTGTTATATTATATGTATTAAGGTATTTATCACTCATGTAGATAGTACCTACATGATATGGGTATCTACTAGATACCCATATTCTAGCAAATAAATTATTTGATTTTATTTAAGACTAGCTTCTGTCCGCGACTTCGTCCGCGTAAATTTTTTTTGTTTCCCCGACCCACCCCGTCGCAACGTGTCGCCGGCCTGCGCTATTACTTCGTTTTCGCTTGACGAAAACTTCAGACTTTTTTTCTTTTTGCTCAACTCCTAAGGGTCCTAGCGTCTAGTTTAATAGAACATAGCCTTCCTCAAGAACTGGGCTATCAAACGCAAAAATATTTTTATATATGCGACCAATACTTCCAGAGATTTAGAGCTTTCAAACCGTGATTCAAACAAACTCTTCAGCTTTATTATTAGTATTATTTTAAAACTATGATATCTCCTAAGATATACATTGAAATCAAATGATGTCAGAGGCAATTTTGTTCAAAATTAAATACATGTGATGAATAACTTATTTATTTGGATAAGGATTAATACCATGTTTATAAAAACACTTTGCAAATAATGCATTATTTTAGAACAAATTTGGTTAGCATAAAAGAGGTTATAGTGAGCTAACCTTAAAAAATAGACATATGCTGTTGCGGATTTTTTTTTAAAGCTTTTAAAGGGAAACAATTGTGTCATATATAATTTTTGCGAAACTTTAACCGTTTACGCAGCGCACGCAGCGGAAGCTCTCAATAGGAAAAAAATCCCCCGATTTTGAAACATTCTTCATTGGTGCTCCGCTCCTATTGGTTTTAGCGTGATGATATATAGCCTATAGCCTTCCTCGATGAATGGGCTATCTAACACTGAAAGAGTTTTTCAAATCGAACCCTTAGTTCCTGAGATTAGCGCGTTCAAACAAACAAACAAACAAACAAACTCTTCAGCTTTATAATATTAGTATAGATAATTATTAGTTCTCCTAATTTAATTAAATTTGTAAATATTTGGCTGTGCGTTAATTATAAGGTGCGAAAATCTAGTGTGTGTTTTTATATAAGTATGAGGTCAAAAGTTACAGTTTTAGTTAGGTAGATAAATTTAAGTACTTACATAAAAAATGTACTAAAAAGTGTAGCGGTTCAAGGCAGGTCAAAAGTTCAAATAACAAAAGATTATTTTTTCGCAAAGTTCTCATATTAAAGTTATTCATTCACATTCACGGTTTCTTTCACCCCTTCAAGTATTATTTCACCCTTCTGCAATCTCGTATAGAGCCATTATTTTTAACCTTGCCTTATAAAAATAATCTTAAACAACTTGTTTCACCTTGTACTTCCAAAGAAAGTCTTTTAAAAATATCAAGCATTATAAAATAACCCTCTTTAAACATTATTTTATTATTTTGTGTCTTACAATTCAGTAACCCTGTATAAACTGCGATATTTTTAGGGCCTATCGTATCAAACTAAAATGTAATGTGTCTTTCCTAAGAAATGTCTCCAATAACGTGTGTTGTTGTTGGGGAGACTACTTCTCGGGTAGTCCAGTTGGAAAAAAAAAACCGGCTAAGTGCGCGTCGGGCTGGCACACGAAGGGTTCCGTATCACAAAGCAAAACGCCAAAAAAAAACACGCTTCTGGTATGGAGATTTAATTTTTGTAACTTTATTTAACTTTTATTTTGTGTTGTTTCATCGACAATACAAAAATATACACTGTGAAAATTTCAACTGTCTACCTATTATGATTTATGAGATACAACCCGCTGACAGATAGACGGACGGACGGACAGCAGAGGCTTAGCAATAAAGTTTCGTTGGCACTCTTTGGGTACGGAAACCTAAAAAGAAAGTTCCACATGAAATCTGCTCAAGTTAAGACCAACAAGACCACAAGTTAAGTTCCAAGGACCATTGTAAAACTTTAGGCTCTTACCACGCCTAAGGGGTATCTTCGAGGACCGAGGGTCGTAAATGCAAATCACTCGGGTTAAACGCAGCCCTTTGTAAAATGTCCGTAAAAGACGCAGGTATAATAGGACCCAAAACATAACGCACGCTTAATAATAAACCGAAATAAGACAAAACTTCACTTTTTTGGGAAATCACGGTCAAAGTTTAATGCATTGTCGCGCGCTTTTGTAGAAAAGAGAGGGATGATCTAACAATCGGCAATTTTGGTTTGTTTCGCATGGTGGGTTTGTACCTATAGATTCTTCAATCGCAGTTAGTTCGTTTTATTAAGACTATGCCGACCGCACAGTGGCGCCCTCATCGTTTGTTTGGTTATTTCATACAATTTAGAATGAAAATGCAAAAAATAAGCACGTTAAGTTGTGCTTCACAAGATTATACATTAATATTATTAGAAACTGTAGTTTTATATTGTTTAGTTTTATTATAATCCTTAAAACGGAATATAGTGGCCACTGTTATCCGTTTAATAAGCGTGCGATAAGTTAAATCTTCCTTGGGGTGCCAGAGTTCATCGAAAACACTCCTTCCCTTAGTTGTAACGCTACAGTGGCCCCGATTCCGTTGTTCACAAACTAAACTAAAGTTAAGTGCATATTTTTCTTTCTATTTCATTATGAAAAGGACAGAAGATAAATATTAGTTTAGTCCTGTCAAATTTGTCAGCGCCTGACGTAAATTGACGTATTTTTAGTAGCCAATTTTTTAATCATGTCTAAACTTGTCTATGGATTATCTAATTTGACAGAACTAAATTAATATTTATCTTCTGTCCTTTTCATAATGAAATAGAAAGAAAAAGATGCACTGAACTTAAATTTAATTTAGTTTGTGAACAACAGAATCAGGCCCATTGTCTAAGTATAATAAATAAGTGTTTTTGTACAACTGAAGGTAATAAAAAATCTTTTGGTAGATGTCGTACGTATCGTAACGGCTGCGACCTACGAGTTGAAGGTCGCAGGTTCGAACACAGTCAGGCGGTTTAATTTTCGTTGTAAATTATTTCATCACCACTGCTCTTAGAAGGGTGAAAGAAAACATCGTGAGGTAACCGGCATGTCCTGGTCCTGGAACCAAAATATCGAAGTCATGTGACATCTGCTAATCCGCACTGGGCCCGCGTGGTGGATTATGGCCCACTCCCTCTCACAGTGAGGAGGCGTGTGTTCCAGCAGTAGGAACATTAAAAGGTTGATTATGCTAGTCATTTGCTATATGCAAGGTGATTCCGTTTCTATTATGGTGACCTGCACCCTAATTGCGTAACACACTATTACTCTCAATTTGAATCATTTTGAATCATATTTTTAATCCATTACTCCGTAAGTACGAAAAATGTGTCTGGTCAACAACGCAAATAACGCAATGAATGTTGTTGAACTGTCAAAATGAAACCCATTGCTACTGATAGTGTGTTACGCAATTACCCTGCTGTATTTTATGTCGTATCATTTGATTCTTGTTTTGGATTGTGACGTCATGAGGGGCGTGGTTTTAGTGACAGCAAGCTCTTTGCTGAAATAATTTATTAGCTTAACTAGCGGCCTGTTCCGGCTTCGCACAGGTGGACATTTATTTTTTAAACATTTAATTTTTTTCTTGCAATCAAAAAAGCCTATATTAATCAGTGATAATGTAGCATTCAAATGGTGAAAGAATTTTTAAAATCGGTCCAGTACTTTTTGAGCCAATTCGTTACAAACATACATACAAATCTTTCCTCTTTATAATATTAGTATAGATATAGGACTGCTTAAGGATGAAAGGAACTACGGTCAAAGAGTGGTTAAAATACAATCGGGTACTTAACTGTATGAACCCCAATCAGTCTACTTACTGCTAACTTATTACTATTATTACTAGCTGTGCCCCGCGGTTTCAACCGCGGTAATTTGAGGAAAAAACTACTAAAATATATTCCATTACTTTATGATGATGATGGTGACTTTAAGACTTATACTCATGACCGGCCGCCTTGCGGAGTTTTTTTTAAACTATGATATCTCCTAAGATATTCATTGAAATCAAAAGATGTCAAGAGCAATTTTGTTCAAAATTAAATATTTGTGATGAATAACGTATTTATTTGGATAAGAATTAATGTCATACTTATGGTAGCGTGATGTTATTTAGCCTATAACCTTCCTCGATAAATGGACTATCCAATACAAAAATAATTTCAACCAAACAAACTCTTTTTATAATATTGGTATAGATTAATTAACTAACTTCTACCCGCGACGTCATTCGCGTGGAAGTCGTAAGACACCATATTGGTAGGCATAGTGTTTTTTTTTTGTATTGTGTCGGCTTGCCCTAATTTTTACCCCTAGGCACGCCACTGCATATTATGCGCTCAGCTCAGCTATATAATAGACTTAACAAAGAGAAATATTTACGTAGGTACCTATATAATAAGAAACAAAATGCATAAAAAAAAAAATTGTAACTAATTGTATAAAACCACTAACCTATGATGACACTGAGGCGCTGCTAGGATAAAATGTAACCTGCCTAATGCCTGCACCATTCATAACCTTATGCATAGGTACATTCTGATTCACACACCCTCATATTCTCATTTACACATACCCTAACTCTCACTCACACACTCACATGCCTGCGTGCGTGCTGCATGTTTGTCTTTAATTATCTCTTTTTTTGTATTATTATTCCTTTTAGTTTTGCATAAAACAAGTACCTAAATGATGCCTATTAAGTTATGGAAGAGCGGAGTCTCCTAACACAGGCTTATCTGTTTAAAAGGAGCCTCCAATCACTAGTTTTTAAAGTTTACTTGTTAAAATAATAAACCAGTTTTCATACTTACAAAATACAGCCCATTTAACTCGCTGATAATTTAGATTTCTATAGGTGAAAGAATTTTTGAAATCGGTTAAGTCTTTTTTTTACCTTTATATTATACTTTTCTATAATATCAGTTTAGACAATTAATTTTACAATACTTATAATTATTCTATTGATAATATTATTCCAGCCTATTGATTTAACATAATACGCCTTTGTCCCATAAAAACGTTAAAATAAAAACATAATTCTTTTATATTCTTGTTAACCTTTCAACATCAATAATCTCCGAATCGATCTGAAGGCCGATTCTCGTAATTTACAACGTTCAAAATCTAGTCGCAGTCTCATCTCGGCGACAAACAAATGTCAAAAACTTGTCAAAATGTAGGGAAATTTGAAGTATTTTTTGACAGATTGAGACTGAAATCAGACTGTGAACGTTCTTAAAATTACGAGAATTGCCCCTCAACCTTCGCATCAAATACCGACAAACTCTGCCCAAAAACAAATTATAAGTACATCCTACCCTCTTCTACTCGCCCCCTGCTACCCACCCCCGCCTTACATTCACCCCATTTGCATACCATCCCCAGCAATACACAGCAACACAAATTATCCCTGATATATATGATAGCGACGTTTTTTCCGCCCTACATACTCGATAATATAGGCCAGGAGACGGGCAACTACTAAAAAATACTACGACTAGTAATTTACGCCTAGCTGGACGTTAAAAAGTGAGAAAGGTCAGGTTTGAAGCTGAAACTCGCTGTCGAAACTTAGAACAAAACGAGCGAACAGAACGAGCTTGGTTACAAAGATAGCTCAAACCGTATTATTTTGTTTGCTAGTATGAAAATTAGTCGTGTAACATGTTTTTGTCGTCGCAGCAGACGGAATGGTGCCTGTTATTTTGAATTGTAAACTACTCAAGCAAAATAGGGCCCACCGTAAATTTTATTTAGAATTTTGTCTAATAATAAACAACTAAGTACGCATTTGTATATTAAAGCACTATACTTTAGTCTTGACATATTTATGGGTCCAAAACAATGTTTCTAGCGTCAATTTTAGCGTCGAATTCAAGTGAGTAGACAGAAAATGTGAAGTGCTTGAAAAAACAATTGTTGTACGAATTCTTCCACTTGAGTTTTTAGGCCGATTCAAAGCGTTGACGTTACCCGTCACGTACTGTCACAGCTTTTTTTAATGTTGGTGTTAATCGTGATTACTATGCCTGGTTTTCGTCGTTATATAGACATGGAAAGCGCAGCAAGAGCTGTTGCTATGCTTCAGGAAGGAGGCTTTCAGATATCTGTAGCAATACGTTTCGGTGTATCGCGACGAGCTATCCGAATCGTGTGGAAATACATTCGGGAGACCGAGAATGTAGCTAGAAGGGCTGGATCAGGAAGAATTAGAGCCACAACTTCCCAGGAAGACCGGTACATCTGGTTAACTGCGCGAAGAGAATGTACCGTAACCGCCCAGACCGTACAAAACCGGCTACTGGTACCAGAGTCCGTGATCAAACCATTTGTAATCGTCTCCACAAAGATGATCAACGTTACCGAGTGCATGTTGTTCAACTCAAACTGACAAGGGCCCACCAAGCAGCGTGCGAGTATTTGAACTGGGCAATAGAAACTGGAGGGTTGTACTCTTTACAGACGACTCTAGGATCAGGTTTTTCAGTGATGATAAACGAGTTCACGTATGGTGAATACAAGGTTAACGTTTTACAGAACCAAGAATCCATAGAACCAGACAGTAATGGGGGTTCAAGTGCTATGGTATAGACGGGAATAAGCTTGTAATACTGATGAGAGTAGTGTAACCGCCGCCACGTTACTTTGAACAGGTAATCCAACCTTACTTCATCCCATTTTCGTAAAGAATGGCGCCGGCGTTGTTTTAATGCATGACAATGCTCGCATACATACGGTTCGTGCCACACAAATAGCACTTTCTGAGGCAAATATCACATTTTTGCCATGGCCAGCTATGAATCCCGATCTCACTCAACCCCATTGAGCATTTATAGGATCAATTGAAAAGAAGCCTTTAAGTAAACTACAGCCATGTTTATACCATGTTTACAGTCAACAAAAGCTCGCAAACGCGCTAAAACTCTGTTGGGAACGAATTCCAGAACAAAGTGTTACCCATCTTATTGAAAGTGTACAGTTGGCAGTGAAAAAATTTCAAAATATTATAAGCGTTAAATGATGATCATTATAATGCTTATAATATTTTGAAACTTTAAATGTATGTCAACATTTTATTCATGTCTAAGTTTGTATAGCATTGTAAGAACATTTTAACGCGTCTAATATTTTGAAATTTTGTCAGTGCCAATATATTAATGAACTCGACTGTACCAGATAGGCTTAGAGAGTGCATACAGAACAGAAGCTGCTAACCATAACATTTATAATCAAACGGTTGCAGGAAATGAGCGATAGACTCTAAGTTTATTTTTCAAGATAATTTGGGTTTATTTTCCGTACAAGTGCTTTTTTTGTGTAAATCGATCAAAATAAACAAATTTTACCATTGACTATGTTTAAACAATTTTTAAATCTCTACTCCAACCGTATAATTATATTCATAAGTCATTTAATAATTAATATTTTAAAATAACAGCCTAAAAACTGGGTGTGCTCTATTTTCTTTTGAGTAGTATCTTGTTTCATAATTAACGTTATTAAAGCTGTGACGTAATAGCAGTTTGGGTAAAGTTCACTGGCAAAGTTTTAAAAGCACATTACGACGTAAAGCATCCGCTAAAGGAAAAAGTCAAAGTAGTTTTAGAGGAAATTTTCAAATGTCAACACGATAAATATGTATTTATTGAAATGTGTGCAATTTATTGCTCCAAAGCAATTAAATCGATATGAATATTCCTGAATGGCAGCTGATAAAATCTATATACGGCATCGCAAGTATAATCGGAACTTATTAAATCACTTTACATTGTAGCCGCTGACGAAAATAGCCGAAGATGATTGTAATTCAGGTCTCGTCCTACACTATTGTTCATTGCGGAAGTCTACAACAGTTCCTCTTTTTAAAGAAAATGTCCGTACGTTTGTATTCTACGCGACCGCCGGGGGTAGCTCTAGTTCTCAGAACGACAATGCATTTCCTTTGTTGTTTTAAAATCTTATTTGGCATGTATGCTCCTATATGGACTATTTACGACCGGTGTGTCAGTGGCGAAGCGTATAATTCATCTATGTCCTGTTAGAGCTTAGACAGAGAAAGTGTATACCTAGAATAATATTGTTTTCTAGCTAGTTCAAGTTTTTTCTTTTCTTTTGTGTCTGGCTGTTATCAAACGTTTTAAACGAAACATCACATTAGACCAAATCGGTCGGCCGTTCAAATAATCAATGGACGCAACTGAAATACATCTTAAAAAATCGTAACCAGACGCGGATGCCAAACTAGTCAGAAATCGATTAATTATGGTATTTGATATTTGATACAGCCGAATCATACAAAATGTATTAAAAAAAAAACATTTTCAAAGGTCTGAGATTATGTATGAGATATACGTATCTAGAATCTGATTGAATTGCATCAGTGTCAGACAGCCTTGTGCGAGGGCGTTCACGCCACCTAATACATGCGTCTGCGCAGACCGCGACAGTTGTTTTCGCGATCATCGTGTGCCGTTACACAACCTGTGTTAGTCCGTCTACGTTCGTAAAAACTGATGGCTCACGATCGCTCTCGGGCCGAAATGTTATTAATTGTAGTTTGGACGCTAGTTTGTTTTCAAAGTAATGCGTAATTTTTGTTTGTGTAATTTTTGCGTTTTTTCTACAATTTGATACAATTTTGATATTAAGTAATATTATGTTTAGATAATAATATAAATTGCTTTTAACTTAGTACGTTACTTTTATTCGGAAACAATAATTTGTTTTGATTTTTGCGAATTACAAACATGTTTTTTTTTTCTTGAAAATATTGAAATATTCTACCTATTATGACAAATTTTGACTAGGCAAAATGAATGAATATAATTCTAAAGATGTCAACAATTTATAACTTGATCAGAATCTGAGATGAATGTAAACTAAATTGTTTGTTAAATTCGAGGCTTTATTTGTGAAACATAAATTAATAGACCGAAAATATTTTATAATCAAATTTTGAATAATTTATATGAATCAAACCGTCTTTGATAAATTAATGAAGGCGAACATTTGTTTTTTATTGTTTACTACGCTGCTGCCTAGATATTTCTTTGAATTACAAAATTAATTATGAAAAATGTCTATTGATTGATTTTATACCAGTCATATTTTATGCTAATATTTCCATAAGGCCATGACGAACTCGACCACTCCTTGGCAATTAAACATAACATAACGTAAACTATTGGCAGCTCGTCTCCTAGACTATTAGCGTATAATACGCCGAGCAAAACTTCTTGCAAAGATTTGATGATAAATTCTCGTAAAAATGTTTACACACGGGCAAAGGAATTTATTTAATAACGGCAGGAGTCTTGTTTAAGTAATGTTAAGCAACCAATACAAAAAGGAGGGAGATCTCTTGTGTTTATGAGAATGTACAAACGCCAGCACATCAAGCTGCCTGAAACTGTAAAATTTTCTCAATCAACTTTGAACCTTATACTTTAGCGATAAAGTTGAAAATCTATTAAAGAAATTTGACAGATTGCAGTAGTATCTTAATGTGCTGGCGTCTGTAACTCTGTACTTGCGGTTATTCTGTTCAATATAAGTTTTAAATTGAGATAATTAAGAAAAGATGATTCGTTTTTTACTATTCGCGAGCAGTGTTGGTCCAGGGGCGACTTTGTGTAAATGATTACATCCCCACCACTAAAGAAATAAAATCTAGAAACCTCATACGACGGAGGTTGCAAGGGCTACTTGTTATTTCATCTTACTGGTCCTTCTGGCCCAGTTGTAACGGCCGTGACTTTATTTTGTTGGTCGTGGGTTCGAACCCAATCAGGCGCTTTAAGTATAAGTATAATCAGCCTATAATATTCTGCTGGGACACAGGCCACCTCGGCTGTCCCATTTCAAAACCTAGTAAGGGACATTTATTTTTTAAATCGTTTTATTGGATAATCTTGCTAACCTAGACTAAGTTAGCAAGATTATGCTATAAAACGATTAAAAAAAATGATCCTTACTAGGTTTTGAAATGGGATAGCCGACCTGTCGGTGAGAGGGAGTAGGCCGTAATCTACCACGCGGGCCCAGTGCGGGTTGGTAGATATCACATGTCTTCGAATTTTTTTCCTTCACTGTTTTAAGAGCAGAGGTGATGAAATTATCAGGCGCTTTACTTTGTGTAAATTATTTCATCACCACTGCTATCAAAACGGTGAAGGAAAACATCGTGAGGAAACCGGCATGTTCTAGAACCAAAAATCGGATCTCATGTGACATCTACCAACCCGCACTGAGTCCGCGTGGTGGATTAACCCTCTCACAGAGAGGAAGCCTGTCTCCTAGCTGTGGGTATTGGCTGATAATCCATCATGGGTTAAGTTAGGTTAAATTTAGCCCGATCTAGAAGAACGTGTTAACGACAAAACGTATACGATCAAGCTATACATAACCAGTATAAGCTGACTTCTGATTGTACGAAAAACCTATACAGTGCGAGGTCAGTTAAAACTGGAAATGTATAGCTTGATGTGTAGCCGTGTGTACCTACTGTAGGCTATTATACAACATATAAAAATATGAACAATGCCCATTTCGTTTGCTGATAGAACTTATGGAAAGGCAGGTTTTTACGATATTTTTTGAAAATTCCAATCCCATTTTTACCTAGTATTGGACCTACTTGAGATTATGGTAAACGACCTCACTTATGGTGCGCTTATAAGTTTAAAATTGTGGTTCTCACATTTGTTGTTCCTCTAAAGCTAAACTTGATTTCAAACCCCAATACTTTTTCTTATATAGCTTATTAGAATGCTAAGTCTGCAATTCAGTAGTAACAAAATCAGTCCTCTCATTCTATTGAAACTCCGCACTACGCTAGACCAGAGGGGCAATTCTCGTAATTTAAACAACGTTCACAGTCTGATCTCAGTCTCAATCTGTCAAAAAATACTTCTAATTTCCCTACATTTTGACAAGTTTTTGACATTTGTTTGTCGCCGAGATGAGACTGCGACTAGATTTTGAACGTTTTAGATTACAAGAATTGGCCTTCAGGTCTAGGTCCAAGTGATGTCGATGACGTGCGGCCTACTGCACTATTTCACATAACATGACGTCACGCTTGTATCCCGCAGAGCGTTCCATATTATGTATAAATTTCGCCAATAATGTTTAAATCCTATTAATATATGGGGCGAGCCTTTTGCCATTAACCGGGCACTAATCTACATATACCGGAGGCTGCTTCCGAGAATTTAATTTAATTGCTCATCATCTGCCTAGGCTTTTCCCAACTATGTTGGAGTCGGCTTCCAGTCTAACCGGGTGCAGCTGAAATGCTGAATAACAGTATTTTACATGGAGCAACTGCCTATCTAACCTCCACAACCCAGTTACTGGGTAATACCTTTAGTAAGACTGGTTGTCAGATTTTCGGGCTTCTGACTACCCGTAACGACTGTGAAAGATCCACGAATGACAGCCGGGCTTTCTGAGGTACGGACCAATCGCGGCAAGCGTAGCTTAACCTGATCGATCGAACTGTGCGGCTTTTAGTCAAGGGCCCCTCATTCAATTTCATTTAGTTACTGTACTATTTAATTAATTCTTGATCAAAGTATTTATACCAGAAATACAAATTTAAACTTATTACAGCGCCTAGCAAGCAACGTCCAATAAACGCGCACATTCCTCCTAAATCAAGATGCCAGGCAAGCACACAATGGTCCATGACTTATAACTTTTCAACCATAACTCCTCTACGTACCTATAGCATACATCATCTTCCATACCTTATCAATAATTCATGGCCTCATGACGTCACAGCTCGGGGGTGGACTGACGTCAGGGCATCCTGTAATATCTTCCTGTGCGATAAAATATGCATGCTTGGGTTGTGGGCAGAATTCGCGATGGATGTAGGATGTCGGCGCACGTATTTATAAGTTGTTTTGTATTAATTAGTTTTTAATTAAACCTTTGAATATTGAAGATTAGGAAATCGGTCTTGTTTTTGTTATGAATTAAGAAAGATTTTGGAATTACGAGGTTCTAAAAGGTGTTGATGCGATATTTTCTGAGACTGTGGGAAGTTTATATATCTAGTTTATAGATTTCATGAGGGAAGATGGACGAGATTTTGTTGTTTGCTGTTCAAAGTTGAAATAGAAGCAGAAATTCAGCTTGTAGCAGTTTTTTATCTAAAGATAATAAGTAAGTACTCATAGTAAGGAGCCTTACTCGCCATATTGCTTTATTAAACATCTTCTTGAGTATGTTCTAATTAATCTCACTTTTGAACAAAACATCTAACTTCGCTACGAAAAACCTCCAGAAATCCAAAATAAACTTTTTGCTTGCGCAAGAGCAACAAACAACAAAAAAATGTCGCATTCCCATCAAGATCAATGCACTGCGCTCGCGCACTTACGTCATCGAGTGCAGCCAGCTTGTTAAACGATGCAACTTGTTTAGATCCATTTAGTTTATTTGCGAACATATTGAATAACAGATTTGATTGGCTCAGTGGTTGAATATATATGTACATTGTTTTCTGCGTAGTTCTTGAGTGGAACAGAATTGTTATCTATTCCTGGTAATAGAAGTCGTTTCCTAGTCGCCTTATTATGAAAGAGTGCTTCAGAGAAAGCACTACCATCATGTCGATCATTAACTAGTGGAAAGTAAAGCAGAGCTTGTCAAAATAGAAGGTAGATCCTTAATGCTTACCGCTGAAGATATCCCACCTGGACGTGAGTTGCCTTGGGCAGGTAACCTGAAAGTCTTTCAACAGACTCCGGACCCAGGTTGGACGAAGTAAGGAAAACCAGTTCAGGTAGAGATTCATAGTCGATTCCGCCTTGGAGTGTAAATGTGGTAAATTTGCTGTTCCACAAACGATGGAACACTTATTATTATATTCTATGTAACCTGTCAGCAGCACGTCACAGGACGCTAGTGATGGCCAAACACGTAGGTAGCCGATTTTTTTTTTGGCAGGAGTGGGAAATCCTCATCGACGCCCAGACTGTGTCACTGGTGAGGCAGTCTGGGCAGTGCCGGACTCTTACCAGCTAAAACCACACACCTGCCTTGCAGTGTCCCTCTGACGTGATCAGAGACCTTGTTTATCGAAAATGATTAATTTTTACAATCGAATTTACGGCAATAATTACTAAGAGAAGAATCTTGGATGTGAGAACATAAACAACTACATTTACAAAAATATCATCTAAACTTTCTAAAAATCATTATTTCTGTTACATTTTTACTACACTTAATTTTATCTATTACATTTTTACTATTTCATGTGTTACAAGTCTATTTAGACTGCCATTGACACGCTAAAAAGAAGAAGAATGCTGATAGTATCATTGCTGTGCTTCTCTTTGGAAGGTATGGGTGCTGGAAAATGAGGAAGGGGCCCTTGCTTGACCCTTAAGATTCTGCCACTATCACACGCAATCTGGACACAGGTAAGGCACATAGATATGGGCGCAAGACATGGTTAGACGTTATCGTTTGTCTTAAACGACACCATACCGCTAGGCCAATTTCCTGTAGTTAAAGACGTTCAAAATCTAGTCGCAATCTCACCTCAGCGACAATCAGTGAAAGTAAATGTCCTATATAAGAGAGCCGAGTGATCTGTAACTTAGGACCCTCCTATCTCAGACACCTTTCTCTATTTAAGATTGTGCATTCATTCATATTGATCAATGCTTGTAGGTGTTGAGATAAATAAAGATTCAACGTCAAAAATGTATGGAAATTAGAGGTATTTTTGATATATAATTGAAACTGCGATTAGAAAGCGCACGTCCTCAAAAATAAGGGAATTTCCCCTCAGATAGGCCATTCTACCAATTTAAACATAACCCCAATAAAAAACAAATCTGCAAGAGTGAAGGCAATAAAAATGCATACACAGCTGGGTAAATAGTATAGTAGCATATTGTAGTGAAGTAGTAGCTGTAGCTACATAGTTACGTCAAATTAAAGCTGAGCAAAAAGTTGACCACTCCTGCGCACATTGATCAAGATCATTGCACTGCGCGATTACGTCATTCTGTGCATTAGTTCTGCGATGCAACTTATTTTATTTTAGTGTTGATGTTTGTTTTGCATATGTCATGAATCGAGAAATATTTTTTTATCATATTGTTGATAATAACTTTTTCAGACCCTTATTTTTATGCCCGCTCTTGACCTCGATCACGCCTGATGTAAAGCGATGGATGAGGTCTATGATGGAACGAGCGTGCCCAGAAGATGCCTGGTTCACTGCTGCTTTGTATATTATCTTTATTCTTGTCTTCTCCCTCTCCTCTTCTTCTGGTTCATACTTCTTCCATAGTGACGCCTTTAACACGGTCTATGTATATGTACAGTCAGCAAAGGAGATAAGTATACAGGGTCGTCGAATATAGTTGAAGTTTAGTAAGAAACCGATTGATGTTTTCGAATGAAATTTAATTTCATAAATGTACTGTTCGTTTTCTGTTAATTAAATTAAATTTTATTCGAAAACATCAATCGGTTTCTTACTAAACTTCAACTATATTCGACGACCTTGTATACTTATCTCCTTTGCTGACTGTACCTACCTGGTCTTCTAAAGCCTTTAGTCATAGCTTAGGTATATTAATTTCAAGGTCCTAAATACTTCTATTACAAATGATCCTCATCACGAATGATTTCCCTAGGAAACACGTCATTATCTAGGCGTATTTTCTGGTTGATTGCGATTATAGATATAGTATAGATTCTGGCTTTCAGGCAGTTTTAGGAGTAGGAAAACAATCAGTTTCCACCTACTTACAATTCAGACGATCAATTTTGTAAAATCTTACCGTGAAGACTTAAGTGAATTGAGGTCGAAGTGAGCTGTTAATCCCTAGCATCAGGTGGTATGAGGGCTTTCACGGTGAGATACAGAATAAACCGGCAGACCTTTAGATCCTTGTAGTTTTCACTACTATTAAAACATAAATGAAACACAAATCTCAGCTCTTATATCATATCCTATAGATCATCGTTCTAACTGCACATTATTCCACTGTATCATATTACTATGTCGGTAAACAGGAGCATCTAAAAGTGTTACCCGGTAATAAAAAGTATGACACAGTCGCACTCCGGCGCAGTCTTGTTAAGATCATTGCACTTAGTGACGTCATGATATGCAGCAGTGATTTTTAAACTGGTCTGTGCACCATTTAAATCTAAGTAGGTATTGTGTGGTTTGAATGTTGATAGATTAATTTTAATTTATTTTTGGGGAGCCTTCGGCGAAAATTGTGTTGGTTTTTGATGAGATTTCTCGGTTTATTTATTTCTATGGGTGTTTTGTAGTCCCAGCCAAGCCCAATTACTTACCTGTGTAGTACTATTAGGTATTCTGTGTCTGTAGTCAAAAGCTTGCTTACTTAGAAAACTACGTCTTTAGTTAAAAAAAAATATCTTGCTAGCAATTTCTTGTTGTTGACCGCACTTCAACTAAAATTAGGTCTGCTATTCATCCTTATGTACCTACATATTAGTATAATACAAAGTCGCCGAAATGTCTGTAAGCGCATAACTTCCGAAGGACTGCACCAAATTGGATAATTCTTTTTTTGTTGTGTTCGGTATTGCCAGGACAAGGTTTTATGAAAGAAAATTCGAAAAATGAAATTGCACCCGAGCGAAGCTGGGGCGGGCCGGTAGTTCTATAATATACTTACATGCAGAATTTTTACCAGTAATTTTGGTTTAAAACCTAACTACTGAACCGATTTTCATGTCTATGGGACCAATCTGAAAGTACATCCTTTCAAATAAAAAAAGAATTTTGCAAATTGGCTTATAAATAACGGAGTTCTGAGGTAACAAACATTAAAAAAATCAACCGAATTTATAAACTCCTGCTTTTTTTTTTAAATCGGTTAAAAAATGTATTGAACGGCTGATTTTTTATTTATTCAGAATCATGAGATTACTGAATCCATGGTAACCATTCATTGGTCGATGTCCCAGGATGCCACCCCGTATAAAAGGTTGATAGGAACTATGAACTTAAGAATTCAAGTTAATCGACATTAAAGTTTTCAAAAATAATATTCTTGACCACAAAAACATCAAATTAAGTAATAAAGCAACATTAAAACTGGCTATATACGGTATATTTACGGACCCAATGGAGACTGTGGCCAATCAATTATTTATATATCTGATAAATATCATAAAAATTCACTTGATAAAGGCCAGGCCTATAAGGATAAAGCCATTCCCTACGTTTAGGGTCGTCACAGTCGCAGACTATGTAAAAAATTCTTCATTTTATTTACCGTTTGAATTCGGATAGTTATAGGGGGTTTAAAAACGAGGGGAGATCTTGTCTGAAGCAGAAATTAGCAGTGGTGAGAACATAAAACTTGAAAATCAAGAAAAATCATACTTTATTTCGTCTTGCGCATTAGATGGCTTGTAGATTTTTAACTAACAGTAAGAATGGCTTAAATTGTCACAGTTCAACAACATTCATTGCGTTATTTACGTTGTTGAGCACATAACATTTTCAAGCATATGAAGCAATGGAATAGCAATATGATTTCGGCGATAACAATAAATTTTTGTTGGGATGGTCCAGAAGTAACGTCATTCAATTCAAGTACTTACTATACACTTTTAAAGTACATACACTTATACCTATCTAACCCAAACCCGAGACAAGGACAATTCGTTGATGGATGACCCAAAAGTTGGGTTTTGGTTCTTATTGGGCGTTTTACAAGTTTATTATTAAAGAAAGTTTTGAAGATCATTCCTTAAGCGAATGTGAAAGAAAGACGGAACCAATATATTTGGAAATGTGCTCAGCCCTACAGGTACAAGTATTATTTTATATTTATAAGCGTAACAAAAGAACGCCGCTCCATTTTATTGCCAGACTATAAAAAAATGTAATTTTATAAGCCCGCTTCAACTGCCAGCATTAGCTAGATTGACCGGTTAATGCCCGGAAGAGTTGAACGTAACGGGCAATGTTAATAATCGGTAATAAATATTAAGGTATAAAATACAATAACTTTTTCGTCATTAAATCATTATATTTATGGCCTAAGAATTTTATTTTCATACGGTATTTTTTTTGTGATACTCAATTTAAGTTAAACGCCCTGTGTTAAAGGTTATATGAATATACCACAAGAATCAGTTAAAGTACCTAGAAGTTTAAAAAAAATGGCCATTAGTTAAACTGTGACACTGTTGCTACACTATTTACCTCATCAACTCGGCCTATAGCAGTCCACTGCTGGACGTAGGCCTCTTCCATGCCGCGCCACAACACTGTCCTCCACCTTCCACATCCAATCTGTTCCAACCCTCAGGTCTGCTATTACAATAGTGTCAGAATGGTCTATCATTGATTTCAAAATTGTTGATTTTGACAAGTTTGGTAATCTACTAATATAAATGGCGTCATTATGACTTTCCAGTGGTCATCCACTGACACTCCATTGAAAGAAATGGCTTATAATGGTAATCTCGTACATAATGACAAATGAATAAATGTAATGTTTATTGCTATTTACGAACTTCTCACTACGTCAGGTTGCAAACACTAATACGTAATATGTAAAAATATATATTAAATGAATTCTAGCATGAAATGTAGTAGTTTTTCTCAGACCATTGTCGACCAATGATCGACCATTATGAATTTAGCAGATTAGGTACGAACTTTTAGAAAAATGACAATGGGATCGTGTTGGAATGACGAATTTATAAAAATAGCAGACTTGGGCACCTTTTTCGAAAGCCTTTTTTGACCTTTACGTCACATTAAAAGATGAGGAAGACAATTACTGATTTTATTAGAAGTTTCAGCGAAACATTGTCATCAGTTAAAAAAAAACATCCACTGCAGGAATTTCTTTTTAATGGTAGATAATTATCTCCTAAACAGAAATTGCCATAATCACCTAAGACAATTTGCTGTTCGCTGTAAGTTTTAGCAAAAACGTTGCTGCTATTCCAATTACAAGTTATTTCAAATAACTCCACAGTGAACCTAGCGCAAACCTATGACCAAATTCTCACAAAATACCAAAGATACACACACACACAAACACAACTAACGCTCACATTCAAAGCCTGCAGCATTCCTTCCGCCTGTGCGAAATGTCCACTTATTGATGTAGGTCAGTGTTGCTGTACTCCTTACTCCTTCATCTACAGATCTTTTGTCTCCCTCACCCCGGGACCGGTCGGTCGAAGAATTTATTGAACGAGTTAGCTTGTTAGGTTTGCAAGTTGCATTGCTTGGAGAATGTATTATGAATTTATGACATGAATTTGCGCTTGGTCTTTTTTGCGGCGCGAAAGGGTTAGGTCAGTATTTCAGTCAAATAGGGGTAGTATGCTATTGTGTGTTTACGATTTGGTAGGTACAATATCGGGAGATAACAATTGAATTGAGTTGGATAGTTTACGACTTTTGAATTAAGTTTTTTGCACCAATTCGCCAGAAGGGTTGACTTGGTGGTTATTAATCCGGTTCCCTATGATAACTGGAACTTTCTCCTTGGGGTCACCTTTGGTCCCACTGAGGACTGTGTGGCAAGCTGTGGATAATAATACTCTGACGCACCATTGATAAATAATATTATTATCTCCTGTCTCTCCTGGGTTTTTTGTTGTTCCTCTTCTATTTCCTAGAACAAAGATTAGGAAGTAGAGAATGGTATGCATTTAAAGACGACTTTCGTCAACTTGAACGTTACCTTGAAATTGGATTTTTTCAAAAGCATTTACTAGTTGGTTTCAATATGGCGCAAATATAAAAAATCATGTGATTTTAAACTGACCATACTTACTATAATAACAATATTTTTGTAAGCGCCTTGGCAATTTATGTAGATCCCTAATTCCAACAGGACCTTTTCTAGCCTTTGGAAAGTAAACTAAATAAAATGTCCAACAATTTGCTATACATTTTACGTGTTACAACTTTGACCAAAAGCGTAAAGGGTTGAACTGGATAATAGAATTAATATCGTAAAGGAGGGTATTTTAGAAGTTAGGATAGTGTTGTTTTAATTATAATTGGTGCTTTGTTGTACAGACTAGGGGTTTAAGGGCTAGAGGTTTCGAAATGAATGGACTATGATGGATTTAATTTTCTACCATCAAGCTAATACCTAGTGTTACATAAAAAGGATATTAAGTGGTCAGTATTAGTACCAGTCAAGTAGCCAACGCGGTTTATATAATTACAATGCGGAAGATTTTGAAGGAAATTGCTAATCCTTTGCTTCATATTTTTGAAAAATTCGTATGCTTAACAACGTAGATAACGCAACGAATGTTGTTGGACTGTCAACATGAAAGGCATTGCCATTGTAAGTCTTACGCAATTACCTAGCTGTTTCCTCTTGCCTTTTTAAAGTAATTATCTGTTCATTTAATCAAATAGAACATTCAAAAGACACAATTTTTATTATTAACTAGCTGACCCGGCAGACTTCGTACTGCCTCAATCGATAAATAAAAGACCTAAACTTTTGTATAAATTAATTTTAAAACAAACAAAACGAATCCGTATTTAATAAAAAAACATTTTTTGAATGAAGCATGAAGTGTTATTATTATTTTCGACACATCATGTTGCTTACTTACACAAAGTTTTCCTGAAATACTGACTATTTATAAGATTTAAATTTTATATTGACAGACACACACTGTTATGATACAGTCATTTAATCAATTTAAAGCTTTCTCATAAACTATATTTTTTGTTTTGTTTTGTGGTGCGTATATAAACAAAGACGGTTTAAAAAAATAAAAATAAAATAAGTATCAACAAACAACAACAAAAAGTGAGTGATTATAATTTAATATGAACTTTATTGAATAGCAATAAACTTCAAATTGACTCTACATTTTATTTAGAAAACGTTTGTATGGGAAATAGAAAAGGGCTGTTTTTAGGGTTTTCTCGGGAATTTTTCGATTTTTTCTCACCTTTTAAACCTTTCCTAGACCTCCACGAACATTTCAAGACCAAGATAAGATAAATCTGTTCAGCCGTTCTCGAGTTTTAGCGAGACTAACGAACAGCAATTCATTTTTATATATATAGATGTTTTACATCGCATAAGGCGCTATTAAGTTTCGATATAGAATATTCGACGCCTCATTTTTTCCACATTTTACCATAAATCAGACGACTGTCAATGACAGTATCATCAACTTATATCTGACACAACAGCCCCTCATATACATCTGCAATGACCTCCAAAATAAAGCAGTTAGTATTTTTTTATCGCAGATGATTGAATCGCACTGGGAACAATGAGACCCTTCACCTCATCAAAAAGGTTAAGGGTAGAGAGCAGACGCGCCCCATTCGTGTATCTAACGGTGTTGCTATCTCTGTCTCACATGGCCTATGGGGTGCCATGTAATAGCTTAATTATTAATCAGAATCAGTATAGGAAATACAGTGGGACTTTTTGGGGCGTCAATATGGTGGTAATTTTGTGAATTAACTTGAAGCAAGAATATTCTTTTTGTGACAGGAAAATGCTTAGTAAAACTGTTTTATTCATACGGGAAGTTTTAGAAACAGTTGGACGTTGGTATTCCAAAGAAGATATTTATTTTTGGTAGGTAGCTCAATTGTAACCACTTTGTGAAATTGTATCCTAATCCGTTTAGAAACGTCAAGTAAAAATTCAAGGGAAACCTTTGATGGAAACGAACTTTTGAAGCAGGTAACCCTACTTTGTTGTAAGTAATAGACATTCCATATTTTTTGTTGAAAATTTCATTTTGACAATATAACGTTTAAAATCCTTTAGCATGTTCATTTCACTTAGGGATTTACTTTATTTTAATATTTAATAAAAATCTGGCATCTCATAAGCTTTATCAATGCAATTAATATTATTGTTGCATTTATTAAATAAGGTATCAGCTTCTATGTATAATATATATCTTAGGTACTATAGATCACAATATCCTCGGTCTTAAACACAGTCGTCAAATATAGGTTTACCAATAATCTCAGAAATAAGTGATCACACATAATAATAACAAAACTAAAGGATAAAATTTAAAAACTATGGCAAAATACTTCTGAAACATAAGATTAATAACAAAAAGTAAAATTAAAAGACAAACAACATTGCAATTTTGCCCACTTACTTAAGATTAAGAATAAACAATCAAAATATAAAGTCTCACTATTATAGGCTCGCTCATCACTGCAAGATTGAAATAAGGTCGGTCATTGGCCAACTCAGGATCCAAAATAATAGGATATAATTATTTTTTATATCATATTATTTAGTACCCACTAAACCAACACAAAGTCACAGATAGGCATAATTTATTTATCCCCAACCTTTAAGTTCTAGGAAATGGGGGAATTTTATCAGAGTGCTTAACGCAATTGTCCCCCGGATAAACCGGTAAGAACCTTGACCGAGTTTGACCAACCCCGCCGAGTTACCGCCTTGCTATAAGCCTATCACAGCGGAATGGCGGGTTCAGATGCGAGAAGTGTGCGGAGAGTGAATTAGGATAGTTAGTTTTGCGAGTTAGATGGCAGGGTGAAGTGACCTTGTTGGGACAGCAAACGTGTTTTTTTATTTATTTTATAATCCGACTGTTATTTCTTAAAACATGTAATTATAATTGTGACTATTTAAATGAAAAAGTGAATTATGGGCCAAAATTTTTAAAACTTTTTGGCATCGATACACTAAGAAGAAGAAATGAAAAAATATTATTGTAGTCGAAACTTTGAAGTCAGTGTTGTGCTTTAAAAATGTGCTGTGATTGGTGATGATATTGACCATGGTGAAGATTTTGGGCAGAACCATACCATGTTGATTTGCAATGTACTGCTATGGTGTTCTTATTGTGTACTTGGTAAGAAGTTAGAAATTTTCTAAAGACACAAGCCGTGTGCCCGTTGGCCTAAACACCCTTCAATCAATGCATATTATTCTTTTTTCCTTAGTGGATTCCATTCCATTCGATAAATAAGGAAGTCTTGTCCTTCTACATCCAGCGGTTTAGGCTGTGTGTTGTCTGTCAGTGTATGAATTATTTAATTTAAGATTTTTATTAAGTATAATATATCGCCTCCTATCAAATATCCCTCCCGAAGGAAATCCCACCACAGCAATAATAAATATCACTTGTTTCGTTCAGCTGTTCAATAAAGCAACAGTCTGTGTCGACTTGATGTCTCTTTGATATCTATATTTTTACGCCCGACACAGTTTGATCAGTGAAATCGAAGTGGTATAGATTTTTTCAGCTAGCTTTGTTGCTCAAGTCAAAGAAAATGATTGTATACTAGTAACTTACTGAGCAAGTAGGACAGTAGCTCAGTACTTTACCTACATGTTGGTAAACTTCTCAACACGTCTTCAAAACTTGCGATCGACAGCATCCGTGACTTGAATATGACAGGCTAGCCTAAGAACTAACTTTGCAATTTTTTATCCTCTGGAACTTTTATTAGTTTATGACAATATAGGGAATTGTAATTTTGATCGTGGGTGAGTTGTGTAAGCGCCTGTGTTCGTGTGAGCACGGCGTTATGTCGGCAAGTTGTTCTTGTGAGCACGTTCGATGCCTGGAAGTTACAATAACGCGATTCGTGATGTGAATGTGTACAGACGGGGTCGGTGGTTGAAAGGGCGGTTTTATGTGAGGAATTCCTGGCTTAAAATAGGAACATGAGTACAAGGCTAATAAATTCTTTCAGGTGGGCTCATACCTAATACATATGAGCCTGGGTAATTTACAGTACAGACAATTCAGTCTCAGTTCATCAACCGATATAATCACAGACTACTTAGAGATACGATATAATGCTAATCTTATATTTGCCATCGTAGTG
Organism: Globia sparganii; assembly: GCA_949316385.1. NCBI lineage: Eukaryota > Metazoa > Arthropoda > Insecta > Lepidoptera > Noctuidae > Globia > Globia sparganii. The sequence continues at coordinate 22,165,388 of OX438666.1, read as the reverse complement.
AAAGGATTAGTCAATCGACAGAAGTCGATTGCCCAGGGTTCGCCGAACGTACCGACGACGTACCCTCCGATCTTTTGATCGGAGGGTACATCGCTTGGGAGGCTCCTTGATCTTATGATTGAGTTAGTGACCGGAGTTCGTGCAGCTGAATTTTGGGCCAAAGATATTTAAAAAAAAATCCATTGATACGTTAAGAAGAAGATGTTAATCTTGATTATTTTGGCAATGTTCCATTAATAAAGTACATCCTTCTGTATGCTGTATGGAGTTCGTCATAATTTGGAGGCAAATGTTTAGAAATAAATATAGAGGGTTCCTGATAAAGAAGGTGATTAGCTATTGCCATTGGATCAATAATTCTTAAATGAGTACGTTATACGTGGCAAGGCAAAGTCCAGTCATGTTTTATCTTCCGGGAAAATTCTTTAGAAAATGGACGTTGTGTATTTTCTTTTCGTTATTCTCAAATACAAAGAACATGATTTACAAAATTGAGGCCTGTCCAAAAGTTCCTGGCTAGACAATATAAAATCTCGAGATAACTACTATAGTATTTTTGTCTACCCTCATTTGACATAACAAAGAAACTAACAAGCCCATCATCTATTTAGTTGACTATTGTGATTTAGTCACTACAGTACAATAGTTTACTAAATAAAACCAAGATTGAAGATAAAAAGCATTTTTATCATCCACTATTATTTTCTATTGTTACAATCTAAGCGTAAATGTGAAGGAAATCCTTCTGTAAGTAATATTATTTTTATTTAGAGAAAGACTTTTTTGCTGGTTATACATTTTCCTGAAATTACACCCTTGTATGCTGACTTTACAAAATAATAATAGTGTTGGCATTTTATCATACAGCTAGCTTCTGCCTGCGACTACGTTCGCGTGAAATTTCTTGTTTTTGACCTTAACGCAAAAAACACAAGTTTTATAATGTCTAAAACTATATGATCGACTAAACAAAATCAGAAAAATATATGATATTATACAGGATATGTGCTAGTTAGATAGTGCATTGAAAATATAATACATCTTTTTTTTATACGATAGGTAGAATAAAGTCAAGAAGATACCTCTAAAAACTTTCTTTTCACAATAAAAACCATATTAATATACATACAATTATTCTGATATTTTATCAGATTATTCTACAAGCAACATACTAAAGCACTAGTGTTTTAATTTTTTAGTCCAAACAATAGTTTTTTTGTAAATAAATTACCAGTGTTGTATCATCGCCCTTCTCTTTCTTTTCTATGCAGTCCGACAGTGACCGCGCTTTAGGTCATGTAGTCCCCTTAAAATATATCTTACGACACTCGGGGCTTTTCAAAACTAGAATAAAGCCGCTGTCACCATCAATATGCCTAGCCTTTTCCCAACTATATTGGGATCGGCTTCCAGTTTAACCAACACCCTAATTGCGTAACACACTATTAATCGGAATCCGAATCATTTTGAAGCAAATTGCTAATCCATTGCTTCATAAGTTCGAATAATTTGTCTGCTCAACACGTAAATAACGCAATGAATGTTGTTGAACTGTCAAAATGAAACCGCACCCTAATTGCGTAACACACTATTACTCTCAATTTGAATAATTTTGAAGCATATTGCTAATCCATTGCACCATATGTTCGAAAAGTGTGTCTGCTCAACAACGCAAATAACGCAATGAATGTTGCTGTACTGTCAAAATGAAACCCATTGCTACTGATAGTGTGTTACGCAATTACCCTGCCGATTCCGATTGATAATGTGATACGCAAGTGCCCCGCTGATGCAGCTGAATACTTACCAGTATTTTAGCCATCGGAGGCATAGAGGGGTCAGTCCATGGATGGGTGGACCATCCATATGTAATGACGCCAGCAAGCGTAGCTTACCCATCAACAACTACCACACGGAAGAATAATTTTTAATGTTCTTATTTTGACACATATTTCTCTCGTGCATAATGCGGGTTGCACACCAAGAGCTAAGCTAACTTAGTCTAGCTTAGCTCGCATAGCTGAGGTAATTTTTCATACTTCTGTTCATAGTTCGCGGTCTGTACACAAATTAAAATATCACATGATAAATAGCATCTTACAAGAAGATGAATAAGAAATAAATATAAAAGGCCGAAAAACTACATCAGCTATGCGAGCTAAGCTAGGCTAACTTAGATTAGCTCTTAGTCTGCAACCCACATAATAGAGAAAGCCTATATGGAACCAAATAAGATGAACTAAATAAATAGAAAAGGCCGAAAAACTACATCAGCTATGCGAACTAAGCTACACTTACTTAGCTTAGATCTTAGTCTGCAACCCACATAATAGAGGAAGCCTATATGGGCCCACGGATTACCCTTTTATCTCTTATTTATTGCATTTTCATGTTTCATGTCATATTAAACCTCCGGTGAGCCTTGTGTTATAACCTCTTTCATTTTCATGTTTATTATTTACCTACTTTCACGTCTTTATACAGGGTCAAATTAAATCAGCTAGCGAAACGATATCTGAATATGACAAAACAAAAAATACTGTTTTTTTATGAGGGCAACGACCTCTCTTGCTGTATTCACTTGAAATAACAGTTAAATAAAATCCGCATTTTTGTCTTATTTTCACAATAAGACTTAATTTTAAATACTAGTGTCAACACGACTTTATTAATAAAATAGCAAGCTTTAAAAAATAAGTTTTGGTCATTGTATTATGCTTTTAACTCAGTACTCTAATTGGGGTGTATGAGGTCTTGCGTTATTTATGTTACAGCTTGTATATTATATTAGTATAGATGAAAGGTTTGACCTTTCATCTATCTGAATACTACTTACCTTGTTCTTGGTCAATTACTGGAATACCCAGCCATAATCACCAAAGTTGACAGATCTAGGTATTGGTCATTAGTCATTACAGAATTACAAGGACATCACATTTTTATTAAGGAAAAACCGTCATGTTCCATCCTTAATCCCAATTCCTTTGTTGTCAAAACACCATGTCTTCTGCTCTTTCCAGGCATATCTATTAGCCCCACAGATATAGATACACCTAGATAACGCAACAGCAACCACTTCGCGAGCCAAAAATCGCGCCAACTTACGTTCAAAAATCGTAAGCCGCCATTTTGGCGCTCAGTCCTGTGTACTGCCTATCGATTCTGTAAAAATCTCACCGTGATAACATAGGTGAAGTGAGCGTGTAGTGAGCTATCAATGGAGGCAATACCTAACATCAGGTGGAATGACAGCTCACTTCACCTTAGTTTTCACGGTGAGATTTTTATCGAATAGCACTGCTGTGTATTGCTGGCTGGGTGAGCGTGAGTAAGAAAGAGCGCTTGTGACGTCATAGTACTTAGGTGGTCAAAAAAAACGGCACGCTTGGTTTTCATACAGATCGTGATACTTGCGTTACCTATCTACTATCTATATCTGTGATTAGCCCTCATCTGAGTACCTATTACACCCCCCTTCTGGCTCTTTCACAGAATCAATCCATCTTTTCATTAGATCTACTCTTATTAGATACTAGCTTTTGCCAGCGACTTCGTCCGCGTGGAATAATGACTTCCGGAAATTGAGGCACTAACTCTCATAGAGTTTAACCGATGTGCTCTTTCTTCTGCCGATTCTTGAGAACGCGTATTTCTCATTCAACGCGTTTTTCAAGACAATAGCGGGCGGACGCCGGCGTCCGCTTGGGGCTTGAATAACTAAAAATATATAACTACGTCTAATATATAAAATAATATATAATAAAACCTACTTCACTTAAAACTAAATACCTATAACTACTATAATTAATAATACCTATACCTATAATTAATAAAAGTACCTACGCTTTTCCTACTTAATATTAAAAAAAAAAACTGAACATAAATTAACCAAAACTTACCTACTACCAACTAACTACTACTAACCTATTAATACTTCACCTAAAAAGAAATCCTGTTTTCCCAACATTTCCCTTCACTGCTCTGCTCCTATTGATCGTAGCGTGATGAAAAGTATACTATAACCTGCCCAGGAGTATGAAGAACAATTGTACCAAGTTTCGTTGAAATCCGTCGAGTGGTTTTTGTTTCTATAACGAACATACAGACAGACAGACAGACAGACAGACAGACAGACAGACAAAAATTTTACTGATTGCATTTTTGGCGTCAGTATCGATCACTAATCACCCGCTGATAGTTATTTTGGAAATATATTTCATGTACAGAATTGACCTCTCTACAGATTTATTATAAGTATAGATATATTGAAATCCGTCGAGTGGTTTTTGTTTCTATAACGAACATACAGACAGAGACAGACAGACAGACAAAAATTTTACTGATTGCATTTTTTGCGTCAGTATCGATCACTAATCACCCGCTGATAGTTATTTTGGAAATATATTTCATGTACAGAATTGACCTCTCTACAGATTTATTATAAGTATAGATATAGATTTACTGAGGAGAAAGAAAAAGATAACTGACTCAAAAAAAGTAGGCATCAAGAACTTATCGAGTCTTTTTATTGTATTTTCTACCTTTTATATTATTTTTGTATTCGGACATTTTTTGTCAAAAAATTAAATGTGTTAGTACCTACTGATTAATCTATTTCGTTTTCTTTCTTTCGCTACAAAATGGCAATAACTTAATATTAATAAACTTAGAACTACGTACACACGGCTACACATCAATCTATACATTTCCAGTTTTAGCTGACCTCGCATTGTATAGGTTTTTCGTATAATAAGAAGTCAGCTTATACTGGTTATGTATAGCTTGATGTGTAGCCGTGCGGACCTGGTCAGTACCAAAGCAGTTCCCTCTTTTTCATGACCAAACTCGTACAGCCATAAGAATTAATTACTACAACATTGTTGTTCGTGGAACAACATCGGAAAATACACAAGCTATACAATAAAATACTAGAATAATAGTGTAAAAGTTTTCCGTAGAACCCATGTGGATACATCAATGCCCTAATAAAAGCATTAATGTTCCGCATTCACTCAATACTACAGACGTATATCTATCTATACGAAAAAAACTCTTTACTACTCGCCTTATAAATTTGGAGTAACACACTTAAAAACAATAAACCACACAAGCGATAAACAACTTTAATACCTAAAAACCAAGGACGAAATTTATCTAGCAGAAAAAATTACGCGCAGTTCGGTAAATATGTGTGCGTCAAACAAGGCTATCAAACGATTATGTAGCTTGATACTCTGTAAATAAAGTCCGGAATGGCGCAGTGATTTAATCAGAGGGACATTAGTGCGGAATTGAGGGGTGTACCAGGTCAGGTTTCAAAAGTCCACAAATGTTTTATGGTAAAGGTAGACCTTGGCAATGATTTGGGGGATTTATGTAGGTAACTTGGTTTTGTATGAGATTGACGTTTGTGCCTAAACTACATAATTTTGGGATTAATTAATGACTGTGTGGGTACTAATTTAAGAAGCTTACAATAATTATATTATTAAAATATAACTCAAATGAAATTACGTTATTTATAATTACTTTCATTCTACATAAAGAACAGTTTGTTTATTCAATTTTATCGTGACAAATAATAATTATAGGGTAGGTACCGTAGGTTAATGAATTATAAAGTTTAATTAATCTAATAATTACAATAAATTACCAATTTCAACAACATTCTTAACTTAATTAAGACTGATAATGTGAACAATATTACTTCTTAATTATTAATAAAAACAACAAATTACATTAATAACATTAACACCTGACTTTCTACTTCAGTCAAGAATGATTCATTTAGAATTATAAAATTATTGATCAAATATAAATTAATTACGATATAATAGGTTGTCCTTGTCATCAATCAATTTATTTAAACAGCTATACTACATTTAAAATATTTTAACACGGGTTATTAAATATTACAACGGTCATCTTTAACGATACACCTGCAATGGAACCTAATGATATTCGTTGATAAAACGATGCTATTAATACTTATTTGCCTGGCCTTTTACCTATAAAGGTAATAAACAGAAAAAAAAAACAGAACTTTCCCACAATCCAAGCAAAAAAAAATGGCAACACCCAAAACAAAATACGGACGTACTCATCACGTGGACCGCGTGTGTGCGAGCGAGAAAGAGCTCAAAACAAGGGGGTGTGATAAAGACAGCGTTAGATAACCTTGACCTGCGCAGTGGAAGCGCACAGCGCCACCGGGCAGCGTATTTCGGAACTACAATATTAATAATAAATGGCGCGAGAAATGCCCGCTGAATTTTATCTACAAATTGACATGATACGTGACGTAACTGCGGTAATAAATTGCTTTGTTGAGAAAGGTATTCGGAGTTTTTTAAATTGATTGGTTTATGTTTGTTTTGGTCATCGTGTGAACGGATTGTCGAATTAAATAATGGACATTGGGCAATGACGCAGAGTGAATAATGGCATAGGACCCTTTTTTCTAAAAGGCGAAACTAGTCATTAGTTTGTAATATCTTACAGTTTTGCTTTATTGGACACTGTCAGTAGGTAAGGGTAGGTAACAGGTACCTAATTAACTTTCGGAGATAATGGCCCCGATTCTGTTGTTCACAAACTAAACTAAATTTAAGTTCAGTGCATCTTTTTTTTTCTTTCTATTTCATTATGAAAAGGACAGAAGATAAATATTAGTTTAGTCCTGTCAAATTAGTGAGCGCCTGACGTAAATTGACGTATTTTTAGTAGCCAAGTTTTTAATCTCATCTAACTTGTCCATGGATTATCTAATTTGACAGGACTAAACTAATATTTTATCTTCTGTCCTTTTTGTAATGAAATAGAAAGAAAAAGATGCACTGAACTTAAATTTAGTTTAGTTTGTGAACAACAGAATCGGGGCCAATATCGTGGTGGGATGGGAACACGGAAGTGCTCCGTGAAACACTGCGGTATCTTTTTTCTTTTATTTTATTCAGTGTATTTTGTAACCCCATGTACTGCTAACTCTTCAAGACCAAATTCATGTGATGGTGGTCGTGGTGTAGTTATGGTATTTATACGTACTTACTTTCCAGTTTCAGCTAAACTTGCATTTTATAGGCTTTTTATACAATGAGAAGTCAGCTTATAAAAGTGCAGCGGGATTGTCCGAAAGGGTTACCGCTGCCCCGGAACAGAAAGGGCTAAGGAAGGAACACGGGTGGGTTTTAGTCAGTAAGAGTCTGACACTCCCTCCTGCTCCACCCTGAGCGGGAGGGGGTCATTTGATGATTTCCCATGCACAAAAAAAAAGCTATAAAAGTACTGGAAATATATAGCTGGACTAGCTACTACCCGCGACTTCGGTAGCGTGAAAAGAGATGGATTTTTGTCCCATACAAGCTTGGCCTAGAAATGGACATAAATAAAACAAAATGTACTATGAAGCAATAATAGTGAAAAGAAAAAAACGCTAAGCGAAAACGAAGTAATAGCACCGGGGAGTTTTATAAAAATGTGGCTACTAAGCATTGTGTATCCTATGATTTCCACGCGAACGAAGTTGCGGGCAGCACCTAGTAAAAATATAAAGAATTAACTAAACTTAAATAAAAAAGTGCAACTTCTGCTCAAGTTTTTGAATTTCATTACACCTTGTACACTGGAAATCCTGTCGTTTTCCAACTAAATCCACTTGCAGCCATGTAGGACGTGAAAATAATAATTATAAATATGCAGATAATGTTTTTCCAATAACAATCATAAAACAATATGATAATATCGACTCAGAAAGAGCTAAGAACATTCAGTTACAAGTGCCAGTTCTTAAAACTTGATACCAATACAGACCCATGCGTACAACGAACAGTTCCTTTGAATTCGCCGCCCACTGAATACGAAACACCTGAAGATGTCGTGTAGATTACAAAACACGAGTTTATTGTAATTTCTGTGTGTTTCGAGAATTGCTATGTATTGCTGAAGGCATTCTGGAATGCCACTTACAGTCTGTGTGAATGAGGAATCAGTACCTTGAGTTCTTACATGTATATGGGCTAGTTTTGGATTCAATGTTTCAATATCGTTATTACTTTGCATTTTTGTAGTACCTTAACCAAGATTTTTATTACATGGCAACATTAAAAGTTCAGCTAGCCAAAAGTCATGGAGTCAATCCAGAAAAAGAAAACTACGCCATGATTATTTTCATCAACCTAAACTAGTAAATTAAGCTTTCATTAATGATGATTATTTTGCCAGACTTCGATAGACCCTAACATATGTGCCCTATAAATTTACTTTAGCACGGTGGTGAGTAGTAAACCTAATACTAATATAAACAATCGACATCTTGTTTCTCATAAATTTCTGTAAACTACGAGGAAGCCAGGTTACAATCTAAGTTAACATTCTTCTTGTAACATAGAACTGTTTTGTCAACATGGATCCGATTATTCACAAAAGTCAACTTTTTCCTCTAAACATTTATCTGTGTTTCTTTCTAAAGTTAATGTCAAGTAATTCAGATATTGTGTTCGAACATTGTGTGGGTAGAAAGAATTTAAGCAAGCTCTTTACGAAGCCCAGAGGCTAAATGTCCAATTTCCTTTAGGACCAAATCTCATTACGGTAACAGTAACGGGTACTTTTTGACAGAATTTAGGTTGAATTCATGTTTTTATAAACTTTTCTGAATACCTTTTTGATTGGGGATTTCCTTTTATTTTTGTGTGTTGTTGTGGTGGAAGAAAATGGTACATTAACATAATACAACCAGCATCAGAAAAGAATACCAAGTATTCTTCCAAATCTTAATCATTATAATCTTTTAATTGCTTTTATCATGATCATTCTTTTGTAATACTTATAGGACTTCGTCCGCGTGAAATTTCTTGTTCCCCCGACCCACTGTCGCATCGCAGCGCCTACCCGCGCTATTACCTCGTTTTCTTTCTGATTTTTTTTTTTCTTTTTGCTCGGCTCCTAAAGGTTACCCTTTAATAACCTATAACCTTCCTCAAGTATTGGGCTATAAAATGGAATAAGAATTTTTCAAATTCGACTGGTATTTCCAGAGATAGTGCGTTAAAACAAACAAACAAGAAAACAAACAATATCTTCGGCGTTATTATTAGTATAGATAAAAATAAATAATTTTGCTCAATAACAAACCGTTTATCATAAACTTAGATAGAGTTACTAACTAATTCCCGAACAATATCCTCCCTGTTTGTGCGGTCTACCCTTTTACTGTTAGTTTTATCATTAATAGATTCAGTTACAGTAACCGTAGCTAATTTACTTCTCACCACCAACTATAGCCTAATTGGTTTATTTAATATCCGCCGAGCGTTTGTTTTGCAAATTTTCTTTATAATAAATTTCTTAGAATTAATTTTAAATGTTTTGATGGAAATCTGACGGCGAAATAGGGTTTCTAAAAGTGTATAAATTATATTTTAAGTCAGCTACGCAATAACTTTATTATTTACTAGCTTCTACCCGCGACTTCGTCCACATGAAACCTGTTCAAACGACCGCGACCCTGTCACGTTACATCGCATCGTCCGCCAGTACTATTACTTAGTTTTCGCTGAGCATCCTTATTGACTTCTTTTTGCTCGGCTCTTAAGGGTTTAGCCGCTAGACCCTTAGGGAGCCGCTCTAGGCTTAATATCACGCTAGAATTTAGCATGATGTTGCTCGAGAATTGGGCTATCAAATGCAATTTGTTTTTCCAGAGATTAGCGCGTCCAAACAAATAAACAAACAAACTCTTCAGCTTTATTATTAGTAGGTATAGATAGATTTGTTACTGAATATATTTTGAGGCTCCAATTAGCAAAATATCGTTCTTTATTAACGAGTAAAGTCGTAAAGTCACAAAAGGTAGTAGACAGGCACAATATTATAAGAAAAACTGTTTCTTGCTTAAATAACTTAATCTAGTTACAAAGCCATACCACCTAGATATTATATCAACTATCGGATGTGAACGTTGTCTTATGCACTTGTGCAGCAATCAGCAATCATTGTCATCATCAGAGGCGACGATAAAGGCAATGCTCTGCCAGGATTCTAATTCTTCTTTTTAGCGTATCGATGGCAAAAAGTTCAAACATCTGTGGTCCAAAGTATATCCACGCGAACTCCGTTCACTGACGAAGTCATAAGATCATCCAGGTCATGCGCCTCAGGATGGAACGCGGGCCATTTTCTGTGGGGCGGTGCAGCATACGCACTTGAGATCTAAGCTGTCTGTGAACCCCCCTAAATTGTTATCAATCTATAAAAGACTGTACTCAGTGCAGCGACAATTTCTGTTTTCTCTCGGCTTTGATTATTTACATACACACATCAAAAGTGTCTAGGGATCAAGCATTTTTATGCGGATTTCTTGAGACTGAGATGTGGCTTTGTAATAAATTTATGATTTTATAAATTTATATGGATCCTTTTTGGTGCATTTCATAATTTGAATCAGGAACTGTGAATCAAATTCGAGTAAAAGATGAAAATCAGCTGTCAATATTTTCCCTATAAAAACATACAACGCATTGAAGACATTATTAGTGCTACTGTTTCCCTACTACTGATTAAAACCAACGTTATTATGGAGCGGCGACGTCATTTAAGCAGGGAAGAAATGCTCAGAGCCGTGGGAATGATAGAAGCTGGTTCCCGGCAACGTACTGTGGCTTTAGCTCTGAATACAAGTCAGAGTGTTATCAGTCGACTTTGGACACGTTACCGAAGCACTGGTACCGTGGCTGAGCGCCATGGAGGACGGTATCGCTGCACCACACGGAGACAAGACCGATACATTCAAATCTTAACTCGAAGAGCTCCAACAATAACCGCCATGATGTTAGCCGTGAGGCTTCATCACTCTTCAGGGAACTTAATTAGCGACCAAACAGTCAGAAACCGCTTGCATGAAGTGAACCTTCATTCCCGAAGACCGCTACGGGTACCACCTATAGCAATGCACAATCGTAGGATTCGATATCAATGGGCTCTTGAACACAGAAATTGGGCAGAAGAACAATGGCGTTTCGTGTGCTTTTCTGATGAGTCTTGTTTTGGTATGAGACCGGATACAAGACGTATACGACACTGGAGAACCCCTGGACGCCAACAGCGATTAAAATCCTGCCAGGAAGTCCATCCTTATAGTGGTGGAACCATCATGGTATGGGCGGGTATTTGGATCGGCGGAAGAACTGAGTTGATTTGGATCAGAGGCAACCTCAACGCTCAAATTTATGCTGAGACGATTGTATCAGACGTCATCGTTCCTCTACAAGTGCAAATCGGTCCCTTATTTCAGTTAATGCATGATAATGCACGACCGCACACCGCAAGAGTTGTAAGACAGACTCTCGCCGCAGCTAACATCAATGTCCTGCCCTGGCCTGCTCAGTCGCCAGACTTGAACCCGATTGAGCATGCATGGGATATGCTACAGAGAAGAGCTCTGCCGAATATGGAGGGTATCCAGTCGCAAGAAGACCTTTTTTTGTTGTTGCAACGAACATGGGCGGCCATTCCACAGCGTGATTTGGATGAACTCATTTTGAGTATGCCAAACCGATGTTCTTGTGTTGTTAGTGTTCGCGGTAGAAACACGGATTATTAATTGTTTAAGTTACCCAATAAAATTTTAGAGAAAACTGTTATTTCAGTCTTTTTTTCGAACTTTTGTGTTAGTGGTTCAAATGTCAAAAATCCCTTTATTAGGAAAATGGCAAATTTCTTTATTAATGCATAGGTGACTTGGTTTATCGTTACTGTGACAAACGAAAACACTTTATTTGATGAATCCTTAAAGAAAATTTTAATTAATATCAATCAGGAGAAAAGTTATTGCAAAAATATATGTTGATCCCTAGACACTTTTGATGTGTGTATATCTAGCGTCCTTTGGATCGCCGTCGATGGTAAGGAACACAATTGTATCTTATACATCGAGCTTCAATAGTTGCTGCACATCGGTAAGTATATGGACTTTTTTAAATTACTTTAAGTTCGTCAACTGCAAAGGCTTCTAAACATCGAACTAAGGTTTGTTTTGTCCTTTATTTTACGTTTGTTATTTTTTATAATTTATCTGTTGTTATAAAAACACTATGATATCGGCAGAATGATTTGTTTTATTTTTTGTTTGGAACCTACATAGCTGACATGTTATGATAAGATAATGGTCTCGGAAATTTGTAAAAACATTATTGTTGCATAATTTTAGGTATGTAGATCACTGTTATTTCAGTCGTTTTTGTTAAAACTGTATGAGTATATTCCCAGTGTTTTCCATTAGTACACATACGCGTGTGAGATTATAAAATTACGCACATTGAGATAGTATTTTTGAGGTTTCATTAGTGAACTGTTTACGGATAAGGAATCTTTACCTTTAACCTATGATAGATTTTGTTTTATTAGAACTTGAAATAATTATAATACAGTAAGGAAGATAGGGTTAATAGCATAACCCCATTATTTCTTTACACTAGTTATTTCTCAAGGTCCACCTTCTCAACCGCCCCTTCTTCACTAGATGTCCCGATAGCGTGGTTGTCGTCACCGCGCGCGTCCGTGCCGTGTGCGGTGCCGGATGCAGACCGGATCCCGACCCGGCGCCCCCCGCCGCCCCTGGAGGCTGTCGAAAAGCTGCGACCGAAGCCCTACGCCTGGAGGAAAGGAGATGAGGAGGTGAAACGGTGAGTTTGGGGAAGAACAGCCATTAAAACTTATTTTTAGCTGCTGTAATCAAAACGATAATGTGGCGACGCTTCGGAGAGGCCTACGCCCATCAGACCTTTGGCTGAAATATTAATGAGCAAAGCGTCGAAGGAGCAGTGGTGACTCATTGGAAACGGCTGCGATTGCCTGTCGTAGGTTCGAACCCAGACAGGCACTTTACTTTGTGTACATAATTTCACCACCAGCATCACTGCCCTCAAATCGGTGAAGGAAAACATCGTGAGTTCCAACACGATCCCATTGTCATTTTGCTAAAAGTTCGTAATCTGCTAAATTCATAATGGTCGATCATTGGTCGGTCAATGGCTTGAGAAAAACTAATAAATTTCATGCTAGATTTCATTTAATATATATTTTTACATATTACGTATTAGTGTTTGCAATCTGAAGTAGTAAGAAGTTCGTAAATAGCAATAAACATTACATTTATTCATTTGTCATTATGTACGAGATTACCATTTTCAATGGAGTGTCAGTGGTTGACCATTGGAAAGTCATAATGACGCCATTATATTAGTAGATTACCAAACTTGTCAAAATCAACAATTATGAAATCTCTATTGTAATAGCAGACTTGAGGCCCTCGTCTTCAGCGCCAACCGAAAAACTAAATCTGAATCAACATTGACCTATCGTCAGATTTATTTTAGACAGCACTCATTTAAGACTACCCTATACTAATTATTTTCCGTACTAAATACTAATATTATAAATACGAAAGTAATCTGTCTGTCAGTTACCTTTTCATGCCTAAACCAATGAACCGATGTTTGATAGATAGGTAGCCAGGGAACTAGAGAAAGATGTCCAACTTTCATCCTGGATTGCAGACGAAGATGCTTGCACCAGCTAGTGGTATTGCATTAACCAAGACGTTTTTGTTCCAGGGTACTAAGCAATGGCACCCTCGAAGTGTCGAGAAAGAAGGATGGCAGTTCCGAGGGTGTGTACCAGTGCACCGTGAGACACCATGCAGGCCTGGTGCTCGGGTATCCAATCCATTTGAAGTTTGCTTGTGAGTACGACAACTTGATTGTCTATAGAACTGTAAATACGGAAGTAAGCCTCTCCCGCTCAGCGGGATTGTCCGAAAGGGTTACCGCTACCCCGGAACACAAAGGGCTAAGGAAGGAACACGGGTGGGTTTTAGTCAGTAAGAGTCTGACACTCCCTTCTGCTCCACCCAGAGCGGGAGGGGTCATTGGATGATTTCCCATCCACAAAAAAAAAAAAAAAAAAAAAAAAAAAAAAAAAAAAAAAAAAAAAGCCTCTCCCGCTGTGGTCCTGAGCTGTTATGGCTTGAATAAAGGTACCAGGAGCTCATACAACTTTGGTAAACGGTACCAGAGGCTCATACAGCTTTAGTATAGTCATAAAGCTTCGTCTACAATCCTAAACACTAGCTAGGGTTTTCCAATAAGGAAATGCCAAACGACCTATTTATTTATTTACTAAAAGTGCTACCGCGCACGAGTGACTTTTTTGCCGTGGCAACTAAAGTCACTCGTGCGAGCTAGCTCTAATTACTTATTAAATATGGTTATATGTTTCCAATGTAAGTAATTCTTATGTATTAGAAATAAAGATTCAAACGTAATGAGATCATAAACCCGTATCATCACTGTTCAAGATGGATGTTGGAGTTTATTTTCACCATCTTCCTGTTTTAGCACTATGCTGCTATGGCTATGAAATATATTCGAATATTATCAAAGATATACTTTGAATCAATGTAACAATAGATTAAATACATTATCATTCTTATCTCATCACAACCTTTTTAAAGGCAGATCGGAAATTCTAATCCTATATGAACATTTCAACAATCTCCAGTATCATTACTCCCGGTACACAACAAACTCGATACATTACACGCTCCTCTAAAAACAAGCGAGTGGGCTCCCTACATCGAGGAGGTCGCTATTATATACAAACATTGACTTAGCTAGCAGTGGTAAGCAATTGTGTTATTTACCTTGTTATTTATCTTCAAGCTTCGTGTACCTACAATCTACAATCTACAGTCCTAAAGCACTAGGAAGTGGTGAAGGGCAGGCGTTTTAGGGGACTGTATTATATCATTTTGACGTTCAAAAAGTGCTGATTCTCAGCCTAGTTTGAATAAATGACTTGATTTTGGTTTTGTAGCTGTAGATATGGTATGGTGGTATGGTATGGCCTTCGATAAAATACCAATATTTTCGGCAGAGAACTGCAGAAAACTGTTCAGTCTTAGCTTTTTAGCTACTACATTATCTGGTAGTTTGAGGTTTTCTTGGCCGGGTGTCTTGACGGGTACCGGTTCCAGACTGGTATCGGTTTCAGAAGGGTACAGGCACCCCGGTACCAAATTCAGGTATCCGCTGAATACCACAAATCTCGTATTTATAACTTGAAGTTATTTTTCTAATGCGTTAGTTAGTAGGCCTTTGCTCTGCAGTGGGACATCACATGCTTTTAATAATAATAATAATAATAGGTATTAGTTATAACAGATAAAGTATATCTGTTCTCACTGTATGAGAAGGCCAATTCTCGTAATTTAAAACGTTCAAAATCTAGTCGCAGTCTCATCTCGGCGACAAACAAATGTCAAAAACTTGTCATAATGTAGGGAAATTTGAAGTATTTTTGACAGATTGAGACTGACATCAGACTGTGAACGTTCCTAAAATTACGAGAATTGCCCCTCTGTTCCCTTACTCAAACTTACGGAAATATTTGTTTGGTACCGGTACGCTACTGTACGTACTGATTAGAAATACCAATAGTACAAGTACCACGTCTGGTACCGGTCCCAATAATACCGGTACTGCTCTGGTACCAGTATCACACCAAGGCTAATGGTACCGATTTCCAAAAATACCGGTATTACAAGCCCTGCAGTGAAGGAATCACCTGAAGTAATGCTAAATTCTCAATTCAGAAACCGGTGACCGTAAAAATATTATATAATGATGAACCTAAAATAAATACCTAAATAAAACAAACAAAAATAAAATAAAAATAAAGTGGTTTATTATTTTAACAAGTAAACCTTAAGAATTAGTGATTGGAGCGTAATTTTAAGCAGATAAGCCTGTGTTAGAAGACTTCGCTCTTCCATAACTTAAATGAGAAAAACAAACCATAAATAAAATAATGCCGTGCTACTTCTCCTATAAAGTTCAAGTATTATCAATATTTGAATCAATTTTATTACGGGCTAAAACTGGATTATTCGGTATCCTCTGTCTCCGGATCAACACTTCGTTTTATTTAATTAATAATCATACTTAATGATTGTCAACGGAGATTCGCTAACAAATCTCAGTTACAATCAACTTCTCTAGTTATCAAGTTATCCCCAGTCGAACGGTTCTCTTCATGAATAATCTGTCAGAGTTCATTATTGTTAGGGCTGTTTTGCCTGGTTCACGTTGACTTATTTATGTAGGTAAGCGGAACTGCTAGTCTTGTTTATTTAAAGTGGCAGTTGTAGGACTATAGGAGGGGCCCGTGGCTAAATAATAACAGCCGCACAGGTCGATCGATCAGGTTAAGCTACGCTTGCCGCGGTTGGTCTGTGGATGGGTGACCATCTTTACATACCGAGACCCCTCCGTGCCTCGGAAAGCACGTTAAGCCGTTGGTCCCGGCTGTCATTTGTGGATCTTTGACAGTCGTTATGGGTAGTCAGAAGCCCGAAAGTCTGACAACCAGTCTTACCAAGGGGTATCGTATTACCCAGTAATTGGGTTGTGGAGGTCAGATAGGCAATCGCTCCATGTAAAATACTGGTACTCAGCTGCATCCGTATAGACTGGAAGCCGACCCCAACATAGTTGGGAAAAGGCTAGACAGATGCTGATGAGTTGTAGGAGTATAGTTCAGGAAGATATTATAGTTCATGAAGTACTTAATAGGTCTTGTGGTAGACTATAATTATAACTTTTGTTTGTGGTATAGAACTTCAAGTTTCAACTTGGTGGTATTCAAGAGGACTTCGAAGACTGTGTGTTCTTGTGATTATCTTTTAGAACCTAATTTCCATCAAATAAGTTAAGGAGGCTTTTCGATTTGGCTTTTTAATTGTGGCAATTAAAATTGCAGCAATGATCGAGCGGTACCCGCCAGGCACTTTTGTGTACATAATTTCATCACCTGTACTGACACACACACTGCTCTAGAATCAGTGAAGGAAACATCGTGATGAAACCGGCATATCCTAGAACCAAAAATTCGAAGACATGTGACATCTACCAACCCGCTTTGGGCCCGCGTGGTGGTCCTCTTTCAGAGAGGAGGCCTGTACCCAGCAGTGGGAAGTTATAGGCTGATTATGCTAATTAAATACAACAGTTCATTATCCCCAAACACTGAAAACGGAAAACCTAATATTACAACGAAGAAAAATTAGTAAGTTTGGATGTAAGAGGTAATCTCTGAAAGTACTGATCCGATTTCGAACATTCTTTCACTGACAGAAAGCTTCAATATTGCCGAGTCCCACAGGGCATGTTTTATTGTATAGTTGACTATCACACGGGCGCAGTCGCGGGCAGAAGCTAGTCTATCTATATATATAATAGGAAAACTGACTGACTGACATATCAACGCACAGCCGAAACTGCAAGGACTAGGAACGTGAAATTTTGCATACGGCTTCCTTTTATTATGTAGGGGAGCACTAAAAAGCGGTTTTTGGAAATTCGAGCTTTAAGGTGGTGAAAAGGGGGAATTTTGTTTGCATGAAAAATCTTATTGTTTGAGTTAATAAACTTGAAATTTGGCACAAATACACGCAGACGAAGTCGCGGGTGAAGTGCTAGTATTACAATAAATCTACATTTTGTTCTATCTATCAGAAAACTAAATTACCTATTTATACAGGGTGGAATCGAAGTCATGGGCATTATTTTAACCTAAGGCACTACTCACGATACTGATTGCATTAGGGCTATTAATACGCAAAACAAAAATATTATTAATGCAAGTAAGGAAAACCTTAAAAATGTAGTAAATCAAATTGCACAAGGCTTATTATTGCAAATAAACACTTAAAGTAATTAAAACAAAATACTTCGTTAACGCCAATAATTGTTGAAATATCAAAATCTTAAAGCGCAGTACAGCGCAAAGCGAAATGTAAACAAACATCACCTGCGCGCGCGCGGGTTTTTCCTTACAAGTAATAATAACAATGGGCTACAAGACATTCCGTCCGGCGGGATTCCCTGAACTCTCTCCGTCCCACTCCCTCACTCGCAAAAATACGAATATCACCCCCGCGCGGGGTATGCTTCCCGCCGCAACACGAAGTCACGAACCCGGAACCAGTGTCATAACGACTGCGCAGGTGCATTGACGCGTAATTGATTTATTGATCCCGTGACGTAATCGCCGTACTCGCCGCTCGCGTCATACGGTGCTTGGATTGCAGTGTATTAAGTGTTAGTGTAGTAGTTGTGTGTTGTGTGTGTGTTTGTGTACACGATGCCTCGACCGCGTAATGTGCAGGCTAGGTACACCAACCAACAATACCCACAAATGGTCGTAATTTACGATCGCACAAGAAATTTAGTATGAACTCGTGAAATGTTCCATCGGCGCTACCCGAACGACCCTATTCCTTCACGGGGTCTCATTCCACCAGAACCACTCAGAACCTGTTGGATTTTTCGTCTATTCACGTGCCAGCACATGCACAAGCTCGTGGAAGAGCACCCGTTTACCCTCTGTCACTTTACCGACAAATAAGGTTTTTTCAAAACAATCCACAAGCTAGGTACGTAAATGTTTTTTTTTTAATGTATGTTAGTTGACGTAGTTTTGACCGTCCTAAGCCGGCAAAGTACGAAGGGAAAATTGGAATTTATTATGAATCAATTCATTGGCAACTTACGAATGTCACGTGAGTCGGGCGGGGTCAAAGAATTCACGCCCAAGGACGCGCGTACGGCGTAGTGTACCTACGCATTTGCTATCGAGAAGCGCAACTAATTTGATACTTTGTATGACTTACTACATTTTAAGGTTTTCCATACTTGCATTAATAATATTTTTGATTTGCGTAATAGTAGCCCTAATGCAATTAGTATCATAAGTAGTACCTTAGGTTAAAATAATGCCCATGATTTCAAATGCACCCTGTAAATTAGATTAGAAAATCTAGATTATTCCGTCTACCAAGGGTCGACGGAATAATCTATATTTCTAGAACTATTGTGTGATTGTTTTCATTAGGGAATAGTATTTGGTTTGAGTTATTATGCTCAGCAGAATTTGAAACTGAAACTAGGAGTTCCGGAACTCTAATTGGGTTTCTCCCGGTTTCCGAGAAGTGATCAAGTCAGTAAGTCTGCTGTCTGACTGATATAATTGGTTGACATAAATAGCTCTTGTGATAAAATTGTGATTTTACATTGATTAAATCAATAATTATACAAACTACGATTAGATCTAAGTGTTGCCCCTAACGCTCTCGATCTTCAAGTCTAGTTTATTATAGTTTTTGTATACAAAGTGGCGATTAGGTTATCACATTAAACAGTTCAGCGGTTATTACAAGCTGTTATCAGTCTGTTAAAATAATAAAATAAACAATTTTACTAAAAATAGAAAATTAAATTGGCTTGAAATAAACCACCCTTGATAATAAGGCGATAGACACGCACGGGGCGATGATATCAACAATTCAACACAAACTTTATGGTACTTTTTACAAAATAATCACAAATTAAGTTTAACGTTGTTGAACTACAACGAAAAAAAAAGGCTCATTCATAATAATTATTTAAATTGTGTATGATTATAATACGTTATGTAAGTAGATGAGATGGTTTCAATTAATGTGATCAATTAACCTAATCGTCACTATTTATATTATTGTCTTATTTTTATTAAGATATTTTTCTGTCGCCTTATGGATAATAAATATTGTTAATAATAAGTTTGTAGCGGTATCTACAACGACGCCACATGCGAACAACGCGTCATACTGACGTCACAAAATCCTGCATCTCGCAAGCAGAGTTTACCGCGCATCTAGCATAGATAAAACGGCCCGACATGAATCATTGGGCAGTTGGCCGCCAGACACAACACCCGTCTGGTCGGAGGATCCTCCCTTTTCTATAGAGTATGAGTGAACTTTACACCCTGTTCCACACACCTCTATAAGTTTATTTATTTTCTTTCACAATGGTTTTGTAGCCCTTAACAGTTTTGAAATATATAAATTCAAATTGTGAGAGCTGGTGCCTGAGGTAGGTTTTAGAAAAAACCTAGGTCACCAGGCCCCACTTAGTGGCATCAAACAAATAAACAGGCAGGTAACATGTACTTATTTCAACTAAACAATTAAAACGAAAAATAAATAATTGCAAAGAAAGAAATTAAATAACACAACAAAAGCAGTCAATACCCGTGTGCTGAATGTGTAGGTGAATTCAAACTCAAAGCATTTATTTCAATTAAATCATTTACAGGCACTTTTGAATTGTTAAGAAGTCGGTCAGTCAGGAAAAAATGAAGCTAACATAGCGAAAAAGCCATTAGCCCATTCCAAAGCGTAACCACCACCAAGCCAAGCGTACCAAGCGTACCAATGGAGAAGAACGGGCAAGAAACTCCATGGACACTCTTTTTAAATTATATTTTTACAAAATTATTAGTTACATCATATGTTGAATTTATAAATATGTGAGAACGATGTAAAAAATAAATAAAAAACAAGTAGGTACGCGTTAAAAGTGTCCAGAGTACAGCAAATAATAACAAAATAACAATCCAAAAATAAAATAATTACTTAAAAATAAGCCGAGGCAGCTAAAAGATGACCAGCCCCAACTGACGGCGGCCGTTCACGAACATGACGCAGGGATCAGCACCATCCAGCTCTGGTATATATGGAATGGTAGCGGGTGTATGTGAATAGTGGTGAATGTGTAGGTGAACGGTGGTGAATGTGTAGGTGAATGTTGGTGAATGTGCAGCTGAATAGTAGTGAATGTGTAGGTGAATGTGTAGGAGAATAGTGGTGAATATGTAGATGAATGTCGGTGAATGTGTAGGTGAATAGTGGTGAATGTGTAGGCGAATGGTGGATGTATGTGAATGATGGTGAATGTGTAGGTGAATGGTGGTGAATGTTTAGATCAATGGTGGTTAATGTGAAGGTGTATGGCGTCGGGTGTATAGAATGGTGATGAATGTGTAGATAATTATTTGAATACAAGTATTATTTAATTGAGTGGAGCAATTTCTCTGTGTCCCCATAGTTTTCAAAAAGTCAGTTACTTTTTGCTTAAAACTCGGTTTGTGTAGTGAATAAATATTTTGATCCTCGTTGATAAGGATAACATTATAAGTACAGATAATCTCCTAGGTAACAGAAGAAGTTTTCGGACTAACGTAAACGGAACATTTTTGTACTTACTGCATACTTTCGTCATTTATCTTTTAATAGATCCGAATCATAAACTAGCTGCGAGTGCTTTTTGAGGACTGTATGCAGAACGAAAGTTTGTCTTATAGACAGACAGTACTGTATCCCACTTTTTGTATAAGTCGACTGTAGGAAATCGGAAGGGAAGACCCGCAGCAACCTTAAGGGCCTATACTACCTCAAATGGCTTAGCATGATCCTCCGTTATGTCGAAAATAGTGCAGCATTAATTTTGAAATAAATATATGGTAAAGTTGAGGATTAATGTTAGGTCTTGTGTTAGACGAAAAGACGATTTCATAAAATTTTCTCGATAGAAAAAAATCCAAAGTTACCTCCAAACCGAACAATAAACCGCTGGTATTCAAAAAAATACTTCAAATTAGATCATGAAACTTTGTATACTAACCGAACTAACTATAAAGCAGGTCTTATGTTATTTTTTTATTTTTTTATTACCATTATTTTCACCGTAAAAAGCAAATACCTAAACTATTGGCGCTGCCTGCCGCCTAGCACCGCACTCTGTCTCGCTCTCACTCAGTCCGCTAGCAGTATCGTGCGAGCGAGATAAAGAGTGAATTTTGAGGTAGTGTAGGCTCTTAAGTATGGCACGTTGAACTCTGTATGGTGTTGTATTAGATCCCCTGATAACATCTGGCAATGATGAACGACGATATTCTCCTTACATAAATTAGGAGCTTGAGTAATGTGCTTTTGATGATGAAAACCATCGATTTTCCACTCAGAATAAACATTGGCTTGACCTACTGATACACATTCCGGGTCTTAATGATCTGATAACAACTTCGATACCACCAAAAAATATTGTTTGGCTGAAAACAACATTGGTTTTATTAGAAAACCCTTCATTACACGACCCGCTTTCACTCCGTCGATTAATTCATACAATTTTAAACTCCGAACCTTAGCCAACCCTATCTGATGCCCTAATTCCCCAGATATCTGACAGATGTCGCCCAAAAACCTGAACACACGACCCGATTACATCGCTGCGTTTAATTACACCGCTGTAATTATATCTAGGTAGGTATTTCTGTGACAATACCACTCTGATACGGTAATTTGAAGCCTTTTGTTTTTAGGTATTCTGTGTATAGAGTAGAAAATATTGGGCAGTTACTTAACTGTACTGGTATGATTCGGAGTTATCTAGTTATTAGTGGTAGAAGTGTCTGCTAACGTCCCTTATACTATGTTTATTTTAATGAGCATTGTTATGTACACAGGGTGTAAAAAGACACGTAGCAAAAACATGAACGTCAAATACGCATTCTATAATGTACAAAAATATTGCTAGGAAACGAGTTTTATTTTTGGTGTGTGCATGAAACGGTATAGGGGTCGCGGGGGTATTTAAAGTTGTGTTATGACATTTAAAAAAATGTTTTCGTAAAAACACGTCTGTAAAAGTTGGTAATACTGTTATCGTATCCAATGGCCCCGATTCTGTTTTTCACAAACTAAACTAAATTTAAGTTCAGTGCATCTTTTTCTTTCCATTTCAATATGAAAAGGACAGAAGATGTATATCAGTTTACTGTCAAATTAGTCAGCGCCTGACGTAAATTGACGTATTTTTAGTAGCCAATTTTTTAATCTCGTCTAATTTGTCTATGGATTATCTAATTTGACAGGACTAAAGTAATATTTTATTTTCTCTCCTTTTCGTAATTAAATAAAAAAAAAAGATGCACTGAACTTAAATTTAGTTTAGTTTGTGAACAACAGAATCGGGGCCAATAACTGGGTTGTGGAGGTCAGATAGGCAGTCGCTCCATGTAAAATACTGGTATTCATCAGCATGTGGTTAGACTGGAAGCCGACCGTCTAAGAGAAGGCAGGGCAAATGATGATGATTACATGACATAAATATGAAAACAATTTGAAAGCTAAAGCTGGTTTTCTATACCTACAAATAAAAAAAATTTAAAGACCCTTCAATTTTATGCGGGTCCATGCGGGTTGGTAGATGTCACATGTCTTCGAATTTTTGGTTCTAAAACATAAAAATCCGGTTTCCTCTCGATATTTTCCTTCACTGTTTTGAAAGCAGTATTACATTGTACGCCATGTAAAAAAAGCTTGTTATTCCACAGTATTCAACAAACATGTTTGCCAGTCCCCCAGATCTTATCAGCCCCAGGTAGAAATTACAGCCCATCCATCAGAGAAATCTCTCCCATATTCACTAGGACACAATCTAGTCTCAGTCGGACACGGCCGTTATGTTCTAAGTTATAAGCTAGTTATTCAGCCTAGAATTTATTACAGTCCAGCCTCACCATCTGTCATTGTTTATTGCAGTTGGGTGTGTATTAAAGCATTTCCTCTTAAGCTTGTAAGTTATGCGAATCATAAACAGTTAAGTACTCGTATATCTTGGTTGGCATTTATGTCTTGGAGTATGAAGCGGGAATTGGATAGGTAAGTTCATGTAAAAGGTGTCGTATTGGCATGAGTTATAGGAGAATATGGTGAGATTGAAAAGGACATGACCCATTCTCGGATATATTTTTTTTTGGCTGCCATCAATAAAATGAAATAATTCATTGAAAATCCCGCGGTCATAATTATCTACTTGCAAATCTATACTTCTATACTAATATTATAAAGAGGAAAGATTTGTATGTATGTTTGTAACGAATTGGCTCAAAAAGTACTGAACCGATTTAAAAAATTATTTCACCATTTGAATGCTACATTATCACTGATTAATATAGGCTTTTATAATTGCAAGAAAAAAATAAAATATTTAAAAAATAAATGTCCACCCGTGCGAAGCCGGGACAGGCCGCTAGTGTGATGATAATTCGTTTGATGAACTTGTAGGAAGAATTGGCAGATTCGCGTTACTCCCCATCAAGAAAGCACTCCAAAAAGCGTTATTATATCAGCTCTAATTGTATACCACATAGGTATGTACGTAGTATACCTACATAAAAAAAAATGTTTTATTCAGTATTAAAATTGGTAAAATTATTACATAAAGTCTTAGAAATTATTTACAAAGGTATAATAATGTTAGATGCCTGCAAAACAGCAAAATAATAAGATATTAATAATACAAAGGTAGTAAGCCAACAGTACATCGTTATCTTTCCAGAAGTCTTTGACTTCACAAATTAAGTTAGCCGTCGGCTTCAGTCAATCACGACTCGCGAGCGAAGCTTTGATCTGAGTTACATTCAGTTTTAATTTATAAACGTGGAGAATATACGGGAGAATAAAGCGAAGAACAGTGATGGAAATACTTTAGATAATTTTGTTAACAATTTTTTTTATAGTAAGTAACACTGCCTCAAAGTGATAGATCTAGAAAGGATAAAATGAATTAAGGCTATGTTTTCATGTTTAGCCAAATATTTTCGTGGGATCCCGATTTATTTGGTTGGGTCGCAGCATATCTGTTCTTCTCCACAGGTACTTACGCTTTGGAATGGGCAACTAGCTTCATCTTTCTGACTGACCGACCCTTGACAATTCAAAAGTCCCTATAATTGGTTTATTTGAAATAAATGCATTGAGTTTGAGTTCTATACTTCTCTATTAGTTTGAGTTCTATACTTCTCTATTAGTTTGAGTTATATACTTCTCTATTAGTTTGAGTTCTATACTTCTCTATTAGTTTGAGTTCTATACTTCTCTATTAGTTTGAGTTCTATACTTCTCTATTAGTTTGAGTTATACACTTCTCTATTAGTTTGAGTTCTATACTTCTCTATTAGTTTGAGTTCTATACTTCTCTATTAGTTTGAGTTCTATACTTCTCTATTAGTTTGAGTTCTATACTTATCTATTAGTCGTCATCTCAGTAGTCAGTCCATCCATCTTTTCTTTGAGTCATATTTAGTCTTCTTGATTACTTCATCCTTTATCATCCTTCATCCTTTTTTTTCCCTCATGATGTGGATTTGCCATAGGGGCCCGTGGCTATACAGGGTGAAATTGAAAACTTGCGACAAACCGAAATGGGAGATTGTACTCATCATTATGAACAACTTTTACTAAGGGACCAAAGCTGCAATCGAAAAAAAAAACAGCTGTTCCCTACATTTTGACAAAAATGTACATAAATGTAGGGAACAGCTGATTTTTTTTCGGGATTTCAGGTTTGGTTCCATTGTAAAAGTTTTTCATAATGATGAGTACAATCTCCCGTTTCGCTATGTCGCATGTTTTCAATTTCACCCTGTATAATAACAGCCGCACAGGTCGATCGATCAGGTTAAGCTACGCTTGCCTCGATTGGTCTGTGGATGGGTGACCGTCTTTACATACCGGGACCCCTCCGTGCTTCGGAAAGCACGTTAAGCCGTTGGTCCCGGCTGTCATTCGAGGATCTTTGATAGTCGTTACGGGTAGTCAGAAGCCCGAAAGTCTGACAATCAGTCTTGCCAAGGAGTATCGTATTACCCAGTAACTGGGTGTGGAGTTCAGCGAGGCAGTCGCTCCATGTAAAATACTGGTATTCAGCTGCATCCGATTAGACTGGAAGCCGACCCCAACGTAGTTGGAAAAAGGCTAGGCAGAGGATGATGATGTGGATTTGCCATACCAAAAACGAGCAATTTTTATCGATGTCTCTGCAACGCGCCGACCAGTATGTTTACAATATTAATTATCAAAAGCTCCTTGCGACACCTTTGAATTCTCACTTCCATCGGTAGCTGTTCAATCGCTGAAATGATTTCTACTCCCCCTTGTGTCAGAAACCGCATCATCAGCTCAAATTATATGACTGATTTCCTTTATTAACAAAATGTTGGAAATTTTCCAGAACTGCTTGGTTGGTCTCGTTATTGCGTCTGCTGAGCTTGAACGTCTGGGTTTAGTGGGTGGTGTTTGGGTCGGGCAAAGCGTTATAGGGTTTTTAATGCGAATTTATCAGTAGCAGTCCGGAGTATGGATTTGTGCCCGCTTTAAGGCAATACTCGCCCCCCGTATTACATGGAATAACCGGCATTACAAAGCTCTCCTATTAATTATAATAACTAAAATGAAGGTAATCTGCAATCGCGATTTATTTGGCAAAAATGTAAACAAATTTGAGTATATAGAAAAATAACTTTAATTCCTACACAATAAAGTTCAGTTTACGCTACAACTTCAAACATTTCTATAACTTTTCCAATAGTGGTAGTCACTCTGAAATCAACTTAATTGCTATTAAAATAAAGTTGATATTTGTTTGAATATACTAAGAAATAGACTAGGTAGTCTTCACCTTGCGGGAGTTCACATGACACTTACCGATACACTGAAGACATTAAAAATAATTATATTTAATCTCATTAGTCACGAATACCTATAATAATTAAGTTTGACGCTAGTTCAACCAGTTAACAAGTAAAATATTTAGATACAATAATCCTACTAATATTATAAATGCGAAAGTTTGTATGTATGGATGTTTGTTACTCTTTCACGCGAAAACTACTGAACGGATTTTGATGAAACTTTACAGTAATATAGCTTATACATCAGAATAACACATAGGATACTTTTTATCCCGATATTCCCACGGGATCAAAACTTACGCGGGTGAAACCGCGGGGCGCAGCTAGTATTTTATAATCGAAACAATAATTCGTTATCAAAATGCGTGCTATTGTTACAAGTTTCGACAAAACATCAAGTTGTTTTTGCAAAACATGTTTATGCCTGAACTTGTACAAACACGTACAATTTTGAAACCTTTGACCTGCTATCTGAAATCTGAAATGCCTATAGGCAAACTAACGTTAACTATCTAATTTTTTTTTTATCAAAACAGCTGTGGTCATGAACCCGGATAACCAAATAAAATTAATATTAATTGGTAATTAACAGAGAAAGAGAGTGGCTATAGGTATGAAAAAATATCCTTTGTCTCTTCTCTAGTATCGGCACGGGAAAAACGAGACTTTAGCTGTTGAAACACGCACGGCTATACATCAAGCTATACATAACCAGTATAAGCTGTCTTCTGATTGTAGGAAAAACCTATACAATGCGAGATCAGCTAAAACTGGAAATGTATAGCTTGATGTGTTTCCGTGTGTACTAACAAGAATAGCGGTTCCGCCTTACCTACATAAGTAGATATAGTCACAAACTCTTTTCATGCATAATATCTTTAAAATCCTTTATTTATTTATTTATTCAGTAGTACAGTCAACAGCAAAAGTAGATGATGAAAATCAGAAATTCAATACTAATTAATGAACGGAGTTCGCGTCAGAACTGTGTGGCGTCGAAGTAGTAAATGTTTGGTATAATTTACAATCACATAACGATACTTCGACGCCACACAGTTCTGACGCGAACTCCGTTCATTAGTATTGAATTTCTGATTTCCATCATCTACTTTTGCTGTTAACTGTACCTACCCATAAATTTTATACATTTACAGGGGGTAAATGTATAAAATTTTATTAATATTATATCAGATGAATATTTACACACTGATTTCTCTCTTTCAGTCGTCAGTAATTTGGCTTTCGAAAGAAGAAGGTACTGATTTACTGTGTGTACATAAATAATAAAATAAATAAATAAATAAACAGTTGCTGTACTACGTTTATTATTAAGAGAGTTAAGTTGGTGCCAGCTATAAACTGTTTAGAGTTTTATCATGACCAAAATCATCGACTATATAATTTAGAGAATTAGAACCACATAAGTAAGTAATTAGTTATAAAGAAACAACAAATAAAATTATAACTGGTATAAGCGAAATAGGTATTATTTATGTGTGCAATTGTGCATACACTCGAGCAACACTCGTCAACGGTAGAGGCAAGGGTTGACCAGTTTTAGTGTGGCTAGCTTGAATGGGTCTCGGAAAACTTCTCTTTTTGAAGATTTGCACGTGATGCGGACATCTACAGACCCCTTAAACAATTATGTCTAATTAGTTAATAAAGAGAGTCAAATTATAAACTTACTGGAAGCTGGCCCAAACAATGATAAAATAAAGGAAATTAAGCTACTGACGACGTCGTAAAAATACAAGTAGACAGTTTTAGGAACACATTAGTCAATATTACGGCCCCGAGTACTACTGCCAAGATACCCGCAAACAACGGACCCTAGATTTAGATAGTATAATAGTACTCGGATACTTAGATAATATTTTGCTATGAATAATTTATAGATCCCTCGAGGAGCGTGTGGCCGTAGGAGGCACCGACCCTACTCCATCAACTTTGTTCAGCAAACAGGAAAAAGGACGTAATAAATGTTATAATTATGATTTTGCAAGGAATAAACGATGTTTTTTTGAGCGTATCTGGAGCGGGATGATTGTATTGGATGATCGTTTTTAGAGCCGGATCATTTTGTCGGTATATAAGGTGGGGTTTTAGACTGGTAACACGCGGGAGTTTGACATTGGCAAAGAGAATGTAACACTAGCGTTTTAACCAACCTCCGCTTAGGAGTATACTTAGTGTTCTGTGGTATAACAGTCGTTGCTTGACAACTGGAGTGGACGGGATGTATATACCACTTACATAATCAGCCTATAATATCACTGTTGGAATACAGGCTTCCTCTCGGTAAGAGGGAATGGGCCATAATCCACCCACACCCACTTAAGATTACTTTAAATGGTTTTCATTTCTGTTGCTTTTAAGTCACTGCTATTTTACTAGGGATTCCATGCTAGCTTATGCAATGGTGTGATTGTGGAACTGTATCTTTCTTCTTCTACTATGTCGGTGCACTTTTGAAGGAACGGTCGTGGTCATCACGTTGCAGTGAGATCTCAGACAGCCATGATTTGCCTCACGATGCGACGCCTGTGAAATGTGTGCGTCGGTCCATCGCATGGGCGATCTGGCGCGTGCTCTTGTTCCTTCGACCTTTTCCTGAACTACAAGACGTTCTATTGAATCGGTTCCTCGTCGTGACACATGCCCAAAGAATTGGAGTCTTCGAACCTGTATTGTAGCTGATAGACGCTGCTTGATGCCGAGTTCTTGGAGTATTGATGTGTTGTTGCAAACTTCTGTCCGCAACACTAAGCATTTTACTTTATCTTTAGAGATTTCAATACCTGAGAGCCTATACGTAGGAATACGCACAGAACATAAACTGTTGAAAAACACTTAAGCGAGTCGCATAGGCAGTGAACTATCCTTTTCCTGTAAAAAACAAATTAGGAAAGTCATTTGAGATACCACTTTATGTAGCTTTTTTGTTTTTCCGAAGATCACTTTCTTTCAGAGAGCAGTCTAGTGGTGACGGCCGCGAATTACGAGCTTTACTTTGTGTAAATTGTTTCATCACCACTGCTCTCAAAACGGTGAACGAAAACATCGTGAGGAAACCGGCATGCCCTAGAACCAAAAATTCGAAACATGTGATATTTACCAGCCACCACTGGGCCCGCGTGGTGGATTATGGCCCACTCCCTCACACAGAGAGGAGGCGTGTGTTCCAGCAATAGGAACATTATAGGCTGATTATGCTACTTACTTTCAGCAACACGAGCACCCTAGTTCTTTCATCCCTCATCCCCTTAACCTAGAAACTCGTTATCAATCTCCGTATGTCCCACATAACTCGCCATGACACGCGAGCTGCCTCCTCAATCAATCAAACGGATAGATAGGGAGTGATACTCCCGCTGACGTCTGACAGGACGTGGAGACAATGATTTACTGTTGTGTATCGGCACGGATTTACAATGGCCGGCTATTTAAAGGTACTAATCGTTATTGGTTATGGTGACGAGTGGTTGTGGTGTTCAAAAAATAAATCTTCAAAAGATAATAGAGCTACTGGTTGTATTTTAGAAATAGGTATTAACTTAGCTAAAAGAAACATCATCGCGACAAACCACGTCCAGTTACTAAAGGAAAAGTACGACGGAAGTCAAGCCTTGACTAAACTTGACCAAGGAAATGCTTTGACTTCATATCTTGACGGTGACTACGCTGAAGTCAAGAGGATCATCTTATCCTCACCTATAATGATTGTTCTCCGAATTTCCGCTATCTATCACGACTGTGACCTGTGGCTTCGAACTTGAAAACTGAAAAACGGATCCATCTAACAAATCTCTATTCTTCTTTCTACTGAGAGTATTATTGGTATTTTTTTCTAATCCTTACTGTATTTTTTATTTCTAAATTATAATGTTCAGATTTACTTCCTACCTTTTTTATTTTATGAGGCAAGTAGGTTTGTTACAGTTTTTTTTACAGTTTGTTTTTTTATGTATGATTTAACAGCTGCGTATCTTAAACAATACCGAACTGATTCTTTGACAGTCAAATTGCAACTCTAAAAACATTTGACTGCTTCGAATTGAACCTAGAACCATACATGCCAAAGCCGATTCTGTAGTTTTTAGGGTTTCGTACCCAAAGGGTGCCAACGGGATCTATTACGGAGCTGTTAGTCCGTCTGTCTGTCACAGTATCTTTGAAGTAATAGGTAGACACTTGAAATTATCAGTGTGTACTACTGTGACCACTGTAATAATCCTACTAATATTATAAATGCGAAAGTTTGTATGTATGGATGTATGGATGTTTGTTACTCTTTCACGCGAAAACTACTGAACGGATTTTGATGAAACTTTACAGTAATATAGCTTATACATCAGAATAACACATAGGATACTTTTTATCCCGATATTCCCACGGGATCAAAACTTACGCGGGTGAAACCGCGGGGCGCAGCTAGTAAATAATAAACCACACAAGAAACGTATTTAAAAGAATATTACGCTTACTTCATTTTCACACCTCATTTCCATATGATTCATAATAACCCTACCAATTTCGTATATTGCCCTTAAAATCTTCCTGGCGATAAAAATTCAGTATCATTGCAGTCATGAACCAAACTGAAATGGTATGAAAGCCCAACGTCAATGTTTATGATACGGAACATAACCATTTTTAGGCATTCCACCTCCCAGAATGTTTTCTGAAGTATTATGGGCCACTGGCACCGATTGTGTGAAGCTGAAGTGGCAGCGGGCCGGCCATATTAGACATAAAATCGATGACCGTGAGATAGACGTGTTCTTGACTGTGGACCGCGAATTGGCGAACGTAAGGTTGCCCTTGGGTCAGATGCAGTGACAATCTTTGCTGGCAGTGGCTGTATTACAGTTGCTGAGAACCGAGATGAATGTCGTGCGATTCGAGAGCCCAGCTTATGGCTAGCAGTGAACTGCTAAAGGCTGATGATGATAATGATGTATGAAGCTAAACTCTTTGCAATTTTGATTCTTGCCCCCATCGAATACAATAAATATTCGACTCCCTCTGCGCTGACTGCAGCCACGCCGTATAATGTATTGTTATCTCTCACTAATGTGTTGGATTTGGGGTGCCATCTTTGTCTTAATCCCATGGAAAGTCAAGTGTGGCATTTATTTCAGGGCTTTAGTTCTTCATAATATTATTTCATAATAGCGTCATGCCATTGTAAAAATATTACACAGTTTAAGGTGGTAGCAGTATTCGGCGCAGTGGTAACGGTCTCAATTTACGTGTGGGCACGTTTCTTTGTGTAATTTATTTCATCACCACTACTCTCAAAACGGTGAAAGAAAACATTGTGAGGAAACTGCCATGTCCTAGCTAGAGCCAAAACTTCTGCGAAATCGTGACCCTAACCTGCGGTGCTATTCTGTGAAAATCTCACCGTGAATACTTAGGTGAAGTGAGCGTGGAGTGAGCTGTCAATAGTGTCAATTCCTAGAAAAAACAAACTCACTTCGCCTATGTTTTTACGGTGAGATTTTTACAGAATCGACGACGACGGATACTAAATGTTACAAAGACAAAAAATCAATGGGCAACATAGTCCTAGTGTCAAAATGTACAAGTCTTAATGAGCAAATGTCAAAAAATAATTGTGATATAATGCGTAAGGGTCTAATTGTTAGATTGTCAAAATGTACAAAAGAATGGGCTCTTATAAGAAATATGTTACACATCTAGGAGGAATTTAAGTACAATTAATATTAAGTAGAAGTCTTGTTTTGTTTAAAGTTTTAATAAAAATAAAAGATTTTTTAAATTTTGTTACAGTTATTCAAACAATAGCTCAGAGCAGATAGCTCAGTCTGACAATCCGTGCATTAATAAATACACTATGAAACCCTGTCATATTAAACAAATTTACCTCCAGCTAGTATCATTTTGAATGTACATTACAGCTTAAATGTATTCTATCATAGCGGCATTTGGGCAAAATTACATTTTGACACTAGGCAATTTGTATATTTTGACACTAGGACTATGTTGCCCGTTGATTTTTTGTCTTTGTAACATTTAGTATCCGGCGTTGAATCGACCGGCTGTACTGGGCCCGCGTGGAGGCCTCTGGCCCACTCCCTCTCACAGAGACGAGGCCTGTGGCCCAGCAGTAAACTCGTTATAGGCTGATTATACTTGCGCAAGGTAGTGTTTGACCGCCCAGAAGTTGGATGTACAGACGGCAGCAGGTCAACCTACCCCAATCTGTCAAATTTCTTTGATAGATTTTCAACTTTAGTACAAAGGAATAAGGTTCATATTCAATTGGGAAAATCTGACAGATTGGGGTAGCTTGATGTGCTGGCCTCTGTACGTTTAAGTATCGCTTCTCGTGGAGAATCTTTCATAACTTGTTGTTAAGCCTTTTTAGGTCATTTGATTTGTCAAATGTTTTTATTGAACCAACCCGAGTGACAGCTTCCTCTGCCACTTGTATAGATAATATTTTTTGTAATTGTGATTACTTACACAAACAAATTGTAAATAAGTTGCCGTCTGATCACAGTGGACAAACAATTACATTTAGCTCCTACATGCCGTTACAAAAAATTCAAATAAGGTTTAGGACAATTACATGTAAAAATTTGGAAAAATTAAATAATTCTTTGGCCAGTAAATTATGTGACCAGAATTTTAATAATATAGGTGACCCAAATGAGTTCTATGCCGAGTTCTTTTCACTGTTAAACGATCAGTTTAATAACACTTTTCCACTAAAAACTAAAAGCATTTACACAAAGTTTTTATTTAGTGACTGGGCGACTCCAGGTATTCGTAAAAGCAGGGAAAAACTTTTTGAACTTTATGGCTTAAAGCAACATTTGAAAAATGAAAACTTTCATCGGTATGTTGCAAAATATTCAAAAACTTTTAAAAGTGTGTGCCAAATAGCTAAAGCTCTTTATATTAGCAATAAAATAAAATCAGCTGATGATAAAATAAAGACTACCTGGCAAATAATAAATAATGAAACAGGTAGGAAAAAACAGCGTAATACTGAATTTAATTTAGAGACTGCACATGGCCCCATCAACTCAGATGTAGAAATAGCTCAGGAATTTGAAAATTTTTTTGCGAATATTCCCTTTAAAACTACTGAAGCTTTAAATTCATCCCCCACACTTTCTGCTGCCTTGCTTAAAAATAATGTAAAGCCATGCCCTTTGGAGTTTAGGTTTCAGCATACAAATCCCCAGGCTGTTATAAAAGCTTTTAAAGATCTTAAAATTAAATCAACAGAAGATCTCTGGGGAATGTCTGTAAAAGTATGTAGATCTCTCATAGAAACCATTGCGCCTTATTTAGCTTTCATATTTAACACCAGTGTTGATCAAGGAGTTTTTCCGGATCTTATGAAACATAGTAAAGTAGTTCCATTATTCAAATCCGGTGACAGTAAAGAACCCAACAATTATAGGCCTGTGTCGATTCTGCCAGTTCTCAGTAAGGTGTTTGAAAAGCTTATGCTCAATCAAATGTTACGTCACTTTAATAAAAATTCCATCTTTCATGAACACCAGTACGGTTTCACCAAAGGGCGTTGTACTACTGACGCCGGTGTTACCCTAATAAAGAACATTTTTAACGCCTGGGAAGAAGCACAAGATGCCATTGGAATCTTTTGCGACCTCTCTAAGGCGTTCGATTGCGTAAACCATGAGACACTTCTGATGAAACTGGAGCACTATGGGATTAGAAAAAAAGCACTTGATTTGCTAAGATCGTACCTGAAAGATAGAAAGGTTAAAGTTCAAGTAAACGGCATAAACTCATTAGGGTCTGAAATGACAATGGGCGTTCCTCAAGGTTCGATATTGGGTCCATTCCTCTTTTTAGTTTATATTAACGATTTACCCCAATTACTTCAAAATCAACCAAAGATGGTGTTATTTGCAGATGATACATCATTGATCTTTAAAATAGACCGACGGTCACAAAATCTTGACGACGTGAATAACTCTATTCTTCAGGTCCAAGATTGGTTTACGGTAAATAATTTAGTACTTAATGAAAAAAAAACCAAATGCATTAAATTTAAATTGCCTAATGTTAGAAGCAGCGAATGTGACATCATATTGAATGGCCAAAAACTAGAGTTTATTGATCAGACAGTTTTCCTAGGAATCACGCTAGACGAGAAATTACAATGGGGGCCTCATATAACATCTATTGCGGGGCGGCTAAGCTCGGCCGCTTATGCTGTTAGAAAGATAAGACAGTTAACAGATGTAGAAACCGCGCGTTTGGTCTATTTTAGTTACTTCCACAGTATTATGTCATATGGCATTTTACTGTGGGGTCGGGCTGCTGATATTGAATCCATTTTTATTTTGCAAAAGAGAGCTGTCAGAGCCATTTACAATCTACGTCGTCGTGAATCTCTTAGGGAACTATTTAAAAAGGTTAATATTATGACGGTACCTTGCCAATACATTTATGAAAATATTATGTATGTAAGAAAAAATCAACATCTTTTTAATAAAATAAGTGATAGACATAATTTTAATACTAGAAATAAAGATAAATTAGATCAACCTTTTTTCAGGTTATCTAAAGTGCAAACATCTTTTATGGGGTACTGTGTTAAATGCTACAACAAAATACCTTTTGATATATTACAATTAAATGAAAGAAAATTTAAAACTCATATAAAAAGTACACTTTGTAAACAAGGATATTACAAATTGGAGGATTATATCCAAGATAACAATGTTTGGAAACATGCTGGTCCTGCTCCATAGGACAATCTAGAGTCTAGACAAAATCAAACTGGTTGCTAATTTAATTTATACATACACATTTTTTTTTTTTTTTTTTACATTGATTTTTACATTCTTTGACAAATGTAACTCACACACTTTTTAAAATACTAGTAAAATTTTTCAATCTTTGTAAATATGTGGACACCATGTATCTATCACATAATTGATTTACCAGTCTGTTATATTTTTAATTCTTTTACCATTTTTGGTAGACTAAATTTTATTTTAGGTGCATCGTCTTCACATATAATTATATAAACAATGTATACAAAAACTTGTAAAACATTTTAAAAGAGTAACGGTGGAGTTTCTTGCCCATTCTTCTCCACACGAAAACTACATTTTGGAATGGGCGACTAGAATCAATTCTATTTTTTCATTTTAAATTTTGACGTTCAAAAGTGCCTTTTAAGTGCCTATTTGAAATAAATGATTTGACTTTGACTTTGACTTTGACTTTGGAGTCACGTAAAACTTCAAGGAGTTTCGAACTTTGCTTTGGCCGCATTTTGTCTAAAAACAAACAATCGATTTGAAACTGATCGTATAATATTTTGTAAGCAATATTTGAACCACAAACTTTCGGCAGGTGTATTATAAAACGAATGCGTGGGACAATCTTAAATTAACTTCTCAAAGTTTGATCTTTGAACTTTATTAAGATCTCGTGTCCCTACAAATCTTTTAACTTTAAACAACAAAATATTGTGAGAATAATAATTATAGAATACGAGTATCCATTTTGCGTTTCCCCAGAGACGAGATGCCTTCTTCGGTAACGAAAACAGCTATCGTGTAGTTTTAGTCAATAGGAGTTTAACGTTTACTTATTATATTAGAATATTATACAATTCTCAGTACCAGCCCACGGTATTTCGCCTAGAACATGCTAGGTGGACAAAATTCAAGTTTTCATTTCCAGGAAATCTTAATTGCATAACACAATCAACACCCCCAAACTCCAAATTCCGAGAAAAAGTTGTTTTTCAAATACTTAACTGATGAGTCATAGAGTCCAGAAGTCAGGTAATGAGTTTAATGCAAGCGTTCCGGCAATCAGTTGCAATTTAGCGACACATTTGTGCACATCTCATAGTGGTTTATAGTGATATTGTGAAAGTTTTTTGTGATGGATATTAATACTGAGGGTATGTACTATTACTTAATATATTATTTTTATCAGAATCTATTTAAATGAATTTTTAGCATTTTTTTAACTTGATGCATAAATTTTAGCGTAATTTTTTTCATAAAGAAAACTTAGAACGTTCAGGAAATACATTGATTCGCCTCTATTCGGGCTAGTTTTTAGATATATTGTAGGTATAACTGTGTAGTTTGTAAAATTACACATATTGTTCAGCACACTTCAGTACAACATATTTTTTTCTTTTTTTTTCAGAACACGTTTACTCTATTTCAAGGGTAGCCTTTTTTGAAGAGTGGTTGAAACACGCAAAGAATGATAAACGGTCGCGTATTTATGACTATCTTTCTTCAAAATTTCACTTTGGTGACATTACTGAAAGCAGCCAAAGAGAAATAAAGCTGAAAATATCTAACTTTTCTACTAAGACTGGAGCCAAATGGCTGGCTTCGGGAAAATCGAAGGAGCGTTTTTTAATAACAAATAAGACATGGCTGGATGAAGGAGACATACAGTTTACTGTGGGTTCTTTAGCCCCACAACCTTCAACATCGAGTGAGGCTGTGACATCTGCAGGAAGACCTCGCAAAGATTTTGAGGAAACGTCGTTTAAGACGAAGAAACGTCGAGTCGTGGATCTCGTAGAATCTCGAAGTGCCAGTGAATTAGTGACTGCTGCCGAAATTGCTATGCGTTCAGCAGGGCAAAGAAAAGTTGCCCATGTGATTAGAGACATTAGTGAGAGCCCAGATAATATTATTAAGTCAAAAAATACCAGTTGTGATCCTAGGCAGTTAAGTAGTGACGAAGCCTTAGCATACTATATAGATTCTAAGTCAACAACACATGCTTACAAACAAACTAGGAAGTGGTTCTTAATGGCAGGACATAATGTGTTTCCGTCATATTTTAGTGTAGTAAAATCCAAACAGGCCTGTTACCCTGCAGAGGAGCACATTGCTATAACAGAAACTCGTGCTGAAATAAATTTGCAAGCCTTATTAAATAAAACAGCGGAACGTCTAGTATTAGCACAGAATCAAGTTATCAGCAGTGTCCTCCCAACAAGTTCAACGTTTACACTTGTTAGTAAATGGGGATGTGATGGAAGTTCTGGGCACAGCACATACAAACAGAAATTTGAGAACACTGAAGATACGGACGAATTTCTTTTCGTATTTTCTTTCGTTCCCCTTAAGTTATATGATGGGTCCAAAATTATTTGGCAAAATCCTCGGTCTTCATCAACTATGTATTGTCGCCCAATCAAATTTATATTTGCTAAGGAAACGAACGACTTCACGTTACCGGAGACAAATAGATTGTTGGAAGAAATTAATGCTCTTCTTCCAACACTTATCAACTTTGGTGATTCTCAAATCTCTGTGAAACACGAACTTCTTCTGACAATGACAGACGGAAAGGTATGTAACGCCTTAACGGAAACTCGTTCATCTCAAAAGTGTTTCATCTGTGATGCCACCCCCAAGACGATGAACGATGACCCCGCGAAGTTTAACAGCAATCAGGAACATTTTGGCTTTGGTTTATCTACACTTCATGCTTGGATTCGTTGCTTTGAATGCCTTTTACATATCAGCTATAAGTTGAATATTAAGAAATGGCAGGCTAGAAGCGACGAAGATAAAGCTGATATCAAGGTTCGTTCCGAAGAAATCAAGTTGGAATTCAAGAACGAAATGGGACTCATTGTAGATAAACCAAAGCCAGGATTTGGTTCTTCCAATGATGGAAACACAGCCCGTCGCTTTTTTAAGAATGCTGAGATGAGCGCTCAAATCACAGGGTTGGATGTTACTATTATCAAACAATTTGATGTTATTTTGAGGACATTGTCTTCTGGGTTCGAAATAAACTTAGTTGAATTTAATAAATTTTGTCTTGAAACTAGAAGACATTACCTTAGTCTCTATTCGTGGTACTATATGCCTGCTACTGTACATAAAATATTAGTACACAGTACTGAGGTCATCAAAGCGGCATTGCTTCCAATTGGGCAGCTTTCCGAAGAGGCTCAAGAAGCACGTAACAAAGATTGCCGCAGATTTGGGGAGTACAACACCCGCAAGTGCTCACGTGTTGCCACGAATAGAGACTTGCTGTCCATGTTAATAATAACATCTGACCCTTTGATTAATAGCCTTCGTGAGATTCCCCAAAAAAAGCCGGAAAAAATATGTGCAGAAGTATTAAACTTAATTGTAAGCCCGACCATAGTAGCATCAAGACCCGAAACGTCATCATATTGTCGCACATTGCCGCAAAATGATGACGATTCACCAGAAGATTTTGATGATGATTCTGATGATTAGGTTTAGGTTAAGTTAATTTGAATTGTAGGTATTTATTTATTTAATGCAATTTTGTTGTTTGTTTATTATTTTAAATAAAATTTTCTGTTTAGATATATTTTGTTTGTTTTTTATTACAAAATCATACCAAAAACTATTAATAATGCCTCAATATGACTACTTATATATAAAAGCATCGTTAAATATCATAAAATAATATTGTCCACCTAGCATGTTCTACGCGGTACACTGTGCAGCCGGGAGACTGAAATTTTTGGCTGGTTTATGGTATAAGACTTGCTCGTTATTACATGGGACTGTAAGTTTTCTCCCATTTAGGGTAATTTTGGCGTTGGCTTTTTTATAACCTTTCATTTGTGAGGCAAGCTTATTAAGTTCCCTAACAATAGAAAAAGTAATAATGTCTCATTAGTGACAATTGAGCTCATAAGAAAGGAAACCAGACGGAAAAATCTCCGAAGAGGGCAACTCTAGTACTTACTTAGTAACACCTTCCTAGTAGTACCTTTCTGTACTCTGCGTTATACACGATGTAACGCACAGATATAGATACACCTGGATAACGCAAGAGCAACTACTTCGCGTGCCAAAAATCGCACCAACTTACGTTCAAAAATCGTAAGCCGCCACTTTCGCGCTCAGTCCTGTGTACTGCTGGCTGGGTGAGCGTGAGTGAGAAAGAGCGCTCGTGATGTCATAGTTGGTAGTAAAAAAAATAGCACGCTTGGTTTTCATACAGATGATGTAACGCTAAACATTTGTATAGGGCTTACTGGGTGGTTAAAAATTAAACACGCCACGTGGTGGACGGCGTCTGGTGGACGCTTTTTGCAATAAAACGTCTGGCACCACTTTCCTGTAAGATATGAAGATTTTAACCTAAATTGCCTTTTATTTCCAGATCTAGATAAGCAGTTCTCGGTGCACCCCGAGAACGCGACGGCGTGGATCGGCCAGCCGTTTGTCCTCAACTGTGACATCAGCTCGGGACCGGCCGCCGCCCTGTCCTGGCAGAGGGATGGAGAACCTCTGCCTGAGAATAATAGGTATAGATATTGAATTATAAAAGGGACGCTTCGATTTGTTGACTATTTTCTATTTTGTTAAGAACCTGGTAATTGTTGACTGGCCTAGATGGTCCTCCCAACATATTAACACTGTCATATTGATGACAGAAAATAGCATTTTGTTGGCACTAAATGCGGGTTCGTCAAAGTGCGGTTGAAATCAGTGCTTTGAGTGGAATACCTCTAACTAACACCTATTTAGGAAAAAATGGTCGTAAGACGTAATCCAAATAATGATACCCATTCATTGTTTCAGATATCATTTGCTGAAAAATCAGCTACTTATAACGGACGTGACAAGAGAAGATGCAGGATTATACAGGTACTTAATTGTTTATCATCGTTAGCCTACAGCAGTCCACTGCTGGACATGAACCTCTCTATTGCATGCCATTCAGTTCGATTTTCGGCAACTCATCCAGCTGCTATCAGCCACCCTGCGAAGATCGTCGGTCCACCTAGGCTGAGGGCATCCTGCCGATTCGTGGTTTTCACTCAAGAACACGTCTACCCCAACGGCCATCGGTTCTACGGCGAATATGGCCGGCCCATTGCCACTTCGGCTTACTTATTCTGTGAACTATGTCGACAACTTTGGTTCTCTGCCGGATCATCTTCCACTTATTTGTTAACGTTTCACATATACAAGAAAAAACAATTGTTCCTTGAGGATAATCTGCCAAAAGAATATAGAGATTCCATATTCTTAAGTGTACGAGTAGAACATCCAGCGCATAGTTTTACACGCTACGAAACTTGCGCTACGAACTGAGCTACGGCGTAGCGCTGGCTACGATTTTGCTACGCCACCACAAAGCTTTCTTTAATGATGAAGTTTTTAAAATGAAAACTATTTTTCGCCTATTTCATTCCTTTTAGATGTCATTCGATAGCGCTTACCTAATTAGTTTACTTTTTTTTGTGGATGGGAAATCATCAAATGATCCCTCCCACTCAGGGAGGAGCAGAAGGGAATGTCAGACTCTTACTGACTAAAACCCATCCGTGTTCCTTCCTTAGCCCTTTGTGTTCCGGGGTAGCGGTAACCCTTTCGGACAATCCTTACTTGACATCCTTATTTTTATCAGAAGCGATTATGAAATTTTGAAAATGAAAACTAATTTTTGCTTACTTGGCTCCGTTTCTTGATAACCGACTTTTATGCAATGAGTGATAAAGACGGCGATCTATAGAACTTGATGTTATATATAGGCGTCTCCTAGTTTTCTATCTACTACTATCTATTATTATATCCTCATTTTTTTTTACTAGATGCAAAGCAACAAACTCCCACGCAAACAGAACGCGAGTCAGTCATGGAGGTAGGCTGAAAGTGGAGGAGGTTCCTGCTGATCTGGACCCTGCCATCTTGCCGGTCCATCTTGAGAGGGACATAGCTGTTCCGAAGGACGGCACCGTGGTGCTGCCGTGTCCTCTCACGGGATGGCCCAGGCCTAAGGTGAGCTGAAATTACTATTATGAAAAAAACCTATAGATTTTAAGCGCGATAGTAGTGAAAATGCTGTCATGGAAAATAAAAAGTGGATGTACAGTTATATAGAAATGAAAAAGGGGTTATTTAGGTACCCATAAAAATATTTACATGCGTTATCCGTGGACAAGGAACCATTTTATTGTTAACAACATTTGTTCCATAACATTGTATCCACCGTATCCACCAAAATAAATTAAACATTTTGTCACAACACTATCTATACGTCCTATGACTCTATGAGACAATAAAGCGGTTCCTTGTCCGTGTATACATATTTTTGGGGCTGACTATTTCTCATATTTTGGACTGATATAGAAGGAAGATTTCACAATTTAACCCTAGGTTAAGAAATCTGAGGTTAGACAGCCAGTCGAACACGTATGTATATGTTACGGCTAATTGCCGAAGTGCGGCTACACCTACTTTTAACCGGGTACAGCTAGGTGCATCCTACGTCGATGGAGCTATTTCTGTGTAAAGGGTTTAAAGTAACCTTACCAAACCCAACCTCGGGGTGCCCTTCGATCGCTCTTGCATCCAACGTCGCCTATCGACTGACCGCAATCATGCAACCGATGTCACCCGAAGTGCACACGAACCGCATGTGGCTGGCTAAAACTAGGTGTAGCCGCACTTCGGCCATTAGCCGTGACATATATATTAGAAAACCGATACTTTTAACGTAAGAATAACATTTAATTGTATACCAAGAGCCCAACCTATTCTTTCTAGTTAATATGGGAGTTCTCCCAACCCGGACAAAGAACAAGCGAGTTGGAGGCAACAGATGAAGTCCTCATTCTTCGCCGAGTAGACCTGGAGCAAGAAGGAGTCTACACCTGCACTGTTGAGGGGAACAGCGACCTGGTTAAGGTGAGAAATCATCATCAGCTTAAAGCACTCCACTGCTGTATATAGGTCTTTTCAATTGCAAGCCATTCAGCTCGATTCCTGGGGCCCAAGTCTGCTATTTTTATAAATTCGTCATTCCAACACGATCCCATTGTCATTTTGCTAAAAGTTCGTAATCTGCTAAATTCATAATGGTCGATCATTGGTCGGTCAATGCTCTCTTAGTAGAATTGTGATATAATTACATTTTCGTATTGCCATTATTATAAAATCCGTTAGTAGAAATGATTTTCGAAAAACTAATACCAAATTTGAACATTTATTCATGCCAGATTATAGATATATTTTTACATATTACTAGCTGACCTCGCAACCGTCGTTTTGCAAAAAAAAAAGATAGTAGCCTATTCTCAGACCTACCCGATATGCACACAAAATTTCATACAAATCGGTCCAGCCGTTTCGGAAGAGTATGGTAACTAACACGAAAATTTTATATATTAGATGTATCAGTGTTTTAAGCAATCTGAAGTAGTAAGAAGTTTAGCAGATTACCGCCTCATTCATTTGTCATTATGTACGAGATTACCATTTTATGCCATTTCTTTCAATGGAGTGTCAGTGGTTGTCCATTAGAAAGTCATAATGATAATGACGCCATTATATCAGTAGATTACCAAACTTGTCAAAATGAACAATTAGGTATGAAATCAATGATAGACCATTCTGAAACTACTGTAATAGCAGACTTGAGGCCCTGGTCGCGCGTCCCTGCTAGCCTGCACACTGTATTGTCCATTATCGTTTTTTATTCATTATCACATTTTTGAATTGTAAGGGTTTTAGATTGCTGTCGCTGATTATAAGAAAACAAATTGTACACCTGGCACCGAGTATTTTAGATTTGAAAACGCTGATTATTCTTGAAGCCTTTTGTATTTTCCACATAGTGCCTACAATATCCTACTAATATTATAAATGCGAAAGTTTGTATGTATGGATGTATGGATGTTTGTTACTCTTTCACGCGAAAACTACTGAACGGATTTTGATGAAACTTTACAGTAATATAGCTTATACATCAGAATAACACATAGGATACTTTTTATCCCGATATTCCCACGGGATCAAAACTTACGCGGGTGAAACCGCGGGGCGCAGCTAGTTAGTAATAATTTTGATGTAGATACAGATAAGGCTAATGAACGGTGTATTCATTTTACAGTTTGAAATGTAACATGAAACTATTGTCGTACAATGTACTGTGTTCAACTACTAGTACTTGCGCGGTAGATATAATTTAGGACATATTGTAAGGGTGTGCACACATAGGCAACGCTTTTCCCACATTATAAACTTTATGTCGATAAAAAAATATTAGGTCTCACTTGGTGAACAGACTTGATCTGTAGTTACTTATACAAAAAATTGGGTGATGGTCACGGAAAATTACAGTGGAGGAGCGCGTGGTTTTTATCCACTTCAAAAAGAAGGAGGTTTTCGACTTTTCGACTGAATATTTTTTAGTTCTTTATCGCAGCTTGATGGAGGAGTAAACTGATAGAAATCGTCACGGAACGAAAAAGCGTTATGCCCCATCCATGCGACTTTTTACTATACAGTATGACAGGGATGGCGAACCAATGGCACGCGTGCCATTGATGGCACGTAACAAAATAATTTGGGCACGACATAATTTGGGCACGACATAATTTCAGAAATTTAGGTCCTCAAGTTATCTTACATAGATAACTTTGTTTGCAACAGCAGAAATTGCGCTGATTTGTCATTTCATTTAACTAATTAAATAAAAACTGTTAACATTAACATTCGTCCTACACCGACCGGGGTTGTCCTTAGGTGCACTTGCATATTGCGGCCATAATCCTCGGTTGGTGTCTCATTTCATTAAGCACGTCTAACGGGCTTCTGTAAGTTGATTTCGGCCCCTCATATGCCTTCCAATGTTCCGGGACCCCAGGGCCCCGAGAAATGTCAAGAGAGATTTCAAATAATAATAACAATGCGAAAGTATATATGTAGTACTAGCAGTTCTCCCGAGACTTCGTCTGCGTGTATTCGTGTCAAATTTCAAGCTACACAATTTTTTTACAAAATTAACTCAAGTAATAAGATTTTTCATACAAACAAAATCTTCCCTTTTCACCCCCTTAAAGGT
This sequence comes from Globia sparganii, assembly GCA_949316385.1. Lineage (NCBI taxonomy): Eukaryota > Metazoa > Arthropoda > Insecta > Lepidoptera > Noctuidae > Globia > Globia sparganii. Next base: position 22,121,114 of record OX438666.1, on the reverse strand, counting down.
CGAATTTCCAAAAACCCCTTCTTAGTGCTCCCCTACATAATAAAAGGAAGCCGTATGCAAAATTTCACATTCCTAGCCCTTGCAGTTTCGGCTGTGCGTTGATATGTCAGTCAGTCAGTCAGTTTCTCCTTTTATATATATAGATAGATATAGATTGTTTATTGGCACGTCATGGTCGCATTACATAGTTATTTGGAAAAAATGGCACGTAGATGTACAGAGGTTCGCCATCCCTGCAGTATGATATAATTATGCAATAAATTATACCACATACTTGTTATCACCTTTCCTGCCGATATACAAAAAAAACCGGTCAAGTGCGAGTCGGACTCGCGCACCGAGGATTCCGTACAAAGTAGGTATGTAAACTACAAATTTACGGTTTTCGGTTTTTTTTCCTTTTATATTTGTTCTATATGACCTTGCTTCTTGCCATATTTCATGATTCTAGGTCAACGGGAAGTACCCTATACATTTTGATTCCCTTGAATGTCGAAATATACGTTTTTTGCGGCATAAACCGCCGTATCTTTTTTTTGCGTTACCATAGAAGGTAAATTTTTTCACAGCTTCAAGGGACCGTAAATCTGAGTATATGGTTTTAATTTCAACTCGATACCTTTACGCGTTTCCAAGATAAAGGGTCTTGACAGACGGACGGACGGATGGACGGACGGACAACAAAGTGATCCTATAAGGGTTCCATTTTTCCTTTTGAGGAACCCCAAAAATGAACGAAATCGGCCGCGAAAAAAATTTGCTGTTTCCTACATTTTGACGAGTTATACGAATATAAATGTAGGGATCAGCTGCGAAATAAGGTGTTGGGTGTAGTCACACCCAACATCTTATTCGACAGGCCAATTCTTAAATCCTGGACGGTCGTCCAGGATGCACCGAGCGCTCAGTTCAGTTGAGTAACTGGCGGAACAAACTGCGCTACACGAGGAGGCTTCTTCATGCATCTCAAAAACTCCAATTGCTATTTGAAACCGGTTTTGAAGAATGAAACGTTCTTACTGCCGAAATTGAAGGATTACACATTTTACTGTATTAACAACACAGTAATAAATGGGTTTCAGCTGAGATATACACGTATCTATCTATTCAGGATGTTCTAAACTTAGTTATTGGTACTCTGATACAGAATCAAATCTTGAAAATGCCTCAGGCACTTCTCATACTCGTGCGTATTTGTTGATGTGTACCTAGGCACTCTACATTACCTACGCAAACGCGAAACCTTATCAAACAATATTTAATTCAAATAAGGTAAAGTTATATGCTGGGTCAAATTAAATTAGCTAGCGAAACTTCGCAGACGTGATGGGTATCATATCAAAACATGATAAAAACAAAAAAAAAAATAATTTGTTGAATTTAATTTTTGGGTTCAGTGACAGCTGGTAGTGGAGTTACTTTAAATATCAATTTAAACATCAGCTGTTTTTTCATGTAAACTTCACAGACGTGATGTAACACGACAGAACAAAAATAAACGTATTTTCTCAATTCATACTTCACCTACACTACCAAACGGTCGTTGACCCCAAACAAAAAATCATCACATCTTCTTTATTTTATCGTGTTTCACCCTTATCCATATCTTCTGTGGAGTTTCGCTAGCTAATTTAATTTAACCCTGTATATAATTGCTTTTCGTTATAATAGGAGCGGTATATAATGCCGTGTCTTCTGCGAACGTCCTTGTATGCCTGGGAGCCATTTGTGTTAAGAATTGAATACATATTGCCTTATTTAGCTGAATGTTAACCTGAGGCGAATTTTGATTATTGTGTTTCATGTGGTTTCATGTAATATTTGAATCTCTTGTTCACAGGGAAATTGTTTTTTAGGGTTTCGTACCTCAAAAGGGAAAACGGAACACTTAATAGGATCACTTCGTTGTCCGTCTGTTTGTCTGTCCGTCAGTCTGACCCTTTTTTCTCAGGAACGCGTGGATATATCAAATACGTAGGTCTACGGTTCCTTGGAGCTCTAAAAAATCTAGCTTCTAAGTCGACGCAATAAAAACTACGGCCATTTTTGCGACATATTAAGATACTCGCAAATAAATCAAAACCTATAGGGTTACTCCCCGTTGACCTAGAATCATGAAGTTTGGCAAGAAGCAAGTTATCACAGCATAAGTAAAGGAAAATTTTCGAAAATCGTTCATCTAAAGTTTAATCACATAAAAAAATATACATTTGTGATTACAAACTTACGTTTGCAGTTGGAAATTTGACCGTGACGCTTATCGATGTATGGGAGAACATATTTTTCAACTACAATATTAAGTTTCTTCTTGGGATAAATTTCATCCCAATTATGGAACCCTTCATTGCACTTGGCCGGTTTATTTTTTGCTAATACAATAGATTGATTTGCCGAGATTTTTGTAGGCTTCAGTCAAAAGACAGAACTGTCTCGATTTTGCTATGAAATACGTAAATATTTACCTATATAAACTCACGCCTTCTTCCCATACAGTTTGGCAGAAATTATAGAACGCCACCTGCTACGATCCCTTTTTTTAGTTTATGATCCTCCTGTACGAGTCGCATTATATACTTTTTCTTTCTTTTTCTTTAGTTGATGTGCCAGGGCCACGGTAATTCTTTCGAACAACCCGCGATCCTACCAGGACCTTACATCCTACTTCTTTTGCCTCGTCTGCGTTCATACAACTGACATTATAATAATAATAGCCTCCCCGACCGATATCGGTCACGGTGGCCAATCTCAACGGAGATTAGCCAGGTACGCAGGAGATATTATAGTGCACAAGTGTGCGCGCAGACACAGGTGCACTCCCTCTACTAATAATAATATTATCCGTGTATATATAAAACATTGATCAGGCAGGGGTCATAGCTCTTCTATAGTTCTTGGTAATCAGTCCACTTTAGCCACCCAAACCATAGTCCATTTTTTTATTTTTCCATATCCTGCAACAGTCCTACACCAACCGAGGGTTATCCTTGGGTGCACTTTCATAGTGCATATAATCGTCGGTTGGTGCCGCATTTCATTAAAATTTCCTAAGGGGCCTCTGCGAGTTGGCTTCGGCCCCTCGTACGCCTTTCAAAGGACCCCCATGGTCCCGAGATATGTAAAGTCATAAAAATAATAATAATAAATTAGTGTAGCTTAAACTAGCCAAAGAGCTAAGAAAAAAACTTGTTTACCAAAATAATAATAATAATCTTTATTGATCATTTACAAGTATTACAGTACATGGGTATATAATTTATACATGGTAAAATTACAGATAAAAGACATACTTACTAAATAAATATAGTTTCCTTTTCTTTTCAAATAAAAGAAATGAGTGGGATGAAAGTAGAGTACTTAGGTACATATATTAGATTGATGATAGATAACGAATATAACTCGTGTAGAATTAATTTCCAAAAATACTCTTTTATCTCGTTCGTGTTTTGCTGTTTAGTAATAATTTAGTAGCATACATAATTACATAGTTCCGTCTTCCTTATCTGTCTCTCCCGTCGACACGTGTAGAATAAGTTATGCTTAAACAATGATTATTCAAAAGGAAGGCAACGAAATGGTAAAAGAAGGTTGTTTTATAATGAAAGGTATCATAAAAGGGGATATAGGAGAAGGAATTGATTTTTTAGTTATGGCTTTACAAATTGGCTATTTAGATTTAATATGTAGTGATCATTTGGAACGAAGTTCCTTATCGCGCGTTGTGAAAGGGGGCTAGACGGAAAAAATTCTTACGAAAAGTTGTCACGACACTTTTTGCTATAGTAAGCTATTGTGCTATAGTAAGCTAGTGTGCGGCGTCGCATGTTTCTCTGTCTGTCTCTCTCTCTCTTATAGAAAGCAAGCCAGATATTTTCATTTCTATTTCGCATTGAATATAATTATTAATATAATTATTTTATACAAGATTCAATACATTACATTATTTATTATTATAACTTAAAAAAAATAAAATTTTATTACAATTCCTTCACTAATTAATCGAAAGGAACTTCGTTCCATCCGGGTGTCCCTTGTTTTATTTTAAACTGCTGTGTGCCCGCGACTTAGTTCGCGTGAAAGTCGGAAAATAAATTGGATTTCATGTGTTTTATATTTTTGCGCAAAACCCTAATTTTTTTCTAAAATTAAAGTAAGTAACTTAAGTTACTCTTTATAACATCAGCTGTCTGCCAGTGAAAGTTCTGTCAAAATTGGTCCAGCCGTTTCGGAGGTTAGCCGGAACAAACAGACAGACAGATTAAAATTGTTTTTTTTTTGTTATAAGAACCGTATACAACGAGTAACGTCAAAACCTCATACACCCCAATTAGAGCATTGAGTTAAAAGCATAATGCAATGACCAAAACTATTTTTTTTTAAAGCTAACTATTATTATTAAGAAAATCGTGTTGATCCTAGCATTACTTTATGCATTAAAAATTTAGTCTTATTGCCTTAAAATAAGACTTAATTTTCTTTGGCTCAATCGGCGGATAGTATGGCAAAATACATAATTTTTGAAAAAGATAAACCTATATTAAAAGTTACTGAAATCGATTCAGTAGTCAATTATGAACAAACTATTTTCAGGTTTTGCGCATTTAACGTTACACGTTGTATACTTTCAAACCGTATATACTTTAGCAAAAAGCTGTTATTTTGACATTACAAACATACACTTCAATTTCATTTATTTGTATAGATTTATAGATGAATATAGTAGCTAAACAAGATTCTCACCTATTTCGCTCTTCATCCCAGACATTCAACGTGTCAATCACGGAACCAGTGAAGATCACAGTGCCCCCGACGTCGAAGCAGACGTTCAGAGCAAGCACGGTGCGGTTCAACTGCACGGCTGTAGGGAGACCAGCCCCCAACGTGACCTGGTACAAGGATGGGAAGCCGCTGGTGTTGGCTGGGCGGGTGAGTCATTTCCATCAGTGTTTTTTTATAGCAGTTCTTTGTTTGACGTTTCTGTCTCGTTGGTCTAATGGACACAACTGCGACTGCTGAGCGTGGGGTCCTTTTTTTTTTCTTCAGGATGGGAAATCATCAGATGACCCCTCCCGCTCTGGGTGGAGCAGAAGGGAGTGTCAGACTCTTACTGACTAAAACCCACCCGTGTTCCTTCCTTAGCCCTTTGTGTTCCGGGGTAGCGGTAACCCTTTCGGACAATCCCGCTGCCCGAGCTTGGGGTCCTGGGTTCGATTTCCGGGTCTGCCAAAGAGATTTTGGGATTTTCGAGAGAAAAGGAAGTACATCTGTACCTATACCCACTTGTGCACTACAGGGTGGAATCGAAGTCATGGGCATTATTTTAACCTAAGGCACTACTCACGATACTGATTGCATTAGGGCTATTAATACGCAAATCAAAAATATTATTAATGCAAGTAAGGAAAACCTTAAAAATGTAGTAAGTCAAATTGCACAAGGCTTATTATTGCAAATAAACACTTAAAGTAATTAAAACAAAATACTTCGTTAACGCCAATAATTGTTGAAATATCAAAATCTTAAGCGCAGTACAGCGCAAAGCGAAATGTAAACAAACATCACCTGCGCGCGCGCGGGTTTTTCCTTACAAGTAATAATAACAATGGGCTACAAGACATTCCGTCCGGCGGGATTCCCTGAACTCTCTCCGTCCCACTCCCTCACTCGCAAAAATACGAATATCACCCCCGCGCGGGGTATGCTTCCCGCCGCAACACGAAGTCACGAACCCGGAACCAGTGTCATAACGACTGCGCAGGTGCATTGACGCGTAATTGATTTATTAATCCCGTGACGTAATCGCCGTACTCGCCGCTCGCGGCATACGGTGCTTGGATTGCAGTGTATTAAGTGTTAGTGTAGTAGTTGTGTGTTGTGTGTGTGTTTGTGTACACGATGCCTCGACCGCGTAATGTGCAGGCTAGGTACACCAACTAACAATACCCACAAATGGTTGTAATTTACGATCGCGCAAGAAATTTAGTATGAACTCGTGAAATGTTCCATCGGCGCTACCCGAACGACCCTATTCCTTCACGGGGTCTCATTCCACCAGAACCACTCAGAACCTGTTGGATTTTTCGTCTTTTCACGTGCCAGCACATGCACAAGCTCGTGGAAGAGCACCCGTTTACCCTCTGTCACTTTACCGACAAATAAGGTTTTTTCAAAACAATCCACAAGCTAGGTACGTAAATGTTTTTTTTTAATGTATGTTAGTTGACGTAGTTTTGACCGTCCTAAGCCGGCAAAGTACGAAGGGAAAATTGGAATTTATTATGAATCAATTCATTGGCAACTTACGAATGTCACGTGAGTCGGGCGGGGTCAATGAATTCACGCCCAATGACGCGCGTACGGCGTAGTGTACCTACGCATTTGCTATCGAGAAGCGCAACTAATTTGATACTTTGTATGACTTACTACATTTTAAGGTTTTCCATACTTGCATTAATAATATTTTTGATTTGGGTAATAGTAGCCCTAATGCAATTAGTATCATAAGTAGTACCTTAGGTTAAAATAATGCCCATGATATCAAATGCACCCTGTATAATATATCTGGCGTACCTGGCTACTTTTCGTTGAGATTAGCCGCTGTGGCCGAGATTCGGATGAAAGGAATGATATATTCTGTTAGATTCTGTCATTCATGGATCTTTGGCAGCCGTTACGGGTCGTCAGAAGCCCGAAAGTCTCATAACCAGTCTTAACACGGGTATTGTGTACCCAGTAACTGGATTTTGGGGGTCAGATAGATAGTCGCTTCGTATAAAATACCTACTGGTATTTAGCTGCACACAGTTAGACTGGAAGCCTATCCCAACACAGTCCGAAAAGGGTAGGCAGATGATGATTATTATTTTACTAGCGACCCGCCCCGGCTTCGCACGGGTGTAATGCTGATACTAAGTATAGGTATTTCAAGAATGTCAGCACGCGCCGCCGCGGCCGGCCCCCGGCCGCGGCCGGTACCGCAGCAACCGCTATGTCCCTGCATTTTAAATCTGTAATATCTTCGAAAAGCTTCATTTAAATTACATGCTGTAAAGGGTCATATTTATCTATATTAAATGCACAATGTATTTAAGATACTTAATTGGATAAGGATTAATGCTGTATTGCTTAAAATCGCTTCGTAAATAACCCATTATTTCTCGTAAAAAGTAAAGGATAAAAAATGATTATTGTGGGTTATCCCTAAGAGATAGACATATACCATCGCGGACTTTTTTGTAGACCTTTTTAAGGTGTATAATACTGTAGTACATTATTTTGATGTATCTTATAGGGTTCAGCCAGCGTTTTCAATGTAAGCGCAGAAAAAAGGGTTTTTTACGACATCACATTAGAGACCTCTAAAATTATCAGTGTTTCTCTATTATGTTATACATGTATTATACATATAACTAAACCTTCCTCTTGAATCACTCTATCTATTAAAAAAACCGCATCAAAATTCGTTGCGTAGTTTTAAAGATCTAAGCGTACATAGGGACAGAGAAAGCGACTTTGTTTTATACTATGTAGTGTGTTACTTAACCTGGTTTTTGCCTCTTTTGTCCCATTTTGCTTGAAGTCTCGAGTAAAAAACAATGTCTTAGCTGCGTTGGTTTCCCAAACAATTATTTTATGTACTCAGTTATTGAATTTTTTTGTTTTATTGCAGATCGTGGTGTTACCATCAGCTGACGGAAAACGAATGGAGCTTCTCATCAGAAGCGTTACATCCGAGGATGCAGGTGAGAAACTAGATAATACAATTAACTCCATTGTATTTTCAATTATTTTCTTGTTTACCTACTTGGTTGCAAGCGCTACTGCTGTGCATGCGATTTTGGGTTCGATTCTCGGGTTGAGCAAAGTTTTATTGGGTCTTACTATCTAAAGTTTTCAGTTGCAGCCCGGATTCTGTATTTGTACCCGGTTGATGGCTATTAGACTCGGGCAATAATATTACAATATGTGACTTACAGTAGAACTGGTGAAATGTGGGTGTATTGTAATATAGGTGCACGTCTGCCTAACCCATCGGGGCATGCAGGCGTGATGCTAAGTATTTTTTTAAATAGCAGGAACTAAAATTCAACAAATTTCTCACGACACGACGTTTTAAGAGTAAACTAGTCGCGAGCTCGAACTCGCTGGTGGTCATGGCCAAAAAGCACGCTGTCTCGCCTGGCTTCGTGTCCGACAGTGCTAGTATCAGTTATGAGCAGTTAGACGCTAGTCTACACGAACAACGTCTAGTTCTCACGCACTGAAACACCGTTCCGAATTGATAGGCGCCTAAAAAAGTATGAAAAGTGCTTCGGAAAATCGAGTTTTATGAAAAAACAACTGCATAAATCAATTACAAATAAAGTTTATTGATCTCTTTGATAACTGAGCTTTGTCGGTACGGACTTGGTTTTGCAGATTTTACACTTCCTTTATTACTTATTTACACCCAAAGTTACGTTAAAAATAGCAAGAAAAACGAATCTTTGTGGCTTTTTATTTTACTATTTTGTTTCGGTACAGACACAATTAATAATAAGTCAAACCGATATCATGTTTAACTTTGGATGCGCAATGTCAAACAGTGGAGTAATATTCTCCCGAAATTTGTATAGAAAAAATATCGAAAAGTGGCATCGAAAAGTGGTCCAGACATAACGAGGCGTGTGCTCGGAATGGTAAGCCACGCACATTATAACGACTGCCTCAGGGTGAGGCATCTAACTTAGTAAAAAAACAATTTGGGGCGCATGCCTCGCTCTGTCTGGATGCACCTTTAAACGAACGAAACTTCCACTGCCGCATTCATAGGTCACCAAAACTATATTGCATTATACAGGGTTATTGGAAAAACCCTGTATAATGCAATATAGACCTGAAATTGCGAAAAAAATCAGCTGTTCCCTATATTTATGTTCGCATAACTCGTCAAAATGTAGGGAATAGCTAATTTTTTTTTTTGCGATTTCAGGTTTGGTCCCATAGTGAAAGTTGTTCATAATGATAAGTACAATGACCTCTTAAGAGGTTGTTAATATTTTTCCAATAACCCTGTATGTTATCTTTCCCCAGGAGTATACCAGTGCTTCGCACAGAGCGGCGCGTCGTGGGCGTCGTCGTGGGCCACGCTCAACGTGACGGGCGCGGGCGCGGCGGCGCCCAGCGGCGTGCGCTGCTGGCCCACCGGCGCGCGCGCAGTGGCCGTGCGCTGGCCCAAGGTCAACGCCACTGTCATGGCCTATACTGTGCAGATTACTACGCCAGGTAGAACACATCACATTAATAACCTTTATACTATACCTGTTCGGAAAGTAAATCATTACTTTTTTTTGATGAGACGGAATGTCAGAGGCCAGCACATCATGCTACCCCAATCTGTCAAATTTCTTTGATAGATTTTCAACTTTACTACAAAGGAATAAGGTTCATATTCAATGGGAATTTTTGACAGATTAGGGTAGCTTGATGTGCTGGCCTCTGTACGTCATTACTGTTGTACAAATACGCTTTTTTTTTTTTTTGTGGATGGGAAATCATCAAATGACCCCTCCCGCTCTGGTTGGAGCAGAAGGGAGTGTCAGACTCATACTGACTAAAACCCACCCGTGTTCCTTCCTTAGCCCTTTGCGTTCCGGGGTAACGGTAACCCTTTCGGACAATCCCGCTGCGTACAAATACGCTGCGGGTCGAAAAAGTGTATGAAAATCCATTGATAACGTGCTTAGCGGGCAGAAAAAATTAAAAACCATTATTAAAGTTCTGTTATTTTTTTAAATTGATGGCACTTTCGTAGCTAATTAAATAGATAGGTAGTAAGTTTAATGCCAAAAGACAAAAAGTTTTTATCATCAAGCGCAAAATGTTACTGGCCACATGCAATTGCTGAACATTGATATAAAAAATAAATATAAAGAATGAACTAGTGAGAATCGCGTGCGCGCGGATAGTCTTTTGTTTTATTTACCTGAATTTTCAAATTTGTGTCTGAAGGTTTTATAACGTCGCCGAAAAGTGTCTTCTTTATCATATCTGGCAGTTATAGGTACACAATGCCTTTGGGCAAAACCAGCCTCAAATTGAAACTGTGTAGGAGTATCTTTCGAAACTGGCCAAAGACTAAACCCAGTTGTATTTTCCAGGAGGCACATCATTACCTGGACAGCCAGTTATTGGCATTGAAGATGTCATCCCTGTTGCGGAACCACTTACACCTTACGGGTTCCAGGTTAGCACAAGTTTATTATTATGGGTGTCACTTCAATTGTAATGTTGATATTTTAGCCTCGCTAGATGTTGGGTCTTAATTTCTTCAACACTATTAATTTTGAAATAGAAGATTACTTCAGTCCCGTCTTGTTTCCAGGTTCGAGCTTACATCATGTCTTCAACGACGAACAGGAATGTTGCTAGTGACATGTCGGAAAGCGTCACGTGTCAAGGGCAGGGAGGTGAGCAGAACTGTCATTATTCAACCTATAATTTCACTTCATTTCACCAATACACAGAAGTATGTACAGACGCCAGCACATCAAGCTATTACAGTGTGTCAAATTTCTTTAATAGATTTTCAACTTTATCGGTACAGCATAAGGTTCAAAGTTGATTGGGAAAATTTGACAGTTTCGGGTAGCTTGATGTGCTGGCGTGTGCATATACTTTTGTGTATGTATACCTATATGAAATCGTTTCTTCCAAGACTTCCACGACGCGACGTAAAGTCTAAAGTATAAATGACGAAGTTAGTTCCCAACCGTAATAGGTTTTTTTTGACCGTGATTGCTTCATCTTTATATCCTGGTAACCACGATTTTATCCCAAACATTCTAAGGGATATTTTTGCCGTAAGCAGCTCTTAAGTTTTGCTTCTAAGATCCATCTTGCTAACTCTCATATTCTCTCCAGTGCCAATAAAGCTGGGTCGCCAAGGCGATGACATCTTAGTATCCTGGAGACAGTTCGCAGAACAAAACCCTGGCGTGCAGCAGTGGATCCTGCAGTTCAAAGCCGAGAACAGCACTGATGAACACAACGTCACGCTTGACGGGAAAGTCACCAACCATACTGTTAAAGGTAAGCTGTCTTATTATGTAATTACCTACAAATATACCTTGAATATCACCGCTATTGTAATATGCATCGATTTATGCCATAAATTGCCATTTCTATAAATGATTATTATTTAAGATGTTAAGGGAATTTATTTAGCTTAAAACTGTAATTAATTTAAGTGTTATTAAATTACAAAATCCAGATATGTTTTCTAAGACAATGACTGTTGTCTAGCTATTGTATTCTGTGCTACTAGCCAATTTTAAATACTTTAAATTGTAATCTGTGGAGAACGTAGTGGGCAGCATAATTGTTTTTTTAATGTAATATCATTACATAGTATAAAACAAAGTCGCTTTCTCTGTCCCTTTGAATGCTTAAATCTGTAAAACTACGCAACGGATTTTGATGCGGTTTTTTTTAAATAGATAGAGTGATTGAAGAGGAAGGTTTATATGTAGTGTATTATATCAGCATTGCACCCGTGCGAAGCCGGGGCGGGTCGCTAGTTTAAAATATTATGACTATTTCTTATTGTGCTACTGTTTGTTTTTCTTAAAATAAGTAAAATAAAATAAAACCTATTATAGATACACGTTGAACTTGCTTCTCGAGTTCCTTTCAATTTCTTTCTTGCTTCATATAACATGCCACATAAAACACATATAAATAAAGCTCTGTATTATTTCCCAGTGTCATCACAAGAACCGCTGCAAGTCCGAGTCCTGGGCTCGAAGGTGCTACCCTGGCTGCAGCAGAACCTGACGCTGGTACCCTGGACGTCCACCAGCATCGCCATCCACGCGCCCGACGGCGGGTGAGGTTCTGTTGTCCCCAAACAGATGATCTTCTATTTTATAGTTATAAATTTAATCTATAAGTGTCTTCGTGAACCTATAATCAAGATTAAGCCTTTCTGAGAGGCTTAAAAATAATTTAGAAGAGTTTGTGGCGACATCTACATCGCCACATGCGAACTACGCATCACAGTGACTTCACGCAAAAACCTGCATCGCACAAGCAGTTTACCGCGCAACCAGCATATACAACGTGTAACGTTAAATACGCAAAACCCCATACACCCCAATTAGAATATTGAGTTAAAAGCATAATACAACTATTTTTTAAAGCTATTTTTATTAAGAAAATCGTGTTGATCCTAGCATTAGTTTATGCATTCAAAATTGAGTCTTACTGCCTTAAAATAAGACTTAATTTTCTTTGGCTCAATCGGCGGATAGTATGGAAAAATACATAATTTTTGAAAAAAAAAACCTATATTAAAAATTACTGAAATCGATTCAGTAGTCAATTATGAACAAACTATTTTCAGGTTTTGCGCATTTAACTTTACATGTTGTATACAACGGCCCGACATGAATCATGGGGCAGTTGCCCGCCAGACATAACACCCGTCTGATCGGAGGATCCTCCATTTTCTACGGAGTAAGAGTGAACTTTACACCCTGTGTTGTTCTTTGTCTTTGAAGGAGCTTCTCCCTACCTACTAATATCTATTGTTGCCCCGAAGCAGCCTTGCTGATTTCCGCTACAAAGGATGTGGCTGAAAAATACATTTCATCTTTGTCCCTAAAATGTTCAATTGGATATGTTCAAGAGCTACCTAACAGACCGATCACAATCTGTCAGTATAAATAATAACAAGAGTAATGAACTTCCTATTTATTATGGTGTGCCCCAGGGAAGTATACTAGGGCCGACCCTTTTTCTTATCTTCATCAATGAGCTATGCGACCTCAATATCCAGAGTGGTAACATAATAACTTTCGCGGATGATACTGCGATAACTATTGTAGCTGAAACGTGGTCTCAACTAGAAACTAGAGCGCAACTCGCATTCAATACAGTACTAAACTGGCTCAATGATCACACCCTTACACTCAACACTTCCAAAACCAACTTCCTTACATATTCAATCAGTGCAGCCTCTCAACCACGCATCCCAATAACTTTAATAGCACACTCTTGCAAAAATCAACCCCAAACTCCTTGCAACTGTCCATCATTAACCTCTGTAGAACAAATAAAATATTTGGGTGTGACGTTGGACAAAACTCTAAACTTTAAGTCCCATATAAACATTCTCACAGGTAGGGTCCGGAAACTTATATTCATATTTAAAACACTTCGAAAAATTGCTAATCAAACTGTTATACGCAATGTATATTTTGCCTTGTGCCAATCTATTGTCACATATTGCATTTCATGTTGGGGTGGTGCTGCTAAAACGATCCTAAAACCATTGGAGATAGCATATAGAGCAGTATTAAAAGTTGCTACCTTTCGCCCCATCTTATTCCCTACTCATGAATTATACCGTGAGTGGAATATTCTAAATGTAAGGCAACACTTTATCATGCAAGCAGTTCTCCTACAACACCAAAGAACGCCATTTAGGACAATCAATAAACGTAGAAAAGACATAATTTGTACTCTCCCACGTGCACGTTCCACTTTCATTAAAAGATTCTTTTATTTTCTTGGCCCTTCCTTGTATAATAAAATAAATAAACACTGTCCAGTATACGGTTTAACACACTATAACTGTAAGAAAAAGGTCTACTCATTTCTTCTAGACTACACATATGAAGAAACTGAAAGAATGCTTATTCAAGGGTAAGTTAAAAATGGAACATACCACACTCAAAATAATGTGTAATTCAACAAACACACATACATACACTTATACACATAAGCAAACACACCCTTAATCACAACACACAATCACACACACTATTACACACACCCTCACATGCTCGCTCACACAAACATACTCATTCACCACATGCATGAAATAGTTTTAAATTTTTTATTCATTTTTATTTTACTTTTTTCTTTTTTACATTTAGTTATACCATTTAGTTATTTTTATAGCAGTCAAATATGTAAACAGTAAAAATACAAATCTTTTTAATCCAAGGGGGATCGGAACTGTCACTCCTTCATACAGGTTATACAGTAACCTAGTTAGGAGATCAGAACCGCACCCATTATAATTGTAGCAAATCTGTAATTTTACATATCTAGATTATATACCTACCCATGTACCTACTGCAATACTTGTAAATGATCAATAAAGATTATTATTATTATTATTATTAAAATGGCAACAGGACCACTTTCTTGTTTGCCACTAGAAAGCCTAGAGTCGAGGCCCTATAAGTTCTTTCACGTAAACTGTATAAAGTTCCAATACCTTTATGAAACAGTTCTACTGGTTCTACTAAGCAATGATTGTCCAACTCACGGATACTAACGAGTCGATAAGCGCTCATGCGTCTTTACGCGAATTCTCGAATACCTACTCAAGTAATATGAACTAGCTGAGTAGCTCAAGTCGTGTTAAAAATAATAGCCTATTTGAGGCCCTTACCTAGATCAAGACCGTATAAATACATATCGCTCATCATTCGTTCATCAGCGAGGTGACAGCGGTACCTGAAGACGTGGAGGTGACAGACGTGGCCCCCCGGGAGTTCACCGTGCGCTGGCGCTGCGAGGAGGCCGACATGGCACTCGAGGTCTACTCCTACATGGTGTGCACCAGGAAGGTGGACGGAAACGAGGAGTGTCTGGAAAGGTATGTTGCATAGTGTTCCCATTTGTGCAAGTTACTCCGCTACTTTGTTCCAATGAAGAACACTCAAATATGGATGCACTGATGTATCCCCCGCTCTTCTACATTATGATCGGATTGGATCATGATAAATCCTAGAAAGACTCAAACTCAAGGCATTTATTTCGATTTATTCCGGTCTGATCCCCCGAGCCCACCCCTTGGATACCTCAATTACACTATTTACAGGCACTTGAATTGTGAAAGCGTCGGTTAGTTGGCAGGTAGTAGAATCTAGTTGCCTGTTCCAAAATGTAGATGTAGAAGAACGGCTGTCTACATCTCTCTATTTATTGTCCTATCGTACGTATTCTAAAAGAGATTTCTTAAGAAATAAGCATCACCTTTGTACCTATTTTTCTGTTCTGTTTTTTCTTGTCTGTTTATATATGTGTGTACATAAATGGTAAAATAAATAAATCCACTAGAAGTGTCGAATGTGAATCAACCTACAATCAATTTTAGGAGTTAAATACGAGTAGACATACAAATGAGACAGTGATAAAAATCTCTTGCAGAACATTCGGACGTCAGATTAGGATCTTATTTATAGTTACAGAAACATTCCAGGATCCGTATTATGACGTATAAATATAATGCTATGCATTATTCCAGTGTGTGAGAGAGACGGAGATATAAAAGACCGATAGCACCATCTCTTTTTTGCAATGGATTAATGATGTCATTAATATTTCATATAATAATAGCCTCCCCGACCGATTTAGGTCACGGTGGCCAATCTCAACGGAGATTAGCCAGGCACGCAGGAGATATTATAGTTCACAAGTGTGTGCGCAGACACAGGTGCACTCTCTGTTCCCTCACTCTCATAGTCCGATGGGACGGCAATCCGACACGACCGGAGAGAGATCAGGCGCAGGACCAACGGCTAACGTGCTTTCCGAGGCACGGGGGTATTAAACCGCTAACTTCCAAACTCCGGACTGTTACTAAGAAATTCCTAATGGGAAAACTCAATAACACTTTGTCCGACCCGGGAATCGAACCCAGGACCCCACGCTCAGCAGTCGCGCTTGCAACCATGAGACCAACGGGGCAGTCAAACGGGGCTGTATTTCATATACAGCCCCCGATAAACACCCGCTTGATTGACTCCGTCTTCTTTTTCTCAATTGTCTGACTCGCCTCTTGATCTTAAGCTCATCCTTTTCCTTCTCCCCACAGCCATAGCAAGTCAGTTCGCATAGAGAAGCTGTCACCGAGCACAGAGTACGAGGTGCGGGTACAGGCCCGAATACCAGCCAGGATGGCGGTCGGAGAGTTCTCCGCACCCATCCATATTAGTACGCCGTCTGAGGGTAAGTAGTTTCCTGAATTTAATTAAGTGCTTCACCAGTCAGATAATGGCCCCGATTCTGTTGTTCGCAAACTAAACTAAATTTAAGTTCAGTGAATCTTTTTCTTTCTATTTCATTAAGAAAAGGACAGAAGATAAATATTAGTTTAGTCCTGTCAAATTCGTCAGCGCCTGACGTAAATTGACGTATTTTTAGTAGCCAATTTTTTAATCACGTCTAAACTTGTCTATGGATTATCTAATTTGACAGGAATAAACTAATATTTATCTTCTATCCTTTTCTTATTGAAATAGAAAGAAAAAGATGCACTGAACTTAAATTTAGTTTAGTTTGTGAACAACAGAATCGGGGCCAATCTATACTAATATTATAAAGAGGAAAGATTTGTATGTATGTTTGTAACGCATTGGCTCAAAAGGTACTCGACTGATTTTAAAATTCTTTCACCATTTGAATGGTACATTATCACTGATTAATATAGGCTTTTTTTTCCACCCGTGCGAAGCCGGGAGGGGCCGCTAGTGTTAAATAAATCGACTACCAGTCAAAATTTACCGTTTATTCAAATCACAACTGTATTTTTTTTTTACTGTCATTCGTTGACTTTCATTCTTTGACAGTTGTATGAAAGGGCTATTTGATGTAGGCGAAAACACGGCGAATTAACTTAGGGTGTCGATTTGCTTAACATTTCTTTTCTCTGACTGGAGATACCTAATTAAATAAAAAAAAAAACATTAGTATACCTACACTTATAAATAAGGTTAGTTTTAAAAAAAGGAATAAAATTGAAACAAAACGCTCGCAAAATGTTTGTACAAACCTACTTACAGAAATAAATCATTTATCATTTATCCCTCCGTGCCTCGGAAAGCATGTTAAGCCGTTGGTACCGGCTGTCATTTTAGGATCTTTGACAGTCGTTACGGGTAGTCAGAACCCCGAAAGTCTGACAACCAGCCTTACCAAGGGGTATCGTATTGCTAGTAATTGGGTTGTGGAGTCCAGCTGCATCCAGTTAGACTGGAAGCAGACCCCAACATAGTTGGGAAAAGGCTAGGCAGATGATATGGTATTTATTTTTGTAAGTCAGCCAAGAACACACTAATACACGTCAAAAAATAAAACGCTTCCATTACATACAAAATTTTTTTTGTTAGGAAGATTTTTTTGATCCTACTTTTACTGTTCGCAATTAAACTTAGATACATTTCTGTCTTTCTTCCCTCCCTAGGTCCGCAGCGCTTCAAAGACCTGAGATACAAGTTGGTAAACGCAACCAGTCTCCGCGTATCCTGGAACAGTGTCCCTGACAAGTATACCATCCAATACAGCAACGAATTAAAGTTGCCCATCAACCAGTGGTCCTGTGTTGACACCGTGGGCAATACTGTGCTGGTAAGTGAACGTGATGCTTTAGGATTTGAACCTTATTGTGATAGCATTTGGTTTAGTTTTGCTGAAATTAAATAAACACTGTAATCAAAATGATACTAAAATTTATTTATGATCTATTCATTCTAAAATCAATGTTGTGTATACTGTTCTAAAGTTGATTTTTGTAAAAGTGACAATTTAATGCATTTTTATTTTCATAAGATTGGCTAGTCGAAAGTACTGTAATTATTGAACTACTACTTACAATAGAGTTCTTGTTTCACCCAGTTACTTCTATACATAGGAGACTTCCTAATTAAAGTTACTCGCTTTATGAGCCCATATGAATTGTTAACATTATAAAGAAGGGTACTTCCCAAGTAATCTAAAGTTTTGTAAAACAAATGAAGGACAACAAAACAAAAGTTCCAAAAAATTTTAGTTATGGTAGGTATACGTCATAATATTATATGTATGAAGAAGTTTTTATGGTTGTTTTTTCCGACTTAAATAACCCGTCATAAGGAGGTTATGATTATTATTTTATGGAAACAATTCAATCTTAATCTTATACAGGGTTATTTGGAAAAACACCAGCAACCTCTTAAGAGGTCATTGTACTCATCATTATGAACAATTTTTACTATGGGACCAAACCTGAAATCGCGAAAAAAAATCAGCTGTTCCCTACATTTTGACGAGATAGACGAAGACAAATATAGGGAATAGCTGATTTTTTTCGTGATTTCAGGTTTGGTCCCATAGTAAAAGTTGTTCATAATAATGAGTACAATGACCTCTTAAGAGGTTGCTGGTGTTTTTCAAATAACCCTGTATATTTTAGTGTTAGTTTGTAAATTGTAATTGTTGTGTCTTTGTGAATAAAAGAGATTATCTTACGACGGAATGCCAAAAATTTGAAGAAATGAATCTTAGTTAATCGTGTTCTTTTGTTCCAGTTAACCGGACTGGACCTGACGAAGGAGTTGTACGTGATCGTGAGAGGGTACGAGCCCATCGGTCACAGCCCCATACTGACCATTCCTGTGCAAGTTCCTGGTAAGTGTTCATATCAATTTTCTAAATAATTATTATTTCAGTTCCAGAGATACACTATACTAGCAGAGGTTTTATGAGAAAAATAATCCGAAGAATTTTCTTCGGTTTATGTTTTTAGAGTTCTGTACCTCAAAAGGAAAAACCGAACCCTTATAACTTCGTATTCCATCTGTCTGTCCTAGACGGACAGACGGAATACGAGACCCTTTTTCTCAGGAACACGTGGAGTTATCAAGTTGAAATTTATATCAAATACTCAGCGCTCCAATCCCTTGAAGCAATGAAAAAATCAAACTTTTAAGTAAATGCAATCAAAAGATACGGGCGTTTATGTTCCGTTATACTACATATTTTGACACTAGCAAGGAAATCAAAACTTATAGGGTGCTTCCCGTTGACCTAGAATCATGAAATTGGCAAGAAGCAATGTCATGTAGCACAAGTAAAAGAAAAAATCCGAAAACCGGAAATTTGTAGTTCGAAATCTCGAGTCCGACTCGCACTTGACCGGTTTTTTCATGTATAACACACCTACGTATTCCTTCTGTCAAGGTGTAAATTTGTTCTGATTATAATTCACCAGGCGAAGTATAAAAATACGAGACATAAGAACATTACCAATTATTTTGTTTTCGTGTTAGAACTCCTTAAACCGTGGCGAAAAGAACATTTAGTTTAGGTACTAGATGGGCAGAATTAGGGGCAATTCTCTAATTTTAACAACGTTCACAGTCTGATCTCAGTCTCAATCTGTCAAAAATGCCTCTAATTTCCCTACATTTTGACAAGTTTTTGACATTTGTTTGTTGCTGAGATGAGATTGCGACTAGATTTGGTACATTTTAAATTACGAGAATTGGCCTTCTGACGACATACGTAAAAACCATCGCTTGTGGAAGCTTCTTCAAGGCCCCACAACCTATAATACAACTGTTCCTTGTTCCAGAAGCCAAAGAGCTGCAGTACTATTTCACGCGCGCGGGCGTGCATGTGTCGTGGCGCGGCGCCGGCGCACGCACCGTGCGCTACTCGCAGAACCTCACGCAGTCGCTCGACTTGTGGCCCACCATCAACGTCACGACCAACACTGTGCTTGTAAGTTTATACCACCTCTTTGCTTCATTAAGAGTAAACTAGTCGCGAGCTCGAACTCGCTGGTGGTCATGGTCAAAAAGCACGCTGTCTCGCCTGGCTTCGTGTCCGACAGCGCTAGTATCAGTGATGAGCAGTTAGACGCTAGTCTACACGAACGAAGTCTAGTTGTCACGCACAGAAACACCGTGCCGAACTGATAGGCGCGTAAAAAGATTTGAAAAGTGCTTCAGAACATCGAGTTTTATGAAAAAATCACTGAATAAATCAAAAAATAAAGTTTATTGATCTTTTCGATAACTGAGCTTTGTCGGTACTGACTTGGTTTTGAAGATTTTACAGTTCTTTTATTACTTATTGACATCCAAAGTTACGTTTAAAATAGCAAGAAAAACGAATATTTGTTGGCTCATAACTTTTTAATGGCTTTTTATTTTACTATTCTGTTTCCGTACAGACACAATTAATAATAAGTCAAAACGATATCATGTTTAACTTTGGATGCACAATGTCAAACAGTGGAGTAATATTCTCTCGAAATTTCTATAGAAAAAATATGGAAAAATGGCACCTTAATGTATAACACATTAAGGTGCCATTTTTCGATATTTCTTGAAAATTGAAAAAGTGATATCGTCGCGACGTCACCTTTTCGCTGAAATTTGAGAACACCTTCTTCTCACTCATAGATTCGCTATTACAAGTGAAAAAGATACCACGTTTTTTGGAAAAATAAAATTGTCCGACTTATCGCGTTATTGAAGCAAAGAGGCGATACAATAAATCATCATCACCATCTGCCCAGCCTTTTCCCAGTTATGTTAGGATTTGCTTCCAATCTAACCGGGTCACTGACCTATTTTATACAAGTACGCAGGATTTCATGCTATCGATGACAAAACGAAGACATTTGATTTTCGCCATTTTAGCGCTGATAGCAACGTGAGCGTCCGAGGAACTAATATTTTTGCTAGACAGTTTTACAAAATGCTCATTCTTTCATGATAAAAATGTTACAAATATCTCGTGGTATTCTCTCATGATTATAAATATCTCGTGGTAAACACAAAATACATAAAATAGTCACTACTTAGACCTAAATTATCAGAGACATACCAAAACAACACGACGGCCATTTGCAATAATATGTCAATTTTAGTTCCTGAGACGCTCGAGCACTGCTGCTTTGAGTCTGCATAAAACACAACTTCATTTCGTATAGTAAGTATATTTAGTCCATAAACTAAAGTGTATATTTATATAGTCCAGCGTACTTGTTTAAGTATTAGAGGTTAGTGAACTGGGTGCAGCTGAATACCGTTATTTTACATGAAGCGACTGCGTTTTTCCCACTCAGTTACTGGGTTATAATAAAGACCCTTGGTAAGACTGGTTGTCAGACTTGCGGACTTCTGACGACCTGCACGGACGGCCAAAGATCCACGAATGGTCAGGTTTTCTAAAACCGAGAGAAAACTTTTATTAAGAGGTTCTGTATCAAAATCTAATTGTCTCTGGCCAGTTATCGAAGCCTAGGCTATTGGCTCATAATTAACTTGGTTATCTGTCCTGCAAAAGAAGACTTCTTTATAACACTCCTTGTATTGTTTCAGATATCTGGCCTGGACGCTGAGCAGTCCACCTACGTGATGGTGGCGGCACCGGGCCCCAGTCCTCGCAGCCAAGTGCTGACGGTTCCACCGAGACCGCCTGACCACTCCTCATTCTACCTGAGTAAGTACATCCATCATTATTCCATCCAAAATTTAGTCTGTATCTTCCTGGGAGGTCCCAATAAATTACTTTTTCTTTTCTTTCTTCACCATTATTCAGTGCTTCGTACCTCTGTTGCAATTTGCAGTTGATTCTTTGGTCACCAGCCGATCGATTCTGTAAAAATCTCACCGTGAAAAGTTAGGTGAAGTGAGCTGTCAAGAGTTTAAATCCCTAGCATCAGGATGACACTGAAAGCTCACTTCAACTATGTTTTCACGGTGAGATGGTTACAGAATCGCACTGCTGTTCACCACTATACAGGGTTATTGGAAAAACACCAACAACCTCTTATGAGGTCATTGTACTCATCATTATGAACAACTTTTACTATGGGACCACACCTGAAATCGCGAAAAAAAAATCAGCTGTTCCCTACATTTTGACGAGTTATACGAACATAAATGTAGGGAACAGCTGATTTTTTTTTCGCGATTTCAGGTTTGGTCCCATAGTAAAAGTTGTTCATAATGATGAGTACAATGACCTCTTAAGAGAGTGTTTGTGTTTTTCCAATAACCCAGAATATTATTCAAGCTGGTTTCTTACTGCCTTGTAGGTTTAGTGCCTGTTAGTGCGACGTGGAGATCAGTGGTAACGGCCGCGGCTTACGAGTCGTTGTTCGTGGGTTCGAACCTAGACAACACACAAAACACTCACACTGCGAACAATGGAAACTCTCGAGTTAACGCAACTAATCGGCAAAACTGACGAATCAGCGAAACTGACCAATCAACGAAACTGGCGAATTAAATAAACTGACGACGGAGGGAAACTGACCAGGGATATGCGGCCTCATCTACCAACCCATACGGGGCCCGCGTGGTGGATTACGGCCCACTCCCTCTCACCGAGAGGAGGCCGGTGTCCCAGTAGTGGGAATATTATAGGTTGAGTCTGCTAAGCGCGACTTCGTCGTATTATGTCCAGCAGTAGACGTCTTTCGCCTAAAAGACGATGATAATGAATCACGACTAGAGCATGCAATACCGCAATATATTTATAAAACCGCGGTATCGCGGTATGGGAACTTGTAATACCGCGAAATTTACAAAATTGCGAAATTCACAACTTACATTGACTACAAGCCTTATACACACATCAAAAGTGTCTAGGGATCAAGCATTTTTATGCGGATTTCTTGAGATTGAGATGTGGCTTTGTAATAAATTTATGATTTTATAAATTTATATGGATCCTTTTTGGTGCATTTCATAATTTGAATCAGGAACTGTGAATCAAATTCGAGTAAAAGATGAAAATCAGCTGTCAATATTTTCCCTATAAAAACATACAACGCATTGAAGACATTATTAGTGCTACTGTTTCCCTACTACTGATTAAAACCAACGTTATTATGGAGCGGCGACGTCATTTAAGCAGGGAAGAAATGCTCAGAGCCGTGGGAATGATAGAAGCTGGTTCCCGGCAACGTACTGTGGCTTTAGCTCTGAATACAAGTCAGAGTGTTATCAGTCGACTTTGGACACGTTACCGAAGCACTGGTACCGTGGCTGAGCGCCATGGAGGACGGTATCGCTGCACCACACGGAGACAAGACCGATACATTCAAATCTTAACTCGAAGAGCTCCAACAATAACCGCCATGATGTTAGCCGTGAGGCTTCATCACTCTTCAGGGAACTTAATTAGCGACCAAACAGTCAGAAACCGCTTGCATGAAGTGAACCTTCATTCCCGAAGACCGCTACGGGTACCACCTATAGCAATGCACAATCGTAGGATTCGATATCAATGGGCTCTTGAACACAGAAATTGGGCAGAAGAACAATGGCGTTTCGTGTGCTTTTCTGATGAGTCTCGTTTTGGTATGAGACCGGATACAAGACGTATACGACACTGGAGAACCCCTGGACGCCAACAGCGATTAAAATCCTGCCAGGAAGTCCATCCTTATAGTGGTGGAACCATCATGGTATGGGCGGGTATTTGGATCGGCGGAAGAACTGAGTTGATTTGGATCAGAGGCAACCTCAACGCTCAAATTTATGCTGAGACGATTGTATCAGACGTCATCGTTCCTCTACAAGTGCAAATCGGTCCCTTATTTCAGTTAATGCATGATAATGCACGACCGCACACCGCAAGAGTTGTAAGACAGACTCTCGCCGCAGCTAACATCAATGTCCTGCCCTGGCCTGCTCAGTCGCCAGACTTGAACCCGATTGAGCATGCATGGGATATGCTACAGAGAAGAGCTCTGCCGAATATGGAGGGTATCCAGTCGCAAGAAGACCTTTTTTTGTTGTTGCAACGAACATGGGCGGCCATTCCACAGCGTGATTTGGATGAACTCATTTTGAGTATGCCAAACCGATGTTCTTGTGTTGTTAGTGTTCGCGGTAGAAACACGGATTATTAATTGTTTAAGTTACCCAATAAAATTTTAGAGAAAACTGTTATTTCAGTCTTTTTTTCGAACTTTTGTGTTAGTGGTTCAAATGTCAAAAATCCCTTTATTAGGAAAATGGCAAATTTCTTTATTAATGCAAAGGTGACTTGGTTTATCGTTACTGTGACAAACGAAAACACTTTATTTGATGAATCCTTAAAGAAAATTTTAATTAATATCAATCAGGAGAAAAGTTATTGCAAAAATATATGTTGATCCCTAGACACTTTTGATGTGTGTATGTAAGATAAACCATTAATGGTAGTTAAAAATAAAACAGTGTAAATTAGATTACAAATAACAATATCCATCTTTACTTTTTAATTGAAAATGTTTACGCAAAAAGCATAATATGTCAATTGTATCATCGTTTAGAGAACTTCTTACTTTATTACAAATGTACCCTGCAGCTGAAAATGCTCTTTCAGCTTCTACGCTCTTTGGTGGAATGTTCAGTAGATAATTATATAAGGTTTCCAGATATTTACCCCTTGATCCTTCAGTTTCATATAAAGTCATTCGGAGAGACATGACTGTAATTATTGCAAAAAAAAACATGCATTTCGCTGGGGAATTCTCCCAAAGTAAAAACGCACCGTGCGTGAGTTGCCATGCTAAATAAATACATCCCGTGTGCCCAACTCAACGTCTCTAGTCGGGGATATCCTGTCTCAGGGCTCGTTTTCACTACCGCGAAATTCGCATATATAATTTCGCTTTTGCTGTATTGAAAAATGGCGCGAATTTCGCAAAATTTGCGGTAGCGGTATTGCGTTATTGCATGCTCTAAGCACGACTACTACACATGAGGTTTCTGTTTGCGATCCTCGGTTCGATAAGCATTGCTAGTTTTTTTGTTTAGAAAATTTCTCAGTTGCAGCCGGATTAATGCCTAGTTTATGGGCATAAGCTCACTCCCTGTTCACTTACGCCTACCCTTTGGGAGAATATAGACGTGAATACATACGTATTAATTCTACAGGTGTCGGCCTTGGTGTTGGTGCGCTGATACTTATTATCTTGGCGGCCGCTGCCGTCTGCATATGGCGCAGGAGAAAGAGGTCACAGTCACCTGTCAGGTATGTCATTAATAATAGTTTGCAATCTCCATTCCTGAATAGTTTAGTTAGACCTTTCAATCAGCTCAAAAATTGAGCGTTTGATGTTCTGTACCAGTGGTAGATACTTTGATGGTCCAGAATAAAAATATAGGGTGACTGGTACCTAATTAGTGACCGATACCTAAACACGTGATTGTACTCATGATAACAAACAACTTTTACTATGGGACCAAACCTGAATTCGCGAAAAAAAATCTGCTGTTCAGTCATTTATGTTCGCCTAACTGGTCAAAATGTAGGTACTGAACAGCAGATTTTTTTTTCGCGAATTCAGGTTTGGTCCCATAGTAAAAGTTGTTTGTTATCATGAGTACAATCACGTGTTTAGGTATCGGTCACTAATTACCAGTCACCCTATATAAACTTGGTCTACAACAGACCTAACTTGGTTAACGGTGAAACATGCAGACCTTTTCGTAATGTATACACTTTTTAAAAATAAATTACTTACTTTACAAGAAATCTATCGTTTCTCTGTTTTGGTATTTTAGTCAAAGATACGCTGTCTCAATATGTATTACATAGTCATGTGTGGCCGGTTTGTGTATATCCCTTCGTATGTGAAGAACGTGGATCCACGCTGGATATACAATGTGTAACGTTAAATGCGCAAAACCTGAAAATAGTTTGTTCATAATTGACTACTGAATCGATTTCAGTAACTTAATAAGTATAGGTTTTTTTTTCAAAAATTATGTATTTTACCATACTATCCGCCGATTGAGCCAAAGAAAATTAAGTCTTATTTTAAGGCAATAAGACTCAATTTTGAATGCATAAAGTAATGCTAGGATCAACACGATTTTCTTAATAATAATAGTTAGCTTTAAAAAAAAGTTTTGGTAATTGTATTATGCTTTTAACTCAATGCTCTAATTGGGGTGTATGAGGTTTTGCGCATTTAACGTTACACGTTGTATACAATATATTTGTTATTGTTTTGTAATTACTGCATTCAACCAGTTAACTTAATAACAAAAACCTCATGTTTTTCAGATCACGCCGACGAAACCTGTCTTCAAACGAGGGCAATGAAGAAGAAGGAGCAGAAATGAAGGTATGTACCGAGGTATGTAGCAGTTCTTTAAATTGCTATAATGAATTCTAACTCAAAGCAGATAGAGTCTATAATGCTTAAGTCGTGTTTGCAGAACATCGGCAACCGGCTGGCTAACGGCGGCGGGGCGAAGGACGCGGGCGAGCCGCTCCTCAACGGTCACGTTCACATCACCGAGAATCCTAACGTGAGTACAGACTTATTATTAGTTTAGGAAATTATTTACTTAGGCAATTAATTCTAAGCTTGAGAATAAGTACATTTTAAAGTAGGTTCCTTCAAAAACTTTCTCCATTTATATTACTTCACTACATAGTATAAAACAAAGTCGCTTTCTCTGTCCCTATGTATGCTTAAATCTTTAAACGCAACGGATTTTGATGCGGTTTTTTTTAATAGGTAGAGTGATTGAAGAGGAAGGTTTATATGTATAATGTAGTGTATTTAGTATCAGCATTGCACCCGTGCCGGTCGAAGCCGGGGCGGGTCGCTAGTTAATGATAAACAGAACTGTCAATCTTCGACCAATATTTACAATTTGTTTGCGATTTCAGGACTAATATTCGACTATACTCCATTTACAATAAGATTAGACATTTAAACAAACCTTTTTTACAGTTTGTTCAACCGATTTTGACTTCTATTCCGTAGGCATAAAGATGTCATTAAAAGCAAAAAAAGTGCTTACAATTGCAAATGTTTACTGCTTTTAATGCCATCCTTATGCCTACGGAATATAAGTCAAAATTGGTTAAACGGACGGTAAAAAAGGTTTGTTTAAATGTCTAATCTTATTGTAAATGGAGTATAGATTCATTTATAAATTATCATCTAACATTACTTAATGAAACACACTATTTTAATCACCAGCAATCAAAGACACCAAACGGCCGCATGCGCAAAGGCCGCCGCTACGTGGCCGCATTCGACGTGGCGCGCTACGAAGACCCTGACAGCACGCTGGAGACTGTCCTGGACCCTGACACGTCTGCATCCACCACCTTCAACCTCCTGGATACCTCCAGGAGACCAGAGTACGACGTGTCCAGATCCTCAAGGGATCTAAGTGCTAACAACTCGTTCAACAAACTCCCTGACGATAACATGAACTCGGAGCTCACTCGAAGCACCGACTTCCAATTAGACAACAGCAAAATTCTCCCCACGCTCCAACCTAACGGTTGAGGAGCCCTTCCCTCCCGGTACCCACGAACTACACCCTGGGGTAGGCGGCCCCTGAGACTGGCGCCGCTCGGTGCCTCTCTCATTGCGTCAATTCGAATGGTGTTGCTATTTTTAAGTCAAGGATTGATTGTGTACAGACATCTTTTTTTTACTAGTTGCCCGTTAGACACAGTAAAATGGATATACGACTATAAATAAGGAAGGGTAAATACTTGAAAGTTTTTTAATAGATAATAATGAGGCTTAAAATAGTCCGATCGATACGGGTTACGCGCGAGGATAGCTTATCGTGTGTCGTTCCTAATGTTAGAATTTATTTTTAATGATTGTAAGGCTGATATTTTTTTGGTAATCAATAGTACGGGTAAATAATTTAAGTGTTAAAAATGGATTCAGGTCGAAAGTAACTGTTGTTCTATACCACGTGGAGTTATTCTCGCCTAATCGGTTCATAACTTCGCCGCAGTGAAGGATCACCCCCTGTAATTGTTATTATGTATATATAACGTTTTTATTGCCGTTTTTATGGCAACATGCACTTGTATATAGCGTTGTTCGTTTACGGCCTGAGATTATATGCGCCCGACAATAAAGTAGGAATGGCGCGTACGCACGTAACCGCAAATATATTGCGCAGGCGCTTACCTCCCGCCGCGCGGTGTACTTGTGTTACGTAATACTTATATAAACAGTGCCTCTGTGAAGTACACACTGATTCATAAGTCATACAAAATAGTTTTCACCGTTAGTGCAACATAATCGTACAAAATATAGACCAAAATAATCCAAACACCCATTGAAATTCGCGTGTACATAACATAAAAAAAGTATTTTATCGATGTTGAAAAGAATTAAATAACTATATTTATTTTTTCCTGATTATTTTTTCCCACAGATCATAGACAAAGCCTCAGATGCTAGTAATCTTCACAATTTACATTCCAGTTTTTTTTAAATACCTATATATTCATTTTACACACATCACAATACTAATTAAGTAATACAAACGCACAGGTTTTTTATATATATATTACTGTTATAATTTATTTAATGCAGTTTTACATATTTTAATCCACAAATTTCTAGATACTTAAAACCTAAGAAATCAAGTAGATAGATTAAAAAGTAATTGTAAAATATATATAAAAGTAATAATTTATTACAACGAACTATGACTATTATAAAATGAAAATAGTTTATAAAATCACGCGTTATCGTTATAAAAGTTACTAAAACGTTATTGCACATTTTTCCTCTTTTTTAAAAGCTAGGACATGTTTAGCTTACGTCAACTTACGCTGAAAAAAAATCTGGTCATTTAAGTTATATCATCCCCATTCAATATGAAACATAAAACTTACAAAAATCTTCTTTCCACGAAAAGCATAAGAAAAATCGGCTGACATTCTATACAGGGTTTCCCCTAATGGATAACCTCTTGCTTTTCCCCACATTTAAGTTCGCACAACTCGTCAAAATGTAGAAAACAGCTGATTCTTTTTTCGCGATTTCAGGTTTGGTCCCATAGTAATAGTTATTCATAATGATAAGTACAAACGCCAGCACATCAGCTACTATAAACTGTCAAATTTCTTAATAGATTTTCAACATTATCGTTAAAGCATAATGTTCAAAGTTGATTGGGAAAATTTGACAGTTTCGGGTAGCTTGATGTGCTGGCATCTGTACAATGACCCCTTAAGAGGTTATCCAGTAATTACGGGATACCCTGTAGAGCCCCGCATGCAGAGGTAAGGCTTGTTAGTGCCAGACGGCGCCCATCCCAGACAACAGGCACGCTCGTGGGTAGGCACCGTAACTATGCATCTCTCGATGCGGTAACTAGCATGATAATTATTATTACTATTTTAGGCATATGGCAATAATAATTGGATCATATTACTTGACAATCGATTTCTCTAACCCACCCAGTTGTCACATTCCTTACACAGTAATTTTAATAATACAGTATAAATAATTAAATACATAAATCATTTTTATATTCTCACTTATCTTAGTAGTTTTAGCACTGAAGATAAATGCTCCGTGAATCTTCGTCAGTAATTCGCATCCAACCTGACAGAATTATTAAAATAATAAAAAGTGTGTTCGCATAAAACGAGTATGACATATTTTTGTCGGTAAGTGTATAAGACTGACGTGGCCAAATCTGTCGTGACGTAAGCTAAGCATAGTTTAGAGCAGCCAACATTGCAAAAATAATGTGTGCTGACCATTATTCCATATCACAATTTATATCTACCTCATTTTATTCGTTTTAAGCTTATTTTAGATGTTAACGGAAAATTTTAAATGTTGAATCGATTAAGTTTTCTACATTAACCCATCGAAGTGGTTCATGGCACTTACTGGATAGTTTTAGTGGTGTTTTTTTTTATTTATTTATTATTAGGACAGTAAGTATTTCACTGATAATTCGTAATGATTTTTTTTTCTTAGTGTTTCCCAGTTTTTTTGAAGTTTAGTGATAGTGACTGGTGTTTGGTCGATATTAGTATTGTTTTTTTTTACTTATATATCACTTTGTTACTGTTTTTTTATAATCGATTTGACGAAGATAAAAAATCATTATTTTTATATTTTTTGTTTTATTTAGCTACTTAGAATTGAAGTTTTAAAATATTTATGTTTCCACTTTTATGTTAGGTATTATAATAACAGCATTTAATTTGAAGTCCTCTTCAGTGTTTTGATTTTTAATAATAATAATAGTATCGACAAACACCAGAAGTTGATAGAACCTTGTTACGGCATACCTTTAGTATCGTATTTTTGGTTTCAATTTGTACAAAAAAATCATGACTGATTTTATTACGTTTTATAGCACTAAAATCAGACGCCTATATTCGAGTATATATACATTACGTACCTATTTATATCTTGAGTTAGAAGCACCTAGGTACAATTTATTATATTGTAAGGTTTGGCGGTCGTGGAGTAAAGTAAAAAAATACAAAAAAAATATATATATATTATAAGTTTTTATTGTATAAAATTTTCTCTTTAATTTTATTAAAGTTACGACATTTCTGCATGTAATTGTATTTATTTTTGGACTTCTCGTGGTACCCGGCCGCCATTGTAAATAATATAAAATATAAACTCAGTTTAAAAATTAAATTGAAAAGGAAAAAACGCCGACTATGTACCTGAAAAATTCAATTACACTAAGTTAGCTAGACTTAGGTGTAGTGTTAGATCTTCAAAAATCTAGAATTATATCTTTGACGCTAGGTTTTGTCACAGGGTCTACGCTTCGATTCTGATTAGATGCAAAAATAAGCGCTGTTTTTTCCTTAGTTATAGCAAAGCTACTCGTGCACTACTATATATTTTTTCAGTGTCTTCTCTCAGTGCGCTGGTTTTCTTCGTTTTGTTTTTGTAATATATTACACATATATGTTTAAATTTTTATTTCATCCCAGTATTGCTGCATCGCGTGTTAGAATTTCGCTGTTGTCTTTTTGCGTATCACCATTGATGACTTATTTCTGTTTAAAAGTACAGCAATATCTCAAGGACCATTTACAGCCAAAAATGTATAAATACACGATTAAATTAATCGCCTATTTCAGTTTTAAATGTAAGTTATATAAACACTTCGAGAATATTGTTACATTTAAAATACAAATGCTTCAGTGACTATGTATTTAAAAAAATAAAAATAATGATTGCAATGTTTTCTATAATAAAGTACCTAATAATAAATTAACGACTTCTATAACTATACCACCAAACATATTTTTCTTAAAATTTGAGATAATTTCAGAAGATAAATAGATACTGTTTCGGAAAGAAATAAATTTTATGAAGGATAGCAATTTTTTAAAAGAAATAAGCGTTGCATTTTTAAGAATTATAAATTATGACAAAAAGTAATTGCCACTCTTAAATGAAAATAATATAACTTTAACGCATTTGATTTTATACAACTTAAAAGAAAATAGGTTTAACTTTGAATGTTCAAAAAGTACCGTAGTTGTAAAATAAGAATATTAATTTCTACCATAGGATTACCGTCTAGTTAACAATTTTAATGTAACTTATTTTTATTATTATTTTTATTCAATTATTACGAAGTATCAAGTTCACTCGTGGTTGTGTTAAGAAATAATTTAACCACTTTATCTGTATTACTGAAAACTGTTGGATTTATTATTATTTTTCTATTATTAATCATTATTGTATTGTGAAACCAAAACAATTTAAACGTCGACGCAATAACAGATACCTGAATGATGTACAATGTTTTTTTTTTGTAACTTATTTATAAAACTGTAGTGCATGCATTTATAAAATACGTTGTATATTTCATTTGTTTGGTCTATTATTTTGGTTAAAAAAACTATTTCTAATAATAAATGCGTGCATAATGCTGTACGCAGTACCACCTTGTTTAAA
This sequence comes from Globia sparganii, assembly GCA_949316385.1. Classification (NCBI taxonomy): domain Eukaryota; kingdom Metazoa; phylum Arthropoda; class Insecta; order Lepidoptera; family Noctuidae; genus Globia; species Globia sparganii. Next base: position 22,089,613 of record OX438666.1, on the reverse strand, counting down.
ACTTTTAACGTATGTATTTTAATTTTTATTATTAAAAAGTTACACTTTGAAAGTACATTCCGCAAAGACGTTCTAAAATTGTTAATATTATTTTCAACACACTTGCTCGTAAAGTGGCTCTTATTGAATCGCTTTTAGGTCCATAATGCAGTGTATTAAACACGCGTGATTTTAACTTTATGTTACCGCACTAGTGTGGTAAATCCACAGATTTACTACTAGTAGATGTGCGCATTTTTTAATCTCACCAAAGAGACTTCATGCCAAAAGGAATCCGCGGGCTATATTTCTCTTTTTTTTTAAATAGGTATTTTGAATTTTCCTTGAAATGAACTAAAATTTAATAACACAATCAGCGCGCCATTTTCCATAAAGATAATAACAATACAAGTCTGTTTTTTCCTCGCAAGTGTGTTGAAAAACGTCGTATGAAATGCGTGTGCATTGATCATTACACACTTGGCTCCCTAGAATAATACCTCCTCGGGAGCAATGATCATCATAACACATGTACTATTTTGTATAATTAAATATATTATTAGATATAAAATATTATTTACCAAAAAATGGACCAAGCAAATAAATTAAATAGAGTTAAGGTTTACTACAATAGTTGTTCCCATAAGCTGATATTGATTTTAACGTTGTTTCTATACAGTTTTTTAACGTTTTTTAAATTGGCTTGTCCGTCCTTGGAGTGAAAAAAAAATAAGAAAATAAAATTAAAAGCCTGATGTTGTGCCTCTGATGATAATTTTGAATCTCATTTCGCAATATATTAATTGTAAAATGGGGATGGTTTTAAGTGTAACCACGTTAGACACTATAAATTTCCAGTTTTTCATCTTCATACTTTTTTGTTTAAATAGTTTTGCCTGTTTAATCCGGGTTTTCCGATGTTAAAAATAAATATGAAGTAATAAAATATTCAGGAAAAAAGGTTTATTGGCCATCCCCAGTCTGAATCTGATTCTCATTTTCATCTTTTCTCCATGTTCACTATTATTCACGAGTTTTTTTTTTTCAATATCAAAGCGGGTATACCATTCCACTATATTTATTACAATAGATACATTATTTCTACTAACGCACATTCCATATTGACTGCAATAGTTTCATTCTTACCAAACAGATTTTATGTTGTACAGTTTTTCTTGTTTTTTTTTTTTGTATAATTATTATTTTATTTAACTATACACAAACGTAACGTTACATTTATTGACTTTGCGAACTACAGTTATATAGCTGACCAATTTGTTACAAAATATTAATAATAGAACTCACTAATAAGCAATAATATGTTATTAATTAGCCATGTTGTTAAAACAATTTTTCCGCTACTATAGTTATTACTCTGTGGAAAGACGTCTGTACGTAATGTCCTTTCAGCAATATTCGACGTACCTACATCAATTGATTACGATAATGATTATGATTACTATTCGGATTACTATGGAAACTGAAAAACATCTCTCTAAAAATGTTGCTGAAATAGGGCGCTTTGTACAGAGGCCTATATAAGTTACGCTGGAAGCAAATGTTACAGATTCGCAAATAATATCGTGATACATCTGAAACTGTAAAGCAATAGAATAGTTATATTTGTTGTATATACGTATATATAAATATGTTTGCTATAAAAAAATTCTCTGTTCAGACGTTTCGTACGTTTTCGATCAAAAATTAGTAAATCAAAGACGATAATAATATAATACATTATAGACAATAATACACATACACATGCACACACACATTTATTGGATAAAAATAGATCACAAAACTTGTTTTCTTTTTAATAAACGAAGTGTTTTGATTGTAAAACGACGAAATAAAAACACAAAATAACAGTACTAAGACTCAGTATAGCGTGACGTTGATTTAGTAGCATGTACTTAGTGAAACGCGTCCAAAATATATAACTTTTAATATAGTTCGAGATCTAACACGAGTTGGTTTAAGTTTTATTGTGTTATCGCTTGATTTTATTTTGTTCCCTTTCTGACAGATTACATGTTATTGGTTACCTTTGCGACGACAAAAAAACTTTAGGACAGATTAACTAGTATTTTCTTCTTCTTTAATTTTTCTACTATTTTGATATTAAGAATCAGGGGGACCAACCTCTGTAGTAATATTGTCTTTAGTATTTTTCTCGGGATTTTTCCTAAAGTTTTTCATAACTTATTGATTATAATGCCCGCTTTTTATGATGACTGTCTGCCTCGATAAATGTCTCACCAACTTCTCGCTTCTGGCTTTTGGAGCGTTTTTCGTGCGAGAAGCACTGGTGAATGCTATAATGTCTTGCCAACGGAAAACACACATTGGATTTTATTGCTTTGAGTCTTCTATTTTACACATTGAAAAATGTACAAATAGAAAAGACTATGAGCTTTGATGCATTAAACCAAGACGTTTGTTTTATGGATAGTTTTTTTTTTTTAATTTTACCTTCCATGTTTCTCATTTTCTTAAACTAAGTACTTATTCAATTCGTTTTTTTGACTTGATAGTACGACTTATAAATCGATGACCACCGGCTGCACGCATGAAAAAGCGTCACGTTCCGCCTGAGCCTGAGCGTGTAAGCGAGAGCGCGGAACAAGCGATAGAGAGGCACAATAAGCCCAAGCGTTTGCTTGTGACCAGTGCTTCCAGATCCCAAAAGTAAAATTACAGTGTTGTGAGATAAAAAATACAGGAGTTTCTAAAAACAATACAGTAGATTTCAAAATCGATTACAGTAAAATTACAGACAAACTTTGTTTACATATTGATAGTAAAATAGGTCTAAAATACAGTAAATCTACTGTAATTACAGTGAATCTGGAAGCACTGCTTGTGACATATTTATTCATCAATGTTTCTTCATGACGTTATTACGTAAAACCATCGTCCGTAAACCGACTTTACAGACAACCAATTTTTTTTAGCTATTATTTTGCCGTCAGAAATGAAACAATAATGTATTCCGTTGGCAATTCAGGGTAGATGTGTCTTCATATTGACTAAATTTTACAAAATTCGTTGCAAAGCACCAGTAGCATTTCTACAGGAGATAATTTAAGGTGTTGTTGTATATTATTATACAAGTTTAAAAATTTAAAGACCATTGTGGTGGCTCAATTTCGATATAAGTACCTACCTATTGATGATAGCCACAATCCGTGTTTTTAAGTCAAATATTTTGTATATACCGAGAAATTGGGATAGTTTAGTGTTCTTTATTCTTAACTTAGAATATTTTTCGATATAATTTTAGGTTAGTGACAAATTATAATTTTCCTTTTTTTCGGTTTTATGATAAATGTAGTTTATAGTCATTCTAAATTCTTTATGCGTGTATTAAAATATCCCAAATTTTCGTTTGAGAAATCTGTAAAATAAGGAATTATACAAACTATAATTATTGTGGGGACATGATAAAATTATTGTAATTTTTTGGTTTGTATTTGGTTTTAAGATTAATAATAATTATAGAAACCTCTACCTACATACGAAAGTAAAGAAAAAAATAAAATATTTTGGGTCATAAAAACAGCACATTCGCCTATGAAAAAAGTATTTTCAACAGACTAAAGTTAAATAAAAAACAAAAAATACACTCGCGATTGTTGCCTAAATCATGGACCCACAAAACAAAAAAAAAGTTAGTTATTTAAAAATATAACTGAATCTACCTCAACCAAATTACCCATTAATATTGTTTATAAGTGTTCTTTTGAGTCTTATTATTACTAATAAATAACTGAAATGTAGTGTTTTTTATAATAAATGCTATTAGTTCGAGCAGTCACCTTTTGATATGGTAATTATTATTACCGAACTATTGAATGCGGACGTCGGACTGTTAACACGGTATTGTACGAAACGATATTAAATTTGAAAATAAAGTATGGTTTTCATTGTTTCATTTTTTATACTTGCGCCAATAAATCCACTACCCAAATGTCTTTTACAGCACTGCGTGGCCTAAAGCTGCACTTAAGTCACGCTATTCTGTGACTTAAGTAGTCCATTTTTACACAGAAAAGCGTGACCAAAGTGCGGGTTTAGGTCACACAAATGACAAACTTTATAATAGTATACGATACGCGTGACTTAAGAAGAGTATTAATGCACGACGTGCAATAATGTGCTGTGTGCGTAGTCGCAGTGGAAAAATGTCTACCTGCTCAAGTCACATATCGTAATGTAATATTCTTTGGTATTGTTCATCAAGCTGTTGAGCTCCTCTTGAGTCGTTGATACTTTACCCCAGTGTAGCTAGTCTTTCCGACTTCTTAACTATTCCAAGTTGCTAATGGTTTAATTGAAATAAATGCTGTTTGAGTTTGATCATAAGAAATCCGTCTGTAAGGACCAAAATAAACAGGGTACGCTCGAAGGACCGATCGACTCGAAGGACCGATCGACTCGAAGGACCATTCGAGTCCGTGTATCACTGGTCAGTTTTCCTTACTCGTCAGGTTATTTTATTTGCCAGTTTTGTTGATTTTTCAGTCAAAATACAGTCGGTAGATATCTGGAGACCACGCGTCTGCTAATTTAGTTATTTATTACGTAACATGACATCACGCTTGTTATTAGGCAGAGGTGTACTCTTAGTACACCCATAGTTCACTAGTTAGTTTATAGTTTTAGTTAAATTTAGTTAGTTTTAGAAAAATAAATAAACTGCCGAGTGAGGGAAACAGACCAGTGATACATGGACTCAAATGAATATTAGTTAGTAGAGTGATAAGATAGGCCGTAAGTAACTCAGCCTCCAAAGGTCTTCCACAAGTTCCAAAAAATAAAACACCTTATACAATGCGTACAGTATAATTAAATTAGGTATATTTAGTGTTTATTGATGAGCTGGACGAGCAGGCTCTGGCGACAGAGGCGGGATACCGCACCACCCTCGTCGCGTCGACGCAGCTTGGCCGCCAGTCGAGCTAGGCTGAAGCGAGACCTGGTTCGACCTTCACGACGAGAACCTGGTAGTAAAAACATAATTATGAATAGCATTGAATGTCTATTCTTTTCTATTTTTCATACAAAACTGAATGGATGATACTGTTTTATTGGTCAGTCAGTAATGAAAGTCTATTTACACTTAAGTTATCAATTACAACTTAAGTTACAATAAGAAACAAACTGTTGGGCTACCATGGGGATAATTATGCAATATAAAAGTATCAGGGGCGGTAGGTACACACAATCATTTAATTCGGCAGTAGATAATTTTAGAACAGCAAAGCCTACCAGAAGCAATACACAAATTCTCGTGCCAATCGGCAAACTTCGATCAGGTCGGCACACTTAAAGTTTAGCTCAGCGGCTTTTTTTTCGATAATCTTCAAATATATAAAATTCTCGTGTCACAGTGTTAGTTACCATACTCCTCCGAAACGGCTGCACCGATTTGTATGAAATTTTGTGTGCATATCGGGTAGGTCTGAGAATCATGTCATTCAGGCTGGCTGGACAAATCTTCAAAATAGCTCGCATTTAACTAGGTTAATAGCGCATTTTATGTGACGGCTAAACACCCTTATTTCAGAATTTGTGACGCTACAGAATCTTAGATAATCGATCGAAAACGTGTCCAGCCATCTTGAAAAACCACTTTTCGCTGGTCTCTCAATCTCGGTAACGGAAGTGATTTTGACGACTGTTTGCATATCAACGGGCGTCACATAAATTTGTGACAGGCATCGAGCTAAAATTTTTGTGATACGAACAGCGGTTTAGTAGAAAAATGCAAAAATCTGTGTCCAGCCATCTTGAATTTACGTATAAAACTTTTGGCTGGCACTTCTGAATCTCAATAACGGGAGCGTTTTCGAATATGGTTCCTTTACTAACATTTAGTGACGCAATTTGTGACAGTAATAACGTTTGATTTATAGCGTCACATGTAAGGGTTTACGAGAAATCAGTAAAAACTTACATGTCCAACCAACCTGCGTTCAAGCTGGCTGGACACATGTATCTCCGCTGCCTGATGATCTACGGCCTTCGAAATATATTCAAATTTTTGTGACGGGGACGATAAGGATTTACTGAATTTGTGACGGAGAAACTTTGAGTAGTTTCAAAGATATTGATTATTTAAATTTTCCCATACAAACACTGCAGCAGGGTTACCAATATTGCAGGTTTTATGTAGAACTAAGTATATTTTAAGGTGTTTTCTTTAATGGACGAAAATCCGTGTTTTGGTGATAGTAGTTGACAGAATTGTAATCATTACAATCAGTAACACAACTTGTTAAGTTAGTATAATCCCCAAATGTGAAGATTTCATGAAATAGTCATTCTTGGGGATTACTTGGTCTTAGAGAGTTGTGTTGACGAATTTATAGATTATAATTCTGTAAATACATATTTGTTACGGCCGCGAATCATATATTAATTAACGTACAACTTAATACTGACCAGCAAATTGCAAAAACATAAAAAAATGAATTTCGCGGGTTACCCTGGGGCTTTCGCCTTAAATCGATAGATGACAAAAGTGTAGAAGTGAGGAAGGGGGGCGGGGAGTAATTTTTTGATGTTATTGATTATTTACGTGCAGATACCTACTCTTTTTAGTAGGTAGGTATTGGTGTTTTTCATGGTAAGTACAGAGGCCAGCACGTCAAGCTACCCCAATCTGTCAGATTTTCCCAATTGAATACGAACCTTATTCCTTTGTACTAAAGTTGAAAATCTATTAAAGAAATTTGACAGATTGGGGTAGGTTGACCTGTTGGCGTCTGTACAAGAGAATTGGCACCATTGTGTCAGGATAACTAATGCTCGAAGGTATTTAAATGAAAAAGTATATATCGGCATATATAAGTATCGGCATCACTTTTAAACGTCGGTCATAATAAAAAAAACCAGATGGAATCGACACTTCCTATCTCAATACCATTGAGACTTTATTTATGTAAAAATTATGGTCACCTCACAATATTAATGGATGTTTGTATGGGAAAACTTAAATGATCAATATCTTTGAAACTACTCAAAGTTTCTCCGTCACAAATTCAGTAAATCATTATCGTCCCCGTCACAAAAATTTGAATATATTTCGAAGGCCGTAGATCATCAGGCAGCGGAGATACATGTGTCCAGCCAGCTTGAACGCAGGTTGGTTGGACATGTAAGTTTTTACTGATTTCTCGTAAACCCTTACATGTGACGCTATAAATCAAACGTTATTACTGTCACAAATTGCGTCACTAAATGTTAGTAAAGGAACCATATTCGAAAACGCTCCCGTTATTGAGATTCAGAAGTGCCAGCCAAAAGTTTTATACGTAAATTCAAGATGGCTGGACACAGATTTTTGCATTTTTCTACTAAACCGCTGTTCGTATCACAAAAATTTTAGCTCGATGCCTGTCACAAATTTATGTGACGCCCGTTGATATGCAAACAGTCGTCAAAATCACTTCCGTTACCGAGATTGAGAGACCAGCGAAAAGTGGTTTTTCAAGATGGCTGGACACGTTCTCGATCGATTATCTAAGATTCTGTAGCGTCACAAATTCTGAAATAAGGGTGTTTAGCCGTCACATAAAATGCGCTATTGACCTAGTTAAATGCGAGCTATTTTGAAGATTTGTCCAGCCAGCCTGAATGACATTGAGAATCTGCTACTATCTATTTTTTTTTTTGCAAAACGACGTCTGCGGGGTCAGCTAGTATATCTATATAAATTATTCGACATTGACGCCCGGTTGTTCCAAATAATGCCGATCCAATCAAATATGTGTAGCACCCCTCAGCATTAAAAAAAAATCCCTGGTTGAGTCTATGGTCCTACAACGAACATAATAGCCAAATGCTTACCTTCAGCCACCCTCTGCCAAGCCTCTCTATCCACGTTGACCATGCCCGTGGACGCACTCCTGCCCAACGCTGCGGCCTCCTGTGAGCTGGACCCCTGAGATTCTGTTACGTCACTCTCGCAACTGATTCTACTTGATCTGGAATAATTATAAAATCCAGGTTTGAGTCTAATAAATTGAGAGATATTTTATGGAGGTTATCTAGAAAATGAATGTAGTTTTCACTATCAAATCGGATTAGTAGCGTGCCGTTGCGTGTCTACAGGGAATATATTCCCTGGAATTAATAAAATTGCTTTGGCTATTTATTCCATAGTAAATGGGACATGTTATAAAATATATTGTAGTAAACACAATGTGGAACTGATGAGTCTCTATTGTAAAATAATAACCCACCTGTCTCCAGGCCTCAGATCACTGGCAGAACTGGTACCCTCCCTCCTCATAGGCACGGTCGAAGACAGGAACTTCTCCCTTGCAGCTCGAAGCTTCGCAGCCCTCTCTGACAACGTGGCTACCGCGGCCTCATAGTCCACGTAAGTTGTTGGAGTCTCCACGGTAGATATCGACCTCCCGAATAACCCAGGTTGTCCAGACATGAAACTGCTGAACGTAGGCACTGTGACATCTGACACATGCCTTAGAGCTGGAAGCGATTCAGTTTTTGAAGATGATTGTGGAAGGTTCTTAGTCAAATCTGGCACTATAGTATCTGTGCTAGCTGTCGGCATTATAGTCTCTTGACTGTCCTCAATTTTCTGTATGGGAGCTTCAGTTGTTGATTTCTCTGGATGTAAGGCGTTTGCGCTATGGGACTTCAGCACACCATCAAGTCCGGTTGCAGGCGCCGGTGTAAGGCGCTTCTCCGCTGATGAAGCATCACGTCTCGACAGTTGGCAGGCGCTTGCTGATTTTTGGACTTCTCTTTCGAGGAATGGGTTATTTCTGAAAAAAGTAAATGAGATCTGATATTATGTTACCTTTTTTAGTTTAATCACTTGAGATTGTAGAGCCTTATGTTCAGTAGTGGGCTGCTTTTAAAGGCTGGTGATGATGATAATGAAACCTATCTCATAATTTATTTTAATATTCTTTTTATTTCTTTTTTATGGTTCCGTAGTCAACAAGGAACCCTTATAGTTTCACCATGTCCGTCTGTCTGTCCGCGGTTTAGCTCAAAAACTATTGGTACTAGAAAGTTGTTGTTTGGCATGAGTATACACGTTAATGACGCCGAAAAAGTGGTAAATTATTTAGGGTACCTCCCCTACATGTAAAGTGGGGATGATATTTTTTTTCGTCCTTTCCATAGTGTGGGATATCGTTGGATAGGTCTTTCAAAAATATTAGGGGTTTGTGAAGACCATTTTTTGATTAAGTAAACGGATCATGACTTATCAAGCTTTAAAAGTACCAATTTTCGTTAGTCACCCCCTCTACCAACTAACGGTTGTAGTTAGAAATTCAAATGTCACGGCAGTGGTACCTATATATAACGAAGGGAAAACTATCACACATAAGTCCACCCCGACCCTTGCTCGAGCCAGCTCGCGCCGCTGAGCCTGTAGTTTTAAATTCGTCCCTAAATAATACCGATCCAGCCTGTCCCTTGCTGCCCTCTTCCAGCGACGCCCTAAGCCGAGGTCCGAACCCCACGGGGGGTGCCCTTAGCGTGAGTCGCTTAGTTTTTAGTTAGTTTTTAAGCCCTGGCTGGAGGCCTTAACTTCAAGGCATCCACAGGAAAGTCCGGTTAAGCAGTCGACAACCTCCTACAGGTTGAACTGCGAGATGCCATTTCCAAAAAAAAAAAATCACACATAAGTGGGTTTTACAAGTTTACGAGTAATAGACGACCAATTGTTTTTGACTCGAAAATTGTTGGATCAGTTGAAGATTTGTATAGGAAGTCAAATTAGGTAGGTAGTCATGTTTGGCTTTTAGTTAGAGCATGGTACGAAACTATCAGTCAGCGAATACGATCTGCACTTGGCTGTTATAAAAACTACGGAACCCTACACTGCGCGTGGCCCGACACGCACTTGACCGGCACCCTAATTGCGTAACACACTATTACTCTCAATTTGAATCATTTTGAAGCATATTTCTAATCCATTGCTCCATTATGTTCTGCTCAACAACGCAAATTACGCAATTAATGTTGTTGAATTGTCAAAATGAAAGCCATTGCTACTGATAGTGTGTTACGCAATTACCCCGCGGTTTTTTTTTTGTTATGTATTCGTCTGGAACAACCTACTCTCTCACAAGAAATCGGGTTAGTAGCTGCGCCACAGTGTAAACTTTTGCTACTCATCGTTCAGCATTGTGTTCTTTGATCATATTTGTTTTTTTTTTCCAAATTAACGATTATTACTGTTATTATTTTAGTCTACCTAGGTTTTTCGCAAGATCAGGCAATTATAGTGTTGTTCAGTATTACCTACTGAAAGGTTTTTTACTTTTGCGTAACGCGCATTATGCGTTACTGTTGCATAGAAGGGAAAGTAGATAGATAAGAAGCTGTATTTACCTGATATTAACACCAACAGGCATATCGGGAGGTCTGCGTCGTTCAGAGGCTGGTGATCGCCAGGCTGGTGAAGATGCTCCACTGCTGGCTCCAGACGTTTGCCCTGCAATCATTTTATTATAATTATTTCAATGGAAATCGTTCCTACGTTGATTGTTTACGCAATCAGAGAAACCCATGTCCAGTAGAAGACTGCTGTTGTCTGAAGGTGATGATGAAATGATAATTATATTGAATTAGATATTTACTTTTGTTCATATCTGCTTCTCACAACACAGCGGTCGACGTTGGAAGCTGGTTATGATTGCAATAATTACCATGATTCGCAAATGCTAGTTATGATTTTGCAACAAACGTGTTTCCCTGTTTATCTTAAAAACTAGTTTTTAATAACACGTAGACCTTGCCCGGGCACAAACGTTTTCTTGATTGTTTATTTTATGTAAAGTTCACTGATCAAGGGATGATGAATACCGACGTGGCTATGATAGTTTCGTTAGCAAAGATATGGATAGAATGAGATAAAAAAAGGAGAAAAGTGCAAGTAGGAGTTGCACACGAAGGGTTCCGTACACCGTACAACATTAACATTAGATACTTATTTGAAAAAATCTTTACTAAATAAAAATACCTTTCATGTATCCGGGACCTCTTTTAATTTTTATATAATTTCCAACATCCACGTGGGCGAAGCCGTGGGCAGAAGCTGGTGGGTAATATTTTAGAGATTTAGAGGTCAGCATAGTTTCTTACCTTCTTCATTAATTTTCTTATTATAACGCTGAATCATTATCCGGATAGACGGTGCAGTTTCCTTAGGTGGCTGTGGCTTCCTCTGTGATGAAGGCGAAGACGGCAGCGGAGGCCTGGTCCTCTTCTTCAATTCCTCAGCTTCTTGAAGATCACCAGAACTTTTAGACCGAGTACTCTTCTCCTGTTTTCCTTTTTCAGATTTAGCCTCTTTCTTTTTCCCTTCGTTTCGGTGGCTGTGGTCTGAGGGTCTTACTTCAGCAAGATCTTCAACGTTGACTGGTATGACGGCTCTGGGTACTGATTCACCACTACGTACTACTGGAGAGAATATTTTGCGGGTAGTTTTGACTATAACTTCTGGAGAGTGGTCGCGTTGCTCTGGTGCCTTTAGCTTGAGGACGAAGATCTAGAAATTACGTATCAGACTTTAATTTTAAGTAGCTAAAGATTCTAATAATAGCCAGAGATCGCTCAAGGCCCCGCAGTCACAATATAGGCTTATAAAAAAAGCTAAAGAATGATTGACGAAACGTCCATTCGTTCTGTTATTGTTTTTATTGTGATTTTTTATTTTTCTTCGACATATTTTAGATTCCTACGGTCAATTGCTCATGCTTATTAAGTACAATTAACAGGGTTGTAAACTTTCATGACATTTACAAAGTACATAAGTCATTAATAAAATAATTTTATTTTTTACTTACTTCACCTTCTGAATCTGAATGCAGTGATGTCGGCGGAGTTCTCGGTTTTTCCGACGCTCGTCGTGGTCGCTTTCTTCTTCTCGGTATCTCCACAGTCACTGTATCTACTTCAAGCTCCGTATCACTCTCAGAAGGCTTCGACTGTTCTCTTTCTAATCTGGCCCTAGACTTAGATTTCTTTTTATTACCATTTGTTTTCTCTGCATCTTTCTTTCTGGCATCATCTTTTGAGTCTTCGAAACTGTCCCTATCTTTATCAACGTTTCTTTCTTTTTCACTCTGTTTATTAATCTTTGGGCTGTAGTCTCTTTCTTCTTTTTGTGGTATGGTTGGGAGCTCTCTTTCTGGACTCTTATGTCGAGTCTCGTTATCAGTAGCTTCCCTATCTCTAAAACGACTAGAACTTCCTCTTTCTATTTCTTCTATTGTTTTTCTGATGAACATGGCGTCTTCTTCTATGCTCGGCTGTCTCATGATCTTTCTTCTGCTCTTCTCTGTGTGTTTGTTCTGTAATATTATTTACTTGTGAAGGATTTAGACTGAATTTCTTAGAATGTGAAGAATATGTGTGTTACCTACCTGTTCACGAATCTTCGGCCGTGCTCCAGATGATTCCTTTGATTTCACGCTGCGAGCATCGGAAAGAACAACTGTGGAAATTTTTAAATTTAGTTTAATCGTTTTCAAAGTATTTATTTTTAAGCAAAATATAAAATATTCAGCTTACCAGCCCCATTAGGCTGTAACACAGCTGTCCCCGTAACTGCCGACCTAGTTTCACATAGCAGTCTGGCTTCAGCTTGTCCATATGTGTACACTGGCTTCTGAGGAGTGTGGCGAGGGGATACGGCCATCAGGGGAGCTGCTGTGCAGACCTCTTCAGCCTCAACTTCTACGAGGACAGCCCCGCGGGTCTGAGGACCATCACAGTCATCGATGCCGTCAAGCTGTGGATGTGAAGATGTGAATGAGGTGGCTTTTCTCTATATGTAACTAAGACATAACACAGAAATCTCGATGTTTTGATGTCGTCTTAGTGACCCTTTGACAAGAAGTCGAGGGACGAATTTTCAGAAATTTTGAACTTTCTTTGATTAATTCCGAATATTTTTGAAACCATACAGATTTAGTGCTTGTTATTATTGCCGAGTCATACTCACAGAATGTTCCTCTCTGTCGTACTCCGAATCGAAATCATCAGCATCATTGACACTGAGACTGGAAGCATGGAGTCTACTGCTAGATCCTGCTGCTGAAGGGGCCACGCTGCCATCAGACTGTGTCCTGGTGAGAGGAGCTTGAGGAACCTTGCTGTTCCTTGCTCTTGCAGCGCGGAGGAGCGCTGATGTGGAACACTCAGGGGCGATGCCACGGGACTTCTCCCATTCGTGGAGTTTGCGGGTGAAGGATCGAGATATTCCTAGAACACATAAGTTTCTAGAATGTTCAAGAGCAATAATTGTGCATATAGCATACACTTATTGCCGTTCAAGAATCGCAAGTAAGTGTTTAGTATTATGCCTGCGATTTCCATTGTATGGCGTATGAACTTGAAAAAATTATGTATTATGTGTAGAGAAGACTGCAGTTGAAAAATGAAGAAGGTAAATGAGTGAATGAAGAGAAAAATTAAGGAAATGCAGTTGTAGTAGTGGTTTATTTAAAAAAAGTGCCTTGTGTGTTTCGTTATTTTCGTTAAAATAATGAACTTTTTTTAAATGATTTAGATTATTGTTTACCTAACTGCCTGTTTGTAAGGGACCTCTGTCTGCGAGGACATACCTTGGAATTTAAAGAGTCCAGTTGAAGTTTGAACAAGCACTTCATCAGGTTTCGCCTCTTCTTCCCAAGCTGGTACTGAATTTGTCTCTTTCATGCGTTTCCATTCGTCTGTAGTATAATTAACGTTTAGTTGAATACTCTTATAATTCAAGAAGTCCTGCAAAGTACAGAAGATGTGCGCTTCGGTAATCGTATTTTCGAATAAGTATGGACAACGCGCCATAGAATTACCCCCCATAGAGGCTTTTTTTTTGAGGATGGGATATCATCAAATGACCCCTCCCGCTCTGGGTGGAGCAGAAGGGAGTGTCAGACTCTTACTGACTAAAACCCACCCGTGTTCCTTCCTTAGCCCTTTATTTCCGGGGTAGCGGTAACCCTTTTGGACAATTCCGCTGCCCTGGCAGGCTTCGGCCCTTACGGGGCCCTTCCTTAATGCTGACATCTCTTTGAGGCGCGCGTGGAACACGTACGCGCCGTCCGGCACAGGCCTGGTCCTGATCGGACGGAGAGTTACCCATTACTCTCCGTCCGCAGGCCCGTGCCTACGGTGGCCGGGAGTCGTCACGCGGCTCCCTACGCCCGGAGCGTCTCCCACGGCGGCTGGGACGTGAGGCTCTCTCCCTCAGCCATCCCGCCACCTCCTTCGCTAGCATGACTGCTTCGCAGAAGGAGGTGACTGCCTCCCACTCCCTCTCGTCCCGGACCATGGCTTGAACCAGGGCCGGGCGCGAGAGGTCACCGCCGCTGCCGCTGCCGATCGCTTCTACGAGAACACGGCGGTTCACACCTTGCCATATAATTACTTAGAAGTTTTTTATGAATTGCATACAGATGTAATATCTTAATTTGTAATCAGGGCAATAAAAATAGTACAAAGACGGTGATTTCCGAAGCGCATACTTTTGCTGTGAGATCTGTATGTATCCTTGTTTTTTTATTTGTCGCTTTTAGGACAACGATGATTGGGAGTTCAGCGGGGTAATTGCGTAACACACTATTAGTAGCAATGGGTTTCATTTTGACAGATCAACAACGTTCATTGCGTTTTTTACATTGTTGAGCAGACATATTTTTCGAACATATGAAGCAATGGATTAGCAATATGCTTCAAAATGATCCAAATTGAGATCGATAGTGTGTTTCGCAATTAGGGTATCGGTTGCCTATGTAATTTCTTATGTATCGCCTCACCCCATCTCCTAAGGAAGTCTTCGCTGAGATCCTGCCTGGCAGGCACTGGCAGGGGCTGCTTTACGCCCTTTTTGAGTTGCCACTCTGCAAGTTTCTTGCGGAAGTCTGCTGATAGCTGCTCCTCTGTTGCCACTGGGCGAGCCGCTGAAATAATAATGGTCGACTTTTTGGTACTATTTTGATTTTTCTATCGCATAATGCTACAGTAACTTTACTGGAGTCTGTAATTTTTTTTGAAGAGTTTTGTTAAATTTGTGCTCATCCACTTTGCGTAAATAAGCCGGTATCAAAACTCACTGATTTGTATACAATTATTTAAACATAACATTGTTATGTTAAGTCAAGTGTAATAAAGAGCAGACCTATATTCATCAACCGGGCACAAATACTCACTTCTACTGAGAAATCCCAAATGGAAAAACTAAAACACTTAGCCCGACCTGAGAATCGAATCCAGGACCTCATGCTTAACAGTGGCACTTTCGACCACAAAAACCAACGAGGCAGTAATTCTACTCATCCACTTTGCGTAGACGAGCCTATCAAAACTGAAGTCATTATTTTCTTACTGATTATGCTAAAATGAGTTTAAACTATTTATTTAATCTGTTTATTTGGTCATTCTGATCAATTGTTTTTTAGATATATTGTGTGACATCTATCAGCAGCTCACCTGCATACAATTTCCCTCGTCTGTCAGAGAACTCTCTCCTTAACCGAGACTGTAGCGCCGCGTAGTCCCGCGCTATCTCTTCGCGCACACCACTCGCCTCGCATCCGCTGCTAAGGCCCTCTGTTTCTGGAATAGACGAATCATCTTTACTACTAGATGTTAAACTCTTTTGGATTCGTTTTAGATCTAGAATAGGTTAGCTCATGTAGCCTAAATGTCCAGCACACGTCGCTCTATGTACCTAGGTAAGATTTTGATAAATGATCGGCCTTATCGTTTGAAAACCTTGTTAAAAGCGTAAGAAAATTTGAATTTCGCAAAATATAAGTTTAAAAATTACCTGTAATCATTACAACAAACAACCTTTAGTTAGGCCTCAAAAGCGATGATTCCGTGAAATAGTCATTCAATGAACTTATAGAGTGGTATTAATGATTTTGTGATTATAATTCTATAAATAAATATTTGTTACGGCCGCAAATCATATTCAGATCAACAAACAACCTGATAATAATCTGCGAATTGCAAAAAACTTAAGAAAATTAGAATTTCACGGTCTGACGCTTTCGCCATAAGGTTCTAGTGTTAAAAAGTCTTACTAACTCTTTATGGTAATACGAAACAACTTTGATCTTCAGCCTCCAGCAGAAGGACATGTAAAAATATTCCTCCTTGTCTTTACTTATCGAAATTGTCACGCGGACACGTCGTCACAAATAAATATTGTGTACCCAAAACAATTAAATTATGCCACAATAAATATTACAAGAAATAAAATGCAATATTACAAATCTGGTTTAAAAAGCAAGACGATGTAAGTTGCTAATTTGATGCTACTTATTTTAAATAGAAGTTAGGCAGGCCTTTGGTGTAGGATGCAATGTGTCGACACCCTTGCGCCATCCTAACTTCCGAACGGCGGGCTGTGCTGGGGCGGCTGCTGCAGGTGCGGCAAACCACAAACGGCGAAATTATTCCAATCTTATTGGGAGGTCTATCTTCAAGCCGTTTGGGGTTGAAATAGTAGGGCCATGGGGTCCGAGTGCCCACTTGGTTTTTTGAGACATCGCCAAGCGGTCGGTCGACGCTTCACGTGACCAGAGGGATGGGATTTCATAGTCAATCAAACTGTATATGGCTTTGTTGAGTTCGTCGAAAGCTTTTTCTAGAATTCTCTTAAATAATGCTCACTGTGCAAAAGTATGGTAATTTTGTTCGAGATTAGAATAGTGTATTTACTTGAGTAAAAGTTGAGTACAAATCCGTATCAAAGAGAATGTAATCTTTGTTCGTATCAGTTGAATCCGGTTGCTCTTATTTGTAACATCGAATTACATGATTAGAAGTAGTTTAGGTGTTTATTACAAAATCAGTCTATAATGGGACTCCTCTCAGTGAGAGGGATTGGGCCGTAATCCACCACGCGGGCCCAGTGCGGGTTGGTAGATGTCAAATGCCTTCGAATTTTTCGTTTTAGGATATAGGTACCAGATTCCTCACGATGTTTTTTTTCGCCGTTTTGAGAGCATTGGTGATGAAATAATTTGAACAAAGTAAAGCCTATCTGGGTTCGAACCTACGACCTACAACTCGGATATAGGAATAGGATTCTATTAAACTCTCTCAAATACAAATTATTGAACTATTTTAAAGCATGAATATACACCATTTTGTTTCAGATAGAAGCCGGAACCACACATGCTTTACGGCTACATTATCTTGGCAGTAATAATAGTGTTATCTTACAACTCAGTAAGTTGTAGCTTATGAATTTCGGTCTATTGACGAGTCCAAGACTCCTCCGTGCTTCGGAAAACACGTTAAGCTGTTTTTCCCGGCTATCATTCGTAGATCTTTGACAGTCGTTACGGATCGTTAGAAGCCAACCAATCTTACCAAGGGTATCTTATTTCCCAGTAATTGGGTTGTGAAGTCACTTCATGTATAATACTGGTATTCAGCTGCATCCGGTTAGACTGGAAGCCGACCCTAATAAAGTTAGGAAAAGGTTAGGCAGAATGATGTTCATGCATTTGTAATCCTACCGGCTACCACCTAAGCTCGCTATCGGCTATCCGGCAGGTACCTATGGCTCCACGACTGTGGACTAGGCTGCCTAACCAGTGGAGACAGCGGGCACAGCGACAGAAATAGGTGTACCTGTGACGTCTGTTTCTGCGCACCGATCCAGAGATACAGCATGTACGTGATGTCAACAGTAAAGTTCAATAATTACTTTAGTCTTGACAAGGCAACTGGTAAGCGATGCGTTTTGCTTTTGCAGTCTATTGAAGAAGTCAAATCAATTGAATCAGGATGGCAACCAACCGATTATCCTTTGAAGTTAAGGTTCGCGAGCACTTTCGCAAAAAGCTGGCAGTATCATCAAAACGCTAATATTTTCTCATCCTTTGTCTTATTTCTTTTTAGTATGTATGTAATTAGGTATATATTACACTAGCGGCCTGTCCCGGCTTCGCACGGGTGGACATTTTTTTTTCTTGCAATTAAAAAAGCCTATATTAATCAGTGATAATGTAGCATTCAAATGGTGAAAGAATTTTTAAAATCGGTCTAGTACTTTTTGAGCCAATTTGTTACAAACATACATACAAATCTTTCCTCTTTATAATATTATTATTATATTATTAATTATTATAGTATAGTTTTAAAATCGGTCCAGTACTTTTTGAGCCAATTCGTTACAAACATACATACAAATCTTTCCTCTTTATAATATTAGTATAGATTTATAGTTTAAATAGGTTTCTGCGTATCTTTCTATTTAGAATATTTATTCCACAAATGATTGCACCCGCTACTGTTTGTCTCTGCATCGCCCAAAGGTTGACTAGTAGAAAATGTCTATGGCATTAAGTCCGCCTCTGTACATGTAGGTATGTGCTTGAAGTATTAAATAAATAAACAAATAAATTGAAAAATCTGTGTCTGTACAGATTTTGGCAGGGACATCACGCGCTAACTATTACCATGGCTTCAGTAGGTACCTACATGATTTTGAACATCAGTGCGTGGAAATTTTTCGTCGGTTAATATTAAAAAATCTGCAGTTCCATAAAAAAGTACAATACTTATGCGGTCTAAATGTATCGAACAGCAAATTTTTTAGGGTTTCGTACCTCAAAAGGAAAGAACGGAACCCTTATACGATCACTTTTTTGTCCGTCTGTCTGTCTGTCAAGACCCTTTATCACGGAAACGCGTGGAGGCATCGAGTTGAAATTTAAACCATATACTCAGGTCTGCCGTCCCTTGAAGCTGTGAAAAAAATCAAACTTCTAAGTTAACGCAAAAAAAGATACGGCCATTTATACCGCAAAAAAACGTATATTTCGACACTCTCAAGGCAATCAAAATGTATAGGGTATCCGTTGACCTAGAATCATGAAATTTGGCAAGAAGCAAGGTCATATAGCACGAGTAAAGGGAAAAATCCGAAAACAGTAAATTTGTAGTTACATACCTACTTTGTACGGAACCCTCGGTGTGCGAGTCCGACTCGCAGGTGACCGGTTTTTTTTTTATTAACCTATGAAAAACTTGTCTAGAAGGTCGGGGCAAAAGTATTTTCGTATTTTTCTTACAAAAAAAAAAATTGTTTTAGGTTTAATTTTTTATTTATTTATAATATGTATGTGCCGTTTTGATCGATGACTTGTTGCCATCTTGTGGGCAATGCCATGATCCCATTGCTGTAGAAGTTTTGAGATTTTTTATTAAAAAAATCTGACAGGTAGTTTTCACAGTGTTCTTTTGAGGTTAACTTTATGCTTCCTAAAGAGTTCTGAAGTGACCGAAACAGGTGAAAATATGATGGAGCAAGATCAGGGCTATACGGAGGATGCATCAACACATCCCAGCCAAGCTCTCTCAATTTTTGCTGAGTGGCTATAGATGAGTGCGGTCTGGCGTTGTCGTGATGAAACACCACGCGCTTCCTATTCACCAGCTCCGGCCGGTTTTTCTCAATAGCTTCTTTTAACCTCATCAGTTGTTGACAGTAGAGGTCAGAATCGATGGTTTTACCCGGCGGCAAAAGCTCATAGTGGACGATTCCTTTCCAAACACACAGGATCACTTTGTTCCGAGCCAGGCCGGGCTTTGCCACGGTCTGTGGGGCTTGTCCATGCTTCGACCACGATCTTTTTCGGACATTCTTATCGTAAGTGATCCATTTTTCATCACCCGTAATCAACAGTTTAAGAAATGGGTCGGAATTATTACGTTTCAACAAAGAATCGCAAATGGAAACACGTTGCATTAAGTTTCTCTCAGTGAGATCATGTGGTACCCAAATATTAAGTTTTTTCTTGTACCCAGACTTTTGTAAATGTCGTAAAACTGTTTTGTGATCAACATCCAGTTCTTCAGCAATATCATAACTACTAATATGTCGATCTTGCTTCACTTTTTCAAAAATGGCACTGATTTTATCCGTGACAGGGCGTCCAGAGCGAGCTTCATACTTCACACTAAAATTTCCTGACTTCAAACGCTTGAACCACATTTGTGCTACTCGTATTGATACCGCATTAGGTCCGTAAACCGCACAAATTTTATTCGCAGCGTTCGTCGCATTTTTACCTTTTTTGTAATAAAATTTTAAAATGTACCGAATGTTTGCTTGAAAAACAATTGAGAAATGGCGGGAAGTAGTTTTTTTTTTAATTTATTGCATTTTTAGAATGTCAACATTTAATAGTATTAAAATCAGCCAGTTACATTCAGTACTGCCAAAGAGGTTTGATTACTAACAATAGATTCAAAATACGAAAATATTTTTGCCCCGACCTATTATGCTAAAATTCATGGATACACAGTTTGCGTCGATGTACCTGTAACTACTACTAGTAGATATACTAGCGACCGCCTCTGCTTCGTACGGGTTTTACGACTTGACAGAACATCGAGATTTGTTTATTATAAGTAAGCCGACTTTATATCAGTTGTCGCGCCCCCAGCGCCCGGCACAGTGATTCGATTTTTTTTTGTTTTTCAAAGAACCTGATAGAATGCAGCGTAAACGAGCGAGTTAATAAGACAACAGAGTAAACGAGCTGTGTTATTTGGTCGTAAATGTACGACCCTGGCGAAATGGGCACGAAAATATTTGTCGGATTAATCTGACGTAGGCGGTACAACGTATTATACGCATGAACCTTCCAAAATTAATTTTCTAAAAGATGGTGTAAGCCGCTCAAAACCTGTTGCGTAGTTTAGTCAAAGAACCATTCGTCCACACAGAAGAACACGAAAAGCGACTTTTTGATGTATACAGGGTGTCCCTGGAAGTATGGATCAAATCGAAAAGGGGCGTCAGCAAGATCATTTCCAAACTTTTTGATCCTGAGAATGATTGATGATTGAGAATTATTTTACGGTTCGAAAGTTGTGACCAATTTTTTTTAATCGTTTCGCATGGTGCTCAAAGAAAAAAAAATCATTAAAAAAAAACTATCAGAGCTGTCTAAAAAACTTAAATTCCTTCCTGGTAGTTTTTTTAAATGATTTTGTTCTTTGAGCACTATGCAAAGTGATTGAAAATAACAAATGTTGGTCATAACTTTTGAGCCGTAAAAAAATTCACCAACATTCTCAGGATCAAAAAGTTTGGAAATGACTTTTCCCACGCCTCTATTTGATTTGATCCATACTTCATAAATCTTTACTTAATAAATCTTCTAGTTTAATCTAGCTAATAAATTTTGGTGAATAAAAAAAAAAAATAGAAATCACCAGACTTGCCATCACAAAATCTTTATATAGAGGCATCGTTTCATTAATTTTTGGCATCGGTATCTTATACTATATCTTTTTTTTTGTACCTTGAAATGATCATTAAAGAGATGTAAACACAACCGACAGGAATAGAATACTAAAACGAATGATGTGAAGAAAGTCATTAGCTAACAGTTAGAAGAAAAAAAGAATAACAATGTGAGACATACGTTTTTATCTTTCGCAGACCAGCTGCGCGAGCAGCAGATTCAATATCCCAGCTCTTCTCCTACTACACAGATAGGGTAAGTGATTGTTACATGGATTTTACAAAGCATAATCAGCCCGAGCTAAAGAATAACAGCCGCACAGGTCGAGCGATCAGGTTAAGCTACGCTTGCCGCGGTTGGTATGTGGATGGGTGACCATCTTTACATACCGAGACCCCTCCGTTCCTTGGAAAGCACGTTAAGCCGTTGGTCCCGGCTGTCATTCTGTGATCTTTGACTGTCGTTACGGGTAGTCAGGAGCCCAAAAGTCTGACAACCAGTCTTACCAAGGGGTATCGTATTACCCAGTAACTGGGTTATGGAGGTCAGATAGGCAGTCGCTCCATGTAAAATACTGGTATTCAGCTGCATCCCGTTAGACTGGAAGCCGACCCCAACATAGTTGGGAAAAGGGGAAAAGGCTAGGCAGATGATGAATCAGCCTGCTTGAACACAGGCCTCGTCTCTGTGAGAGGGAGTGGGCCGTAATCTACCACGTGGGCCCAGTGCGGGTTGATGGATGTCACGTGTCTTCGAAGTTTTGGTTCTAGGACATGCTGGTTTCCTCACGATGTTTTTTTCACCGTTTTGAGAGCAGTAATTATTAGCACAAAGTTCCTGCCTGGATTCCAAACCATGACCCACAACTTGTAAGTCAGGGCTGATACCACTGCGCCACTATTCTTCGTTTTATTTAACACTGCACTAGAAAATTAACGTTCTTTTGGAATAGATCCAACTAAAGCGTTCGAGTAACTAAATCTTAGATATTTAGCGTTCTCTAGATATTTGTGTTTTCTAACGATTGCTTATCTTCTGTTTCATTGTTTTTTTAGATCGGGTAAAAGCTGGTTTTCCTTAAATATTTGCAGAAAGCACAAAATACCTCTTGACTAGCCTTTTCCCAACATGTATGTTGGGGCGGTTTAGCTGAATACCAATATTTTAACATTAGTGCTTCGTGTTACCCAGTAACTACTGGGTAACCCCTTGGTAAGACTGGTTGTCAGACTTTTGGGCTTCTGACTACCCGTATCAACTGTCAAAAGAGAAATGTCAGCCGGGACCAACAGCTTAACGTACACTTTTTTATTCACAGTTGTGAATTGGCTTCTGGTTGGGTAGAACTGTAGGTATATTAGGACCCAACTGTTCACCAGTTATGTGTATTTAATTTCTATGTATAGTAGTATAAATGATTTGACTTTAAATCATTTATTTCAAATAGGCACTTAAAAGGCACTTTTGAACGTCAAAAATTACAATGATAAAAAATAGAATTGATTCTAGTCGCCCTTTCCAAAAGGTAGTTTTTGTATGGAGAAGAATGGACAAGAAACTCCGCCGTTACTCTTTTAAAATGTATAACAAGGTTTTCTATACATTTATTATATAATTATGTAATGTGAAGACGATGCACCTAGAATAAAAAAATTAGTCTACCACAAACGATAAAAAGAATTAAAAATATAGCAACGACAGGTAAATCAATTATGTGATGGATACATGGTGCTCACATATTTACAAAAATTGTAAAAAAAATCCTAGAATTTTAACAAGTTTGTGAGTTAAATTATTAGTCACAGAATGTAAAAACAAAGTCATAAAACATAAAAAAAAAAATTACAACCAGTTTGATTTTGTCTAGAGGTGAGTTGTATGTGTTAATTTTTGCAGTTCCAGAACTGGTTTGCAGAGAGTGGCACCTGCGGGCGAAGAAATGCTCAGGTAATGGTGTACGTATTTGTTTGTTTCTATTGTCTGATTATCTTGATTTGACCATGTGAACCCAGGCGTATGGGCCCAGTTTCCCTTTTTTTGTGAGACGCCTGCATTCGTTTCTCACTTATTTAATATTTTACCTCTTATTTTGCATCACTGTCACAGTGATCTTTATTCTCATATTACTAAGGTCTGTCCAAATCACTGTGATCTTTATTGTCGTTACAATAAGATTGCTCTTAGTTTGCTGCTGTCAGAGGTGACTGAGTCACCGGTAGGTCTGGGATGGTGGCGGTTCTCTGAGGTGGTGCTGTGAGCGGACTGTACCTATTTGTTTTACTATCTATTGTCACAACTCAGTGGACACAGCTATAATAGCGCTGGTGGCACGTGGGAAAAATCAGAACTAACGCCGCCATCTTTTTTTTTTAAATCGTTTCAAGTGACATTTTACAAAACAGTTGCACAAATGTTGAACAACAACGCCCCCCGTTAGTGTTATTCAGGCGCCAAAGGCCATTTCTCGTAATTTAAAACGTTCAAAATCTAGTCGCAGTCTCAAAACTGTTTTCTTGTCCCTAAATAAATAAATAAATAAACTCGGCGACAAACAAATGTCAAAATGTTGGGAAATTATAGGCATTTTTGACAGATTGAGACTGAGATCAGACCAAGAAGCTTGTAGATAAAAATGGAGGCAACACTCAAAATACCTAAGTGAAACCGACTGTGGGTTGACGACGCTCTCTTTCTAAATACGTACTTAAGAACGAGACAGTGATATATGCTTTCTTTGTCTTATGTATGTAGTCAGAAAGAGAGCGACAGCCCACAGTCGGTTTCACTTAGGTGTTCAGAGTGTTGCCTCCACTTTTATCTTTATACTTCTTGGATCAGACTATTTATTTAATTTTTTTTTTTATAAGTATCCAAGACTCAAAAGCTGTTAGTAAAACTTATGACTATGTTAGTAAACACTGAAAATACAAACAACACAACAAATAATGGTGGATCACTGCTGCAACAACCCATGAGTAATTGAACAGCAGCGACCCACATAAACACAGTCCAGGCGACTGGCAATCATGCTTAGGATACTGTTGGTGCTGCCCCACACCCTGCGCACCAGGGAAGCGCACCTTTTACGCAGACTATGAAAGTTCTTAAAATTTCGAGAATTGCCCCTCAGATCTACCTAGAACTCTAAAACAACTGTTCCTAGTACATTACTTTTGCTTTCTTGAATTGGCCTTAACTCTTGACCTCGATCTCGCCTGATAGTATAGCAATAGATGAGGTCTACGATGGAACGTATCGCTTTTGCTTTGAAGGCTGACGGTTATCATCGGTACCTACCAGTTTCTTTGGAAGTATTTCTCCCATCCACTGACACTAGACTACCTAACAACAGTTATTTATCAGCATCCTAAATGTGTAACACACGTTCAATCGCAATCTGGATGATTTCGAAAGATATTGCTAATCCATTGCTTTAAAAAAAAAAATCTGCTCAACAACGTAAATAAATGAAAGCCATTTATTATGTTAGTGTGTTACGCAATTACACCGCAGTCCGGTGAGGCCCTATTCAACGATTACTGTCCAAAAGCATGTATCATAATCAGCACATAATGTCCCCACTGCAGGCCTGGCTTCCTCTCAGTGAGAGAGAAAAGCATGAATGAAGCTCAAGAATAAAAAAATAATGGGAGAGGCATTGAAATTAATTAAAGGGATTAAGTACCTTCATACTTATTGATAATCATAATTATATTTCTGATACTTTTGATAAACTCAATCAGCATAAAATAGTACAAGTAACTTTCATTACAGCTTGCCGTCTGTGAAAGACCTTCGATTTATAGCGAATATGGATTCAATGGTGAAGAGTTTACACTAGTTCTCGATTCGGAAGTTGGCGTTGCGGAGAAACCAATTCCGAAAAAAAAAGCTACTATTTGTGCAAGTACTTCAATGTCTAGAACTGCAAGCGTGACACAAGCTGTCTCCAGTGTCACGCAATATGTTTACGATTTAGTTGGAAAGTTAACTGAAATAGCCCTAGATTTATCTAGGATAGAGCCAGATGTGCTGATGACTCCTGTTAGGCTAAGTTCTAAGTTATCGTCCTTTAGTAGAACTAGCACAAAATCTAAAGTTCCTGAGGTGGAAGAAACGTTGGACGCAAAAAAAATTGTTCAAAATGTGTTGAACAAGGTAAAACTTGTATTAGAGTGTGTCCGATCGCTGAAAGGAAACAAAGGCAAGATAAACAATAAAATATTTCGGTGGCTTGATGTGTTTTTTTAACGTCTAAGATCTACCTACTGAATTAGTACCTGCCAAATTACTTACGAAAAATTAAAAAAAAAATCATAATCAACACGACAAAATGTCTCCCTTTTCGAATTTGACAAAATAATAAAAAACCCTTTCTAAGTGTACATACACACAATCTTGGGGTTCATTCGATTAATCGAGTCTGGTTTAACCACGCTGGGATCGGTGCAATTAATTAATTCATTCATTCATTCTAAGTATACATACAAGCGACACACGTCGGCAAGTGCTATACAAGGTGTAACATAATTAACGCAAGGCCTCATACACCCCAATTAGAATATTGAGTTAAAAGCATAACACAATGACCAAAACTTATTTTTTTAAAGCTTGCTATTTTTATTAAGAAAATCGTGCTGACACTAGCATTACTTTATGCATTTAAGATTGAGTCTTAATACATTGAAATAAGGTTTAATTTTATTTGGCGCAATCGGGGGTTAGTATGAAAAAATACATAATTTTTGAAATAATACCTATATTAAAAGTTGCTGAAATCGATTCAGTAGTCAATTCTGAACAAACTTCTTTCAGGACTTGCGTTAATTCTGTTACACCTTGTACTCGTATATATTAATATTTTTGTACTCTGTGGGCAACTGCAGCCGTCGACGACGTCGACGTCGTTTCTACGCGTCGGCGGTTGCCGTCGACAACGTGCCACTCATGTATACGGTGCTCAAATACACGAGCGGCTCGGTTAGATAATGTGGCTCGATTCATAGCTTCCGGATAGGTTTACATCTACTTGATAAATAAAATGTTTAACGCATAAAATTATCTACTAGATAAGTTAATTGGCATTTAGGAGGAGGTGGTGAAACATGCCAAGCTTGTATTGATTCCGCTTGGAGTGTATCGCGGTTAGCACCCTCCAATAATGTGATCGCTACGCTGAACAAAGGAAAAGCTAAAGAATATAATTATGTATAGTGTCATGTTAGAGACCTTCCAAAAAAGCGGAAGTTCCGCATTTGCGGAGGCGAGGTTCTGTTACATCCTAGTTCAACACCGGCTGTCACTAAAAACCAACGCTGGTCTCGCATAAGGTCATAGCATTATGCTGATCGATGGCCGTTTTGCGTGCATGTGATGCATATTTTACCCCAACGTGTTTATTTATTTAACAGAATCTCCCTTACCACTATTATTACAGGTGTACGAGTATACCTAATGTGACAGCGTGGTCTTAAATTTAACTTAAGTATTCACAATTTAAAACTATGAAAAACGTAAAAACTACTAGTACTTATAATAACATCTAAAAATAATATTATGTACTAGGTTCCCTAAATAAATTAAAAACAACAACATAACCTACTCTAATCTACATTACTGTGTGTATGTTTTTTCTCTGCGTCAGGTTTACCGCAAATAAACACATATTCTTTCTTTTCTTTCTTAGACAGAGGTGAGCTATAGTGGCGAACAGTAGTTGAACACAGTCATGTGGACATACTATCCACCAACGTAACCACGTCTGTCTGAACTAGGGTTGTAATTCTAACGGAGCTTCGCTACCGTAAATGCGGAACTTCCGCAAGAGAATCGTACCGCAAGTTTTAACAGAGGAAAGAAAAAAAAAAATGAAAGTAAGTTTGCTTCAAGTCTAAGCTAAGATACTTTAATGTGGTTGAGACTAACTCCAAGTTTTTTCTCTCTTGTCTCTGTCACCGCCAGGTTCAAGTAAGCAACTGTGTAGTGCCGGTTTAATTAATGAGCCACTATGAAATTGCTTAAAAGTTGGCAAAGCCGAGAAACTGGTTTTATGAAATAAAGTTTGGCTTTCAAAATGTTTACTACCAATAGGCTGATGTTTTCATAAATTATATTTTTATTTATTTTTCCATCTTCACTAATATGACATCCGTTACATACCTGTTTAGTCTGACCGTGTGGTCTGAACGCCGCATCATTTTTACAGTCAATGTTTGCTACGTAAACTCCTTGCTAGCACAAATAGTTTAAATCAATTAAAAAACGAAATCAACGTGACAATCCTGACAGAATTGACGGAACTGACATTATGTCGACATTTTTTATGTCCTCTGTGATGTCGACCTAAAAATGTAGTGTTTACAGCGTTCACCTTTCATAATTAGTTTGGATTAAATTATTGTGGTTATTATAAAAAGGTGTGGATGAAAACAAACATGCCGAAAATTAGTTATGCAAGCTAACGCCTAGTTGAAGGCGATGAGTGTAGATTGTCATTCGTGCCCGCTTCCGGGCACGATACGAAATTCAACGTTGTTTGGAGGTAAAATAATTTGATTTTCAACTTTATTCAAGCTAACTTGACGGTGGTGAAAGTTAGGCCAGAGAAATCAGGAATTTCCAAAAGAGTGTTGGGCCGACGAGTTCGTCAAAGTTGCGGGAAGCAAAAGTACAACGTATGAGAGGACAGGAGCCCTGTACCCAGCAATCGGTGATTTCGAACTGAAGTGATGATGAAGGCTAACAGTGTATTTAAGTGAAGCTCCTATTAACACAAAGCACTTTTTTCCATATTAACTGTATAAGAACAGCTAATTGCTGAACCTAGCAACTTTAAACAATCAGCCGTGACTATTTTGGTCCTTAATAAGAAAAGACTATTATTTTTAGATGCCAACCTCATAGTATTTTATTGAAGGATATCATAAGTAGGTGCAAAGCAGCGGGATTGTCCGAAAGGGTTACCGCTACCCCGGAACATAAAGGGCTAAGGAAGGAACACGGGTGGGTTTAAGTCAGTAAGAGTCTGACACTCCCTTCTGCTCCACCCAGAGCGGGAGGGGTCATTTGATGATTTGCCATCCACAAAAAAAAAAGTTGGTGCAAAAGTACTACGGTAGTCAAGTGGTATTCCGAATCCACACTAATATTATAAATGCGAAAGTAACTCTGTCTGTTTCCTCGAACGGGTTAAGATGAAATTCGGCACATGGATAGACCATGACCTGGGTTATGTAGGACATAATATACTTTTATCTCGGAAGCACGTTTCCGTAGGATAACTCCCGGCATCCACGAGGGTGAAGCACGGGCAAAAGTTGCTCATGTAATAAATACATTTTCAGAACATGTCTGTCCAGTGGAGTGCACAGTCAAATTGCTGTTTTTCCTCGGTGTTTCTACAATCATATTGGTGAGTTGGAAAAAAGAAAAGAAGGAAACAAAATACAACTCTTATGCATAATTTTATGCTTTTAGAGAGTGAATTAATAAAAAAAACATTTTTATTAAGTAGGGATCTGGAGTTTGAAACCGTGTCAAGTTGTATATAAACTCGTTAGATGGATAATATGTGGCGGAGAGGAGATGCTTAATAGCTGGGGTGTATCCGCCGAAGCTATGTGGTAATGCGTACTGGCTAGACTGGAGCCGAGATTTGTACTGGCTAGAGCGGAGCTAAGTTACGGTTGGCTCTGGTTAGATGTGGCGTAGGCGCGGTTTACGACGCGGAGGAACTAATATTGCAGCTTGCCGCTCACATCTCCTCACATCTCCGTTGCGCGCCGTCGCCAGCTAGCGAGGCACAGCTCACATCAAATAAGAGACATCTCCTTTCCTCTCTGCTTAACTGAAACTAAGAGAAGACGAGATAACGAATTCCTATTGGTTGTTTCCAAAACTCTGGTCTCGTCTCCGCTTTGGTAAAGTCCGGACATAAATCTGTACATTAGTGTAACGTAGCTGGTACAGTTGACATCCTTTTATTATTTCAGTACATACCTTTAGGAAGATTCACATACTGTGGACCGGATTGCACTCCTAAATCAAGGCTGTTGACAATATGGGACGACAATTCTTCGGCCATGTGCTGTCTGTGTGACTTATACAAAACGATCTTACAGTAAGTATTATTTACTAAAATAGACTAAAGTTTGGGTTTCTTATGATAGCGGTGACCGCCACATAACGCTCACATTGACAGTCTTCATAAACAAACTTATCTTAGTAGTTAGTTGAAAAAATGTTCTCCCAGACATCGAAATACGTCACGATCAATTCTCTAATTGCAAATGTATGTTTGTAATCGCAGTTTTTTTTTTATGTGATAAAACTATAAATTAACGATTTTTTGACTTTTTCGTATGCCTGTTCTGTGAGCTTGGTTCTTGCCAAAATTCCATGATTTTAGGTCAACGGGAAGTACCCTATAGGTTTTGATTTACTTGCGAGTATCAAAATATGTCGCTTATATGGCGGTATTTTTTTATTGCGTTGTCTAGAAGCTTGATTGTTTAGAGCCTTACGTATTTGATATTAATTTCAACTTGATACCTCCACGTGTTTCTGAAAAAAACGGGTATTGACAGACAAACCAACGGATGGACTGACGGATGGACAATGAAGTGATCCTATAGGGGTTTATTTTTTTCCTTTTGAGGTACGGAACCCTAAAAATGATGGCACCGGGGAACACATACCAACTTACTTTCATAAATAACGTTTCGACGATAAACTGCGGATGCTATGTAGCGGCCACCGCAGTCTTAGAAAGAAAATCCTAGCTTAAAGGAAACTCAATACAATGTTGTATTAATCAGCGAGAATAATTCTAGGGCCGGCAGACTAAAAAAACATAGGTTTGGCAAATAGTGTTTGCAATCTGAAGTAGTAAGTAGTTCGTAAATAGCAATAAACATTACATTTATTCATTTGTCATTATGTACGAGATTACCATTTTATGCCATTTCTTTCAATGGAGTGTCAGTGGGTCAACCACTGACACTCCATTGAAAGAAATGGAAACACATGAAAGTCATAATGACGCCATTATATTAGTAAATTACCAAACTTGTCAAAATCAACAATTATGAAATCAATGATAGACCATTCTGACACTATTGTAATAGCAGACTTGAGGCCTGTTCTCTTTTATAATTATTCTTGAGCTCTGAATTCGAGCATGTGTAAGCATACCCGGAGATCAATGCTCGGTCCTATTTTATACGTCTCTGTACTGTGATGGATTCTCATAATGTTTTGCGTCTCTCTCTATACGTCGGTGTTGATGATGTAATATATTTCTTTGCAGTGTAGGACATGCATTTGCAGAGACTTGTGATCAAAGTTTAAGTTTCGTATTAAACTCGCTGTACGAAAGTAAATTGCAGGTATGTCTAATGAACATGCTTTATACAACTTCTCAAATTCAACCTCCAAAAAAATCAATCAATTCAATTCCAAAAAATGACAGATCTTGATTGCTTTCCGTATCCCTACTATACGACCACCAAATAGAGTCGAGTGATTTACTTAAATATAATCATCAATGCTCATGAATATAATTATTTGCTGTAGGTACCTACAATATTGAGATTTATGTAATTTTTTTAAATGACGATTATTCAATAATTATTTTAACATAATGATCGCGTATTTAATTTGAATCAACACACAATGCAAAACGGCGCTGCAATTTGCAAAAAACGTAAGAAATTTAGAATTTCGCGGTTACATTGAAGTTGACTTAACTGCCCCTTTGGCCTTGTGGTTGCAAGCGCGACTGCTGACCGAGAAGTCCTCGGTTCGATTCCCAGATCGGGCAAAGCATTATGGGTTTTTCCTTTGGGAATTTCTTAGTCTTCCCGGAGTTTGGAAGTTGGCGGTGTGATACCCCCGTGCCTCGAAATGCATGTTAAGCCGTTGGCCCTGCATTTGATCTCTTTCTGGTCGTGTTGACCAGAAATCAGAGCTCAGGCGCAGGAATTACCGTCTCACCGGACAATGTAAGAGAAGAGAGACTACACCTGTGCCTGCGCACACATTTGTGCACTATAATATCTTCCACGCCGATGGCTAGTCTCCGCTGAGATTGGTCACCATGGCCGAAATTCGGCCTGGACTTTATCACTATTTATAATTAGCATATATCCTGAAGAGTATCATATATTTTTCTGATTTGGTTTACTGTAGTCGATCATATACTTTTAGGCATTATTAAATTTGCGTTTAGGTCCTGTAGTCCCCTTAAATGAAATTGCAGAATACAATATGTTTTCATACTCTTTTATGAGCCTTCTCTTTTCTTTTTCCTCTTAATAAAACTAAAATGTTGTCCACAGTTCTATCGGCTGTTGGGATCGTTGGATAACCGAGACTTGTGTCGTTCCGTTTGTTGTGATGTAAGTTATTCAGGCAAATGCAAAACAAAAGTATTAAAAACAAGCATTAGCTTTGTATTCGATGGCACACAAGCTGACTGCCCGCCTGATGGTAAGTAGTCACCGCCTTCTAGGATAGCTGCAAAACCAGAGGCTTCGCAGATGCGTTGCAATTCCAGAGGCGAAACTGAAATTTCTCATGTGCCAGTAATTACTTCAGAACCTTTATTTTACTTTATAATACCTAGTATAGACGCCAGCACATCACATCAAGCTACCCGAAACTGTAAAATTTTCCCAATCAACTTTGAACCTTATGATTTAGTGATAAAGTTGAAAATCGATTAAACGAATTTGATAGATTATAATAGCTTGATGTGCTGGCGTCTGTAAGTACATGGCAACGCTGCTTGGTAGAAAGAATGGGTACGGTGGTAGTACTTCCCCAGACCAGCTCCATCGTATAAATTATTATCTACTAGCTGTGGACGCAACTTCGCTCGCGTGCAAGTCGAAAAACAAATAGGATTTCATGGGTTTTAATTTTTTTGCGCGAAACCCTAATTATTTTTCTCCTTGTAACATTAACTATCTGCCAGTTAAAGTCCCGTCAATATCGGTCCAGTCATTTTGGAGGTTAACCGGAACAAACAGACAGACAAAACTTTTAAAAATTGTTTTTTTTTTTTGTTTTAAGTACCGTGTGGCGAAGGTACCATACAACTCGATTCCCACCGGCTTCCCTTAAAAAATTCAGGACACAACCACTCTAAAGTCAATTCATCATTGAAATATAATGAAACGGTTTATTGACTTTTTTTGCTCCGGCTTATTCTGTCATAAATTCACCCTTCGCCACTGTACCGTATATACTTTCATATGTATTTAGTAAAAAGCTGTTATTTTGACTTTAAAAACAGACACTTTAATTTTATTTATTTGTTTAATATTGTATTAAATCACGATCCAGTTAGGAACAAACGGAGGTATATCATTCAACTCAGCCTAAAGCAGTCCACTGCTGGACATAGGATTCCGCCTTCCGCATTCAGTCTGTCCCAATCTTCAGATATGCTATACCTATGTGCTACACCTACACCTGTGCCTCTTAGGGGATAACAAGTTCCCCAGTAATGTGCCTTACAGGCGTTGCACAGGGGGGTTCCGGAATTGGTCTTTTATGAGGAAGCGGTACCCATAGGTGCTGATGGTGATCACCGGGGTGGTTTTAGTGAGGTATAAATCCCACACTCCCCGACCTCCCTCCCCGGAGTTCGGGTGCCTTTTGAAGGTTTCCCCAGAGGATAACAAGTGGTGTGTTATTATAGAAGTCAGCTATATTTATAATATTTCCAGGATATAGATCTTCACTGCCGGTGTTCCAAACACAAGGAGTCTAAATACAGGCCGTAACAAGAACAGCGCGGCCATCCCGAATTATATTTTTTGTTGTGAAATCTGTTGTTATTAAATTATTGTGTTATTTTTTGCGTTTTCCAATGATTATAGAGCACGGTTTATTATAATTAGGTATTACTTAAGTGCTTGTACAGTACCTAGGTAAATAATTACATTTTAAAAGCTGTATGTATACCCAAGATTTAGTAATATCTAAATAGATTTAAAATAGTGTCGTTGGAGGTTATTGCCCAATTTTCTCCATAGAGATCAACGTATTGGAATGGGCAACTAATTTTTCAACTGACCAATTCTTTGAAAATTCAAAAGTAAATGGTTTAATTGAAATAAATGCTTTGAGTGTGAGAATATCTCTTTTCGAATAAAAAGAACATCATTTATTTATTTTTCATTACTTTTTTGAACACTAAAAACTACACACAACTCAAGCGTGCAAATAAAAATATCCAAAGTATGTATGTCTTTCAAATATAAATGATGCCGAATAACGCCTTTAATTCTGTAAACAGGGACACTTTGTTGGCTGAAGTCAAAAAGGAATTACCCGAAATTTATGGTTTCATGTGGCAGTGTTACAGACACCCTTCCAAATTATTATATAAGGACAATGTTTTGGAATCTACAGTAGGATGTCAACAAGGTGACCCTCTCGGGCCTGTCATTTTCAGTTTGGCCATTCATCCTATTATCCAGAAACTAAATTCAAAATTCAACGTTTGGTATTTAGATGATGGAACGCTAGGAGGTGATGTAGACACCGTTTTGAAAGACCTACAACTTCTCAAACAGGAATTTAAATCTATTGGCTTGGACCTTAACCCCTCAAAATGCGAAATTTACCTTTCTGACATTACCGACAGACTATTGACCTTAGAAAAATTTAATGCAATAGCCCCACAAATAAAAATTTTAGAAAAAAGCTCACTACACCTCCTAGGTTCCCCAATTTTGGAAGATAGTTTTTCTCCATTCATTGAAGATAAAATCAAAGAGTTCAACGACATTTCGGATAGACTCGCCAAAATTAATTTACATTCGGCATTCACCCTGATCAGATACTGTTGTTTTGGCCCAAATTTTATATATTTTCTACGCTCTTCCCCTTTATGGAAGCAGCCACACCTCTTGGACAAAATTGACCAAATTATTCGCAGCACACTTACATCCATTCTAAATGTGGCCTTGGATGACCGAGCGTGGCTGCAAGCCACACTACCCATCCGTCTTGGTGGCCTCGGCGTCCGCAAAATTACTAGTATTAGCTTACCGGCGTTCCTGTCCTCTGTCCACAGTACCGAAAAGTTAACCGGGAAGATTTTAGCCCCCTCCCTGGTTGACTTTGAAGTGCCGTGCTTGGCCGACGCGGTGAACGCCTGGAAAATGGCTTGCCCGGATACAGATCGGCCCGCGAACCCATCTTCCCAGAGGCAGTGGGATGAGCCGCTCTGCAGGTTGGTACGGAATAATCTTATTAATACGTCCACCAATACTGCTGAGCGTGCCCGCCTACTGGCTGTGGGTGAGTGGGAGTCGGGCCTCTGGCTTCAGGCGCTACCGTCACCCAACATAGGCACTTTGATGGGTGACACCACTTTCCGGCTCGCTACTTGTCTGCGTCTGGGCGCCTCTTGCGTGGCTCCGCATCGTTGCCAATGTGGTGAAGGTGTCGACTGCCTCGGACACCATGGCTTATCCTGCAGTAAAAGCGCAGGCCGGATAGCACGGCATGCCAGCATCAATGACATCATCCGTCGTGCTCTTGTCACCGCCGGGGTGCCAGCTGTTTTAGAACCCAATGGCTTGGCACGCGACGATGGAAAGAGACCAGACGGAATGACCATATTGCCTTGGAAGATGGGTAGGCCTTTGGTGTGGGATGCAACGTGTGTCGACACCCTTGCGCCATCCCATCTTCCATGTACGGTGAGCTGTGCTGGGGCGGCTGCTGCAGGTGCGGAAAACCTCAAACGGCGCAAATACTCCAATCTCTTTGGAACTTATTTGTTTGAGCCGTTTGGGGTAGAAACACTAGGGCCATGGGGCCCGAGTGCCCACTTAGTATTTCGAGACATCGCGAAGCGGTTGGTCGACTCTTCACGTGACCAGAGGGCTGGCCTATTTTTTGGCCAAAGAATCAGCATTGCCATACAACGTGGCAATGCTGCCAGCCTTTTGGGCACGTTTCCTGTTGACAGCGATGCGGACGAATTTTTTGATGCCCTTTGATTATTTCCCCTTCTTTTTATATACTTGTACATATTATTATTATTTTTAGTTCCAAAATAAATAAGATTATGTTATTAAATAAATAAATAAATATAAATTGTAAAATAAATGCATCAAAAGGTATGTTTGCTTATAAAAAAAAATTATGAAGTTTTTACGACTTTTCAACGTAAACTGCATTATAATCGAATGTAAAATTTATTTGTATTCGAACTGTTTCTGGATTAGTTTTTTTTGCAGAGTGATCGGCGATTCCACTATGAAGGGTCTGATGGTTTTGGCTTTAATTTATATTTGCTTTTCCGTACTTTTGGTAAGTTTTATTTATGTAAATTTTTATGAGAGGAAAGTTTCTGGTTTCGCCATTTCTTTTTATAACAATTTTTTGGATTGACCTCGAACCTTCATTGTTAGAGAGCCTTTATCTAGGTTGCTTTAAGGTATATATGAGAAGTAGGTATAAAATTTAACAATTTTGAACACAAGAAAACATCACAAAAATGTGTCATCATTGGCAATACTTTTGCCTACAAACCGTGTTGATTGTAAGTACTCTCAAATAGCTAGTTTGTTAATAAAATACATCTCAAAAAGTTAACAGACGCAAAAGAAATCGGTAAAGAAGAAGTGGACAAGGTCATAGAGGATGAAATTACGCAGAAGTTGTGCGATGACCTGCTGCAGAGCCTCGAGAGGAAGTTCCAAGTTGATCTCCAGAAGTAAGTCTCTCTAAGCATGGTACAGACTAGGCCAGCATCCACTACCTTTCGGTGAGTAGCAGTGGAATAAAAGAACTTTTAGGTGGCCATTGAATTGGACAGAACGGACTTCTCCTGGTTTTAAAACCACTGTGTGGTGGGTAATAGAAAATATCTTATCGAAAGGTGGTTCTAGATTAGTTTTGAATATATCTCTTGTGTTGGCACGCCCTAGGGAAAGTGACGTCGTGTTCTCTTACTCTTTTGGAGTGCACAACAGCATTCCACCACCCTGTCCTGCCATTATCTCCAGGGTCCTATATCCAGCTCAGTAGTCAGCAGTCAGCAACATTGTTTATTAGAATTAAATGATGATCCAGGTCCGTGGATATGGTGCTGATGAAGATCAAGCTGTTACTCAAGAACGGGACGTTGCACATCCAGGACAGACTGGGTGAGCTCCAGGAAATGATAGACGTCATCAAGAGTCATGGAGAAAAAGAGGTGGGTGCCCAATTTGTACAGGGTTCTTTTGAAAGATATGTAAAATTGCCTTGATAATAAAATAACATTCGTAATACATTCTGGTTATAAAACCAAAATTAGTGTCGTGTAGGTATACAATTTTCTCGATTTTGTTGAGGCCCATAAACTGGTTAGCATAGTATATTTTTATACGATTTGGGTGTATCTGAAGAACCTGTAATGAGCAAAATATTTGTTACAAAATGTAGGTAGGAGAAAAAAAAATATTGACGCACACAACAAAAATTCTTTATAGTGTATTTTTATATGGCTAAAATGTTTCCTCATTCCCCAACTAGCTGGAAGTCTGCCTACAACAGAAACAGAACGAGACCTCACAGTTAGCAGAGAAAGCTCTCCATCAAATGGTGGTGTGTGGCTACGCACTGATTGGCCACGATCCTGCACAAGCGGTGCACAGCGTTCTAGCTCTTAAGAACATGATCCGGCTGGGGATCAAGCCGGTGAGACTATAATATTCCTTAAGGTCTACTTTCGTTTGGTTAACATTGTTTTTTAAACAATAAAGTCGTGAATGGTTTTTTTCATTAGTATAACAGCATAGCTATTCACAACCACTTCCGTATCGATACACTTCCGTGTCGAATCGAACTTCAATCAATTTTAACAAAATAGTTCAGTGCAGTTCACAAATCAAAAACCCGAAATGTCAGTTTAAATAAAATAGACGGCCGCCTTTCTTCCGACAGCTATTTGTTGTCGGAGGCAAGGCAAATTATTAATTGAAAATGTGTCATATTCGATTCGACATCCTGTTGAATGGTTGTGAATTGTTATGCAGGTCTGATAACAGGATGGACGATTTCATTTTTAAAATAGATGGACCTTTAAAGATAGAGACCTTCTGGGTTTAGTCCATGTAACTGTCTGCTGTTATAGGCAAACTATGTGCCGTGTTCTAATTTTTCACGGAACAAAAGCTTTTTCCAACTGTGTCATTTCTGCTAAACTTATATCAAATTAGCTGACCCCGCAAATGTCGTTTTGCAAACACAAAAAATAGATAGTAGCCGATTCTAAGACCTACCCGATGTGCACACAAAATTTCATACAAATCGGTCCAGCCGTTTCGGAGGAGTATGGTAACTAAGACTGTGACACGAGAATTTTATTTATTAGATTAGCCACATCTTATCCTCTTTATTCAATGATGATTAAACCATGAAGGACATCCAGACTTCAGAAATCATCAATTAAATAAAAGATAACACTAACATTCTAATAGCGCCGCAGTGCTATAACATCAGAATCAATTCAGCCGTCCTGTCTGGAATCCAATTGGCTTATATCCAATTATCTGAATATCGAAATGATTTTGGAAAATTCAAGCTCACACGGTCAGGAATGTGGTATTTCCTTTGTTTATTTTTTGTAAAAGCTAGCATTTGTGTATCAAGAATCGCCTTTATTGCAAACAAAATATTTCTTCTTAATTCATAAACAACATTGATGGATGGTGTTCACGAGCGTCCAGTGTTCACGCAAATAGTTAGCGCTGGAATCTGGACAGTATTTCTGGGAATTTAGGAATAACATCAGCGGGCTGTCTGCTAGTTCTCTGGCGTCAGCAGTTGACGGCTGTTGATAGCTTTTAGGTAATACGCAAGTTTTGTTAGAACCTATAGAAATAGCTGCGAAAAGGGATTCCAAATTACCGGGGAGACTGGCTGGAACATTCATCGGCATTAATCATACGGCAAAAATCTGGCACTCTTCTCTAATCATTCTGAGAAACCGTCAATATTTTTAATATACAAAGTGGAACATAATCAAAGCAGGAAAAGGCTTCCACCTAAAAAAAAATCTATGAGTATTTACCAGCCATCAATCGCAAAAAATCCAAACGAATACATCACTAAGAAAACAGATCAATAGCCAACGCCAATTCCATTTAACATCAAAGGCAATTCCAGGTATATTACACTATATAAAATTTCCAGATATACGAGCAAAAGAACGAGGTTTACGGTCTTCTGAAGGTCTGTGGGCACGATCACGATACTTTGAAGAAGGTCATTAAGTGCGTCATCTCCAAGGTGGGTGGTTTAATGACTTGACAAAGTGCGGGGTTCCAATGATGCATGTTGTGGCGATTTATGAGTGTTTAATTAGTTGGGTTTGGGACGGATGGGTAGACCTTGGCCTGGTTTTTATGGGTTTTGAGGACAAGCGCGCAATATCTATGCTCGAGACGATGATGGTGGTGATTATCCTATATATTGATATGACCTACTTCGAATCTCAAAAATGTGAAAATCTAAAATCATAAATAAGAGGATTTCTTTCCTTATATATAGAGCAGTGTACTGTACATAATATACTAGCATAATCAGTCTATAATAGCCTCCCCGACCGATTTCGGTCACGGTGGCCAATCTCAACGGAGATTAGCCGGGTACGCAGGAGATATTATAGTGCACAAGTGTGTGCGCAGACACAGGTGCACTCTCTGTTCCTTTACTCTCATAGTCCGATGGGACGGCAATCCGACACGACCGGAGAGAGATCAGGCGCAGGACCAACGGCTTTACGTGCTTTCCGAGGCACAGGGGTATTAAACCGCCAACTTCCAAACTTTGGACTGTTACTAAGAAATTCCTAATGGAAAAACTCAATAACACTTTGTCCGACCCGGGAATCGAACCCAAGATCCCACGCTCAGCAGTCGTGCTTGCAACCACGAGACCAACGGGGCAGTCAAAAATCAAATCAGTCTATAATGTTCCCATTGCTGGGACATAGATCTCCTCTCGGTGAGAGAGAGTGGGCTATAATCCACCACGCGGACCCAGTGCGCGATGGTAGATGTCACATGTATTCGAATTTTTGGTTCTAGGACTGTTTTCCTTCGCCGTTTTGAGAGCAATGGTGATGAAATAATTTACACAAAGTAGCTTAAGAACTGAAGATTGGTCCTTGACAGCTCTGGACAGGAAGAGATAGGAAGCGAGTTGGGATGCCTTTGCCCAGCGAAATGGCTAATAAAAATAAAATAAAACTTACGACCTAAAACTTGTAAATCGCGGCCGTACCATTGGGCCACCACTGACTGATACCAGTCTAAAAATAATGCTATCCGCATTTTTGCAAATAAATTTACATGTCAGCCATTACTGACAGAATCTTAAGAATTTTAATTTAAAATTGGCATCTTTGTTGTAGTTATGCCACCTTGATACAGTTTTTTTGGCAACCTACAAAGGATATATATAAATTATCATTATTGAAGCGTGATTGCCCAGTTTCATAGTTTTACTTTCATCTTTATTCTTCTGCCCTAATCCCAATTGATTTGTGATCGGCGCAAAATCTATTTTTCTTCCATACTTCTCTATTAGTTGTCATCTCGGTAGTCACCCCCTTTGTATCCATATCGTCATTCACACAGTACATCCATCGTTTCCTTGGTCGTCCCCTACTTTTGTAGCCTTTTTTTTTTTTTGAGGTTGGGAAATCATCAAATGACCCCTCCTGCTCTGGGTGGTGCGGAAAGGAGTGTCAGACTCTTACTGACTAAAACCCACCCGTGTTCCTTCCTTAGCCCTTTATGTTCCGGGGTAGCGGTAACCCTTTCGGACAATCCCGCTGCCCCGGCAGGCTTCGGCCCTTACGGGCCCTTCCTTAGTGCTGACATCTCTTTGAGGCGCGCGTGGAACACGTACGCGCCGTCCGGCACGAGTCTGGTCCTGATCGGACGGTGGGTTACCCATTACTCTCCGTCCGCAGGCCCGCGCCTACGGTGGCCAGGAGTCGTCACGTGGCTCCCGACGCCCGGAGCGTCTTTCGCGATGGCTGGGACGTGAGGCTCTTTCCCTCAGCCGTCCTGCCACCTCCTTCGCTAGCATGACTGCTTCGCAGAAGGAGGTGACTGCCTCCCACTCCCTCTCGCCCCGGACCATGGCTTGTACCAGGGACGGGTGCGAGAGGTCGCCGCCGCTGCCGATCGCCTCTACGAGGACAAACTTTTATAACCTTAGTTTTACTTTATAGTATTCATTTATCACTCAACGTCTGTTGTACGTCCAGTAATTAAGTTTGTGAATGATGTTTTTTGAAACCATGCGCCGAAAATCAGTACATTCAACCCATCGTTTTAATAGTTCATAAACGCAAACGGGAAACAGATATTGCCATATCAATTACCTACCGTAACACTTTCGGCTCGGAACTGCTAAAAATTCGTTAACTTCACGGAAAATGATTCATTTCCGGTCGCAGAGCAAATAATATTCAGTAAAACGCGACGGTAGAATGTTTTACGAGATATTTCAGCTATGAAGCTTTCAGTGCC
The DNA here is from genome assembly GCA_949316385.1 of Globia sparganii. Classification (NCBI taxonomy): domain Eukaryota; kingdom Metazoa; phylum Arthropoda; class Insecta; order Lepidoptera; family Noctuidae; genus Globia; species Globia sparganii. The sequence continues at coordinate 22,048,800 of OX438666.1, read as the reverse complement.
TGAATTCTGATATAATTTTATAGTTTTATTTGATACATTATCGTTAGAAAAATAAATTTTAGAAATCTAAAGTGTGCTAGGTAGGATTTCGTGGAATCTGTAGGAGTGGAACGGGAAAGTGGTTGTTTTGATGCTTCAATATCAACCAAAAACTTGAATGTTTAGGCTCTACATAAGTAGTTTTTGCCAGAATTTAGCATGTTAGGGTAGACAATTGCACGTGTTTGAAATGCTCGGCTATTTATACTTTCCCCTTACCAATTTGTAAAGTTATAAATAAAATCAGTGTAGCCATATTTTTTTACTGCTTACTCATCATTTTACAATGCGATTATTATTTATTTAACCATTAATGTACACACATACAGTGTGAGTTTTCATAATGTGCACATATCGAAATAAGGGAATCTAAGCTTTTTATCGACAGAAAAAAATATTAGTTCGTCGATAAAATTAAGCTTCCCCTCATTTCAATATGTGTACATTATGAAGACTCACACTGTATAAACAGACAAAAAGAAACAAACAGAAAAATACGTACAAAGGTGGGGTGGGCGTATTAATAAATAACAATTTCTCACATGGACAGCATGTGAGAAGTTCAACCTTTATCCTCTCTCGGGGTTTTTGTAGCAATTTCCTTAGGTATCCCTCTTAATCTTATATCTCACTAGGATACCATGGTGGCACGCTGCCAGAAAAATATACGTAGCTTTATGGTGAGCATCTCACCAGGCGTCCTATCGGTTGCGCAACCAACCATAAGTAGGACCATGGTTGCTACGCCACTCACTAGTGTCCTAGTGACATTGGACCTTTAGGACAAATTAATACGTTTTGAATAAAGTCAAAGTGAAATCATTGATGCCTTTAAAAAGCACTTTTGAACGTCAAAATCAACAAGAAAGTAGGATTTTGATTTTGATTCTAGGCGCCTATCCAATAAACATTATTATGTTTCAGTCACCAATAATAAAAGCTGCAATGATGGACGTGACTTCAAAGCTAATCGACGGAGTAGTCAGTCTAACAAAACTCATGGCTCATGGAGCAATGCACGAAGCCTGCCTCATAGAAGTCATTAGAAACATTGAAGATGAAGCCTTCAGCCTGGTCGAAGACGTCAGAGTCTGCGTATATAACAACAATACCTTCATGCAAGATATCAAAGATTATATCAAAGAGAATAATGCTACAGTTCTTGATATACCCAGAAAGAAGAAAGTTAAGAAAGGGGAGACTTCTGTAAAAACTGAGACATTAGAGAAATTGAAATCAGAGACACTCGAGAACGAAAGAGATGCAAAGCATATGAAGGACTTAATCAGAAAGATGTTGACTGAGAATAAGGTACAGAATATAGACTCAACTTTTAAGGATAAACTGGTAAAGTTACAGCAGGATTTAGCAGCGGTTGATGCTAATGAAATTGTTAAAAAAGTTAAGGCTGATTAATAAAATATACATAATCGTTTAAATTGAGTATGAGTTTGTCATTAGAATAAGGCCAATGGTGTAAATTATAATAATAAACTTCTTTCTTTAAGTTTCTCCTGATACTTTTGTTCTTGTCAAAGAACTTGATAGATTTTTCTTTTGTATTATATGACTGTGGTATTAATTTTATTTTTCATGGAATGTTGCTCATTGTTACACACACTTATCTGAGATTAGCCGTTTTTTCCAAATCTGAAGAAGGACCGTGTACTGAAAGACAAAGCATTGGAAGGCCGAGGTGTACTGATGACCTGGTGGAGGCCGCAGGAATCCACTGGTTACGAGAAGCACAAAACCGGTCAAAGTTATTATTATTTGGTGCTTGGGGGAAGCTTATGTTCAGCAGTGGACGTTCAACTGTAATTATAATGATGAATGAGGAACTCTCAGGTTTTCATTAAAACCTGAGAGTTACTTAACTAGTTCCATTAAAGTGGTTCTACGTTCAATCTATGTTATTGCTCCAGTTGTATGGTCTTAGTTAGTGTTATTTTCACTAAAATCTATAGTGGCATGGGCAAAATCAAATTTATGGCCGGATGAAATTTTAATCTCTAACCCAAATCTGCGATGCAGACGATATTCAAACATTAAAAATAGTCTACTTACGAAATCCAAGTGTTTACGATAGAAACGCTAAGACAACATTGGCTGTTCGCATTACACTTTTTGTTTGCCCGACTGCGGATGAAGCTTGATGCACGCATTGCGAATGGTTGCAACGATTCTCTGTGATGTAATCTCGAACTTTACAACTTTGTATATATGTATTTGAGGATTTCTTATTAGGTTTGAAGAAATTATTATTTCTTATGAAACAAAACTTCGGGGTGATTGCGTAACAAACTAAAACTATGAATGGCTTTCATTTTAACAGTTCAACAACATTCATTGCGTTATTTACGTTGAGCAGACAACATTTTCTAACATATGAAGTAATGGATTAGCAATGTCCTTCAAAATGAATCAGATCGTGATTGATAGTGTATTACACAATTAGGGTGCTGTTCAATTTCTTTGTCGTGTAATATACAGGGTGCATTTGAAATCATGGGCATTATTTTAACCTAAGGTACTACTTATGATACTAATTGCATTAGGGCTACTATTACGCAAATCAAAAATATTATTAATGCAAGTATGGAAAACCTTAAAATGTAGTAAGTCATACAAAGTATCAAATTAGTTGCGCTTCTCGATAGCAAATGCGTAGGTACACTACGCCGCGCCGTACGCGCGTCCTTGGGCGTGAATTCTTTGACCCCGCCCGACTCACGTGACATTCGTAAGTTGCCAATGAATTGATTCATAATAAATTCCAATTTTCCCTTCGTACTTTGCCGGCTTAGGACGGTCAAAACTACGTCAACTAACATACATTAAAAAAAAAACATTTACGTACCTAGCTTGTGGATTGTTTTGAAAAAACCTTATTTGTCGGTAAAGTGACAGAGGGTAAACGGGTGCTCTTCCACGAGCTTGTGCATGTGCTGGCACGTGAAAAGACGAAAAATCCAACAGGTTCTGAGTGGTTCTGGTGGAATGAGACCCCGTGAAGGAATAGGGTCGTTCGGGTAGCGCCGATGGAACATTTCACGAGTTCATACTAAATTTCTTGTGCGATCGTAAATTACAACCATTTGTGGGTATTGTTGGTTGGTGTACCTAGCCTGCACATTACGCGGTCGAGGCATCGTGTACACAAACACACACACAACTACTACACTAACACTTAATACACTGCAATCCAAGCACCGTATGACGCGAGCGGCGAGTACGGCGATTACGTCACGGGATCAATAAATCAATTACGCGTCAATGCACCTGCGCAGTCGTTATGACACTGGTTCCGGGTTCGTGACTTCGTGTTGCGGCGGGAAGCATACCCCGCGCGGGGGTGATATTCGTATTTTTGCGAGTGAGGGAGTGGGACGGAGAGAGTTCAGGGAATCCCGCCGGACGGAATGTCTTGTAGCCCATTGTTATTATTACTTGTAAGGAAAAACCCGCGCGCGCGCAGGTGATGTTTGTTTACATTTCGCTTTGCGCTGTACTGCGCTTTAAGATTTTGATATTTCAACAATTATTGGCGTTAACGAAGTATTTTGTTTTAATTACTTTAAGTGTTTATTTGCAATAATAAGCCTTGTGCAATTTGATTTACTACATTTTTAAGGTTTTCCTTACTTGCATTAATAATATTTTTGATTTGCGTATTAATAGCCCTAATGCAATCAGTATCGTGAGTAGTGCCTTAGGTTAAAATAATGCCCATGACTTCGATTCCACCCTCTATAGTTCGCCTCGTCAATTTCAGATCAAAATGGTGGCAGAATTTAGCAATTAATCAGGCATGGGTTTTAGATATACCCAAATACGTTCTGTCCTAATTAGACTTTTCTCATAGAAATTGTTGGTAAAGGAAGCAGGCTAGAATTGAGTATTTCATAGACGAGACGAGTCAGTTACTCCGTTATTTTAATTTTACCGGGATCCGTTAGTAACAAATGGCTTCCAATCTACGAACCGACTATCAGTATTTCATCTTTGAGATTGACAGACCCACGCACTGGTCAGACGATATTTATGTAATCTCTAAAATTAGATCGATTCCATCAGTTTCTTTACGTAATTTTATATCAAATGGACAAGACATTTATGTCACATAATTACTTTAATCATGGAAACGACTTGTCATAAATGTAACGTGTTTCTTTGATCATGTTTTATATGACATAATTATTTACTGTAATTGTTTTTCAGTAGGAAAGGTGAACACCCTTTGCCTTTTTAATTATTGGCATTTCTGGCTTGTTTCCAAGTGTTAATGCGTGAACGTATGTTGAGTGCTTCGATTACGTGTGTACGCTTTGTGGGTGATGTTCTCAAAAACTGGAGTGGTTACGTTTGTTTATGAAATTGCTGTCATGAGATGAAACCAGTGGTGTTATGTTTGTTATATTTCTTTAGGATGAAAGGGTTTTCATAGATTTGTTGAGTTAATCCGAGGATGTTAAGACGCTATACGCTTTTTCAGTGACGTAAGCGGCGTAGCTCTTTCAAATACAAACGAATTTTTTTTTAAGCATTCTGTATCTTTGGCTACTGCTATTTTTTATAAGAAAAGTATTAAACGGTCTCACTGGGTTTTCAAGTAACCTATGTATATAGTTTCGCCATATATAAATGATTATTATGTTACAAAATTATGGACAAAATCATTTACTTACATAGTTTCATATTCGTTTGTATCGATTTCAGAAAAAAATCTGCTGTTTAATACAAAAGTTCAATACCTACTTGACCAAAATGTATAAAACAGCTGATTTTTTTTTTTCGTGATTTCACAGTTGGTCCCATAGTGAAAGTTGTTTAGTTCGATGGTCTAAAGCACCTCTTAAAGTTTGTAAAGTTAATTTTTTAACACTTTGTATAATGCGATTTCAGCTAAAACTGGGAATGTATAGCTTGATGTGTAGCCGTGTATACAATGGGCTTTACGTATTAGGTTAGGACATTTCTTTGTAAATGCAAAGTAGTTTAGAACTTACGTAATGACAGTCAGTCTCCCACTAAAACCTGACGATTAACAATTTAACTACCTTATAACCATAATTATTTATTATCATTTCCGTTTTCTTGATACTTGAGAGATAGATTACATCGAAAAAGATATTAATAAAAACAATTTTCATCTTCCTGTAAAACTCGTAAATGTCCAGTTAAAATTTAAAGTGGCGCTTATAGAGATCTCATCGTGGATTTTCTATGCGTTGAAAACTTATAGTCTGTTCCAAAAATATCTGATGAAGATGAAGACAAATTGATTAGAAAATGTAACGAGGCCGTGGGTGACAATTTGTAGTACCATTTACAAATTGAGTGCTTTCATTGAAATTTGATTATTATTTGAATACTTAAACCTAAAATTCTAATTTTAAATCACCTTAGAGATGTTTTTCATTTGGAAATTGAGGTTGATTTTATGACCTCAATGATTTTTCACTATCTTACCACTTCTTCCAACAGTTACGAGTTAAAACCTACTAAATACGGATTGTGTAAGGATTTAACCTGCTCCCTAATTGCGTTAACACACTTACATGCAATCACAATCTAAATCACTTTGAAAGATATTGCTCATCTATTGCTTCTTATGTTCGAGAAATGTATCTGCTCAACGACGTAAACAGCGCAATGAATGTTGTTGAACTGTCAAAATGTAAGTCATTGCTATTGTTAGTGTGTTACGCAGAACAGGGTTTACACTTGTAACAATTAGGTACTTTTAGAACAGACTTAATATGATGATATTATATAATTGATCAATTACTGGTATTATCATCTGGTATATCATCTGGTGGTATTCATCTAGTACTGGTAGGTAGGTTCTTGTTACAGAAGGCTAATATGGCTCAAAATTCAGCAGTCATTCATTATCTGGATTAAGTTTTCATAATTATTAAAGTTCTCTTTTCTAAGGCTTTCTAAAGACGAAAATTAATGTTGCTATACATATATTTAATGTACTACACGTGTTTTAATCTACGCACATAATGTATATAGGTACAATTTCCTTATGTAAACACAAAGATTTCCTTGTTGGCTTGCGATGAAAGAAAATGTTTTGCTAATCATTTCCTGGGAACATTTGGGATTATTTAAAACGAACTTCCGTATATAAGATTATGGCTGGTGGCGTTGAAATTCGTAGGAGATATTTACAAAATATTTATTTTGTTTATGGAAGGTACTTTGCGTAAATAACCGAGGGGTGTTAATTTGAAAAGATGTGTGAAGCTCGCATCCCACAACATGGTCATCGATCCAAAAATTCTCCCATCATCATTTGTCTAGCCTTTTACCAACTCAAACTCAAATCATTTATTTCAAATAATCCAATTACTGGCGCTTTTGAATTGTCAAGGGGTCGGTCAGTCAGAAAATATGAAGCTAGTTGCCCATTCCAAAGCGTAGGTACCTATGGAGAAGAACGGGCAAGACACTCCATGGACACTCTTTTAAATCAATATATATGGTTATAAAGTCTTGGTTACATTACATCATTCATGTTAAGAATTATGCATGTGAGAACGATGAAGAACGTTAAACGTGTCCGTAATGAAAAGATGAAAAAAAAAACAATTCTAATATAAATTAATTTAAAATAAGCCATGCAGCAAAGAGATGACCAGTCCCTACTGACGGCAACTATGCTGGGGTCAGCTACCAGTCTAACCGGATGCAGCTGAATACCAGTTTTTTACATAGAGCGACTGCCTATCTGACCTCCTCAACCTATTTAATTGATAACACGATGTCGCTCGGTTACAGAAAAATTCATTCTTCACTGCCTTCCTTGTTATTTCACTATGCTAGGACATTCTTAAAAATAACTGCCGTTTAGCAACACACTGTGCTCTTTTAACAGCATTTTAACAGACTTAGAAATCACATCTACGTGTACTATTAATATATAGCCATTAACGACCATGCTTCCTCTTAAAATATATTGCCCATTGCCTAAATTCCCGTATAATTTTATTTACCGCAAAAACTCAATCGTGTGGAACAAAATATGTGTCAGGGACGGTTGTGACGTGATCGGCAAGCAGTAATATCGACAGATCTGTTAATGTATGAGTAATATTACTAAAATAACTGACTAATACGCCGGTAGTTACGTATTGTGCGGTATTTGGAACTGTGTGCTGTAGTTTTAACTTTTTCTAAATGGGTATATTTGGATTTTTGTTTTTGTTATTTTAGATTTTTTGGGACGACCATCTTTACATACCGAGACCCCTCCGTGCCTTGGAAAGCACGTTAAGCCGTTGGTCCCGGCTGTCATTCGTGGATCTTTGACAGACGTTGCGGGTCGTCAGAAGCCCGAAAGTCTGGCAACCAGTCTTACCAAGGGGTATCGTATCACCCAGTAACTGGGTTGTGGAGGCAGTCATTCCATGTAAAATACTGGTATTCAGCTGCATCCGGTTAGACTGGAAGCCGACTCCAACATAGTTGGGAAAAGGCTAGGCATATGATGATGATGATATTTGGATTTTTGTGTGTCTCTTGAAGGAGTCGCCCCTTGAGATGTTGGTTTGATTTATGATCAATGCTAGAAGTATACTATTCTTTTTTTACTGCATATAGGTATAGTGATTCTTATGTCAGGTCTAAATTCAGTTCAGTATTTCCCTGTAAAAACAACTTTTATTTTTCGCATCTAAACATCTGTAGAACTTATAGTACCGCGGCGGTTAACTGAAAGAAAATTAAACCAGCTAGGAGACGTTTGAATACCAACGCTGTTACAAAAAGTACCGTTTTCATAAAATAAAGCACCAGCTAAGACGAAATACAAATATTTATAATCAATTCAGTTTATTTCAGAATGGGACTTACAAATGAAACATAAATTCAGTTCATTGCAAAGTTTTCCATAATTCATCTCAATCAACAATAACATTACTACAAGATTGCATGATATATAGTGTAACTAACCGGCTTATTGACGACAATCGGGTCTTGGCAATAGTTGTGGCACTATAATGTGAGCATAGCAAATATTGTTACCGTACTATCGTAAATTGTGATGGTCGGGGAATGAGCTGGTCTTCCAAATCGACGGAATTATGGGCTCGTATGAGTAATACGGGCTTAGGTCATCTTGTATTTAGTCCTGAAATTTAGATGTTGTCTAAATCTAGACTATTTTCTAAACTGCTGCTATAACTATACACATCACATGTAAGACCAAAGATTTTGTTGCATTTTTGAAAAAATAAAAATCTTGTTGTTGACAGTGCAAAAACTTAAGACAAGACATTTTGTATAGGTACTAATAAAGAAGAATCGCATGGCGCTGGTACGATATGAGAAGATGCTGTCCGTGTAGGGAGTACAACGGGTATGGTTAGTGATGAAGGAAAAATAGGCACTAACCTGCATCAGTGAAGAACGCAGAATGCCTGTTAGGGCTGGACGGAACTGAGGCAGACGCTGACGTCAGAAAGGCTCTCTTGACCTTGGTCCACTTGGAGGCTCGAGGGGGGCGGTGCTGGGGGGGTCTGGCGCCAAGCTCCAGGGATCGCTGCTTGCGAAGAACAGGGTGGGAGGGTTCAGATTCTGGAAGAGAGAACACTCGTCAAGTTCCCAGATGCGCCAGCCGTACCAACTCATAACTGGTTTTAAGTTTATGAGACTAGTATATTAATGAGTCTTAGCGTGGCGATTGATCACTCTTACAAATTAAAAGGTAAGTAGGTAATAGGTATAAGGCTGAAATCGCCAATCCACCTTGAGTAAGCTTAGATATCAAAGCTCATCCCTTCTCTGTGTGGGAAGAGGGTTTTGCCCTGCACTAGGATAATAATAGGCTGGTAGTATATATACTCGTAGTATTATTATAAGTAGATAAATCTTCAAACGGGATTATATAATTGCAGTGGAATTACTTTTTTATCTAGAGGAGGATCTTTCAGATCTAGAGATTAGAATTGAAGAAGCCCAGATTCTGGAATGCGCCACATATATGGCACCAATTCTAAAGAGGAAACTAGTTGAAATTTTTGAGAATACGGAATTTTGAGACGGTCCATCAGCAGTTATGATAAATGATTTACGAGGGACGTAAGCTGATTCCAATGTAATCAAAATTGTTTTGATTGGTGCACGTGCTATAAACGGATACAAAGTAGTGATACACTTTGTATTGGCACAAATATTAGCTTTGTTTACAACAAAAACTAAAACAGAGAATGGAACATGCATCACAACGTTTAAATACAGGGTTTGGCGAAAGGAGTCGAAACACCATAGTATATTCAGTTGTCATATACTTACCACAATTTTATTTTATTCTTAAAAATATATTTTATTCTGAGACATAATATGTCTCAGAATAAAATATATTTTTAAGAATAAAAATTTTTTCCATATTATGGAAAAAATTGTTCAAAATGTGGTATGTGATAGCTGATTATACGGTATTTCGACCCCTTAACGTTGGACTACTTACGCCAAACTCGGTGTAAAAATTTTGTATTTGTCTGTAAGTATGTACACACATATCAAGCTATATATTTCCAGTATAAGCTAAAGTCTAGCTATTGTCTCATTGTACGAAAAACCTATACAATGCGAGGTCAGCTAAAAGTAGAAATTTACAGTTTGATCCTCTCGTCGTGTGTACAAAAAAGTATGAATCGGTACCTATGTCTAGCATAACCTTGAAAGGTAAGTGATTTCGGTTCTCATTCTAAAATCCTTTCCTACCTACCCTACCTTTTAGCTCCGACAGCAACTCACCAGCAACCTTATTGCAACGAGAATAAAGATCACTGTTATTTTAACAGTGATGCAAAGTCAGAAGCAAAATGTAAGTGTGTTAGAAAGGAATGTACTACCTTAGACACTAAAAACTCGACAAACCTTAAAAAAACCTATAGCCTGGGTCAAATACTAAATGAAATAAACAAAAGAGGATCAGCATAGTTTTAACCTAAATCGTAAACGTTTAGCGTTATTTGACTCGTAAATGTCCAACTGCTAAAATCAACAACATCACATTCTTTGGCGCTAAAGTCTATTAAAATAACATGGATGTTCAATTGTTTACAGATTTCCTATACTCAATAAATTCTGTGTAACCTTCAAGACTACTTCTGCAGCACACAGATTGCCAATTAATAGATACTGGAATTAGATACTGTTATATTAAATATTTCGTATGTCTTCTCGTCGGCAATCCCGCAATGTTTGAAGACTAAGGTCTTTAACCAGTGCGTCCTGCCCATTTTATCATATGGTGCCGAAACGTGCAGTCAGTCGGGCTGGTCCATAAATTTAAAATCGTTCATAGCGCGCTATGGAGCGGGTTATTCTCGAAGTTTCCTCGAAGGATAAAATCAGAAACAGTTATCCGAAAAAGTATCGGAGTTACCGACATAGCTTGCAGAGTAAGCAAGCTGAAGTGGCAGTGGGTTGGCCATGTTTTTCGAGGGACCGATGGCCGGTGGAGCAGACGAGTCCTGGAGTGGAGACCGCGTAACGGCAAGTGAAATGCGGGACGCCCCCCAGTTAGATGGATGGACGATCTCAAAAAGCTGGGACAGACTGGTTGCGGAAGGCAGAGGACAGGGTGTTGTGGCGCAGCCTGAGAGGAACCTGTATCCAGCAGTGAACTGCGATAGGCTGAGTCGATTGATTTGATTAGATATTTGTACACTTTCAGTGCTTATTCTCGAAAAAGACATTACGCGAAGCTATATAATCAACATTATTTTTAGTAATATAGTTTGTTCAGAATAAGTAACTGAATCGATTCCAATAATTTTTACACCATGTTATATTTTTTCCCAAAAATATATAAAAAAGATTACAAGTTGGACACGGAGCGACACTACGTAATCATTATCGAGCGGAAGACGAACGCTGCATGCGCGGGCGTTGTGGTTCTTTTTGTACGGACAACTACAAGCTTATAACTTTGTGATTTTTCATGATACAGTTTGAAATTAATTTTTTACATAGATTCTTTACATAAAAATACTAGACTCGTATTTCAGGATACGCATATACTACAACTAATGTTGTATATCCGTATTGTTAAACACTGAGGTTAAATATTTATATTAAGTAGGTATTGGCCCCGATACTGTTGTACACAAACTAAACTAAATTTAAGTTCAGTGCATCTTTTTCTTTCTATTTCATTACGAAAAGGACAAAAGATAAAATATTAGTTTAGTCCTGTCAAATTAGATAATCCATAGACAAGTTAGACGAGATTAAAAAATTGGCTACTAAAAATACGTGTCGTTCTTATCTGACACAAATTTATTTTATTTATTTACATATGCATACACACGTCACGTTGCAGTATAAAACTGATTTGCATCCGTAACCTCACACATCAGGTCCAGTTGAAAACCAGCGTCAGGCACTAGTTGTCTGGCATTTTTTTGCTGAACTGGGCCTTTTTGGCGCAGCCGTGAGGCACACTTTCCTGCTAATTTCTTACATCGGACTTTACACTTTTTTATTTTTATTTGATTGTAGGTATCTGATGTATGTCTCTGGTGTACCTACTGTGTGTCTTTTGGTCTGTGCTAAATAAATGTATTTTCTTTCCTTCTTTCATCTCTACCTTGTATTTGGTGAAACATAGTAAGAAAGTCTTGGAAACCCGTTTCATCCTCCATCATAAAATATACTGTATGTAAAGTTACCAGCAACTTCTTTCCAGTAGCTATTGCAATTTGTCTACCATGTAAATGAGGCTCAAGAATCAAAATCTAAACTCACCCAGTTCCTCAGACGAAGGTATCGTCAGAGTCAGCGCTGGTGGCGCATCGCTGTCCCCTCCATCACTGAGTGACCTCCGTCTCTTCGGCACCACGTCGGGGGAACTCTTGGACCCTCTGGTCTTCTTCTTGACAGACTCTCTGTGGGTCTGGATGATGTCCCTCATCTTGCCCCATGGACTCTTGTGGAGCTTGTTTGGTGAAGGTGAGGTGGAACTGTCGTCCTAGGTTGAGAGATGGGTGCATTATTTTAGTGTATTGTGGATAGAATTGGGAGAAGTGACAAAGTAAATATATAAAACATCATCAATATAAACTAAGTGGAAAAAAATCCTATTATTGAAGCTAACTCAAAAACTACTCAAGCATAGTTAATAAAATTTATATAGGACCATTTCGGAATAAACCTCTTTCAAACAAAAAAAAAATTGCAAATCCGTCTAATATATGACGGAGTTATGCCCGAACATACATAAAAAATTATATCTATATATCCTCTATATATATTCTTTTTTGAAGTCGGTTAATAAATAACACTACGCCACACTGACCTCATAACGTTGGACGTAATAGCAAGATTATGAAACACTTTAAATCACAATCTGAAAAATTTTGAAAGATATTGCTAATCCATTACTTCGTATATTCTAGAAATTGTCCGTTCAACAACGTAAATAACGCAATGAATGTTGTTGAACTGTCAGAATTAATGCCATTGGTACTGGTAGTGTGTTACGCAATTACCACGCTAAGGTTTCGCTTTTATTTAACTACGTAGTGATCTGTCTTTCGCTATGGGATAAGTTTATTTAATGGAAAATTGGTAACGAATGTTTGGAACATGCGTCAACTAGTTATTATATAAAAATGTTCGCCTCAGGCAAGGAATTTCTACACTCCCAGTGTTTACAGACCAAAATTAAACATGCCCAAACAACCAGATTCTAAGCAACGATGTAGGCCACACAAATATTATCCGTGTAGGAATCGAACCCGTGGTGTATACTTATACCTATGTATATCGACCGCTCAGTCATCGGTTGTCAATCGCAATCATTTTTATTAAAATGTTGTTTATTTTTCTTCGTCCATACGTTGTTTATGGCTAGAAATCTGTAAACAACTTTTGTTATAAAATGTTTAGGCTTAGAAATATGGTTTTTTGTTTGTGTTCTAATTACGAGTACAACGTTTCGAATTCGATTTAACACCAAGAAAATTATAAATACATAGAAACATAATTCCGACATACCAATGTGAAAAACTTAATTCACATTATTATTACTAAAAAAAATGTGCTTGTTAAAGGAGAGTGGGAGAAAGCGGACCAATAGCGCTATGGTTGTGATATTTGTCTAAGGATACCGTTTTTTTTTATCTTTTAGTGAAACAGGCATTTTGAAAAGTTTTTTTATGTAAATTGACCTTGGTTTTACTGTTGTTATTAGTAATAGTAATAACTTTTTTTAATTTTACTTCGATGGTCCTAGTTTATCATTTGTGACTTAAGTCGCAGCTATGTGAACTGAACCCAGCATTGCATAAATATGTATGTAATATGTATGTATTTAGGTAGTAAGTTTTTGTTTACTTAAATTTTTAATTATTTTTTTTTTTTGCTTGAGTACGTATTGTTTTTATTGTATTTGTGGGTATATTGGCGTGGCAAGCTGACATATGGCAAATAATTTAATTTAATGTTCTGTGTCCAGTAACGTCAATAACTTTTCATACCTAGTATTGTATACAATCAAGTATTTTCCAACTGAACAGACAGCTGTGCTGCTGGGGAGTTTGTTGCGCCACTTCTTCTCCCCAGCGAAAGCACTAGGAAGTGGTGAAGGGCGGGTGTTTTGGGGGGACTGTCTTTTGTAATTTTGACGTTCAAAAAGTGCTGATTCTCAGCCTAGTTTGAATAAATGACTTTTGATTTTGCCCATTTTTTGCAGACTGTAATTTTTATTCAAAATCTGTAAATGCAAATAAAAATGCTTTATAGATAAGGACAGCGTCCAAAAAATGTTTTCCGATATTAAAACAACAACAGTTAAAGGTACGCCTACACAAATATCAAAACCATGTCGCTATTAGTCCATAGACCACGTGCCACAAGAAATCGCCGAGTCTCCTTTGATTTTGTCTGACAATAAAGTAATTAGTTGCATAATTGTAGGAAAAAAGTAATTTTCTATCGTACAAAATTGATGATTTAATCTTTCAATTATTGTACCAGACATGCATGCGCGCGGCCTACACCTTCTCACGGTCCAACAATAGCACAAATAATCATAATAAATAATTTCGCCAGTCATTTATCAGACGGAATCGCGGTGAATGAGCTATTTTAAATAACTATTTCAAGGAATGCCACAGTATAGATAAAACAGAATTATAACACAGAAACATCTGTTTGTCAGTCTACTACCTGCTAGAATGCTAAAATCAAATTCCAATCATGTTTTTTTCCTTTATGGAAATTATTCTTGGTAAAAGGTTAGTTATACAAAATTAATTAATAACAGTCTTGTTTGTGCTTCTTTCTCGAAAATATTTACTTAAACAATGGGTTTCCCCCCAAGGTGTAAATATTTTCATGAACGATCTCACGAAAACCTAGCTATACAATGATATTTATTTTAAAGCAACATTTAGTTTTTGTTTGCGCATGAACATAATTATACAGGTTGTCCCTGGAAGTATGGATCAAATCGAATAGGGGCGTGGGCAAGGTCATTTCCAAACTTTTTGATCCTGAGAATGATTGATGATTGAGAACTATTTTACGGTTCAAAAGTTGTGACCAATCTTTTTTCAATCGTTTCGCATAGTGCTCAAAGAAAAAAAAATCACTAAAAAAAACTATCAGGGCTGTCTAAAAAACTTAAATTGACAGTTCCTGGTAGTTTTTTTTTTAATGATTTTGTTCTTTGAGCACTATGCAAAGTGATTGAAAATAACAAAAGTTGGTCATAACTTTTGAACCGTAAAAAAATTCACCAACATTCTCAGGATCAAAAAGTTTGGAAATGACTTTGCCCACGCCCCTATTTGATTTGACCCATACTTCCAGGGACACCCTGTATAGCATCAACGTCCTAATAGACAAATTTCTCTACCAATGAGTTCGATGCTTGTCTTTAAAGTTAGGAATTGCTTGGTATGATGTCAGTGCAATGGGACTGTCTGAATCTACAGTGTGATTATGTAAGACCTCATTCTAATCTGCTGTGAGTTTCTCGATTGGCATTCTAAAAACTCGGATGATAATTCGAATTTACACTAGCGCTACCCTTGCGAGCGTGTCAGCGAGTTGAACTAAATTGACCGTGAGATTTTGACAGATAACGTATGAGGTGACGTAAGAAGTTTACTTCGTGGTCAGCAGTGCTATTCTGTAAAAACCTCACCGTGAAAACTAAGGCGAAGTGAGCTGTCATGCAGCGGGATTGTCCGAAAGGGTTACCGCTACCCCGGAACACAAAGGGCTAAGGAAGGAACACGGGTGGGTTTTAGTCAGTAAGAGTCTGACACTCCCTTCTGCTCCACCCAGAGCGGGAGGGGTCATTAGATGATTTCCCATCCACAAAAAAAAAAAAAAAAAGTGAGCTGTCATTCCACCTGATGTTAGGGATTGCCTCCATTGATAGCTCACTTCAGGCTCACTTCACATATGTTATCACGGTGAGATTTTTACAGAATCAATAGGCTGATCTAGCAATACAAGATGGAGAAGACAACACGACAAAAAATTAAACTTCCGTACGCAAAATACGCGAATTGACGTGAAGTTGCGGACACCAGCCCGTATTACCTATTACCTAAAATTAAACTTCGAATATCTAATGACGATTTCAGTCTGCATACAAAAAATCAACCAAATATATAAACAGTTTAGTCACTATAGCTGGTCTTGTTTTATTTGCCCTATTTAGTTTATTTGAAATAATCCTAAGCATTAGTATTGCCAGTGTTTTCATTTACTGTCGTATGGTCTTCTCCACATGATATAAATATCACTATTTACTCGTAACATTCTACAGGGCAAGTTAGTGGGGCTACTGTAGCATAAGTTGCACAGTGGTATTTATAATACAATGTTGATTCTGACCTGCGTAGGAGCTTGCAGGAATGTGTTGTCGCCGTCATCCCGCACACTCTTGCGCGTACCTGGAACAGATCGACCGGTTATTGTGGAAACTTTCTGGGAAATCCGGGAAGCATTGGCGCCGATTCTCTTGTTCACAAACTAAACTAAATTTAAGTTCAGTGCATCTTTTTCTTTCTATTTCATTAGGAAAAGGCCAGAAGATAAATATTAGTTTAGTCCTGTCAAATTAGTCAGAGCCTGGCGTAAATTGACGTATTTATAGTAGCCAATTTTTTAATCATGTCTAAACTTGTTTATGGATATCTTAATTTGACAGGACTAAACTAATATTTATCTTCTGTCCTTTTCTTAATTAAATAGAGAGAAAAAGATGCATTGAATTTAAATTTAGTGTAGTTTGTGAACAACAGAATCGGCACCATTGTCTGATGAATTGATTTTTCGGAGAATGGAAAAGTCTGCGTTCCTATGTGTAGTGCAATGTATCAAACTGTTTAGGTAAATTTTGTGCCAAATGTAATTTCTGGAAGTGATTTGTTAATTGAGACTGCTGAATCTGTCAGCTATGACTTTAGGTGATATTTAGTACGTAATGCATGTTGATTTCCTATTTTTTTATCACGTTTGCTGATGTTTTAAATTCCGTTTTATACGTATGCGTTTAACCTGGAAGAAAATAAAGTTGATTCAGGTACCAACTCTTCTAAAACTGAACAACCGAAGTCAGCATTACAGCAATATATTTTTCTCGAAAAAACCAAGCCAGTTTTTCAGAAAACTAAGTCTGATGTTTGCTGAAAAACTTATAGGTTTTTTTTTTCTATCTATTTATCTGACTTCAATAAAGTGTCCGTAATACAAATTACGAGTTTCTTTTAAATTATCCTTCTTTAAGAGCCTACACTACCTCAGCTAAAATTCACTCTTTATCTCGCTCGCACGATACTGCTCGCGGACTGAGTGAGAGCGAGACGGAGTGCGGTGCTAGGCGGCAGGCAGCGCCAATAGTTTAGGTATTTGCTTTTTATGGTGAAAATATGGTAATTAAAAAAAAATAACATAAGACCTGCTTTATAGTTAGTTCGGTTAGTATACAAAGTTTCATGATCTAATTAGAAGTATTTTTTTAATACCAGCGGTTTATTGTTCGGTTTGGAGGTAACTTTGGAATTTTTTTCTATCGAGAAAATTTTATGAAATCGTGTTTTCGTCTAACATAAGACCTAGCATTATTCCTCAACTTTACCATATATTTATTTCAAAATTAATGCTGCAGTATTTTCGACATAACGGAGGATCATGCTAAGCCATTTGAGGTAGTATAGGGCCTTAAGCTAACTTTATATCCCACTAGCTTCTGCCTGCGATTTCGCTTGAAATTTCTTGTTCCCCCGACCCACCCCGTCGCATCGCATCGCCTGCCTGCGATACTACTCCGTTTTCGCTTAGTGTTCTTTCTGAGCTTTTTTCTTTTTACCCGGCTCCCAGGGTCATTGTTTCCTCCAAAATAGGGCTGAAGGCTGATGATTTTTTTAAATCCGACTGGTAGGTTGTTGTTGGAGAGATTAGCAAGTTCAAACAAACAAATTCTTCAGCTTTATTATTAGTATACAGGGTGTCCCTGGAAGTATGGATCAAATCAAATAGGGGCGTGGGCAAAATCATCTCCAAACTTTTTGATCCTGAGAATGTTGGTGATTTTTTTTACTGTTCAAAAGTTATGACCAACTTTTGTTATTTTCAATCACTTTGCATAGTGCTCAAAGAACAAAATCATTTAAAAAAAAAACTACCAGGAACTGTCAATTCAAGTTTTTTAGACAGCCCTGATAGTTTTTTTTTTCTTTGAGCACTATGCGAAACGATTGAAAAAAATTGATCACAACTTTTGAACTGTAAAATAATTCTCAATCATCAATCATTCTCAGGATCAAAAAGTTTGGAAATTACCTTGCCCACACCCCTATTCGATTTGATCCATACTTCCAGGGACACCCTGTATATTGCTGGTCCCTATCTTTTCTTTCATATCTTTGCTAAATGTAATGCATTGTAATTTGTCTGCCTGACGACCACACAATAGATATACTTAGACAAGCAAAACCTACGATTCCACACCCGAGAAAATCAGAATCCAACAGCTACTTTATCATCCTCAAGATAAAATCCCTCCAAGGCATGTTTCTTATCGTCTCCCGCGATGGTAAACACTACCCCGGTCAAAGAAATCTCGCGAACATCGCGTGAACGTTCCGACGTCGAGTATGGAGTGACTCACGTTGACAGAATAAGGTGATCCGTTTACAGAATATACCCGCGTGTACGGTTTTGTGCCAAAATGTTTTACTTTTACGGTTCTGTGCACGAAATGCAAAAACAGGACTTGCTAAGGCTACTGACCGTTCCTGTGCACCGTTCACTATAAAAAGTTCCCTCGTTTAGTTATTGATAGCAATTAGTATGTTTTTTCTTACTCGCAAAAAGGGCCATCCTTCACCTCAATATGGTAGTTTCCACCATCAACAAATTGAAAATCTATGTAGTCCGTCAGTTAGACTATTGGAAAATAATAGACACGTATTTTTTGTTTTTGTAAATCGATGAATATTGACAAAGATAAAACGCATCAAAACTCGGGAGTGGGGGCTCGTGACGTCAGAACGCACTAAAAATTATACCAATGTGTGACGTATTGAGAATTTTAAAAGCGTCGTTCTTCGTCAAGTTTGGTTTACGTAACAAAAGAAAAAATACGGGTCAAATATTTTTTGATAATCTAATTGACGGACTAATCAAATTTTTTCAGTTGACAAGCCTATTTCTTTTGCACTACTTTTCAACGTTATTGGCACGAATAAACAAATATTTTCACTGGAACTACAACAAAAGGTGGACTAATTATATTTGTTTAACATTCAAAAGTGCCAACATAAGTATAAAGGGACAAGTTATAATGAACGGACTATACCTACACTTCTTCCGGCAATACATACTGCCCTTTTATCGATTTTTTGTCTCAATTAACTACGATTGTACTAAGTAAAACAGCTATCTTGATTTTTAACAGTAGATGTATTAATAACAGTTTCAATCAAGCTTTCGAACAATTTTCACAAACATAAATTGTGCGTTCTTGTGTCACAAAATAATCTAATCTAACAAGCCTGTATTCTCTCACTGCAGGGCAAAGGCGCTCACTCTCCCTTTTCCACACAATTCTGTCTTTTGCGAGTGCCGGCCAGTTCTTACGGTAGGAGTCAAGCTCGCAGTGGCGAAGGTACCATACAACTCGATTCCCGCCGGCTTCCTTTCGAAAATTCAGAACACAACCACTCAATAGTCAATTCATCATTGAAATATAATGAAATGGTTTATTGACATATTTTTTTTTTTGCTCCGTCTTACCTCTGTCATAAATTCACCCTTCGCCACTGCAAGCTCGTCGCGTTAACTTCGTCTTGGCCTACCGCGATGGCGTCGTGCGTTTAGTGGGACCCAATCGGTGGTTCTCTTAGCCCAGTTGTCTCTGACATACGGCAAACATGTCCGGCAAAAAATAAATCTCAGAAAATAACAATTTTACGCAAAACCAAACTGCGCGTGACGGCTCGCACTTCGCCAGTTTTTTTGCACAGATGTGATTTTTCAGAGTGTGACATTTTCGCCAAAAAATTCTTGTAACAGTTTAAACATTTGGCAAAGAAAACGAGGAAACACTTTAGGAGAGAATGGCATTTTGTGCCTGTTTTCTTTTGGGGTTAACGTTATTACAAAACCGACATCATACAGGTAGAACGAGCCCAGAGAGCTGTAATTAAAGTCATTTTGAAAAGATATTTTAGATTCCCAACGCGGCAACTTTATAAGGACTTCAAAACACCAACGGTCCGACAAATATATATACTACGCACAGTCATACGAAAACACGCGACTCTTCCATACAGCGTGAATAACAGCCCGACAATAAGGAGAAAACCCAAACCGGCTTGTCCCACAACACATACAATACAAAAACCTCATTCGCAAGACGTCACTACCGCTACCTAAGTGGCCTCTTATACAATAAAATACATCAAAAACTGAACATACATACACTAAACACACATAAATGTAAAAAAATACTTAAAGAATTCCTTCCTTCTTAACCTGGATTACGATGAAACAGAAGCACTGATGAAACCTCTTTACGCAAATAAATAATAATTATTAGTATTATTTTATTATCATATTTTTCCTCGACACACTCACGACACAAATCATACACTCATACATGCATCACACATCACACACTCACACATATCACACACTTTCCCCACTACACCACTTCACAAGCGCTTACTCACACACTATTGCTATTGTTACACGTTTTAGCTTAT
This sequence comes from Globia sparganii, assembly GCA_949316385.1. Classification (NCBI taxonomy): domain Eukaryota; kingdom Metazoa; phylum Arthropoda; class Insecta; order Lepidoptera; family Noctuidae; genus Globia; species Globia sparganii. The sequence continues at coordinate 22,028,509 of OX438666.1, read as the reverse complement.
CTAATTTTGTAAAAACCTAATCGGACGAATGGATGCCCCCTATAACACAGGATTATCCTAGCATAGGGGTCATTATTCACAAAAATTGAGCACCATTGTAATCCTCTTTTAAAGAAACATGCAAATATGCAATGTACTTAATTTTTTCTTTTTGTGAAATAAATTATTATTATTATTATTTGTTGGTATACATTTTTGTATCTCGGCATTGATGTACCGGTTATATAGAATAACACGGGCCGAAGCCAAGTGCTAACCTAAGCGATGGATGATAAAATATTGTGGTGTAATGATATATTTAGAGTTGTGTTGTTGGTGATGTTTGTGGGTGTGATATTTGGGATCATTGTCGTTCTGAAGGAATTTTCGGACAATTCTGCAAGTATTCAGAATAGCAGCTTTCTGTAGAGTTTGGTAGGTGGAAGGAGATAAGTCTAGCGTTTTTAAAGATTGGTGCAATTGCCTGGGAATGACACCCGTGGTTGAGACTACTACTGGGATTATGGCAGGGATGGCGAACCTCTATACATCTACGTGCCATTTTTTCCAAATAAATCATCATGGCCGCATTAAATATGCGGCCATGAAATGCCAACAAACAATCTGCTCCACCCAGAGCGGGATTTGATGATTTCCGATACATAAAAAAAACCCTACATTATACTTACCTATATTCACATTGTTATTATTATTTGAATTCTCGGGACCCTGGGGGCCCGGAACTTTAGAAGGCATATGAGGGGCCGAAACTAACTCGCAAAGCTCGTTAGACGTGTTTAATGAAATGAGACACCCACCGAGGATTATCCCTGGTTGCACTATGCAAGTGCATCTAAGGACTATGCCCGGTCGGTGTAGGACGAATGTTAATATTAATGATAATAGTTTTTTTTATTTATTTAAATGAAATAACAAATTAGTGTGATTTCTGCTGATGCAAACTAGATGACTTGGGTACTTACCTAAATTTCTGAAAATATGCCGTGCCCAAATTATTTTAGTACGTGCCAGCAATGGCACGCGTGCCATTGATTTGCCATCCCTGGATTATGGCAACGCTGCCTAAACGCCACATTCGGCATTTTTTAGTCTGTATATTTTGACAGCTTTTCTGCTATAGTGTTTTGTAGATTGTGTGTGTTTGTATTATTTAAGAAGAGTATATAAGAAACCGTGAAAAGAACTTAAGTAGGTATTCTTCGACATTTGGAAGTCGGTTATTTAAAATTAAGGAAATATTATTACTTGTATGATTCAATTATAACGCACTCGCAGGATCGAATTTAGCTTTATTATAGACTAGATTTTGCCCGCGGCTTCGCCCACGATGATGTCGGAAATTGTCCCACGGGAACTCAAACTCAAACTCAAAGCATTTATTTTATATTTTATATCATAAAAATGGAAACGTACCAAATGCAAAAACAAGAGCTGTCGTGATGAAAAGGGAGGATAGTTTATTTGAAACATCTTAGGTAGTTTAACTAAAATATTGGCCCGAATACTTATTTCTTTAAATAAAGTAAGTACTTATAAAGATCGTAATCAATAATTTTCGAAATACCTTTCAGGGGGAGGTGGACAGGATGTTAAATTTATTTGAGGAAAATACGAAACCCACGCGGACGAAGTCGCGGGCAAAAGCTAGTATTATATAAAAAGAGAAGTCCTGACTGACTGACTGACTGACTGACTCATCAACGCCCAGCCTAAACCCTTGCACCTAGAAAGCTGAAATTTTGCACAAAGGTTTTCTTTATAATGTAGACGAGGAATAAGGAAGGAATTTTCGAAATTCAACCCCTAAGGGAGTTAAATAGGGGATGAAAGTTTGTATGAAAACTCTTATTCCTTGGGTTAATAAACTTGAAACTTGGCACGAATACTTATCTAAGTAAATTATGAAAATTGGTCTTTTTTGTTTTTCTAAAGTACCTTCTAAAGGGGGATGGGGGGGTGTCAAAATTTATATGGAAGAATTTTAATGCACGGTCCGATTAACTCAAAACTCAGTATTTATACTTAATACCAAAAATAAAGAATTACGTGTATCAGGGTTTTTCGAAAATCTACCCCTAACGGGGAGAAAAGGGGTAGTTGATTTTACAGGGCAAATTTTACTGCCTGGCTTAATTAACTCGAAAATTGGTATAAATAATCTGTGAGTCAAGTAATGAACACATTCCAAACGATTTTTCAAAACTCCACCCCTGTGGGGGTGAAAAGTGGGGATACAGCTTATATGAAAAATCTTATTCCTTGGGTTAATAAACTTGAAACTTGGCACGAATACTTATCTAAGTAAATTATAAAGTTTGGCATTTGTTGTTTTTCTAAACTACCCCCTAACAGGGGATTGGGGTGTGTCAAAATTTGTGTGGAAGAATTTTAACGCGCGGTCCGATTAACTTAAAACTCAGTATTTATACTTAATACCAAAAATAAAGAATTACGTTTATCAGGGTTTTTCGAAAAGTACATACTTTACTGATGGGCTTTTATTTTTTTATTTTTTTGTGGATGGGAAATCATTAAATGACCCCTCCCGCTCAAGGTGGAGCAGAAGGGAGTGGCCCCGATTCTGTTATTCACAAACTAGTGCATCTTTTTCTTTCTATTTCATTAGGAAAAGGACAGAAGATAAATATTAGTTTAGTCCTGTCAAATTAGATAATCCATAGATAAGTTTAGACGTGATTAAAAAATTGGCTACTAAAAATACCTACGTCAATTTACGTCAGGCGCTGACTAATTTGACAGGACTACGGGGCCACAGAAGATAAATATTAGTTTAGTCCTGTCAAATTAGATAATCCATACACAAGATTAGACGTGATTAAAAAATTGGCTTCTAAAAATATGTCAATTTACGTCAGGCGCTGACTAATTTGATAGGACTAAACTAATATTTTATCTTCTGTCCTTTTCATAGTGAAATAGAAAGAAAAAGATGCACTGAACTTAAATTTAATTTAGTTTGTGAACAACACAATCGGGGCCAGTGTCAGACTCTTACTGACTAAAACCCACCCGTGTTCCTTCCTCAGCCCTTTATGTTCCGGGGCAGCGGTAACCCTTTCGGACAATCCCGCTGCCCCGGCAGGCTTCGGCCCTTACGGGCCCCTTACTGATGGGCTGACTTACATAACATAATCCGTCTATAATGTTCCCACTGCTGGGAAACAGGCCTCCTTTCTTCGAGATGGAGTGGGCTATAATCCTCCAAACAGACACAGTGTAGGTTGGTAGATGTCACACGTCTTCGAATTTTTGGTTCTAGATTATGCCGGTTTCCTCACGATATTTTCCTTCTCCGTTTTCGGCGTGTCTGGCTTGGGTAGGTATTATTAAGTTTCTCTGATGTTTCATGAAGTTTATGTGAATTAAAATATTTTGGTTTTGTTTTTAGGGTTCTGTACCTCAAAAGGAAAAACCCTTATATGATCACTTCGCGGTCCCCTCGTAGGTATCAAGTTGAAATTAATATCAAATACACTGCAATCCCTAGAAGCGGTGATGAAATCAAACTTCTAAGTCAACGCAATCAAAAGATACCGGCGTTTATGTTCCGGAATCATAAACTATAGGGTACTTCCTGTTGACCTAGAATCATGAAATTTGGTAAGAAGCAATGTCATGTAGCACAAGTAAAGGAAAAAATCTTTTCCCGTGACAAACTAGTTACGTAAGTACCTACAAATTCGTATGGAACCTTCGGTGCGCGAGGCCGACTCGCACTTGACCGGTCTTTTATTTTGATTATTTCTTTTAAAATAACATGACGTCACGGCTGTTTTTCTCAAAGGTTTAGGCAGAGGTGTAGATACACCACATTTCGCCAGCTATCATTAAATTCCATGTAATAAAGAGCGACTCTATTGCATCGACCGGGCCCAAATCAACAGTTCAGGCTGGTACTGAGAAATTCCTGAATTAAGTAACTTTACCTGATCTGGGAATCGAAGCCAGCTTTTTCTAAACGCACATTAAAATGTCCACGAAGGGGGTGGCGGGGTCTGAGTTCATTCGCTAAGCTCGCTCACTAGACCCCGCTCCGTGGGGAAGATTACGTGGCGGGTCTAAGATATTTAAGTTAGTTTACTGACAATAATAATAGTCGACAGCCTCATTGGCAGCATTAGCGTTTTCGACCACTAAATTAACGAGGCTCATGAAACTATCAACATTAACAGTAATTTTATTTCTAAAATTTAGTACACGTTACATCAACGAAGTCTGGACCCCTGAACTAGTACATCCTGTATCACAGGGAGGACTATCATTGGATGTGGACAACAAACATAAACAGGGACTTGTAACGTTACCCAAAATAACGTTACGCATAGTTCCGGTACCGATAATTTGTACCGTTCTACCAGCCGATCGATTCTGTAAAAATCTCACCGTGAAAAGTTAGGTGAAATGAGCTTAGAGTGAGCTGTCAAGAATATCAATCCCTAAGCATCTGGATGACACTGGCAGCTCACTCCACTCTCACTTCAGCTAAGTTTTCACGGTGAGATGGTTACAGAATCGCACTGCTGGATCGTATCAAAATTAATTCGTGGGCTATTATAAAACTACTGATAAACGGAACGAAATCCTAAACTGTTCAGTAACAATACTATCAATATATCGTTATTAGTCTAACGATATAATAAGGTTATTCATTTCGATACTCAACGTTGCCACTGTTTCCAGCTTTATGACTTATAAGATGACGAAAAAGACGAAAAAGTATGAAGAATAACGTTACAAAATTGAATCTGTAACGTTTCACTTGTAACGTATTACAAGCGAATAAGCTTAACGTTACTGATACCTATACCATTAGTTTTATTATTGTTCTATGAAAATGATATTCTAAAACGTTATTTTTTGTAACGTTATTGATATTTTTAGGTTTTAGTAACGTTACAAATTTTGGAACATTATACCTTAACATTAGTGGTAACGGAATGAAATTCATTTAGTTTTCAAGTCCTTGAACATAAATGATGGTAAAATGGCTAAATAGACAACAATACAAGCGTGTTGGGTTGATGATATAGTCAAAGTCGCGGGAAACAAATGGATGAGGGATGCACGGAGCCGGGATGTATGGCAGGAGAAGGGAGAGGCATACACACAGCAGAGGGTGACCGGGCTGAAATGATGATGAGACAACAATAGGTACTAAATAATAGTCTAATTTAAAAAATTAGTTCTTAAAACTTACCCGAATCAGCCCTCAGCTCTTCACATGAAGAGTTAGGAGTCAGGGATAACGCGCTGCCAGGAGTCAAACTAGCAGAGTCACGAGGCTCGGGGTTCGCGAGAGTGGCTGTTGAAGGACAGGACCCTGCCAAAGCCACAGCCCCCACCATGGCGCCTGCTGCCACGGCGCTGGCTGCACCACCCATGGCTGATTGGGGCCATGTGGCTTTTTCCCACCTGTGGAAAATAGTTGGGGTTATTCAAGAGCTCATAAATACATGGGCAGCACTGTATTGACTTGAGACGTTTTCACGTTTTTGTGAATTTTCGTTAATATTGACTGCTAAATTTGTGGAAACAAATATATATTATACTGGCTGACCCCGCAAAACTCGTTAGGCAAAAAAAAAATAGATAGGTCATACAAATCGGTCAAGCCGTTTCGGAGGAGTATGATAACTAACTAACACTGTGACACGAGAATTTTATATATTAGATATATTTTAATGTATATTATTTTATTATAAATTTTTAACTAACAGACTTAAAATAATAATAATATGTACAAGTATATAAAAAGAAGGGGAAATAATCAAAGGGCATCAAAAAATTCGTCCGCATCGCTGTCAACAGGAAACGTGCCCAAAAGGCTGGCAGCATTGCCACGTTGTATGGCAATGCTGATTCTTTGGCCAAAAAATAGGCCAGCCCTCTGGTTACGTGAAGAGTCGACCAACCGCTTCGCGATGTCTCGAAATACTAAGTGGGCACTCGGGCCCCATGGCCCTAGTGTTTCTACCCCAAACGGCTCAAACAAATAAATTCCAAAGAGATTGGAGTATTTGCGCCGTTTGAGGTTTTCCGCACCTGCAGCAGCCGCCCCAGCACAGCTCACCGTACATGGAAGATGGGATGGCGCAAGGGTGTCGACACACGTTGCATCCCACACCAAAGGCCTACCCATCTTCCAAGGCAATATGGTAATTCCGTCTGGTCTCTTTCCATCGTCGCGTGCCAAACCATTGGGTTCTAAAACAGCTGGCACCCCGGTGGTGACAAGAGCACGACGGATGATGTCATTGATGCTGGCATGCCGTGCTATCCGGCCTGCGTTTTTACATTAAAAATAAAAAATAAAAAATTAATTTAAATTATTATTATTTTTTTTATTATAGTATTTATATAAATGCTATAACATATATATATATATTACGGGCAACGTGATTAACTAGGCATTATTAATAAGGACCGGCCATTATTAATAATGCCCAAGAGCGATGGGCAAAGTGATTAATTTATCACTTTGGCCGGCCATTATTAATAATGCCTGACAGCCCGTGGTCCATGTAATAAGTCAGTGTTTGAGATAGCTTGAATTTATCACAAACGACGTCAGGGGCACCCCGAGGTTCGGTTTGGTTAGGTTCCTTTAAACCCTGCAGACAGAAATAGGAGCCCCGCGCAGCCGGGCTCCGTCGACCTGACGTAAAAATCGCTGTACGCTGCGAAAATAAATTGTAGTGTGTTTAGTGATATTTTGAGTTCAATATTTTGCTGTGCAATCAGTAATTTTGATGGGAATTCGGAATCTTATTGCATAGAAAAGGGATATTTTTTGATTTGCGTTTAAATACTACCCATTTTTAACTGTTTATTTTTTAACTAATATGTTCAATAGCTTATTTTTTGTTAACTTTTCATGGGTTTTTATTTATTATATAACTTTCACTAATATGTGTCGTGAATTATTAATAATTACTACTAAAAGTAATAAATTTCGATCTTTATTCACATTTAAGTACCAAAACATGTGGTTATTATTAATAATTTTGTGAAAATATTAATAATTTTCAATTAATCAGATTTACCGTAATATATATATATATATATATATATATATAATATTATATATATACATATTCATATTTTATTAATACTTATTATTTTTTATTTTTTTACTAAATTTTTTAATGTACGCAATAATTACGTACCTACGTCTGGAACTTTTTTTATTGAATGGATGAGCTCGTTGTACTATATTTTTATAATTAAGCTGTCGTAGGCGTCATCATTCATGCAGCTGGTTTGAGAGGTCTCGGAGCTTTTGAGTAAAGATTTAGAAGGCATGTTAGCAATAGCGAACGTGTATAAAGATTCCTGTGGCAAAGGGTTCAATTTCGTGACTCCACCTCCTCTGTGTACTACTAAAGCCAGTTAAAACTGTTAATATAACTATCCTGTAACAAAACCACCCCCCAACCACCCATCTCAAAGTTTGGCAGAAAAAGTAACATCATCAATATGTTAAACAAATTAAGAAAATAAGTTAGTATCGACTAACCTATTAAATATATCATAATTACTTGCTTTAAAATACTAATTGAATGTTTACTCAGCATTAAAATTAGATAGTATCTGTAGAATATATTTTTAGGTTACACCTATTTAAGCTTTAAAATAACACATTAATGTAATAAATCTGAAAAAGTTTATTTGCTTGAACGCGCTGATTTGTGGTAGTACCACCAATCGGATTAGAAAAATGAGTTTTGCATTTGATAGGTAGCCCAATTCTTGAGACTACTTATAGTTTATTTAACACCACGCTAAAACACTTAAGAGCCTAGCAAAAAGAAAAAAAAAGACTGAAAAAACGCTAAGTGAAAACCGAAAATGAAATAGCGCGGGTAGGCGATGCGATGCGACGTCATCAATCAAAAGTAGTTTTATAAAAATGTGGCTGTTATTTTAGTAGATAAATTGTGGATGTCTTACAACTTCCACGCGAACGATGTCGAGGGCAGAAGCTAGTCATAGTATACAGTAACAAACCGTGATTGGCCCTATGCCATAGGGCAATCACGGTTCACATTCTTGCCGATGGCAAATCCCTTAGGGCCTATGGGATTTGCCATCAGCAAGAATGATGAACTTCCATACAAACTATCATCCCCTATTTCCTCAATCTGATACTTTTTCAAAAACTCTTCCTTATTGTTTACCTTCCTTATACTCGTATGTATAAAGAACTTCTGTGCAAAATTTCATGCTTCTAGACCTGGATCTAGAAGCATGAAATTTATTTATTTATTCAAGTCTTACAGTATACAACTACCATTACAGATCAGTGATCCAATGCGATGTGCGAATGCATGCTAAATCCTTAATCTACATCCTATAAAATTACATACAATATCCTAAATCTTAACCTACATCTAAATAACATATTACATAAAGCGTAACTTTTGCGAATTCACTCAAGTTGCACCACAATACATCAACCCTCTCGTGTACCTCGTCCACCACACGCATGGCTCTAGTATATAACGTAGCCTCCGAAGGCTAGATTATGCGTTATCAGGCAATAAATGGACTTAAGGTTGTTATTGTAAGTAGGTAATCTCGCGCAGTGTGGGACACTCCCAGCTAGATGGACCGACGACCTTAAGAACCTTCTTAAGGTCGTCGGTACAGACTGGATGCGGAAGGTGGAGGACAGGGTGTTGTAGCGCAGCCTGGGAGAGGCCTATGTCCAGCAGTGGACTGCGATATGCTGAATTGATTGATTAATTGAGACAATCTTGCAGATAATTTTTGGACAGTAAAAATTAAAAGAAAAATAACCTTTACTACAAAGCACTTTAATTCATTACACTTCTGTCCAAATTCTATTGCGAGCACCATTTTCCAGTGCCAAATAACAATGGCTTTCTTCAAATGCCGCAGAATGACTCGCAACGAAATAAAAGCATTATTCTAAACGCATGACTAGTTCAAAGCTATAAATGTGTTCACACATCACTTGTTCATGTAATTATTGGTGCGTTACTTTAAAGTGAATGTTTCAGTAAGATAAGTAATTGTGCGTATAGTACTTTTACAGCATAGACTTATTTTGCAAGAATTTTTTATCTAATACTAGCTGACCCCGCAAACGTCGTTTTGCAAAAAAAAATACCCGATTCTCGGACCGGAATTCTCGGTCACAGTGTTAGTTACAATACTCCTCCGAAACGGCTTGACCGATTTTTATGAAATTTTACATGCATAGGTATTCATTAGGTCTGAGAATCGGCTACTATCTATTTTTTTTGGCCAACATCTATTTTTCATACCCCTATTTTTTTTTTTTGCAAAACGACATTTGCGGGGTCAACTAGTTTATCTATAAAAGCCGGTCGATTCTGTAAAAATCTCACTGTGATAACTTGAGTGAAGTGAGCATGAAGTGCGCTATCAATAGGGGCAATCCCTAACATCAGGTAGAATGACAGTTCACTTCATCTTAGTTTTCACGGTGATATTTTTACAGAATAGAAATGCTGTAATGGTATTCTGTAAAAATCTCACCGTGAAAACTTAGGTGAAATGAGTTTAGAGTGAGCTGTCAATGTGTCAATCACTAGCATGTGGAATGACAGCTCACTTTAAGCTCACTTATTATAACTAACAATTATTATAATTGTTAATGAAGGGATAAACTGCTTTTAAAGACAATTTAGAGGTGTTTTTGAAGATTTTTTTGATGCATTAATGTATGTAAATAACTATGATTTGAGTTCCATCACTGTATTAAAATCAGCCTTGAAAATATTATATCTTTTTTTTTTGTCAAAATTATTTACGGTTTAAGAGATACACTGCTTTAAAAAACCAACTTTTTGACTGTTTTCAAGAAATCTCCGCCTTAAGTTATCACGGTGATCTTTTTACAGAATAGCACCGCTGTTTACACATTCGCGTTGCCCATTTTATTCCCATTTCCTTGCAAGTTGCTGTGGAAATGGACTAAATGTAAACGGGGAATTATGGGTTCAACTCCCAGGTCGAGAAAAGTCTTATTGGGTTTTATTATCATGAATTTAACAGACTGTGCTTTGTGTGTGACTGTGCATGAGATAAATCCGCATCATTAATCACTTTCATTCATTCTTTAAAAAAATCACTCTCTATTAATCATAAACAAACTAATGGTCAATGACTTTGGTACATTTACTTAGATTAATGTTTTTTTCTACCTACGCATTGCTCCAATATTGAGTTCCTGTATAAACTATGTTGACAAGTCCTTGAGTGGAAACTGCAAATTGGTTAGCGTAGAGTGGGACGCCCCTCAGCTAGACAGAAAAACGACCTTATAAGACGGCTGGGACTGTCCGGATGTGGAAGGCAAAGAGCCGAGTGTGTTGGCGTAACAGTGGACTGCGGAAGGTTGTGTTGATTGATTGATCGTGATCGGTAGGGAGTGGTCATCTCTTAGCTGCCACGGCTTATTTTAATTTTTGAATTATTTTTGTGTTTTAACCAACTTCTAAAAAAGAGGAGGTTCTCAATTCGGATGTCTATACAGGATGTCCCTGGAAGTATGGATCAAATCGAATAGGGGCGTGGGCAGGGTCATTTCTAAACTTTTTGATCCTGAGAATGTTGGTGAATTTTTATACGGTTCAAAAGTTATGACCAACTTTTGTTATTTTCAATCACTTTGTATAGTGCTCAAAGAACAAAATCATATAAAAAAACTACTAACTTCTATTTAAGTTTTTTAGACAGCCCTGATAGTTTTTTTTTTTAATGATTGTTTTTCTTTGAGCACTATGCGAAACGATTGAAAAAAATTGGTCACAACTTTTGAACCGTAAAATAAATCATCAATCATTCTCAGGATCAAAAAGTTTAGAAATGACCCTGCCCACGCCCCTATTGGATTTGATCCATACTTCCAGGGACATCCTGTATATACATATTTTTTATGTATGTTCGGGCATAACTCCGTCATATATAGACGGATTTACAAAATTCTCTAATTTTTTAATGGATAAGGTATGCCGCAGGGGTGGTTCCTATATACATTTTATTAACTTTGCTTGGGTAGTTTTTGAGTTAGCTTCAATAATAGGAATTTTATCCACTCAGTTTATCTCATTATTATTAATTAGCATAAAAAAAATATTAAAATCTCGATTATGATTGTAAACGTATTTAAGCTTGGTCAATAACTAGTATCAGGTGGGATGACACTGACAGCTCACTCCACGCTCACTTCACCTAAGTTTTCACGGTGAGATGGTTACAGAATCCCACTGCAGGTTCAAAATTAATCAAGTAAGCTTATCGCAGTTGGGCAGCGGGATTGTCCGAAAGGGTTACCGCTGCCCCGGAACACAAAGGGCTAAGGAAGGAACACGGGTGGGTTTTAGTCAGTAAGAGTCTGACACTCCCTTCTGCTCCACCCAGAGCGGGAGGGGTCATTGGATGATTTCCCATCCACAAAAAAAAAAAAAAAAAAAAAAAAAAAAAAAAAAAAAAAAAAAAAAAAAAAAAAAAAAGCTTATCGCAGTCCACAGCAGGATATAGGCCTCATTCATTGACACCATTGACGCTAGGCTGCTATCGAGAAATTCTTGATGGAATAACGTAATCAAATCCGATAAAATGTATCTTATATTTTTGTTATATATTTTTACCGTATAATATCATTTCATGTGTTATTTTTATATTACAAACACACTTTTATTTATGTGTGTGTGTTGGAACTTGAAAATTAAGCTACGCAACGCCTTTAATTTTAGGGGAACAAATCTATAAAGCGAACGCATGAAAGCATTGCAATTTAATGCTGTTACTCACCGTCGTAATAAATTATCATCATATCTACATAGACCTACAAGGTAGTCTACTAAAATCCGTCAATACAATCTAAATCAAATACCAATATTTACCTAAACGCAGCTTTAACTTTTGTCCACTTCGAAACTTTTGACTTCTCTACTTCTTTCATGAAAATGCCCTCAGACCTTCTTCTCAAAGGAGTGCCAGGCGCCGCATCACTGTCATCTCCTCCCGCAGACCTCGACCTTTGCTTCCTTAGCAACGAGCCTCCAAACCTCGCATGACCTTTCCACTTAGACCCTGACCTCTTCATACCTCGGTTGCCCATCATCACGGAATCAAAGAGTATTTGTCCATATTCGCACTCGAACTCGGCGTCCAGAGCCTCGTTTATCTGTTCCAACTCTTTAGTTTCCGATTTCAATCTTTCATTCTCTTTGTCTATCCTCTTATGGGCACTGTGGAGTCTCTTCAAATGATTTACATCTTTTAGCCTATTTAAAACACGCGTGTTATGTTCTTTTAAGGTCACAAACTGGTCTAACAGTTCCAGCAATTTTTCTAACTGATCCAAAGCCTCGACCATGTCTTTCGCGCTTTGAGCCTCTTCTTTACCTCTCTTGGAAATGGCATCATTCTGATCTCTTAGCCTTTGTAGCATGGCTTCGCATATTTCTCCGGGATCTGTTAGTTCTCCATCATTGAGAGACCAGTACACCTCAGGGGGGGACGGGCCGGCCGTACAGGGGGAGGAACCTTCAGCGTCAGAAGGAGTTTGGGGAGACTTGACGGAGAGAGTAACAGGGGGCTCTCCCCGACGCCTCTTGTGTAGAGATGTGCCACTCGGCGGTAGCTCAGCCAAGTCTTTCGGCTCTTTTCGTTCAATTTTGCTATTCTTCTCATCTTCTGCGTGACCGACGTCGGTGACGTCACTGCTTTCTTTGAGTGACGTCATGGTGCAGCCGCAGAGTGTCGGTTTGTGTCTGGACTATTTATAAATGAAAATAAAAACACGTGCATCGTCCGGTGGCGCGGCACGACAACTTATAACGGAATGCATTTTGATACAATCGTGATGTCTATTGAAACATTCTTTTAATAATATGTCTACAATTATTTGGGCATAAATAGGTTTATCACATTACACTTTATATTATATGACCATTTCACTTCACACTTTCACTTACACACTTCAGTTAATCTATTTTAAAGCTGTATACATATATATATTTTTTTTTAATTTTAAATAACAAAATTAAGTTCTACTCTTATTGTTTTATGTATTGGTAATATTTTTCAATCAATTATTTATTAATATAATTAAAAACTGTTAATATTTAATTGATCATTAGCGCCGCCCAACGCGTATGCGCACGTACGGCGGGCGGGCGGCCGCGCACTGCTGAACTTTGTCGATCGCCGGCGGAAACATACGAAAGTTTCCGAACACGTATTTTTAACTTTAACATTCCTTACAATGTAGGCGTAGAAAAATGTTCTTTATTGCGACGTGTTAAGGTTTAATTGTTATGTAAAATGTAATTTTGTTGTAATAATACATTCTTAATGCTAACACGTTGCTTCCGAGCCGTAAGCCCATTAACCCATTTATGAAAAAGGGACTAAAAATCTTGTTTTCTTGTCTTGTACGCGATTTAGCAGCTGACTTTTAAATGTCTGACGTTTCAAGTAGGTACATTTCTTGTGTAAATAAGTAAACGTTGTGAAAATTTTACGGAGAATAATAATAAAACAGCTTTATCTCAGTATTACGAACAGATTTTGTACTTAGATTATAGGTACAACGATCTCAATCAGTTATCTGTCCCTTACTGCGATATATTACACTACACCTCCCACACAGTCCATCATTTCTTTGGTCTTCTCCTACTCTCAAAACTTTCTTCACGACATTAATTTATCTCATTCCTTTGCATTACCTGCTCATAAAATCATTTTCACACACATCTTCAGTTACCGGTGCCACTGTCAGACTTTCTCTTATACTTACACTCATTTCTTATTATATCCATTCGCATAACTCCACACATTCCTCTTAGCATTCTCATCTCAGCTGCATGCAGTTGCCCTTCATACATCTCTTTTATGGTCCAACATTCTGATCCATACAATACAGTAGGTCTAACCCAGGTTTTATAAATCTTCTCCATAAGTGTAAGGTGAGCACGGGAGTTGCAGATTGTTCCCGTGACCTGCCGCCATTTCATTCATCCAGTGTTAATTCTGTGCTTGAGAGTCCGATCTACTTCGCCATCGCTTTGCACGAGTGAACCGAGATACCGAAAGTCGGAGCAGACCGGGGGAACTGCGCCATCTAGCGCTATGGCTCCAGAACTGGAGAGGATACCGAAATTGCAGAGGCAGTATATTCAGAACAAATATTCCCAGTCGCAGAGAACAAGAATAAAATATATTGCCTAACAGACAAGGTTACATTAATTTCCTTCCATAATGCTCCCATGAAGGTACTAATACCAAAAAAGAAGTTTAAAATTACAATTGTCAAAAAAAAAAACTGGCATTTAGAATTTTAGATTAATATTTTTTTGAATTCTAGACAGCTGTTTATAAAAAGAACGATAGTGTTCAAACAAAGAAATTTTCTGTCATGTCAACACATATTTTATAGCTTTTGAGAAAATATTATTTTATTTTGGTTTAATTTTTTTAGTCAAAATTTTAAATTAACGTTGTGACAATAATGTGCTAGCGGCGAGCGACATAAGGGGTATGTATTTCAAATTTACAAGGATTGAAGTTTCAGGGCCCTCACCCGCATCGGAGTCGCGTTCTTAACAAAGTCCCCAGAATGGTTTGCCACGCATTCATCAGGCACTGTGGATGGGTTGCTCACTATGAACGTGAACAAGAGACATAATATGTGCTTATTATAGTCCAAAAATCTTGGAAGATGGTAGACGTTCAGGTCATGTTCTAAGGAACTGTGCTGTGGTGTCATCACCGACCTGTAATAAACAAGTACCCTGGACTTCATACTATCAATGACAAAATGAAGACATTTGATTTTCGCCATTTTGGCGCTGATAGCAACGTGAAAGTCCGACGAAATAATATATACGATAAAAAAGTACTTTTATGAATATATATATACAATAAAAAAGTACTTTTAAGAACTTTATCGATCGTTATAACCACAGAGTAATTTATTTAAGAAAAAAAAAATCGAATCACTCCCGGTTTTTTTTTATGCGGCATAATCTGGTAGTGTATCCTGGTTAAGTGGGCCCTGGATATGTGAGGAACCTCTGATAATTACAATAAGGTTCCCAACACATAAGCAAACAGTGAATATGTTCAAAACATGACACTCACATTGATCACACTGTGCACACATTAAAATACCTCTGTTACTGGGAATAATAAAACCTTTACCAATAACTGAGAATGCATTTGTTGATTTTTTCGATTTTAACCTCTTTATGTGGGACTCTTTTAGTTCTGTTTATGTAACTAATAATAATTTAGCATTGTGAATATTGATCTGAACGGGTTGCGACACTTTTGTTTACAATAATCACCTCTATAAATTAACGAGCAACAGTACATTTCGACCTGTCCTAGGGTCAGTTCACACCGAGACGCGACGATACTGGAAGAGGCCAGTGATTTCGCACTGCGCCGCGCTGCACCGCGCGGCGCAGCGCGGCGCAGCGGGAACGCGCCGCTCTCGCACGCCGCGCGTACCGGCGAAGTACCGCTGCGTCGCGATGCGTCGCTTTACGCCGCGAGGCGTCACGAGGCGCAGCGCTGCACCGCGCAACGTATTCTGAACTCTCACAATGCAATGTGTACCTTTTCGTGTAGAAAATAAAATATATTTTGAGTCACTCTTTTAAAGTGTGCGCGCAGCGTCGCGTCACGTCGCGTCTCGGTGTGAACTGACCCTTAGCAGCAGCGTATGTAAATAAGACAACTGCCATTTTAAACTATTTGGGAAACTGGGTCTCGGTAAGGCGCATACAGATCGCCAATCAAAGACCAAAAAATATTTTAGTTTTTATTTACTTGACTAATATGTCGCATTGTAAGTTAATATGCTATCTGGGCCCCGGCTTTTTGTGTCACCAGGTGACCACTGAACGATGTCACGTAGCGCCATGGAGCCCGAAGACGAAAAGAAGAAGATTAACGATGACATGGTGGTGTTTATGCGCAAGCGCAGCGAGACCGAAGCGCCGCGATACACCGCTAGATTGAAGACCTACCTCGACTTCCAGCAGAAGTGAGTTTTAGTAGTACCTATGTAAGATTGCAAGGAAAGAGCTCCCACTAGAAAGTGTATTAAGTTTGGTAGATACCTATAACACTTGGACGCAAATATGTTACGTATTTTAAAAGTACATAGTCGATCATACTGATCTTTTTAACTGAAATAAAATAGAAAACATTATATAAATGAAATAAAAATAAAATTTATTTCAGGCAAGCATACCCATAACATTGAACAAAAAACAAAGTATCATATACAATTTTATTCTAAAGGCCGACCACCCAATAAAAATATAGGTACGCCTGGCAGTGCTTTGATGGCATTTTGTCGCATTACCTAAACTGTGCTATTACAATTGAATCAGGCATCGCCGAGCAGCAAACGCGCGTCGCCACTCCGGTGGTCACCATGATAAGAAACCAAACTCCGTCTCCAGGAAGAGAAACGATGGTGACGTTAAGGATAAGGGCGCGGAGAATCAGTGAGTATTTATTTTAAATAACGTCATACTAGTGGCAGTTTAACCGATGCACCACACTTAGTTCAAAATCGCCTGACACAGCATGACACTTCACTTTTCATCTATTATTGATCAGGTGCTTGAGTACCCCGCAGAGATAGAATTATTTAGATCTGGTGAAATGAAAATCTTGCAATTCCATCTGATCTAAAGCAATTCTACCCACCTTCTGTGCGTAGTCGACTAAAGAAAATAATTATATGCAGATCTCTGACTTTTGGAATTGATCGAACTTCTTTTTCCAGGGAACACCTTGCTAAGGAAGGTATTCTCTGGAAAAAAGAATCTTTACACAGAGTGTAAGCTGTGACTGTAAATTCAGTTCATGATTCTAGATCCACGAGGTAGAACATAGGTTTTTAAAAAAAATCCGCGATTTTCTCAAAAACAAATGAAACAATTTTGATAATTCTGTGATCATTAGTGTGATCTACGTACTTTTATGAAGGTTTTAGTATATAATAGATTAGGTAATTATTCTTATGTACGAAGTTATATGCATAAATGTACTGCTTCTTCGGCGTTTCTATGCAAATTTTGATGATTCTTCTAGTCGGTGTCTTCAATTCTTCAATGCACTAGTGTTAATTGAATTTATGTGGGGTATGTCCAACTAAAAAGTGAAAAATAAAAATATTTTTACAAAAAAACAACCGTCTTCCAAAAAACACAACAAAGTGAAAAATAACTTTCATTTCTGATGTCGGTGTCAATAAACGAAAATGCGGAACTAACGACACCGACTTCCGAAATTAAAGTTATTTTTCACTTTGTGTTTTTTTTGGAAGTCGGTTGTTGACCATGCAGTTATTGCACATTTGTATAAAACGTTTAAAATAGATTTAAACCTACGTAATACTTCTACGCATGGATGTATTAATGGTTAACAGCACCGTGACCGTGACCGTGTATCGTATTACCCAGTAACTGGCTTGTGGGGTCAGATAGGTACTCGCTCCATGTTAAACACTGGTATTCAGCTGCATCCGATTAGACTGGAAGCCGACCCCAACATAGTTGGGAAAAGGCTAGGCAGATGATGATGGTGACCGCGTATTTAAAATATAGGTGAAATTATGTATGTCATATTTGGTGTGGTCTTGGACCGATGTAGGCGATAAACACGCTACGTAGATCGCATGATGTTGATTTTTTGGGGCATGCATTGTGATGCTGTTATGTGCCACAGCGTAGAGCTGGCTTTGGTCGATGTCTTATCTAACCACTTACTAGTCGTTCAGCGAAGTAGAAGTGTCTTCTTAACATTGTGAAGTGATCATGCTGCATCAGAGCTTCGTCCTGTCTATGTCGATTAAGCCGACTTCAGTACCTTCAATTAATTTTCAATTTACTTTTCATTCAGCATTTTCCACTTGAACCGAAACATCCGAACACAAATTGAATCAAAAGTCAAAAATTAATTAGTGAACTGATCCAACGATGTTGTATTTCGGCACTCTCACTACCGAATCTCCGATCGCGCGCGGCACCTCCATAGGTATCGACCGCGCATTGTGCCGCGCCCGATCGGAGCGCACTGGATCGTCTGGTGTGGATCCAGCTAATGATCAAAAAGTAAAATGAGAAGAGCAGATAACTTTCATTCCTATAATATTTTGTCAGTGTCGTGTGAACGTAGAATGACAAAAAACCGAACATTCATTCGAGTGAACTATTCACTCCAGTGAAGCGTCTGATGTCGGCTTTCTTCTGTGATTAGCTTCTCGGTTCTGACTGACCGACTCCTTGACAGTTCAATTGGGCCCGGTTTAATTATAATAAATGCTTCGAGTCAGAGGGCTGGTCGAAGGGGGCATACTTGTACAGTGTCAGGCTGTTCTTGTGTGACGTATGTTTTCATCCCCAGTAGACGCGGGGGCGACAAGTGCATGCACCGCACCCACTCGTTATCCCGGTCCACTTGCGAGGACCCGGAGGACCGGTGTGGCCGCCAGCGCCGCATGAAGCGTGGCCGCCGCCCCCGCCGCATGAAGTGCGGTCGCCGCCCCCGCCGCCGCCGCTCTTGTGTAAATATACCTTTAATAAACTATTACTTGTAGACCACTATGCACTATTGGTGCTTCAAGACGGTGCAAGTCACGATGATACATATCGCTTGCACTTGCGATTCGTAACAGCCGGGCGTCAAATTAAATAATTCAATTATTTCGCCCGACTTGTGCTGAATCGGACCGTATCATTTCGAGCATGTGTGTAGCACTAGCACCCCATGCACACAGTGCTACATGGTTCTTTGAGCACGTGGCTGGTGGCTAATGCTGCCATCTTGTTTTGTTACTATATAAAATTTCTGTTATAATTTCCCAAATGTTTACCAACAACGGGGCTTCTGTCATTGTCATTCAGGCCCCAAAAGATCCTTGTAGCAATCTACACGGTGCGTGAGTCACTGGACCCCGCACACATTATTTATTTTTTTAATGCCTTCGTTTACACAAGAAGCATCTAAGTCACACCTGCCAGGAATTACGCGACGTACTTTTGGCCAAAAGCCTTGTAGATAAACATTGTACGTCCAATTTTGTCATCTTGCTTAACGTAGCAGTAAGTTGTTTTACCTGCGGACATCGAAGAGTAATATAGACGTTTGTTGTTGTCAGCGTCGCAAAAAGCGTCAGCGTAGCTGCCGTCGCAGACGCCGCCGCAGCTGTAGCCGCCGCCGGCGCAGGCGCAGCTGCCGTCGCAAACGTCGCCTAGGTGGTTGCCGTAGCAGACGCCGCCGTCGCTGTTAAGCCACCCAGAACTGTCCTCGTCAGGCCGGTGCCAGTTAAATTCGACGTAATGTTTGTGTTCAGACTTTTTCTAATAAAATTAACCTAAATGTTTGTTTTTGTTTTTCCTTAAATACCCACAATCATAACCTGTTAAGACTACTCTACTCACCAAGCCTGCACTTGCTTGGTATGATGTAATTTTACCATGGTGTGTGTCGGTAATTCCGTTTATTCACCCCAAAAAACCTCCACCCTAAGGCCCCTATCACACACGGCGTATTTTAAACGCGCAGACGACGCGCGTTTGTAGCGAGACGGAGACGCGATACGCACGCGAGTCAGACGCAGCCTGTAGACTTTCTGTGGGATAAAAGTGCGCCGTCGACGCACGTTTCTAAAACGCGCGTCGTCTGATGCCGTGTGCTAGGGGCCTACGGCGGCATCTTTCTACGGGCGGGAAAATCGCGACAATAGTCATACGGTGCCATCAAATTATAGTCGCAATGGTATCGCTGTGTGATGATTATTATACCCGATGGATAGTCGTCAGTAATTTAATTTTTGAAAGAAGACAAAGCGTTGCATGTGTGACCCGTAGTACCTCCTGTAGTCCCTGGAAGGTACCACGGAAGATTTTACTATACAGACGCTATGAAACGTTTAAACATTTTTCCATGGTGGTAGGCTGAAACATGTCCATAACGATTGAGGAGCCAGGGACTACTCTTCACCTGCTACGATCTTACTCACCATCAAAGATAAGAAGCCTCTTACTCACTAGGGGACTATCCCCAGAGGCGTAACTGGGTGGGGCAAGTAGGGGCACAATCCCCGGGCGCCTATCGAAGGGGAGCGCGCAAAATCGCGGCAGTATGGGGATGAAAGCGTATTTCCAAATCTCCGCGTTTATATTCAAATTATGCTTACAATTGCAGTCCTTCGCAAGTTGTGAGAGATCTTTTAGTAAGTTGAAATTAATACTTTTGTGGCTACAATGAGTCAAGAAAGGTTACGCGACCTAGAACGCTTTGCACGTTTGTTCCCACTAGTTCTATTGAACAGTTCTACGGTAGAACTAATGGGATTTTTTTCCCCACTAGTATTACGATATTAGGTATAACAAAATAGTAGAACTATTGGGATTCTCTATTACCACTTGTTCTACTGAACAGTTCCACGGTAGAACTAATGGGAGTTTTTGCAACTAGTGTGAGTCTCTATTTCCTACATAGCGGGAAGAGACGGATAAAACTAATTTTGAAAACATCATCATTATGTTTGCGTCGTAGAAAGCCGGGGAAAGTGCAGTTGTAAATGAAAAGGTTTTGCGGATTTACTTTCGTTATAAAAAAGGAAATAAATAGTTTGTAAGTAAGATTTATGACATAATTAGTGTACCTACCTATCTGTTTTTTATATTAATACTAGCGGCCCGGCCCAGCTTCGTTTATAAATTGAGATATAAACTATCCTATCTTTCAAGTTGGATGAAATTGCACACAGTGTGCAAAATTTTATTACAATCGGTTCAGTAGTTTAGGAGTCCATTGCGGACAAACAACGTGACACGTAATTTATATTATTAAAGAAGAAGATAATTTACGAATTGGTGCAACTATGATACGTGTCCTAGGCGCCATTTTCTATAGGTACGGTCAGCAGCAAAAGTCGATTAACACTTCAGTTTTTTTAATCTCGTTTATTGACCAAAATATTAACACTTCAGTTTTTTTTTAAACTCATTTATTGAGCAAAATATTTGTTCAAAATTGCATTGTACTACTGCTGCAATTTTGAACAAATATTTTGCTTAATAACTGAGATTTCAAAAGCTGAAGTGTTAATCGACTTTTGCTGCTGACCGTACGCCCCTGACTGTCCCGCGACACGGGTACATTGCGGATTTGTCTCCTAGCGAATACGGGGCTTTATATACACTCATTTGGCTTTGACCAAGCTTCGATCAAATACAAATACCTACCATATAGTTTTGTATTTTGTTTTGAGAATTTTGCGGGGCACCGCATCAATTTTTCGAATTTTTTAGGTGCCCAGCTCAGTAGAAGGAGCCAAGGAATTAGCCTCGGGAACATGTAAACCTACGGTCGTGAGCTTAATCTGTCGAATTGCCGTTCCATCGCAATATAATTATGAGAGTGAAAGAGGAAGGGAGTGAACCTGTGTTTGGTGAATGTCATTCACAGCAGATTATGCACTAATTAGACGTTCCACTCGTATCACTCTAGTAGCCACTTTCCTGCTGGGGTAACGTACACCAGGATGGACGGTCACCACTCATAAAACACATCGAAATAGTTCTTAATTGTTACTATTTTTCATAACGTGTCTATAGCAGACTAAATGGACTCTGCCCAGAATTAGGCTACTTGTTTGGCGCCATCACCAGCGTCCATCGTTACTATTTACTACCTATCGTTAAATAATTGCTACATATGTATTTAAAAAAAAAATAAACCACTTTTTGATATGATCGGCTCTATTGACGTCAAAAGACGGTCACTTATGTGGTTTATACAAACTATAAGGAATTAAAGAAATGTTGTTTGATTAATAATTTCTACGTCACTGCTACCTACATAACTATTAATCTGAATCCTAAAAAATACTAACAAACGAAGTGAAGTGAAGAATTTTGATTAAGAATTTTTGCTATTTTAGTTTTGAAGTGCCTTGACGACGCCTTCAAAACTAAAATAGCAAAACGTTTAAAAATAGTAATGTTTTGACAACTAAAATACTAGCTTTGAAATTATATAAAATTCTCAATAGAATTAGCATAAAAATATTATTAAAATCTCTATTATGATTGTAAATGTATGCTTGGTCAATCCCTAGTATCAGGTGGGATGACATTGACAGCTCACTCCACGCTCACTTCACCTAAATTTTCACAGTGAGATGGTTACAGCCGGTCGATTCTGTAAAAATCTCACCGTAAAAACTTAGGTGAAGTTTCTAGGAATTGACACTATTGACAGCTCATTCCACGCTCACTTCACTTAAGGTTTTCACTGTGAGATTTTCACAGAATAGCACCGCTGAATCGTACTGCTGGTTGATAGTGTGTTACTCAATTAGAGTGCTGCTCTTCCCTAATCTTCCTTCTTATCACATAAAAAAAATGTTATGCTAGTTAAATGAAAATCAATCATAAATGCCTTTAATATTGAAAATTCACCACTGAACATGTGAACAAAATGTCAATAACATCAATAATAACAATTTACATAGTATTTTTATGTAGTCAGTTATGTCAATTATGCCCAAAAAACCTGGGAACTCTTATATCGATTATGACTTCAATAACCCACCCAAAATCCAAGGTAACATCTAAATATATACAAAAAATATCACAAATCAGCCTTTCAGATCATAACCATGATCTCATCCAAACTCTTCCGCTGCAGGGCTGGTACCGTCGCATCCTCGTGTGGTCTCCCAACTGGCAGGAGCAGTTCCAGTCTTTCGTTCAACGGCCTGGACAGCAGGTCCCGGAGACGAGCGTTGCAGTTGAGGGGTGTTGAGGTCAGGGCTACCAAGCCGCAGTACTGGAATTGAAATGAATCATGAATATAATAAGCTCAAAACGGTGAAGGAAAACAACGTGAGGAAATGTTGTAGAAATAAAGATATGTGACATTATCAGCCCGCACTAGGCCCGCGTGGTGGATTACGGCCCACTCCCTCTCACCGAGAGGAGGCCTGTAACCCAGCAGTGGGAACATTATATGCTGATTATGCTATAATAAGTTTATTTGAATAACTAGCTGACCCCGCAAACTTCGTTTTGCAAAAAAAAAAAAAATTGATGTTGGCCGATTCTCAGACCTACTGATTATGCATATAAAATTTCGTAAAAATAGCTCAAGCCGTTTCGGAGGAGGTTATGGTAACTAACATTGTGACGCGAGAATATCACATATATCATATATATATATATTAGACTAGCTGCGCCCCGCGGTTTCATCCGCGTAAGTTTCGATCCCGTGGGAATATCGGGATAAAAAGTATCCTATGTGTTATTCTGATGTATAAGCTATATTACTGTAAAGTTTCATCAAAATCCGTTCAGTAGTTTTTGCGTGAAAGAGTAACAAACATCCATCCATCCATCCTCACAAACTTTCGCATTTATAATATTCCGTTCTTCTCCAAGAGATCTACGTTTTGGAATGGGCAACTAGCTTCAACTTTCTGACTAACTGACCGACTAGTTAATTTTGACAATTCAAAAGTGCCTGGAAATGGTTTAATTGAAATAAATGCTTTGAGTTTGAGTTTGAGTTTGAGTTTGAGATTAGTAGGAAGGATTAGTAGGAAGTAGGATAGGAAGTAGGATTACGTAGTACTAGTATAATGGTGGGTTTAGAACGAGGAATCAGAACAAGTACAAGAGCATTATTTTCTTGATATTCTTGACATTATGAAAAGACCAGCGAATTAATGTTCTATCCTAGTTTACAAACAAGAAAATAATTATGTAGAGTGGGGAAAGAATGTGCAGCTTACAGTCTAAACAGACTTTGAGATGAAGCCACATTTTTTCCTAAGCTTATCGATTTCTGTATGAAAATGTGGTAATAAATTACCATATTTCTGTAATTAAGTCCTACTAATATTATAAATATGAAAGTTTGTATGTTTCCATTTACAAGGATGTTTGTTACTCAATTACGCAAAAACGGCTGAACGGATTCGGATGAAGCCGCGGACAAAAGTTAGTAACATAACAGTCTATAAGGTCGTCTAGGATCATTAAAATTTGCAACAACAAAAAATCTGCAGTCACCAATCCGATCTTGGTAATTACGACCATTTATTAATAGAAGTGGCCGTGAGAAGCTCTTTTGAAAAAAATGGATAAAGGAACATCCAAAAATGCTGTTGAACCAAATTGTCATTTCCATTTTTTTACCCAAAAGCAAATAACTTAATTTTATAAGTTGTACTTTATATGCCTAGTCAAGGTTATCAGTGACGAATGCTAGGTAATCAACCGCCAGAAATAAATGCTTTGATCTGCAGTTGATTTCATGTTTACAATGAATGATCCCAACGAAAACACACAACTAAGTTTATGGGGTATTCAGGGTAATGTAAGAGAAATAAAAACTACGGAATAAGAAATACAACATGGTGGGGTACGGCGGGCAGCAAATCCATAAATGTATCGTACGTTGTAAATACTCATAGTCATGATTATTTTCATATATGGTCATTTCTGATGGTTATTCTGTTTGTTCTTCAAAAATAAATCAGAACCCTAATTGCGTAACACACTTTCAATTGTAATCCGAAAAAGTTTTAAAGAATTACTAAGTAATCCATTCAGAGAGCAGTGGTGGCCCAGTGGTCGGCCCCGACTTACAAGTTGTAGGTGGTGGGTTCGAACCTAGGTTGGAAACCTGGAACCTTGGTTGGCATAATTTCATCATCACTGCTCTCAAAACGGAGAAGGAAAACATCGTGAGGAAACCGGCATGTCCTAGAACCAAAAATTTGAAGACATGACACATGACTGTGACATCTACCAACCCGCACTGAGCTGGCGTGGTAGATTACAGCCCACACCCTATCGAAGAGGGGAGGCCTGTGTCTCAATAGTTGGAAAATTATAGGCTGATTATGCTAATCCATTGCTTCATCAATCTCCTATTTTGCTATGCCCGACAGTGTCTACAATGATCACGTCTTTGGAAAACCTACCGGCACACCCAATATTGAGTATTAAAATATTGAGTTTTCATTATGTTTAAATAATGTGTCTGCTCAACAAAGCAATGAATGTTGTTGCACTGTCAAATGAAAGGCATTGTGTATTAAGCAATAAAATTTAAATTTACCTGGTGTACCCCGTTGATGAACATTTCAGAGACCCTAAATCCAACATCATTTACTCGTAACTTACATGGATAGCCGCCAGCAAAACTCCAGCAGCGATCGCCGTACTGATCTCGCTGTAGTAATGCATCCTTTTCTTCCCGTCATCTCTCCAGGAGTGCGTCTGTCTGAACACCAGCACCAATGCTGGGGCATCAGACAGATACGGCTTCACTGGCTTCGTGGCAAATGGTTTCAAGTCCGTCACCCACTGCCTGGACATTCTTTTGTTATAATTCAACTCTTCTTCCTCTTCCACGATCTCTCTTATAGCTGTTTTCATTTCCTGGTCTTGAACCACAATGAAAGTCCAAGGTTCTGTGTGTGCCCCCGATGGAGAGGTACCTGGAATGGTAACATATTTGTTAGCATCGTTGAATAGATCAGCTGGGAATCGGCCAGTGAAAAAGTCATTATTTTAAGTGAACCTGCAAGGTTGTACATTATTGTAAACATACGAATCCTTGGACTCTTCTATCATTTTTGCATCATCTTCTACGTTTACAGTACTTAATAGATCCATGGGCAAGGGACATATTTACTCTAGGGGAGTCCATGGGTTAAATATGGTCGAAAAACTATTTTGATGTCACTTTTGACATTTTCTAAAATGTGAACATAGCACTGCAATTTTTAGGTTTTTGTGAATTAAAGTTAGAAAATAATTTTTAATGAACATAAATATGAGACGCCTATTGAGCCCGCGACGTGTCTACCTTTTGTTGATCTTATTAACAACGACGATCATTTATGTCTTGTATGTAAAGAAGGAACGAAGAGATTTTATCCAAAACTATTACAGTGATGAGGTTGATGGTGAAAAAGGAAGAAAATCAAACAGACAGCGAATGTACATGAGAACAATGAATAATATTCGACCAAAAATAAAAATATTCAACACAAAGCAAGTGATCCACAACTCACACTTGGGAGCCATCACTTGTCAAACATTTCACTTAGAAAGGCTTTTGAATTCTTTACAAAAAGCCTTTTTTATCAATTCAGCGTTTTCAAACTAATTTTCTCACATGATTACTACAGTGATAAAATGGATAAACTCATTCTACGTATTAACTATGCAAAATATATGCAAAATTTTTATCCATATTCTATTCAGTTACACCCAGAAGTGTTTCCTGGAATCGAACGTATGTCCTGCATCGATGGTGTTCCCTGCGTGAAGTCGCCTAGGAACCCAGAAGCGGCTCAGTCGAAGCACCACTGGTGGTGGCAAGCCTGTTAAAGTTATAGCTAGGCAACCATTCCTAATTTCTTCTTTACTTTTTGTTAATGGTCTGCTACAAACTCTAACACTTTCCCTCTTTGAATATGTTAAAAAGTTTCGACCATTCCAAGTTGACTTCTTAACTGGACAAGTCTTGGTATTGGCATTACTTTGGTAAGCATGTCTGCCAACTGATTGGTTGTGCTTGTTCTCTTCACAAGTATTTCTCCATCAAGAACCTTTTCTCGCACAAAGAAATGTCTAATTCTTATATGCTTATTTCGCTTATGGAATTCGGGGTTTTGTGCCAGGCGAATTGCAGCTTCATTATTAACTAGAAGCGTTGGGAAAACTTTCAGCTGTGTGAGTTTAGTAAATATTTTCTGCAACCAAATTAACTCCCGTGTAGCTTCACTTGCTGCCACTATTTCGGCTTCTGTTGTTGAAATTGCCACCGATGCTTGTCTTTGGCTTAACCACGATACAGCTCCTCCAGCGTATAAACATATAACGCCTGTAGTTGATCGACCGGTTTTGAAAAATTAAATCACTGAATTCAAAAAGATTACATATTTCACTTGAAAAAAATGTATAAATGAGTGATGGAATCACCACTACAAAAAATATGACCATTTAGCTAGTTCAAGATAGGAATCAGACTATACGAAAGAGAATGCCAAATTGAAACCAAATAAGTACGAAACAAAACAGAATTTTCTATAGTCCTTTAATCAACTATATAAAAAACCAATTCAAATAATTGAAACAATATAATGTAATACCAAAGGCTACGTTTAGTGAAGTGCATGCAGAGCTCCTGATCTCTGATGTCAAGCCAATCGCCTGATGGTTCAGTGTTATTCATCTCCCTTTCTTTTCTTGACCCTACAGTGAGACACCTAGGAAATAGCTCTTTAGAAATTGCTTGTATAAACTTTCGCAATTCAATCAACGTATTGCAGCCCAAAGCTTCGTCGCATTCATCCAAAATAAAAACCCTAGGACCGTTAATAGATATAACATACATATTTCCATTCCATTTTCTATTCTTCAGATATTTAAAAGATCTATCCCAACGAGAATCGTTATAATAACAGAAATCCTTACTCCATGACTTAACGGCCTTCCCGCTAAACCAGTTTTGGGCATAGCATCGGTCCAAGCTTCAACAACTGCTGTGTCCTGGTTCTTGCCATACTGGTCGGTGCCCAGTCGCTTGTGTGCAGGCAAATTTATCAGTTCACAATACGGACAGTGTGTTCTCTTAGCATCTTGAAGCGACCTATATATGTATAAGAAATCTGTTGTAACGTAGTTGCCTTCTTCGAGAAATAAAATGTCACTGTCGTAATTACTTGTTATGGGCATGTTGTCAAAGACTTGGTTGGCGAACCACCACCAGTGGAGCTTTGCTTGAGAAGCTTCAGGATCTCTTAATGTTGAGTTTTTACAAACACTGCCTTCCGTGCACAGTCAAAATCAAAATCAAAAGTCATTTTTCAAACTAGGCTGCGAATCAGCACTTTTCGAACGTCAATTACAAAAGACAGTCCCCCCAAAACGCCCGCCCTTCACCACTTCCTAGTGCTTTCGCTGGGGAGAAGAAGTGGCGCAACAAACTCCCCAGCAGCACAGCTGCCTTTTCAGAGCTGTCAGTTTAGAGTCTTTCCCGGGAAACACATTCGGATACAACTGTAATGAATACGGATAGAAGATTTGTATATATTTAGAAAAGCGGATAGCTCTGACAAGTTTGTTGATGTCTTCATCCCAGTAATCGTGGGAGAAGATAAGCAGAGAATTGGTGATGCCACGGGCATTCTTCATAGATTCCAAGAGTTGACTAAAGTAGGACACATCTGAATTGAAATAAATTAATATCATTTATAAGAATTAATTTATTGACATAGAAAAACAATTTTAACAACTGACAACGTCCAACCATAGAGCCAGGTACAATATATAACATTCGTCCATATCTTATAAGCTACGACATCTCCTCGATAAGTCGTCGTGGCTTTGTGGTGGTGCGCCCACTACGCCTTGCTGGTGCTCCCTGCAAGACAGCCGTGGCCAGTGGGAGATTAGGTGTCTCAGCGCTGGTTTGTGGTGGAGTATCCGCTTGATTCTGTGTGCCTGAAGAACTTGGAACGATGTGCTCCATCACATTCGGATTTTTACCAGGCGAATCTTGAGAAACCTGGCAGGAGGACCAAATTGATGGTTGGGTTAATTGAGGCGTTGGGTGATGTGACTCTGACTGAATGTTCAGTGTGGGTGATGGTGACCGCTGTCTGATAGGTGTGGAAAAAGTTAGTGAATGAGGCACCTACGCCTCGGATGGAGGCAATGGGCGACAATAAGGTGTGGACGTAGGTATTAGTGGGTGTCCAACAGGTGTTGAAGAAGGTAATGGAGAAAGATCAGTAACAGCTGGACGGTCAGTAACAGCCGGACGATCAGCAACAACTGGACTGAGTGGTTCTGCTAAACGGGAACGCACATGATCTGCATGATATCTCCTCTCTACCCCATCTGAAGTATTTACAGCGTAAGAATATCTGTGCGTACGCCTTGAAATTGTAGCAAGTAGCCATCGGGATCCGTCTCGGCCGCGAACAAATACGCTGTCACCTGCTTTAAAAGATGGGGTTAGTTTCTCAGACTCAATGTTTGCCTGTATCTGTTTGTGTTGCAGAGTTCTTTTAGGGTTAGGCCGCGCGTTGTCCAGAGCACAATGCAACCGACGTCCAAACAAAATTTCCCCTGAGCTCTTACCGGTGTCGCTATGAGGTGTTATACGGTAGGAAAATAGGAAGTTTTCTAGCCTCCTTCTCAGGGTCATGCCATCGCTCGCACTTGATGACATTCTAGTTTTGAAAGTACGAACCAGGCGTTCTGCTAAGCCATTAGTCCTCGGGTGATATGGAGATGATTTAATATGTAGGATACCCTTGTCTCTGCAATAATTTTGGAATTCCCGAGAGGTAAACTGTGTCCCGTTATCCGAGACCAAGAATTGTGGAAAACCAAACGTTGTAAATATAGAGTCTAACTCTTCACACAATTTGTTTGTAGTTATTTGGTTCATGGGCTTGATCTCAATCCATTTTGAGAGTGCATCAGCTAGAACAAACCAGTATTTTCCTTCAAATGGTCCCGCAAAATCGACATGAAGTCTTTCCCATGGGTTGTCAGGGACGGACCAAGAGTACACAGGCAATTCAGAGTTATTTGGCCGGTTTTCTTGGCATTTACGACAGTATTTGATGTACTCTTCAATATCATCGTCGATCGACGGCCACCATACGTAAAAACGTGCGAGTGCTTTCATTGCACAAGTTCCTGGGTGTCCAGTGTGCAGGTATTTTAATGTAGCCTTTCTGAGTGAATTCGGAATGACTATTCGACCTTGCCACATCAAAATCTTATTTTCGATGGACAATTCGGTGCGTTTCCGTGCATATGGTTTTAAGATGTCTGAATATGAATTTTCCCGCCAACCTGTCTTAATGTTCTCCGATATTTGTTTGAAAATAAGATCATTCCTTGACGCATCCCTTATTATTTCTTCTGTCAACGCTATGTCTGAAAAACTGTTATGTTTTAGTTGAGTTATTATTCTGTGTACTGTCAATTCTACACGGGACGGTCTCTCATCAGGATTGGGCATCCTGGAAAGATAATCAGCTATAAAATTAAGTTGTCCTTTTGTGAAGACGATGTCATAGTCATAGCTACCAATGATCAAAGCCCAACGTATTAAGCGATTATTAACAAGTTTCGGTAAATTGCGTTGTGGGCCTAAAACGTGAATCAAGGGCTTATGATCAGTGACCAGTGTGAATTTTGTACCACGTAAGTATTGGTCAAACTTTTGGATGCCGAAAAATATGGCTAATGCTTCTCGATCAATAACTGAATATTTAGTCTCCGCTGATCTCAGCTTCCTTGACGCAAAAACGATAGGTTGAATTTGATCATTCGCTTTATGAAATAATACTGCACCCACACCCTTTTCCGATACGTCACACGCTAAAAACAACGGACGTTTCTCGTCAAAAGCCACAAGTGGCTTTGAATCACTAATCATCATTTTAGTATTTTCAAACGCTGTGTTTTCTTTATCTGTCCATCGCCACTTTTGGCGCGCGCCAGTTAGTGTATGCAGGTCCGCGCAGAAGCTGTGCAGGTGAGGTATGAATTTCTCGTAAAAATTTACGAGGCCAAGGAATGACCGTAGTTCTTGAGCGTTAGTAGGCGGGGTCACTTTTGTTATTGCTTCAATCTTCGATTTAGTTGGTCGTATTCCATCCTTGCTGATTGTGTGTCCCAGGTACTCGATGTCTGCTTGGAAGAATGAACATTTTGATAAATTGACTTTTAAGCCACCCCGTTGTAATTTGTCGAACACGGTAGACAGTGTTTCGAGATGTTCAGCGTCATCCTTCCCTGTTAAGGCAATATCATCGAAGTAAATCGCTACGTTTGGTATACCACCGAGTAGTTCATCAAGGTAGTGTTGAAAAATCGAGGGTGCTGTTGATATTCCAAAAGGCATCCTATTGTATTGGTAATATCCTTTGTGAGTAGATATTGTCAGATACTTTTTTGACTCTGGGGCGATCTCGAATTGCAAATACGCATCTTTTAAGTCGATTTTTGAAAACTTAACTCCGTTTGCAAGGTTTTGACGTAATTGGTCAAAAAGCGGAACTGGATGAGCGTGTGATACCATGGCAGGGTTAATAGTGCTGCGAAAGTCACCGCAAATTCTGATTTGGCCATTTGTTTTGACCACGTTGACTGTGGGTGTTGCCCATTCCAAGGGAGTCATATTTGAATCAACTTTGCTAACTATTCCCTCGTCCACTAAACGCTGAAGTTCTCTTTCTATGTTTTTGCGTATAGCGAACTTAACGGGTCGGGCAGAGACGTGTTTAGGTATGGCACCATTTTTAATATGGATGTTAACGGCGTAATGTTTAACTTTTCCTAGTTTGTTGTCAAAAAGAGGCGAGAAATTGTCTAATACCTTTTTAAGTGTTCTGGTACCTCGTTGAATAGGCTTAACCGAATAGACGGGTTCTGGAAACGTCATGTCGTACATCTCGCTCCACTGGAGACCAAAAAGCATGGGGTTAGCGTCTTCCATAACTACAACGGGTAAAATTTTCTGTCTTCCAAGGATTTCAACTGTTACGTCTGTAAGTCCTTTTGGTTTGAGTTTGAGGTTCCCATAGGCACGTAGTTTCGGTGCCTTTTTTAAAGGAGGTGCTCCAATACGTTTCCAAAATTCAGTGCTAATGATGGAATATACTGATCCCGGGTCCCAGTCCAACGTACATTTAACACCGTTGAGTGTGATGTCAATGCGCTTGCTGTCCTTGTTCCTTTTGCGTTCAATCTTGTAGACATCGTCACTATCGTATGAGCTTGTAGAAGATTCTGATAAACACTCGTCGCTATCAGTGTTCCTAATTTTATGTAATTTGTTTTTGTTTTTGATTGCTCGTTTCTTTCCTGACTTGGTGCTCGTCAAATATGCTCTCCCAGTCTTGATACAGCAATCTTCAAAATGCCCTTGCGTTTGGCATTCCTTGCAAATATGGTCTTTTGCCTTACAATCGCCAACCTTATGCCTTTCATAAGAACCGCACCGACGGCACTGATCTAGACCAATTCTGCGTAAAAACATATTCTGTTTGTTGTGATGCGCCATGTTGGTTTTTGTTCTGACTTTGTTTGTGGCAGCAGGTAAACCGACGTGAATATCACCCTCAGCAAGCTCTCTAGACTGAGCTACTGCAAAGAATTTGGCAAATTTAACTTCCACAGTTTTCTTACCGTAATGTTCTTGTAGATCGGGCCATTTCTGTTTCAGATCCACTTCTAGCTGTGGGTGGTTTATACCGGTCGCAAATCGATCACGTAGCAGACGGTCGAACAAGTCGTCCTTGTAGCCACATTCGTTGGTGAGTTTCTTGAGCCTGTTAGCGTAGTGTTCCATAGTCTCATTGCAGTCTCTTACGCAATTCCAAAACTCAGTTAGAGCTTTGAATTTTGTTGTTTTAGGTCGATGTAAGTCGAGTAGTTTAAACTTTACGTCTTTGTATAGACTGTCTTCAAAATCGGGTATGAGTGCTACTTTCAGATCGTGGAAGACTTCTGGAGTTAAGCAAGAGAATAAAAGTTCTTTCCTGATGTCGTCTTCGCTTACGTCCCAGATAACGCATTTTTTTTCAAAAAAATCTAAAAAATATTCTACCGACGTAGTGGCAGGGTTAAACGTATCGCACTTGAAATTTTTAATAATTGTTAGTTTGTTACAGTTGTTGTTCGTCGAGCTGGAAAACTCCGTACCAGGTGTTGCTGGTCGCCGCTGTCGGCCGCTGTTGTTGTAAAACAAGTTGCTGCAAAATGTTAGAAATTTGCTCTTGTTGCTCCCGTTGTATTTTTATCAATTCATTAAACTGTTCTGCGTTCATTTTGATTAAGTAATTAATCCTCGTCGCCAATGAAAAAAAATTAATATCATTTAAAAGAATTATTTTATTGACATAGAAAAACAATTTTAACAACTGACAACGTCCAACCATAGAGCCAGGTACAATATATAACATGAATGAACTTGTATCACTATAACGTTGCCGTGACGGTTCACCGGATCCAAAAACAAATTGTAAACCGTTTGGCTTAGGTTTATGAGTTTTATACGTGCCTTTATACCTTGTATCCTTGTTGTATCCTGTTGTATGCCTTTAGTGTCATAACTACTTTTTGCTTGTATCTGTTTCTCTGTATTTATTCTTTTAGAATGTTCTGAAAGAATTGTTTTTCCAGAACTTCCGTGGTATAAGTCGATTTCGTTTTTCCGTTTCTGTTTGACGAATTGTACTTTATTATACACTGTACTTATTAACGCATAAACGATTATAATAAATAAAAAACTGTAGATGTGAATTAAATAATTAATTCGAATCAACTTCATGATTTCTGCAGCATAAATACATAAAACATTACAAAACCTGAGAATTTTCTTTGTATATTCACATTATTGCAAGAAAAAGCTTCTTGTATTTTTGATCACTTTTTGATAAATTCCCCTTGACTTCCCAAGTTGACACTTGACAGCATAGCTTGACACCCCGACACCACATAAGACCAGTATTTTATATGTGCTCAGTGACATAAGATCACAGAGTTTTCACTATCTAAATCATTGTGATTTGGTTTCTGCTGTTAAGGTAAAATAACTGCGAACAGACTGTACAATTCAAGAGACATTTCATAAACCAAATGCACAAATAAATGTTTACCAACGTGCCCCTCTATCAACGTCAATCGAGCTTCAAAAGTTTCTTGCAGCGGTTATGGTATATTTTTATGGTTTTCACCAAAAGCCTATGCAAAAACGGTGTTATTGTTATGATAAAAAAATATTTTTAAAGATTTTGGAGAAGTCCACAAACCGCAGGTTTCTTATTTGGATATTATTTTATTACAGTTTTTTAGTCCACTTCTAGTTTTATCCCCTTTGGCTGGATCAAGGCATTCTTACATCACATTGCTGCCTAATTAATAAGTCCAAAAAGGAAACACATTAACTTAATACTCGTACCTTATGCTTATGGTAATCAAAGCTGGTTAAAGAAAGTTATAAATATTTCCCAGCTTTCTACGCTAAACTTGAAATGACAGGATTTCCTGACCAGAATGTAAGACTGAAACTGGTAGTTCTTGTATTCTAGGGCTTGAAGTTAACAACCTTAGATTACGTAGTGCTTACTGCTATTAAGAGGACATGCGGGTTGTCGTTTCTCCATAGAAACGCTTTCGCCTGTTTTCTTTCTGGTTAATGACCATAAAGCAATGATTTTTTTACAGAATAATAAATATTAACTACTTGTATGTCCCTATGTTTTCCTTTTTGATGATATATTATTTTTATAACCACTAGAACTGTCAAAAAATGGTCAAAATTGCCGAATCAAACAACTGTCAACCGAGGCATAGTGTACAAATTTGACATATGATGATGAAATATCGTTTATATTGGTCCAATATTGGAGGAGGAAATAGTCGAGAGCCAAACATCGAATTATGACTTTTTACTTAGGATTTTTCAAAAGTCTCTCCGACCGCATTTCCTCTTAACTGTGTAGTTCTACCGTACAAAGACTGCCTTTCGATTCGAATAATTCTTCGGAATATTATTACTATTTTACTTATAAACAGTTAAGTTAAAGCAATAAGCGTTTTAAAAGTATATTTTAATGGTCAAATTCGGATTCGGATTGATTGTCTCCAACTCAAAAGTCAAACGGCTTTATTACAAAACAAGGTTTATTTTTAGACCCAAGTTTAAACCATGGAGCCATTTTTTATGTTTGGAACTAATTCCGACAAAGCTAAAGTTCGAATTTCAAAAGTTGACGTTAAAACCGAGTCTAAGTTGTCAGTTTTGTATTAAGAACTTCACCTTGGTCGTTCAAAATACAATATTAGGCTTGGGCTAAAGTTGGAACTCGTTTTGTAATAAGACGGAAAGTATTTATTTCAATAAAACAAATGCACCTTTGAATTGTCAAAGAGACAGTCTGAAAGATGAATCTAGTTGCCCAATGCAAAGTAGACCTTAGGTTCTTAAGGAGAAGAACGGTTAAAAAACTCTACTCTACTTTTAAATGAAAATATTGGTTACGTCATTCAAGTTGAAATTAAAAAACGACAAACGTGATAACGGTTTAGTAGACGAGTTTATTTTATTTGTATTACCAGCTTCTGCCCGCGACTTCGTCTGCCTGAAATTTCATGTTACCCCAACTCACCACGTCACATCGCATCGCCTGTTCGTTCAATTCGTTTTCAGTCAGCGTTCTCTCAGACTTTTTTGTTTTTGCTCAGCTTTTTAGGGTCCTAGCGTGATGTAAGTAGTCTACTTATAGCTTTTCTCAAGATTTGAGCTATCAAATCGACAGCTTTATTATATTGGTAGGTATAGATAATAAATTATTTGCCTTTGACTTTGATACTCATCGGTTCGTCGGTATGCACACAGGGACTTTCATCGCATAAGTCGCTAGCAAGTTCACGCTAAATGTCACGGTATTAAAATGCACGTCGTGGTTGCAATAGGTTTCTTATTTAGATGTGTTCGGCATGCATTTGTGAATGTGCACCTCGAACGCATGTTCTTACTAAATGGGCAAGACTATTAGACAAGCCATGGCTTTTTGTCTGCGGAATCCTTGATTACCATTCTTCGAGCTGTTAGGCCTGGTTAATTAGATTTTTCCTTTAGCACTGCTTCCATAGCATCACGCCTGTGTTCCCCGAAGAGTTAAACAGAGGACAAAAGTACCTAATCTCACATTTTAGTTTTACAGTTGTATGTTATTATTGGTGCAGTGATGATAGGTAGAGAAGGGCAGTGACCTAGTGGCGTCCAAGGACTGGAAGACGAAGTTCGGGCGTCTGGCAGCGAGATGGGCGGACAAAATTGTTGATATCACGGGTAGAACCTGAATCAGGCTGGCACGGGAGCGTTGGGATTAGCACAAGAAGGGAGACTTGTATGTCCAGCAGTGGGTGAAGTCGGGCTGTGGATAATAATGATGAAACAGAAAGTCCTATACGAGGCCAAAAGGCTTCTTTCTCAGCATGATGCTGCGATATTAAAAAATAAATTTCGCAGCGCTGGTATTCTGATAGGGCTCGCTGTGATGTCACGTGCAGTTACAGAAATAAATAAATAATAACATAGATACTCGTATAAGTACGTAAAATATCATCCTATAAAATATTAATTTTTAATCCGCGCCAGACGGGGCCATTAACATTCTATTGCCATTAACGGAGCCCAAATACACCAGCCGGAGTTATCGACATAGCTTGCAGAGTGAGCAAACTGAAGTGGCAGTGGGCTGGCCATGTTTGTCGAAGGACTGATGGCCGGTGGAGCAGACGAGTCCTTGAGTGGAGACCGCGTATCGTCAAGCGTAGTGTGGGACGTCCCCCAGCTAGATGGACGGACGACCTAAAGAAAGTAGCTGGAATGGACTGGATGAGGAAGGCGGAGGACAGGGTGTTGTGGTGCAGCCTAGGAGAGGCCTATGTCCAGCAGTGGACTGCGATAGGCTGAGTTGAAATACACCAGCTGGTGCTGAGACATGAATAGCGTCTACTGCTAAAAACTACTTCATCATCACCATCATCGGCAGCCTTGTTCCACCCACTGCTGATTGCAGGCCTCCTCCCCTTTATGCCATGCTTCCCTGGTCTGTGCGAGTCTCATCCAGGTCTTCCCCGAAAAACGACTTACAAGGATATTAAACACCTGGTCTGTGCGAGTCTCATCCAGGTCTTCCCCGAAAAACGACTTACAAGGATATTAAACAGATTTTATTCTTACCAGCAGTCTTTATAATGTTATCCAATACTTCCTGAGGTATCGGCTCCGGGCTGAACGACCTGACGGTTCTCCTCTCAGCCATCATTTCGTAATACTCCCGAGATCTCTCCAGGACCTCGTCATCCGACCTTCTTGGAGGTCTGTAGGGGACTTGAGGAGTGTCTTCTGGTATCGCTGGCACCAGGAGGTCAGGGTCATCGTCAGCATCGTCTGGGAAGTCTCGTGCTGGAAGGAGATAAAAATGGTTAGAGGATAGACAAAAAAGTGTTACTCAAATACAAGGATGTCTTGGTACTCGAATGACGTTGACAGGGAGGCGCCTTGGTAAACATTTGTGCAATTGTTTTGTGAAATGTGTAGAAAACAAAAACTTTTTTCAAAAAAAAAACACAGATTTAGTTACTCTGTTGTTAAAAAGAGAACTGTCAGTTGTCACAACAGTGTCACTTCTGTCACTTTCGTTTAGCGTCGAAATAAACAAAAACATGTCAAATGTCATTCAATCAATCAAAATGACAGCTTACCGCCATGACGGGTTGTTTTTTGTGTGTTGCAATTTCAAGTGTAATTTCTTCTGTTTACCAGAAAACCAAGCTATTTTAAAGCAATTTGACAGTTGAGAACTGTTTTAAATGAATTTCCCTATTTTTAAGTATAGTGTACAAGGACCTGGCCCAGGCTCCATACATTTTGGAACATCGCCTTTTGTGTGCGTATCGGGTAGGACTGAGAATCGGCTACTATCTATTTTTTTTTTGCAAAACGACGTTTGCGGGGTCAGCTAGTAACATAATAAAAATTTAAATGGACCACTCCTGAGGCATATTATATCCATTAAAGAAAGAATTTTCGAAATCGATCCACAATAAAATTTTCGGAGATATCGCAAACAAAAAAAAAATTGTCGAATTGAGAACCAAGTCGGTTGAAAACAAGATGGCGGCATTTATTCTGATTTTAGCCACGCGCAAAAATAACCTTGTAGTGCTTTAACTACGTCTTAGAACTTAGAGCAAAAACGTACTCCTAGCAGGTTATAGCCTCCTTATTTTTTCCCGATTTTATGTTTTCGTTGCTTGATAAAATGTAGTATAGAATCGTACTTTTATCATTTTGAGTTACAGTTTTTGAAAAAAAAAATATTGGTGAGACATTTTTTGATAGGGAGCGACGCCATTTGACTGCTGATGAAATGCAGAGAGCTGTGGGAACGCTACAAGCGGGAAGAAATCAGTCCCAGCAGGTATCTCGGCATTTTGGTGTCAATAGGAGCGTGATTTGTCGTCTTTGGCAGCGTTACGTTAATACAGGGGATCCTGCTGGGCAGCACCTAGGACGTGGAAGGAGTACAACTGCTCCACAGAACCGATACATACAGATACATTCAACTGACCGCAAGACGTCAGCCGATGTTAACCGCCCGGAAGATAGGTTTAAAGCTACAATTCTCAAGCGCTGTTATTGTAAGCCACTAAACCGTAAGAAAAAGGCTGCATGAATACGATCTACGAGCACGACGCCCAATTAGGTGCCGACCTATACGCCATGGGAATCGCGCCCGTCGAAACGAATGGTGTAGGGAACAACTGACATGGACCCCGAGGAATCTCTGTTTGTATTTAGGCCTCACACGAGAACGGTAAGAATGTATCGTCCTCCCGGAAATGCTGAACGGCTGAGATGCGTCCAGGAAGTACACCCTTACAGTGGCTCCACAGTGATGGTATGGGCGGGTATTATGAAGAACAGACGAACTGAGCTCGTTTTTGTAAAATGGTAATATGAACGCTGAAAGTTACGTTGAAGATTTCCTCAGGCCTTATGTTCACTGATTTGCACAAAGTCTTGGCTCAGATTCCACGCTGATGCATGACAATGCGCGTTCGCACACACCTAGGAGAACCAGAGAGTGCTTGGCAATAGAAAACATCTGGGTGTTGCCGTGGCCTGCACAATCGCCAGACCTCAATCCCATCGAGCACTCATGGGACATACTCCAGAGACGTGTTCTAGAGAACCTGGACAGAGTGTCGACAACCCAACCACTGAAAGACATGTTAAAATTCCATTGGGAGCGATTGACACAGGAAATCGTTGCCGACAGTTTGAAACAACCGAGGTGGTCACTCTTTATAATTAATTACCAAATAATTTTAAAAAAATGTCGTGATTTAATTTTGTAAAACATGAAAGTTTAATTTCGTTTTAACTTTATTTTATACTACGTATGTTATGGTACACATATTGTGATTAAATGAACAATTTTGTATGAAGAATTTTGTTGCTTTAGTCACTAATGCATCAAAAAATGCTTAGTTATTATTTATAAACGAAATATAAATATATAGTAATATCGTAAAAATCGTTCAAAAGTTCAAAACCATACATGTTGCTTTGAATTTTTTTATGTGTGTATATGAGATTTCGGTAAACAAAAGTTCGAATAACTGTTGCGCTAAGCGAGTTATGATATGACGCATTTAATATGATTATATAAATAGCGAATATTCAAGGACCTAGGTAAGCAAAACTTTGCCAGTCGGTAAATATAAGACATAGAACGAGTTAGCATTAAATACCGCGTATCTAATTGCATTATTCGTCTTTGCGGCGAATTACAGGTGAAAACTTCGCCTATAATTATATAATTACTTAAGACGCTGACAAGACCGAAATAGGCTTGTCTCAAACAATTTTTTAGCCAAATCTGTACAGTTGGTAACGGCGAAAAAAAAATATGTTAATCTTGAACATATTTCTGAGAACCTTGTTGTATTCAAAACACGTTTTTGAAAAGTTTTCTCGATACAAAAAAATAGTAAACTAACCTCTTAAAATGATCTTCTAACAAAAATATCTGTATTACTCATCAACGTACGTTGGTAAAATTTATAACAATAACGTATCATATTTAAATACAGAACTTGGTTGTTTTTTATTTTTGAATACTCAATTTATATAAAAGTAATTAATTATTTTATGATATGTGTAAAGTTAGGAGCGTCGCGTCATCGCGCTTCTCTTTCTTATGTATGTAGTTCGACAGTGATCGCATAGACGCGCTGCTAGACGGACGTATGTCGCTTTGCCCCGCAGCCCCGCAGTCCCGCTATCCGTTCGTTTAATATTTTGTTGTTTGACAACTTATTTTATTATGTTTTTATAACTACAATACATTGTAAAAATATTGGCACGTAAACATATTTGTATAGGATATTTTATAAGTTGCACATAATTATAGGTCTAAGTTGTGTAAATATTTTCTGTGCAAAATGGGAAGCAAACAAAAATGCCGAGGCCAGCAAAAAAAGCGCTTTTAAGCTAATAAACAAAAATATCTCATGGAAGTAGTAAAATAAGTAATTTTTTATAATGTAATATTGAAAAAACACGTACACGAACAAAAATGAAATTATAATTAAATAGGTACTTTAAAGACTATTTTGTACAACCCATAGCGCAAATTCATCAACAACGATAACGCATGGTTGGTGTAGTGGTATTAGCATAGATTCTGGCGAACTAGTTTAGAGTTCGTAACCAACCCAAGTCTTACAGAATTTGAATAGGATCCATTTTTTATTTTGTAATTTTAGGAAATTCATTGTTTTATTTTTATATTAAAAAAATATATATATTTATTCAGTAAAAAGAGACGTTTGGTGAACAGTTCAGAAGTAGGTGAAGCTTCGGAAATTGTTTTTCACCAGTAAGTTTGTAATAAGTATAGATGCCAGCACATCAAGCTACCCGACAGTGTCAAATTTTCCCAATCAACTTTGAACCGTATGCTTTAGTGATAAGGTTCTAAATCTATTGCATTACATTTATGTTTGCATAACTCGTCAAAATGTAAGGAACACCTGATTTTTTTATCCGCGACTGCAGTTTTCGTCCCTTTACTAAAGTTGTTCATAATGTTGAGTAGTACAATCTCCCATTTCGTTTAGTCACATGTTTTCAATTTCAACCTGTATAAGTATGTACAGACGCCAGCACATCAAGCTACTATAATCTGTAAAATTTATTCAATAGATTTAGAACCTTATCACTAAAGCATAAGGTTCAAAGTTGATTGGAAAAATTTGACACTTTCAGGTAGCTTGATGTGCTGGCGTCTGTAATTATTACAAACTTACAGGTGAAAAACAATTTCCGAAGCTTCACCTGCTTCTAAACTGTTCGCCAAACGTCTCTTTTTACTGTAAAGAAAATTAATAATTAAAATATTTATATGTATATATATTTTTTTTTTATATAAAAATAAATATAAAAAAATGAAAATTTCCTCAAAATTACAAATAAATGAAAAAAAGGAACCATTTCAAATTTGCTAAAAATTCTCCTGGATACGAACTCGGAACTCGCTCTTTAGAACCTAAGCTAATACCACTAGACCAGCCTAGCGTTATGATTATTGTCGAATTTACGCTATGGGTTGTACAAAAATTTAATTTTTGTTCTCGTACCTATTTTGTCAATATTACCACGGTATAATTATATGCAGTATTCTATCTTCATACAAACGGACGATGCGCGAGCTATGCCTACGCGCCTCGATCTCGGCATTCGCTCGGCAGGCAGACAGTCGCGACTGTGCCGCAGTGACGAACGGTCGGTGTGTTGTTTTTTTAACAATAACCGCGGATTTTTCACTAAAAATAAGTTCAAGTACATATTTAATATGACGAGTAGGATATATTGTGCTGTTTTTGGTTGCATGAATTCGTCCAGGGATAACTTTTTTTAGATTACCTGGAAACTTTGAAAGGTAAGACTATAAAATAATTTTACTTACTAGTAGGTAGGTACATAATGTGTCTTTTTAATGGATAAGTATTTCCTTTTATCTCCCGAAAAAAACGATGTCTGGTGTAAAGTGAATAGAGTAAAGGAAAGTGATTGACAAGAGTGAAATAGGTAGTTATAGGCGGTTCATGAATCATGATACGGTAGGTACTTACGCTTGTGTTAGAAACCTCGGGACATGTGTGTTTTGTTTTGTTAGTTTGTATAATTCAAAGTAAAGACGTGGTATTTTATTATTAATAATAGTTGTTTATTGTACTGTGTGTATGAATAATACTAGAAAAAAATAAATTTGACCGTCTGTCTGTCACTAAATAGTTGAAATTTTCTCAGATTAAGTATTTCTGCTGCTGCTATAACAACAATTATACCACAAAAAACCGTTTTTTTTTTCTCGGTATTAATAACGACAACAACAGCTAGACTCATGAGATATTCACAGAATATTTAGATGTTTGAGAGGGTTGTGATTAAATATTCGTAGCCAGCTGTTCAGCTTGGCATTGGTGACCAAAGAATTTTTGTTTTGAGTTGCTGCGAGTTGTAGGTACCTAATTTATAGAGACGTTAATAAGCTGAGATAAAAAGTTATTAAAATTACTCGTCAGCTGTTTCTTGCATTGTAGTTGAGTAGGTAGGTGTTGAAGTTTGTAAAGATTGGAGTTCCCCACCTTGTCCATGTTTCCCAAAACAATTTTTAATTAAGCTTTATATTAGAATGCGGATTTTTTATACTTTAAAATTTGATAATAAAGCGTTTCGTACGTCTCAGTCAAGGCGCAAATATTTTTCGGTCGCAAATTTATAAGACCGATTTGTTATTCAAACATAAACATGGTTTTTTAATTAAATCTACCAATCAAAAAACAACATGCATTTTTGTTGAACACTTCCTATTCAATTCACAAAGTACTTATTTTATTTTTTTATATAAAATAAAGTATATTACAATCACAAAACTAAATGGAAACGCAAAGTAGGCAAATGTAATTCAAATGCTGGAGGCGGGCAGCCCTATCGCATGTTTACGTACCGCGCGGCTGTAGGCATTTATGTCCAAGATACGGCCGAGTTACAATACTGTATATAATTATACTGTGATATTACATTACAAAAATTACTTACTTTACTACTTCCATGAGATGTTTTTGTTTATTATTATAGAAGCGCTTTTTTGCTGGCCTCCGGCATTTTTGTTTGTTTCCCATTTTACACAGAAAATATTTACACAACTTAGAACTATATGTACCTGTACAACTTATAAAATAACTTATACAATATGTACCTGTACAACTTATAAAATCACCTATACAAATGTCTACGTGCTAATGCTAATATTTTTACAATTTATTGTAGCTAAAAGAACAAAATAAAATAAGTTCTCAAAAAACAAAATATTAAATGAACGGATAGCGGGGCAAAGCGACATACATCCGTCTAGCCGCGCGTCTATGCGATCACTGTCGGATTGCATACATAAGAAAGAGAAGCGCGATGACGCGACGCTCGTAACTTTATACAAACCAAAAAATAATTAATTACTTAAAAATAGGTTGAGTAGTCAAAAATAAAAAACAACCAAGTTCTGTATTTAAATATGATACGTTATTGTTATAAATTTTACCAATGTACGTCGATAATTAATAGAGATATTTTTGTTAAAAGATCATTTTAAGAGGTTAGTTTACCATTTTATTGTATCGAGAAAACTTTTCAAAAATCTGTTTTGAATACAACAGGGTTCTCAGAAATATGTTCAAGATTAACATATATTTTTTTCGCCGTCACAAACTGTATAGATTTGGCTAAAAAATGGTTTGAGACAAGCCTATTTGGTTCTTGTCAGCGTCTAATTCAGTGTAAATAGTTAAAAAAAATCAGTGTAAATACTTAAAATATTTTTAAAAAAGGGGTAAAAATATTAATTTGTTTTTTTAATCGCCTTGTCTAATTTGATTTTAGCACTTCATACAGAACAATAAATATATAAGAGCGCCCTCTATTGGTTCATTGGTAATTATTATTGACCGCGTCACTTTGTTTCATCCTTGGTAGTTCGCTGTATCACATCCTTTTAAGAATGGCGCTAGGATATCGGAGAAATAGTGGGCGTGGCTAAAAATACCTAAACATCGGAGCTCAATATTGGTTCTCAGCGTCTTAATGAACCTGTACAAAATATTGTAAAACATTTTAAAAGAGTAAATGCCGAAATGGTGAGTTTCCATGAATCCTACTTCCTACTAATAATAATATAATATTAATAATATAATAATATAAAAATCCTACTTAATCCTACTATAATATTATAAATGCGAAAGTTTGTGAGGATGGATGGATGGATGTTTGTTACTCTTTCACGCAAAAACTACTGAACGTATTTTGATGAAACTGTACAGTAATATAGCTTATACATCAGAATAACACATAGGATACTTTTTATCCCGATATTCCCACGGGATCGAAACTTACGCGGGTGAAACCGCGGGGCGCTGCTATTAATATTATAAAATCAAAATATATAATTTCACATAAACCTACAAGGGCACTTATGAAACGTACGAAGCTAGGTGCACGGTTCCAATTGGTCGTTTGCTATGGAGAAGAACCTGCAAGAAACTCCACGGTTACTCTTTTAAAAATAATTGGCTTTTACAATGTTTAAAAATTACAGTGTTAATAGTTATGACAGTGTAGGGTCTAATTAGGGAGCAACGATACTTTTATGTTTGTAAAATATTGCGGAAAAAAAAACTGTTGACCATAGCTCTTTCTACTGGAATTTGAGCTGTCTGGCACTAATAGGATATAACTATAGTTACTTATTTTTACGTTACGTTATTTATTTTTATAAATAAACGGTATTGGAGATAGTTTGTTGTTTCCTTATATTTTCTTAGAGGGAAAAAATCATAAATATAACATATTTTGATTTGTATTGAGGATCGTGGGTTCGACATTCTACGTTTATCCAGAGGTATATTGGACACCTTCGTCGGCTCCGGAATCCGGGACTCTCAACATCCCCGGTGCCCATTAATGAATCATATAACATTCATAATAACTGGATCTTGAAATTTATATAATTTATTTTAAACTTTTAAAAGGAACAGTACTTGGTTTATCTCCAACTCCCCACGACCATAGCTCTTTCTACTGAAATTTAAGCTGGCTGGCA
Organism: Globia sparganii; assembly: GCA_949316385.1. Lineage (NCBI taxonomy): Eukaryota > Metazoa > Arthropoda > Insecta > Lepidoptera > Noctuidae > Globia > Globia sparganii. Next base: position 21,983,667 of record OX438666.1, on the reverse strand, counting down.
ATAATAGGATATAACTATAGTTACTGATTTATACGTTGCGTTATTTTTCGGCGGTTGAGCGTTAACAGGGCGGAATTTTTTTTGGCGCCATGCGCGCCCCTTCATTGGAACCAAATAGACGGGCGGTTAGACTGGAAGTGGACCCCAACATAGTTGGGAAAAGGCTAGGCAGATGATGAGACGGGTGACAGTTGCGTCGCCGGCCTGTGTCCAAACCCGCGGACAAAAAAGTCTCCCAGCTGTCGCGTCGCTACATGCACGCATTTTTATACAAACCCGTAACTTGTTGTGAGAGACAAATTAATTGCGGAGACTACAGTTCCTCAGGAGCGCCCTCCCTTAGTAACTATTAATAATGGTACCTAAAGGTACTTAGTAGAGGGTCATGTGGCTAAGTAATAATAGCCGCTCGGGTTGATCGAACAGGTTAAGCTACGCTTGCCACGGTTGGTCCGTGGATGGGTGACCTTTTTTATATACCAAGACCCCTCCGTGCCTCGGAAAGCCCGTTAAGCTGTTGGTCCATTCTGCCATTCGTGGATCTTTGACAGTCGTTGCGGATCGTCAGAACCCAGAAAGTTTGACAACCAGTCTTACCAAGGGATTTCGTATTACCATGTAACTGGGTGGTGGAAGTCAGATAAGCAGTCGCTCCATGTGAAATAATGATAGTCAGCTGCATCCGGTTAGACTGGAAGCTGAACCCAACATAGTTAGGAAAAGGCTAGGCAGATGGTGACCGAAAGGAACTGAGTACACATATCTACCTCCTGTATGGCCACTATAAGTTTATTTCTTGGTACTAACCAGTACTTTCGTCATTATGAGCAATTTAACTAGTTTCTATAAACTGTTATCAAAATAACACCAGTTGCAGTTAAAGAACGGAGTTTCTGAGAAAGAGCCGTCTGCTGCACTAAGAGACATCTGGTAAATGTATAAAACACTAGCGGCCCGTCCCGGCTTCGCATGGGTGGGAAAAAAAAGAAAAAAAAGCCTATATTAATAAGTGATAATGTAGCATTCAAATGGTGAAAGAATTTTTAAAAACGGTTTAATACTTTTTGAGCCAATTCGTTACAAAAATACATACAAATCTTTACTCTTTATAATATTAGTATAGAAGTACAGATATAGATAATAAAGGGTTAAATTAAATTGGCAAGCTAAACTCCACAGATGAGATGGGTATAGAATTTATCTAAACACGAGAAAATAAAACGATTTGATATATTTTTTGGGAGGTCCACCACTGTTACGAGTAATTTATTGTCAGTTCAGCGGGTTGGTATGTCGAGTCACATATTGTCTTCGAAATTTCAGGTCTAGGATATGCCGGTTTCCTAGATTTTCCTTTCCCGTTTTGAGAGCAATAGACACAAAGTTAAGCGCCTGTCTAGGGTTCGAACCTGCGACCTACAACTCGGTTATTTGTACTGGACCACCATCTGCTCCCAACTTATACTAAGCTCACCTCAATGATACCTACCTACTTGAAAAACTGAAAAAAGCGATTTCATTCACCTTTCTTCGAACCACGTTTGTTAAAAACCAATTAAAATAATTAATAATTATGTTAATTAAGAATAACACAGAGTTATTAGGTGATTATTTTGTAACTATCACGTCACGTTCCGGTACAAAGTCTCGCTAGCTAGACATCGCGTGACCTTTCTACACTGTCCATGATAAGGATATTTTAATTATAATTAGGTATTCATGTATTCAGTCAGTTTTGTTTAGATTCACGTGTTGTTTATTTATTGTTTGTTTTGACTGGGGAGACCCTTAGTTTTATCCCTGGATATTATCAGCTATTCAGAACTTCAGTCAATAGAGGGCTATGCTTGCAGTTTTCCCACGTGATCGAAGCAGACATGTAGAGATCAGTAGGAGGATGAAGATAACCGACATAGCCGAAGAATTGCCAAACTTTAGAGCCTATACTACCTCAGCTAAAATTTACTCACTAACTCGCTCGCACGATACTGCTCGCGGACTGAGTGAGAGCAAGACAGAGTGCGGTGCTAGGCGGCAGGCAGCGCCAATAGTTTAGGTATTTGCTTTTTACGGTGAAAATAATGGTAATTAAAAACATAAGACCTGCTTTATAGTTAGTTCAGTTAGTATACAAAGTTTCATGATCTAATTTGAAGTATTTTTTTAATACCAGCGGTTTATTGTTCGGTTTGGAGGTAACTTTCGTTTTTTTTTTTTTTCTATCGAGAAAATTTTATGGAATCGTGTTTTCGTCAAACATAAGACCTAACATTAATCCTCAACTTTACCATATATTTCAAAATTAATGCTGCAGTATTTTCGACATAACGGAGGATCATGCTAAGTCATTTGAGGTAGTATAGGCCCTTAAGTGGTAGTGGGCAGGGCACATTTCTCGCAGAATAGATGGCCGATGACCTGGTAAAAGCCAGTGGAATCTGCTGGATGCGAGAGGTACAGAACCGGTTGAAGTGCCGGTGCTCGGGGCCTAGGTATGTCCAGCTGTGGATGTGGTAATAGCTTCAATTAGCGAGTTCTCGATAACTTGACGCCGTCAAACAATATTACTATCACTGCCATTAAATTCGTCTCAGAATTAAGTTGTTGTAGATTCTCTTGTTAGATAAACAAGAGAATCTACAACAACTTAATGAGAGATACTCATAACTTTTTTATTTTATATTTTGTTGTATGTATGTATTTATTCTTATCTTATATTTTTAGTTATATTTTTTTTCTAATTTGTTTTCTGTTATTGCACCTACTGTGTATTGTCTCTGCATCACCCTAAGGTAGACTGGTAGAAAATGCCCAAGGCATTAAGTCCGCCTTTGTACAGTTTTTACTTGTGCATAAAGTTTTGATAAATAAATAAGTAAATAAATTCTATTTGCATCAACGCTTATCAATAAAACGGAAACGCAATTACAAGCTGATTAGTTTGAATTCAATAAAAACAATGTCCAGATTCGCGCTATCCAGTATGACATACTTACTTATCATTGACACCAGCACCCCAATTGCGTAATACACTTTCTTTCTAATTAGATTTTGAAAGAAAATGCTAATCCATTGCTTCATATTTTAAAGTGCCTAACCTAATTAACGCAACGAATGTTGTCGAACTCTCAAAATGAAAAGCATTGTAATTTTTAGTGTGTTATGGAAATACATCGCTGTTAAATAATACTCCTCTGGTCTTTGATCCAATAACACTTTTCCCAAACCGGCAATTGTACTTAATAAAAAAATAAGTAATATTTTATTGACGTGACAACGTCTTATATTTTTAAGTTGAATAGAACTATTCACAAGCTGACATGTTATCATAGTGACAAATTATTGTATTTTGACACTAACAAGTTTGTTAGTGGTTTTAAGTTAACTTAGAGAACTTTATCTCTGTCTGGGGAATGTAGACATCTGATTGCTATGTTGATAGCATATAATATTAACGAGGTTATAGCTAATATAACAAATTCTAGGATTAGTGACGAGTCTGTGTTGCCTAGTTATACTAACAACATAGTGATTAATTATGAATTGTCATGTTGTACGAAGGAGGATCCACCTATAACACCAACATCCTTGGAGACCACTACCAGTCAGATAGGGCTCTCTCCTCCTGCTGGAACTTGTACGGGCAATCTAGACTCTCCAGTTGTAGTTGTGGAGGTCACTCCGGATAATTATTTAAACTAGTCAGTGAGACAACAGAAGTTACCCCTTTAAATAACCAATTATTATTACAGAATAATAAAAAGGTATCTTCTGGCAATATATTTAATAACACTAAAAAGCCAAAGGGAGTGCAACATAATTTAAAATTATTTCATCAAAATATCCAAGGTTGCGCTTCCAAATTATTGGAAATAGAATTGTTTTTGGAAAACACCAAGTTTGATGTAATTTGTTTAACAGAGCATTGGCTGAAAGATCATCAAGTAATGTCAATTAATTATGAAAATTATTGTGTAGTTAGCCATTTCAGCCGAAAACGTATGATACATGGCGGGTCATTAATATTACTTAAAAATTCTATTAAATCGAAAGAACGAAAAGACATCGTCGGGCTGTCTGTTGAACACACCATTGAATTGTCCTGTGTTGAGCTTGATAAGCATGTTATAGTATGCGTATACAGACCTCCCAGTTACCAGAATCTATCTGTATTTGATTCTGTAATGGAAGATGTGTTAAAGAAACTTAGTACTAGTAGTAAATCAATAATCGTATGTGGAGATTTTAATATTAATTTATTGGAAAATAACTTGAATACTGTCAGATTGTTAAGCCTTTTTAGGTCATTTGATTTGTCAAATGTTTTTATTGAACCAACCCGAGTGACAGCTTCCTCTGCCACTTGTATAGATAATATTTTTTGTAATTGTGATTACTTACACAAACAAATTGTAAATAAGTTGCCGTCTGATCACAGTGGACAAACAATTACATTTAGCTCCTACATGCCGTTACAAAAAATTCAAATAAGGTTTAGGACAATTACATGTAAAAATTTGGAAAAATTAAATAATTCTTTGGCCAGTAAATTATGTGACCAGAATTTTAATAATATAGGTGACCCAAATGAGTTCTATGCCGAGTTCTTTTCACTGTTAAACGACCAGTTTAATAACACTTTTCCACTAAAAACTAAAAGCATTTACACAAAGTTTTTATTTAGTGACTGGGCGACTCCAGGTATTCGTAAAAGCAGGGAAAAACTTTTTGAACTTTATGGCTTAAAGCAACATTTGAAAAATGAAAACTTTCATCGGTATGTTGCAAAATATTCAAAAACTTTTAAAAGTGTGTGCCAAATAGCTAAAGCTCTTTATATTAGCAATAAAATAAAATCAGCTGATGATAAAATAAAGACTACCTGGCAAATAATAAATAATGAAACAGGTAGGAAAAAACAGCGTAATACTGAATTTAATTTAGAGACTGCACATGGCCCCATCAACTCAGATGTAGAAATAGCTCAGGAATTTGAAAATTTTTTTGCGAATATTCCCTTTAAAACTACTGAAGCTTTAAATTCATCCCCCACACTTTCTGCTGCCTTGCTTAAAAATAATGTAAAGCCATGCCCTTTGGAGTTTAGGTTTCAGCATACAAATCCCCAGGCTGTTATAAAAGCTTTTAAAGATCTTAAAATTAAATCAACAGAAGATCTCTGGGGAATGTCTGTAAAAGTATGTAGATCTCTCATAGAAACCATTGCGCCTTATTTAGCTTTCATATTTAACACCAGTGTTGATCAAGGAGTTTTTCCGGATCTTATGAAACATAGTAAAGTAGTTCCATTATTCAAATCCGGTGACAGTAAAGAACCCAACAATTATAGGCCTGTGTCGATTCTGCCAGTTCTCAGTAAGGTGTTTGAAAAGCTTATGCTCAATCAAATGTTACGTCACTTTAATAAAAATTCCATCTTTCATGAACACCAGTACGGTTTCACCAAAGGGCGTTGTACTACTGACGCCGGTGTTACCCTAATAAAGAACATTTTTAACGCCTGGGAAGAAGCACAAGATGCCATTGGAATCTTTTGCGACCTCTCTAAGGCGTTCGATTGCGTAAACCATGAGACACTTCTGATGAAACTGGAGCACTATGGGATTAGAAAAAAAACACTTGATTTGCTAAGATCGTACCTGAAAGATAGAAAGGTTAAAGTTCAAGTAAACGGCATAAACTCATTAGGGTCTGAAATGACAATGGGCGTTCCTCAAGGTTCGATATTGGGTCCATTCCTCTTTTTAGTTTATATTAACGATTTACCCCAATTACTTCAAAATCAACCAAAGATGGTGTTATTTGCAGATGATACATCATTGATCTTTAAAATAGACCGACGGTCACAAAATCTTGACGACGTGAATAACTCTATTCTTCAGGTCCAAGATTGGTTTACGGTAAATAATTTAGTACTTAATGAAAAAAAAACCAAATGCATTAAATTTAAATTGCCTAATGTTAGAAGCAGCGAATGTGACATCATATTGATTGGCCAAAAACTAGAGTTTATTGATCAGACAGTTTTCCTAGGAATCACGCTAGACGAGAAATTACAATGGAGGCCTCATATAACATCTATTGCGGGGCGGCTAAGCTCGGCCGCTTATGCTGTTAGAAAGATAAGACAGTTAACAGATGTAGAAACCGCGCGTTTGGTCTATTTTAGTTACTTCCACAGTATTATGTCATATGGCATTTTACTGTGGGGTCGGGCTGCTGATATTGAATCCATTTTTATTTTGCAAAAGAGAGCTGTCAGAGCCATTTACAATCTACGTCGTCGTGAATCTCTTAGGGAACTATTTAAAAAGGTTAATATTATGACGGTACCTTGCCAATACATTTATGAAAATATTATGTATGTAAAAAAAATCAACATCTTTTTAATAAAATAAGTGATAGACATAATTTTAATACTAGAAATAAAGATAAATTAGATCAACCTATTTTCGAATTATCTAAAGTGCAAACATCTTTTATGGGGTACTGGGTTAAATGCTACAACAAAATACCTTTTGATATATTACAATTAAATGAAAGAAAATTTAAAACTCATATAAAAAGTACACTTTGTAAACAAGGATATTACAAATTGGAGGATTATATCCAAGATAACAATGTTTGGAAACATGCTGGTCCTGCTCCATAGGACAATCTAGAGTCTAGACAAAATCAAACTGGTTGCTAATTTAATTTATACATACACATTTTTTTTACATTGTTTTTTACATTCTTTGACAAATGTAACTCACACACTTTTTAAAATACTAGTAAAATTTTTCAATCTTTGTAAATATGTGGACACCATGTATCTATCACATAATTGATTTACCAGTCTGTTATATTTTTAATTCTTTTACCATTTTTGGTAGACTAAATTTTATTTTAGGTGCATCGTCTTCACATATAATTATATAAACAATGTATACAAAAACTTGTAAAACATTTTAAAAGAGTAACGGTGGAGTTTCTTGCCCATTCTTCTCTACACGAAAACTACATTTTGGAATGGGCGACTAGAATCAATTCTATTTTTTCATTTTAAATTTTGACGTTCAAAAGTGCCTTTTAAGTGCCTATTTGAAATAAATGATTTGACTTTGACTTTGACTTTCTTATAATTCGATGAAGCTGGCTGCACGCACGAAAAAACATGACGTCATGCGGCGTTACCTCGCTCTGAGGCGTTCCATTTAAGGCTTGAAGTGCAAGCGAGAGCGCGGAACGAGCGACAAAGAGGCACAATCGAAAAAAAAAGAAAAAAAAAGAATGGAAAAAAGATTTTTTAATTTTTTTTTTAATTTTTAGTATTTTCTTATGACGTTGTCACGTTCAACTATCGTCAGTAAACCGACTTTACAGACAACCGATTTTTTTTAGTTAAACGGTTTTAATGAAAATAATGATGTAGATAATGTACTAAAAGCTAAAAAAATAATTCGGTAGGTACAGTCAACAGCAAAAGTAGATGATGAAAATCAGAAATTCAATACTAATGAACGGAGTTCGAGTCAGAACTGTGTGGCGTCGAAGTGTCGTTATGTGATTGTAAATTATACCAAACGTTTACTACTTCGACGCCACACAGTTCTGAGGCGAACTCCGTTCATTAATTAGTATTGAATTTCTGATTTTCATCATCTACTTTTGCTGTTGACTGTACTAGGTACACACGGCTACACATCAAGCCTTACAAAACCAGTTTACGCTGGTCTCGCATCGTACGGAAATCCTATATAATGTGAGATCAGCTTATACTGGAAATTTATAGCTTGATGTGTAGCCGTGTGTACCAGTCATCACACCAATATCCTCATCAATCTAGGGTATTGATCAGAAAAAAAAAATCGTGGGGCACGTGAAATTTCTATCAACAGTCAACCGCTCATATCATTATAAATGCTATTTACATATTTACTCAGATTACGCTACGCCCCACGATTTTATTTTTTGTCTCATCAATGCCAAGTCTGTATAAACACAGACGGGGTCATACAACAAAAATACAATATTATAACGTATTCAAAAATGTTTGGTATAATTACATACTATCAGCGTATGTATTTTGCGATATTATTTCCCGTCTGCCGTCAATTTAAAACATAATAATAACTAACATTAATTTCCCATTAAATATATCGTGACATATATAGTTTATATGTGTACCAGCTGCTTAGGTAATAATGTAAGCAATTACATACAATGTCAGCGTTGCTGTCAATCAATCAGCTCAGCCTATCGCAGTCCACTGCTGGACATAGGCCTCTCCCAGGCCGCGCCACAACACCCTGTCCTCCGCCTTCCTCATCCAGTCCATTGCAGCCACTTTCTTTAGGTCGTCCGTCCATCTAGCTGGGGGAAGTCCTACACTACGCTTGCCGATACGCGGTCTCCACTCAAGGACTCGTCTGCTCCACCGGCCATCGGTCCTTCGACAAACATGGCCAGCCCACTGCCAGTTTGCGTTGCTGACTGGTATACAATTTACTGTAATGGAATATATTCTTTGGCTAAGATACTGGAGCTAGTCATTGTGTTAGCTGTATTGTTAAAAGGCAACTAATGTACGATAGGTCCTGTGGGGTAATTGCGTAACACTGACAAATAATAGTAGAAATGGGTTTCATTTTTAACAGATTTCAAAAAGAGGAGGTTCTCAATTTGACTGTATTTTTTTTTGTATGTTTGTAACGCAATATCGCCGGCAATTGTAAATCGATTTCAAAAATTATTTTTTTAATAGATAGGGTATGTCACAGGGGTGGTCCCTTATAAATTTTATTAACTTTGCTTGTGTAGTTTTTGAGTTAACTTCAATAATACGTATTTTCGGCACTTAGTTTATATTGATGATATTATAATGACTTCCAGTCACTGATATCAAGCAGTACTCATAGCAAGTAGTGTTATACGAATTTGTGTGGTGTAAGTACAACTTTATGAAAAATAAAAACTTTTTTACAAAAAAAAAAAACAACCGACTTCCAAAAAAGACACTACAAAGTGAAAAACTTTTTAACAAAAAAAAAACAACCGACTTCAAAAAAAAAAACACTACAAAGTGTAAAATAACTTTAATTTTAATTTCGGAAGTCGGTGTCTTTGGTTTTGTATTTACGTTTTTGCCACCGACTTCCAAAATTAAAATTAAAGTTATTTTACACTTTGTAGTGTTTTTTTCTGGAAGTCCGTTGATTTTTTTTTGTAATTTTTTTTTACCATTCAACAACATTCATTGCGTTATTTACGTTGTGGAGCAGACAAATTTTTCGAACATATGAAGCAATGGATTAGGAATATTCTTCAAAATTATTCAGATTGTGATTGATAGTGTGTTATACAATTAGGATGCTGGAGTGGTGACCGCTTATCGGCAAGCGTAGCGTGGGATGTCTCCCAGCTAGATGGACCAACGACCTTATCAAGGCGGCTGGGATAAACTGGATGAGGAAGGCAGTATGAGCCGCGTGTTTTGGTACAGCCGATTGATTCTGTAAAAATCTCACCGTGATAACTTAGGTGAAGTGAGCTATCAATAGGGGCGATCCCTAACATCAGGTGGAGTGACAGCTCACTTCACGCCCACTTCACCTAAGTTATCACCGTGAGATTTTTACAGAATAGCACTGCAGGTTCGGAGAGGCCTATGTATCCAGCCCTTCGATTGGCCGATGCAGACGCAATTTCTCGAAGTTGGAGATTACTGACCTACCCAACCAGTCTGCTTCTGATCAGACCATGCCCCACTTGCTGGAGTGTCCTAAGTCCCCTTCATCAGCACCTCAGACAACCTAAAGAATGCCACTGAGACGCCGCGATCAACCCTTTAACCGCCCGACTTTATATCAGTAGGCCAATTCAGCTAATTTAAAACGTTCAAAATCTAGTCGCAGTCTCATCTCGGCGACAAAAAAATGTCAAAAACTTGTCAAAATGTAGGGAAATTTGAAGCATTTTTGACAGATTGAGACTGAGATCAGACTGTGAACGTTCTTAAAAATTACGAGAATTGCCCCTCAGTTGTCGTGCCCCCAGCGCTCGGCACAGTCATTCGATTTTTTTTTGTTTTTCGAATAACTTGATAGAATACAGCGTAATTAACAGAGTAAACGAGCTGTGGTCGTAAATATACGACCCTAGCGAAATGGGCACGAAAATATTTGTCGGATTAATCCGACGTAGGGGGTTAAAAGGTTAATATAAGTTAATATCGAAGAAGATTACTATCGACACGAAAAGAAAAAGAAAGTGGGCCGAGTTGATTGATTGAATGGTTTATATCAAAAACGTATAACTAAATTCTCATTGGTTAGTGCTTGAAACGGGTTTAAAGGATCTCCAGGCATGACACCTCTGCGTAGGCAGAAAGAAGTATTTTACAAAATAGGTAGGGGGTTCGCTTCCAGCCTAACCAAAAGGCAATTCTCGTTCAAAATCTAGTCGCAGTCTCATCTCGTCGACAAACAAATGTCAAAAACGTGTCAAAAATATAGGGAAATAAAAAAGTATTTTTGACAGATTGAGTTCTTAAAATTACGAGAATCGTCCCTCTGATCATCATCATCTGCCTAGCGTTTTCCCAATTATGTTGGGGTCGGTTACCAGTCTAACCGGATGTAGATGAATACCAGTATTTTACATGGAGCGACCTCCACAGCCCAGTTACTGGATAATACGATATCCCTTGGTAAGACTGGTTGTCAGACTTTCGGGCTTCTGACTACCCGTAATGACTGTCAAAAATCCACAAATGACAGCCGGGACCAACGGCTTAACGTGCTTTCCGAAGCTCGGAATGCAAAGATGGTCACCCATCCACAGACCAACCACGGCAAGCGTAGCTTAACCTGACCGATCGAACTGTGCGGTTGTTATTATTCAGCCACGGGCCCCTGAATCCCCGGCCCCCAGAATCGTCCCTCTGATATCAGGGTGAATTTCAAAATGAGCTATAATTACATGCAGTGGTTACCATTTATCCTTCAAAACTCAATTAGGTACTAGGCATAAGCATAATCAACCTATAATGTTCCCACTACTTGATTATAGACCTCCTCGAAGATGGGCTATAATATACCTCGCGGGCCTAGTGCGGGTTCGTAGATATCACATGTCTTCGAAATTTTGGTTCTAGGACATGCCGGTTTCCTCACGATGTTTTCCATCACCGTTTTGAGAGTAGTGGTGATGAAATTGCTTACAGAAAGTAAAGCACTTGTCTGGGTTCAAACCTACGACCTATACTAGTAAGTCAGGGCCGCCGGCCGTTACCACTAGACCACCACTGCTCGACCACATATTATAAAGGAATGTTCAGATAAGGAAGGACTTAGTCAGGATTTAGGTTACTCACTGACCATCACACTATCTCCGAAAGTACGGAAACTTGTAAAGCACTATTTGTACTGATAATACTATTGATAAGGTATCAGCCAGCGTTGCTTACGGACCTCGCTATTTAGACTAGAATGATGTTTTAAAGTACGTAGGTAGGTAGGTAGATTATGATATTTTTTAACCTAATTATTCACAATAGGCTAATGACGTTTCATTGTAATATATAGACCTATTAGCTATAAGCAGACACTTAGGGCTGATGTTTCCATATAACTTGTATTAAGATGAATGCGCAGTGGTAGACCGCGAAATTCAAATTTTCTTACGTTTTTTGCAAATTTGCAGGTCAGTATCAGGTTGTATCTTGATCAAAATTAGATTCTCGACTGTAACAGGTACGTATCTAAAGAATTATAATCATTAGGATCATTAGTACATCTTCCTAAGAGAGATTTGTACCACAAGCTCTTTTCCATAAGAGATTTCTTCTTATGGTACAAATCTAAGTTAGGAAGATGTATTAATGATTCTAATGATTATAATTCTTTAGATACGTACCTGTTATAGTCGCGAATCAAATTTTGATCAAGACACAACCTAAAACAGACCTGCAAATTGAAAAAAACGTAAAAAAATTGAATTTCGCGGTAACCACTGCGCAATCACCTTAAATGACAGAAAAAGGTGCAAGGAGAACAGGAAGACCTTCGCCCAGCAGTGGTGGGACAATACGAGCTAATAATAATAAGTACATTATTGCGATGGGTTATTTTTTTTGTACTTACAAATATTTTCATTATATTTTTAACTAGCACTTCGCCCGCGACTTCGTCTGCGTGTATTCGTGCGTTCAAGTTTATTAACTCAAACCTTACGATTTTTCATACAAACAAAATCCCCCCTTTTCACCCCCTTAAAGGTCGAATTTCCAAAAACCCCTTCTTAGTGCTCCCCTACATAATAAAAGGAAGCTGTATGCAAAATTTCACGTTCCTAGTCCTTGCAGTTTCGGCTGTGCTTTGATATGTCAGTCAGTCAGTCAGTGTCTCCTTTTATATATATAGATATCCTAATATTGAAATAGTAGATTGTACAACTAGTGCATAAAAAAGCCATTTTAAAATGACTCGTTTATGCCCGAGTTATACAGGGTGCAATTGAAGTCATGGGCGTTATTTTAACCTAAGGCACTACTCATGATACTAATTGCATTAGGGCTACTATTACGCAAATCAAAAATATTATTAATGCAAGTATGGAAAACCTTAAAATGTAGTAAGTCATAGAAAGTATCAAACACTTTGCGCTTCTCGATAGCAAATGCGTAGGTACATTACGCCGTACGCGTCATTGGCGTGAATTCTTTGACCCCGCCCGACTCACGTGACATTCGTAAGTTGCCAATGAATTGATTCATAATAAATTCCAACTTTCCCTTCGTACTTTGCCGGCTTAGGACGGTCAAAACTACGTCAACTAACATACATTAAAAAAAAACATTTACGTACCTAGCTTGTGGATTGTTTTGAAAAAACCTTATTTGTCGGTAAAGTGACAGAGGGTAAACGGGTGCTCTTCCACGAGCTTGTGCATGTGCCAGCACGTGAAAAGACGAAAAATCCAACAGGTTCTTAGTGGTTCTGGTGGAAAGAGACCCCGTGAAGGAATAGGGTCGTTTGGGTTGCGGCGATGGAACATTTCACGAGTTCATACTAAATTTCTTGTGCGATCGTAAATTACAACCATTTGTGGGTATTGTTGGTTGGTGTACCTAGCCTGCACATTACGCGATCGAGGCATCGTGTACACAAACACACACACAACACACAAATACTACACTAACACTTAATACACTGCAATCCAAGCACCGTATGACGCGAGCGGCGAGTACGGCGATTACATCACGGGATCAATAAATCAATTACGCGTCAATGCACCTGCGCAGTCGTTATGACACTGGTTCCGGGTTCATGTTGCGGCGGGAAGCAGATATTTTTGCGAGTGAGGGAGTGGGACGGAGAGAGTTCAGGGAATCCCGCCGGACGGCATGTCTTTTAGCCCATTGTTATTATTACTTGTAAGGAAAAACCCGCGCGCGCGCAGGTGATGTTTGTTTACATTTCGCTTTGCGCTGTACTGCGCTTTAAGATTTTGATACTTCAACATTTATTGGCGTTAACGAAGTATTTTGTTTTAATTACTTTAAGTGTTTATTTGCAATAATAAGCCTTGTGCAATTTGACTTACTAGATTTTTAAGGTTTTCCTTAATTGCATTAATAATATTTTTGATTTGCGTATTAATAGCCCTAATGCAATCAGTATCGTGAGTAGTGCCTTAGGTTAAAATAATGCCCATGACTTCAATTCCACCCTGTATACACTCTGCTTTTCACTTGGATTGCGAGAAAATGAAACAGGTATAAAGGTAGGTTAACAGAATTTTCACTGTTCACAAATGTTTTAAAATTGAAGAAGAGAATAGCTTATTCCCGCCACGAAACTTTTTAAAAGTTTATTTTTTATTTTTAACATGTGTCATTCGACTTGGGTAGGTACTTCATGTTTCCAAGTCATAAAAACGTTTCCTTGCGTTTCAATAGTACACTAGCGGCCTGTCCCGGCTTCGCACGGGTGGACATTTATTTTTTAAAACATTTAATTTTTTTCTTGCAATTAAAAAAGCCTATATTAATCAGTGATAATGGAGCATTCAAATAGTGAAAGAAATTTTAAAATCGGGCCAGTACTTTTTGAGCCAATTCGTTACAAACATACATACAAATCTTTCCTCTGTAAAATATTAGTATAGAAGTATAGATTATGATACATGTGCGCTATGTTGGTCATTATACCCCAGGCGGTATTATTCGCGCGAGCCGTAGGTGAGAGCGTTACGGGAGCCGGGTGAACAGCAACAACATAAAGGCAGCGAGTGTCAAACATAAAGACGGACTTTTAGATCATGAGAAATGCATTTTTTTATACCTAATAATATTAATGAAATAAAGGAGACAGTCAATAATATTATTAAGAGATCTTTGGAGTAGGTGTATCTTTGGTGACATCCCTTCCAAAACATTAAAAAACGTTTTCTTTTTGCTTCTCTCATATTTTTTTTTACTTTTCCCAACAATAATCTTGTTCATTCCTATTTTAAAATTTAGTTTTTGAGTGTATTTTATAAAAGGTCTACTAAATCGATCCTCTCTGCCACGTAGCACTAGCAATAACCTCGGAAACTCCCATTAACTCATACATAATTTCTGGCGATCGATTTTTCTAACACGCGATTGTTGTCACCATAAAATTAACAATTGTGAGTATGTAATAAATGCTATGTGTTTTATTACATACAGGATGGGAGGAACATCGTCGCGCAATCTGTTACAATGGATTCAGAATATAGATAGATAGATTTAAACCATTTATTTGGCGCACACAAAAGACAGCATAACACACAAAAGTTCAATAATTAGGTGATTGCCCCGATTCTGTTGTTCACAAACTCTAAATTTAAGTTCAGTGCATCTTTTTCTTTCTATTTCATTATGAAAAGGACAGAAGATAAATATTAGTTTAGTCCTGTCAAATTAGTCAGCGCCTGACGTAAATTTACGTATTTTTAGTAGCCAATTTTTTTAACACGTCTAAACTTATCTATGGATTATCTAATTTGACGGGACTAAACTAATATTTATCTTCTGTCCTTTTCGTAGTGAAATAGAAAGAAAAAGATGCACTAATCTTAAATTTACTTTACTTTGTGAACAACAGAATCGGGGCCGATAACCAATTACCTACACGAATATAATATAAAAACAAGGTACCGATAAAAAACATACATATCGAAGTAAAAGTGACACTATTACGAATAAGTATCTACTTAAAATCAAATTAATAACGAAAAATACAGTGCTGTGTGCGTACCAAGGTTGCACCAAATGAGAGTCCAACTTGCGTTGAAATTTTTCGTCGGTTATTTAAAAAAAAATGCTGTTCCATACATAGGGTAATTCCAGGATAGGTGCCCCAATGGGATAGGTGCCGCGGCTTTGAATACTGTATATTAGAAATGTCGTGGGCTAAAATCGTACTACGTAATAGGAAGCGCTCCCCCCGCAGACCCCAGTGCCACGGCAACCGCACGCGAGAGGGCATGCGTTTTGCCCGTGAGTGTAAAAATCTTCCGCGGCGAGACCATTACAAGCGTTGAAAATATAATCGTAAGTACTTACTATCGAATATCTTTTCACTCTGTTATAAATTCTATATTTTTTAAATTTATTTGATGATATTACAGTTTAAAGTACACGAAATAATGCTATAAATAATAGTTTTCTTTTTAACTTTTTTTAAATTAAAAAAGGCATCTATCCTGTGCTAAAAGTATAGTTGCCCCATTTGCTGTTCGGGATAGATGCTCAGGGGCATCTATCCCTAAGTGTCTCTATAAATGTTTTCATATTGCAGGTGGATGAAATGCCTCGAAAATACTCGTATAAAAGAAAACCGGGGGTGGTCCCCAGTCACATTATTTGGACTGAAGAAAGCTTGGAAAAGGCTTTCCAAGAAATGTCCGCGTGCGGGCCCTATCAGAATACCAGCGCTGCGAAATTTATTTTTAAATATCGCAGCATCATGCTGAGATAGCCTTTTGGCCTCGTATAGAACTTTCTGTTTCATTTTTCTTTTTGTTATTTTTTTTTTTTTTTTGGTATTTTAATTTAGACTGTGTTTAGTTTAGTTTGTGATCCTCCTGTACGAGTCGCAATAAATACTTTTCTTTCTTTTCTTTGATGAGATTTTATGCTGTCAATTGACTTTTTAAGTTCCCTTCCGCGGGTTGTTACTAGTCTTGATGCCCAGTGAGGGTACTTTCAATTCCAGTCTCCCCTGCTATGAAGCGTCCGCCCAAAGTTGAGAAGTACTGGGTGAACATATACTCACTTATCTTGTGTTTAGGCGGACAATATACAGAAGATCTAATAAAATACCCTGCCTTGTCTTTGATGGCAACAGTAGCAGATTGTGTGTGCTCAATTAATGTTAAATACTGAATACAAACTGATTATTGCAACTATAGTATGTTTTATTTCAATTAGCATCTAATATTGGAGCATTTATACAGTGAGTCTTCTATCCCTCACGTCAGGCATCTATCCCTTGAAGCATTTTTACTACGAGTCTTCTATCCCTCACTTTAGGCATCTATCCTACTTTTGAGAGGGTAAAAAAGACACAATTTCCTCAAAATCTATGAAACTTATGTAAAAACAAAAGGGGTACCATCCTAGATTAAAGATCAAAGTTACCATATGCAAAAGACGTATTGCCAATAGATTTTTAATTAATAAGTTATGGCTCCCTATCAAAAAGTGGGGCACCTATCCTGGAATTACCCTATTGACCGCGTAGGTATGTATTGCATTTGTTTTCTACAACCTACGAAAAATTTTTAGCGGGTGTCTAGAATAATTTGCTGAATTCACGGTGTCAGTTTGCGCGTTGATATCCCTGCGAACGAGTCGATATAGAATCAAGTAGCGATAAGATAAAATTTAAATAAAAAAACGTGTCTCGTGAACCGTGATACGGAAACTGATAATTTCGCAAAATCACAGCACAGTATTCAAGAAATCAATGCCGTTAAAAATAATCTTTAATTTATGGTAATTGCATGATTAAGTTGCAGCCTATCACCTGTACAAGCTTACAATTTATTATTTTATACATTTATACTCGCACATTTATATAATTTGCATGGGCATATTATCATTGGAGTTGTTTTTGTAATGCAGCACAGAATCGCAAAGAAACAGAGTTGCATATGTGAATGTCTTCTTTTTATTTCAAATATCTGTCTGCATTCCCATTATTTTTTATTGTATGGGCACCATCATCTAGGCTTTTGTAATAATATAGGTACTAATCATTATCATCATTATGTACCCGGAATAAATTGAAAAGGATACTGGCAGGAAGATCAAGACTGATCGAGATGATCATAAATACTGCTAATATGCTGAGCGATAGCCGCTTTGCATGGATGTGACGCATGTTTCCCCCTACCTTTTATTTATTTTATTTTTTGTTCTTTTTGGGTCATATTCACCGCAAATAAACGTATTTTCTTTCTTTCTAAATATGTTTTGGTTTAATGTTGGTGATGATTAGGTACAATAACAGTCCTTCTTCTTCATTTCGCTGGCACGACAGTAATTTAAATTTTGTTGGTCCAAAATTTTGCCACTTCATCCACTGCAACTTGACATGAATATCAGCCCTAGCTATACTACATTAAGGGTCCCCGAAACGGTCAATTGCAATGGAATCAATTGTAATTGTAGTAATATTGTTTCTTCAATTGTATTTTGCAGACAATCATTTTGCGTATAAATATGTATCAATCACGTAAACATTGACAGTTGCAATTGATCGTTCCAGGGATACTTTATCTATCCATACTTAATATTATAAATGTGAAAGTGTATGTGTGTCTGTTTGTTTGTCCGTCTTTCACGGTGAAACGGAGCGACGAATTGACGTGATTTTTTAAGTGGAGATAGTTGAAAGGATGGAGAGTGACATAGGCTACTTTTTTTTTAACCATGTTACCCCGAATTTAACGCGAGCGAAGCCGCGGGCGAAAGCTAGTAAATATATAATCGTCAGTCGAACGAACCCTCTGATAACCTCAGAACACAAGCATGCCAGATGACAACATGACCAGCGCACAAACTCATTGAATGAGATTCGATGCAGAAATCTCTGCAATGAATGCGTGCGTAGGAGCATTCCATTCGCTCCCCACTCCGAGTTAGTACAGAACAAGAGTAATTAGATTCGCATTTGACTGGTTTTTATGAACAACTGACGTAGTTACTGGTTCCTTGATCTCGGATCACTGTATATGCTTGGATTTATTACTGTAACTACGAAGAGTTTTTATTCAATTCCATTATTTGTGTGGTTTTCAAGTTTCGAGTCAAGGAAACGTTTTTTCGTTGTATTTTGATTTAAGTAATTACGTAACACACTAAAAATAGCAATGGCTTTCCTTTTGACAGTGCAACAACATTCATTGCGTTATTTACGTTGTTGAGCACACAATTTTTTTCGAACGAAAGAACCAATGGATTAGCAATGGCCCCGATTCTGTTGTTCACAAACTAAATTAAATTTAAGTTGAGTGCGTCTTTTTCTTTCTATTTCATAATGAAAAGGACAGAAGATAAATATTAGTTTAGTCCTGTCAAATTAGATAAACCATAGACAAGTATAGACGTGATTAAAAAAATGGCTAGTAAAAATACGTCAATTTACGTCAGGCGCTGACTAATTTAACAGGATTAAACTAATATTTATCTTCTGTCCTTTTCATAATGAAATAGAAAGAAAAAGATACACTGAACTTTAATTTAGTTTAGTTTGTGAACCACAGAATCGGGGCCAATATCCGCCAAAATGGTTCAGATTGTGATTCTATCAATCACAATCTGAACCATTTTGGCGGTGTGTTAGTCAATTAGGGTACTGGTTTCCTAACAACCTATCAAGAAAAACTAAAACATATAAAATACCATCACGCCTGGAATCCCCGAAAGATTAGGTAGAGGAAAAACTAAAATTATTTAAATACCTGTTGTTTGTCAGACCTCATCAAGTAGAGAAATAAACAGTAGAAAGAATATTTGAACGATAATATTACATACAGACGCCAGCACATCAAGCTACCCGAAATTGTCAAATTTTCCTAATCAACTTTGAATCTTATCCTTCAGCGATAAAGTTGAAAATCTATTAAAGAAATTTGACAGATTGTAGTAGCTTTATGTGCTGGCGTCTGTGACGGAAAACATCGTGAGGGATTATTATTTTTTTTTATTTCATCGGCATGTCTTTCGCAGACACAACAACCGCACAACAAACAACAGCCGCACAGGTCGATCGATCAGGTTAAGCTACACTTGCCGCGGTTGGTCTGTGGATGGGTGGCCATCTTTACATACCGAGACCCCTCCGTGCCTCGGAAAGCACGTTAAGCCGTTGGTCCCGGCTGTCATTTGTGGAACTTTGACAGTCGTTACGGGTAGTCAGAAGCCCGAAAGTTTGACAACCAGTCTTACCAAGGGGTATCGTATTACCCAGTAACTGAGTTGTGGAGGTCAGATAGGCAGTCGCTCCATGTAAAACACTGGTATTCAGCTGCATTCGGTTAGACTGGAAGCCGACCCCAACATAGTTGGGAAAAGGCTAGGCTGATGATGATGTCTTTCGAAGGCATGTGACATCCACCAAGCCACACTGGGCCCGCGTGGTGGATTATGGCCCACTCCCTCTCACAGTGAGGAGGCCTGTCCCAGCAGTGGGAACATTTTAAGCTGATTATGATGATTACGTACTTATTACTGTTTCAGTAATTACTGTAACAGACAACAGGACGTACCTTGTTTAGTCATAAAATAGATTATTACGTAACTAGCGACCCGCCCCGGCTTCGCACGGGTGCAATGCTGATACTAAATACACTACATATAAACCTTCCTCTTCAATCACTCTATCTATAAAAAAAAACGCATCAAAATCCGTTGCGTAGTTTTAAAGATTTAAGCATTCAAAGGGACAGAGAAAGCGACTTTGTTTTATACTATGTAGTGATGTGACGCTATTATGACATAAAATACCTAATGTTGTTATCAAATAAGTATCAGATAAAATGAACATTATTTAGCATTCGTTTTTGTAGAAATGATTACGATAGTAATTAATGTGGAGGTAAAAAAAGGATTACTTAGGTAAGTAAAGAATAGAGGGAGGGAGTAATGATGTAAATTATTTAGTTACCACCTAAGTTCATATTATGGTAAAGCAATAAACATAGAGTATTTAGTATGGCAATTGAAATGAGAAAGAAAAACTACAAAAAGGGCACAGTTTAATGCTCAATCTTGAGGTGACTTAAACGATGTAAGTACTCAAACTCAAACTCAAAGCATTTATTTCAATTAAACCATTTCCAGGCACTTTTGAATTGTCAAAATTAACTAGTCGGTCAGTTAGTCAGAAAGTTGAAGCTAGTTGCCCATTCCAAAACGTAGATCTCTTGGAGAAGAACGGGCAAGAAACTCCAAGGACACTCTTTTAAATTTAAATTAAGATATTACAAAATCCTGAGTACAGTATTCTTGTTGCTTCTATATGTGAGTACTTAAATTGCTTATTATTTTCATAGATATACTTACATTAAATATTTTTCTAACTACAGTGGACCCCCGGTAGTAGATTATAGAGTACTGCCTAAGACCCCATAAAGTCCGAATTTTTTTACAAAAGAGTACCTTATGATCCGACAAATTACCGATTCAATGATAAGATTCTTTATGTAGATGAAGTCGGATAATAGAGGGTGCCGGATTAGACAGGGGCCGGATTACCGGGGGTCCACTGTATTAACTTACCTATAACAAAAAAGAAAAAACGTTTATGTTTTTTTCCGTTTTTTTTTTACCTATTACTTATAAAACTATATTAAAATTAAATTACCCTTATCCTCATTTTCTTTCCAAAGACCTAACAAAACAAAGATTATACCAAAAGACAGAAATACTGACGAGATCATTGTGTTACGCGCCGGGGCCCTGTCTCGAATTGTTTTAGCTTTATGCTGAGCGATGGCCGTTTTGCGTGGATGTGACACAATTATTTTCCCTAAACTTGTTTTTTTTTTGTGTTTGTGTTCTTTCTCTGCGTCATTTTCACCGTAAATGAACGTATTTTCTTTCTTATCAATAATTATTTAGCTAATACTATTCCCCGGCACAAATCCTGACAATTTTTGCCCGGCTGATGGTAATATTATAAGCTCACCCCCTATTACATAACTGACGTGGGCGAACTATAGATAGGTACCCTCACTGCCTAATCTCTGCCTAATCTTTCAGGTAATACAGGCGAGATGATTTATTTATTTAATACTAGCTGACCCGGCAGACTTCGTACTGCCTCAATCGATAAATAAAAGACCTAAACTTTTGTATAAATTAATTTTAAAACAAACAAAACGAATCCGTATTTAATAAAAAAACATTTTTTTAATCAAGCATGAAGTGTTATTATTATTTTGCAATAAAGTTCAAATTGACTCTACATTTTATTTAGAAAACGTTTATATGGGAAATAGAAAAGGGCTGTTTTTAGGGTTTTCCCGGGAATTATTCGATTTTTTCTCACCTTTTAAACCTTCCCTAGACCTCCACGAACATTCCAAGACCAAGATAAGATAAATCCGTTCAACCGTTCTCGAGTTTTCACTCTTCCTGATTCCTCTTTTGATATTATATTAATATTTTTTAATTTTTTTTTTTATTGGTGAATGGGCCCGCTCTTGACTTTGATCACGCCTAATGGAAAGCAATGGATGAGGTCTATGATGGAACGAGCGTGCCCAGAACATGCCCAAGTCACTGGAACTCCCACGCATCGACGAAACACAGCAGGCTGCTTGACGCCGGACTCCAGTGGGAGAGATATGCTATGTTTACTATTTATAACCAAACTGACTGCCCCGTTGGTCTCGAGCTTGCAAGCGCGACTTCTGAGCGTGGGGTCCTGGGTTCGATTCCCGGGTCGGACAAAGTATTATTGAGTTTTCCATTAGGAATTAATTAGTAACAGTCCAGAGTTTGGAAGTTGGCGGTTTAGTACCCTCGGAAAGCACGTAAAGCCGTTGGTCCCGCGCCTGAACTCTCCCCGGTCATGTCGGATTGGCGTCCCATCGGACTATGAGAGTAAAGAAACAGAGATTGCACCTGTGTTTGCACACACACTTGTGCACTATAATATCTCCTGCGTATCTGGCTAATCTCCGTTGACATTGGCCAGCCACAGTGAATTAAATCGGTCGGGAGGTTGTTAATATAACCAAACTTAATTTGTGGTAATAGATCAAGTTGAAAGTCGAGAACAAAAGCATTTGAATGTCATTTGCTCAATTAACGTTAAGTAGGTTAATTTATTATTTTAATTGTTCTAAATTAATACATTGAAACCTTTCACTGAGTTTGGACTAGATATTTTGAATACAATACTGACCTACTAACTGATACATGTATTTTTTTTAATACTTAAGTGTACAGGCTATAATTGTTAAATGCCGAAAAATCTGCTATTATCATCATCATCTGCCTAGCCTTTTCCCAACTATGTTGGGGTCGGCTTCCAGTCTAACCGGATGCAGCTGAATACCAGTATTTTACATGAAGCGACTGCCTCTCTGACCTCCACAACCCAGTTACTGGGTAATACGATACCCCTTGGTAAGACTGGTTGTTAGACTTTCGGGCTTTCCGCAACATCTGTCAAAGATCCACGAATGACAGCCGAGACCAACAGCTAACGTGCTTTCCGAGGCACGGATTACAGCAATCACCAAGCTTGCCTAACGGCTCGGTGATAACAAATAATAATAATAATATCTCCTCCATAGCCTGAAAATAATAGATTTAGAAGAATCCGTCTATATTAACCTACAAAAAGCTGCCATCTTAAACACCTGCAGAATAGTTAGGAAGTTCATGCAGTTAGAAGAAGAAAACGCACCCTCATCTTAAATACACACCACACGCTGCATTTACTTGGCTTTGGCCCGTAAATGTAGCTACAGCCAGCCTAAGAGCTGAGAAAAAGAACACTCCCGAAATAATAATAATAAATTCATTTATTTCAGGTAAATAACACCCATTGCCACATTACATAAATTAATAGAAAACATAATAGAAAAATTAAATCAAATTAAATAATAAACTCAAATGAAAAATTTAAGGTGAATTACAGTAATCTAAAAATCTGAATGCCATTCAAATAAGAACCGATTATCCATGCTATCCCTAATACTAGGTATATTTACTATTATAAAACCAAAATTTTTTAACAAAAAAAAAAAAAACCGACTTCAAAAAAAAAAAACACTACAAAGTGTAAAATAACTTTAATTTTAATTTTGGAAGTCGGTGTCTTTGGTTTTGTATTTACGTTTTTGCCACCGACTTCCAAAATTAAAATTAAAGTTATTTTATACTTTGTAGTGTTTTTTTTTTTGAAGTCGGTTGTTTTTTTTTTGTTAAAAAGTTTTTATTTTTTACTTTTTATAGTCAGAGTGCATCTCATGACAATTCCAATAAGCCCAAACACGGCTAGAATACATGGTTTTATTACGAAGTTCCGGTACCTACCTTCCAGCTTCATCATCAGACCGGTTTGATGGTACCATTTTCGTCAGAACCATTTATTTAAATTTGCTTCGTCATAGTCGCTTAACTATCTTAATTGAGATATCTTATCGCCACCCGTGAAATACCTACTTATTATCATTGAAGAGTTCCTGTGGCTATCTGTGGTCTCCTTCATCAGTTCCACTTCACCAAATTATACTTTTTGAATGCAAATGCTTGACATGTTGATGAAAATACCAAAATTGCTATATGTATGCCTATAATATTTGAGGAGTTCCCTCAATTCCTCATGTATCCCATCATCAGAACTGGATTTTGACAAGAATGGGACCAATCTGGAAGCATATCCTTTCAAATAAAAAAAAAAAATCCAAATCGGTTCATAAATGACGGCGTACTGAGGTAACAAACAAAAAAAAAAAAAAAATACAACCGAATTGATAACCTCCTCCTTTTTGAAGTCGGTTAAAAAGTAAATCTGTCAGTCTGTCGGTCTGTTACCCACGCATTTCGATGTTTGTCACACAGGTAGACCATGAGCCGTATGCACCCTAATTGCGCATAAAACACTAGGTAATCAATCACGCAATCTCAATCTGAATAATTTTGAATGATATTGCTAATCCATTGCTTCATATGTTCGAAAAATGTGTCTGCTCAACAACGTAAATTACGCAATGAATGTTATTTGAACTGTCACTATGAAACCCATTGCTACTGATAGTGTGTTACGCAATGACCACATTGGATACTTTTTATCCCGGTAATATTTACATTCCCGTGGGATAATTTCTTCGCTCAAAAGCTAGTACTCGTAATCTATATATATATATAAGGAGAAACTGACTGACTGACTGACTGACATATCAACGCACAGCCGAAACTGCAAGGACTAGGAACGTGAAATTTTGCATACGGCTTCCTGTTAATATGTAGGGGAGCACTAAGAAGGGGTTTTTGGAAATTCGACCTTTAAGGGGGTGAAAAGGAGGAATTTTGTTTGTTTGAAAAATCTTATTGCTTGAGTTAATAAACTTGAAATTAGGCACGAATACACGCAGACGAAGTCGCGGGCGAAGTGCTAGTCCATACTATAATATTATAAATGTGAAAGTGTACGTGTGTGTCTGTTTGTTTGTCCGTCTTTCGCGGCAAAACGGAGCGACGAATTGACGTGATTTTTTAACTGGAGATAGTTGAAGGGATGGAGAGTGACATAGGCTACTTTTTTTTTACTTTTTTTTAACCGTGTTACCCCGAATTTAATGCGAGCGACGCCGCGGGCAAAAGCTAGTATTTAGTATTTTGTCAAGTTGTGCTTATTAGTTTAAGGTATACCTTCATAGGTGCGTTGTAAATAATGCGATGACTTAAAAGGTGAACGTGATCATGACGAATTTCATCATGAAAAAAATCGTGTTGAATTCGATCGTAAAAAAACTTTTTAACAAAAAAAAAACCGACTTCCATAAAAAACACTACAAAGTGAAAAATAACTTTAATTTCGGAAGTCGGTGTCTTTGGATCTGTATTTTAGTTTATTGCCAGGCCAGACTTATGTCAACATTGCATTGAACTTAAAATTTAGTCCTGTTTAAAATGAGCCCAAACACGACTACGGTGCTGTAATTTCAAGGTTTGTACTTTTTCTGATGCTCCTGGTTTCAGCATCAAGTCTCTATGTACTTCGGTGTTTCTCATTAACAGTACGTTTATCCACACATCGAGCACTTTTCAATGAGCCTAAACACGATATATCTGCTGTTAGTTGTCGAGGAGTTAGGTACTCTGCAGACTATCCTGACTGCAGCATCAGGTTATGACTTGATGATCATGAGACCAAATGTGGCAAATGTCCTATCAAACATTAAAACAATTTACTAAAACTGTCCTTGTCTGTTCGAATAACTTCTTACTGTTAAGGAGTTGTACCTTCCATCATCAGTTCAGCTACCTGAGATGGTAACAACCATACGCAAATACACAAGATACTTCATAAAATATGCGAAAAACAATAAGTGAGCCTATAAAATTTGAGGGTTGCCCTCGATTTCTCTAAGATCCCATCATCAGATCCTAACTTGGTGACAATGGGACCACCTCAGAACTATCTACTTTCGAACAAAAAAAGAATTTTGAAAATCCGTCGACAATTGGCGGAGTATTCGATGAACAAACATACAAAAAAAAAAAAAAAAAAAAAACATACAAACATCCGAACATAGTACCTCCTCCTTTTTGTGAAGTCGGTAAAAACAAAAAGAAAACGCGTGGACAAACTATTATTTAGATACTAGCTTCAGCCCGCGACTTCGTCCATGTGAAATTTTGGCCTCCGCGTACCCACTGCGTCGAATCATATCGCCTGTCCGCGCTACTTATTAGTTTTATGACTTTCTTAATTTTTTTTCAGCTCTTAAGGGTTTGTAGCATGTTAAATAGCCTATAAGTAACCATAATTAAGAATTGGGCTATCAAATGCAAAAATATTTTTTCAAATCCGACTGGTATTTCTAGAGATTAGGGGGTTTTAGGGGGCTCAAACAAACAAATTCTTCAGCTTTATTATTAGTATAGCTAAACATAAATTATAATTATATTCAAATTATTAAAATAATAACTATTATATACTATACCTTTTTGTATATATATTCAAATTAGCAATCATAATAAGCATTACCTACCTATTGTTATTCATTTTATAAGAGGTATTGCGGTTCAAAGAGACTTAATAAGTCTGAATTATTATTTTAATTCTGACGCAAATTATATGAATTTAATTATAATTTTTCCTCAAAACTTCATTTTATGAAATGGATAAGGTGGTAACGATATAGTCAATTTGTATAGCAGGAAGGGCTCGTGGGCGTGGCTAGTAATAACAGCCGCACCTGCTTCGCCTGCCACGGTCGGTCCGTAGATGGGTGACCATCTTTACATACCGAGACCCTAAGTGCCTGGGAAAGCATTTTAAGCTGTTGGTAGTGACGGATGTCATTCGTAGATCTTTGACAGTCGTTACGGGTCGTCAGGAGCCCGAAGATACAATCACACAAAAGTTAATATGACTACACAGAATGCACTTCAATCAATCGGGTGTGTATGTGGATCACAGATATAGATTCATCTAGATAACGCAAGAGCAACTACTTCGCGTACCAAAAATCGCACCAACTTACGTACAAAAATCGTAAGCCGCCACTTTCGCGCTCAGTCCTGTGTACTGCTGGCTGGATGAGCGTGAGTGAGAAAGAGCGCTTGTGACGTCATAGTAGGTAGTCAAAAAAATGGCACGCTTAGTTTTCATATAGATCGTGATACTTGCGTTATCTAGGTCTATCTATAGGTATCTGTGATGTGGATATATACCTAACGGATGGTGGGTGACCATCCGTTAGGTATATATCCACAAACCGACCGCGGCAAGCGTCGTCACAATCACGCAGAAAGTAACTAATCATAGTAACTTTTCTTGTGATCGTTTAATAACCATATTTTGCATCTTTAATAGCTACGAAACTTAATAATTATACCCGAGTACGTTCATTGACCATTGTAAAGTAATTCTTACAATAATATGTTTTCCCTGTAACCGTAATAGCTAATTAAATGATTCTAGAAAAATATTTAGGTACATTGTATTGCCTTGACTTTTGATGGCAAGAAAAACATAGTTGTTATGTATTCGATACTTACGTTACCTTAGGCGTGGGAAAGTCATAGAAAAAAAACACGTGTTTGTGTAACGAGTGGTAGATTCGTCCTCGTGAAAATTTATTTTATTTCTCTGAAGAAAAGTACCCTTTGTTATAAAATTGCGATTCATAACTGTTTACCAATAAAACTGGTTTTTGGTGTTTTGGTGGGTTAAGATACCAGTGGGGCAATTCTCATAATTTTAAGAACGTTCACAGTCTGAAGGCCAATTCTTATAATTTATAACGTTGAAAATCTATAGTCGCGGTCTCAGTGTGTATAACTCGGGCATAAACGAGCCATTCTACCCCTCGACTTAACAATCGAAATAAAAATCTTATAGTGGGTACGACACGAGTCTAAAACAGAAGAAAATCTAGCGGGGGATTTCAGGGGACCAGAC
This sequence comes from Globia sparganii, assembly GCA_949316385.1. Lineage (NCBI taxonomy): Eukaryota > Metazoa > Arthropoda > Insecta > Lepidoptera > Noctuidae > Globia > Globia sparganii. The sequence goes on along the minus strand of OX438666.1, from coordinate 21,955,975 downwards.
CGGAATAACTCGCGGTCTAACATCTCGGCGACAAACAAATGTCAAAAAACTCTTTTTATGACACTCAAGAGCTGAACATGGTGTCTTATCCCTTAATATATCAGAAGGCCAACTCCCGTAATTAAAAACGTTCGAAGTCTAGTCGCAGTCTCATCTCGGCGACAAACAAATGTCAAAAAACTACTACTAGTACACAAATGTAATCACGGAAATAACAATGGTATTTTTTTACATATCAATGAGAAAAATTTAATTTTTTGTTGCGGACTATCTGTTTTGAATTTGGAGTCAAATTGGTGCAAGGTATTGATATTAAATCCTGGAGATGTTCATCAGTAGGTAAGTCGAGTGTTTGTAGCTCATTTGATGAAGTCATCCAATTTCTTTGATCAAATGCACATTGGACCAAGTTATTCCGTCAAGTTAGACCGTTTTCGAATTGACGTCAAGAAAGATTATGCGGTGGGTACATTTTTATTGAATTACGTATTCTGTAGTGCAAGTTGCTGTGTTCTCTCGGTCCGCACAAAATGGGTCGGCGGTCCGGATGCGGACCGCGGTCCGCCATTTGGTGACCCCTGATGTAGAGTATAATTAGGTACCAAAAAAAATCAGATATATTTTTTTTCATTATTCTTTCTCGAGTAGTTATGATGAGGTCCACCCTCTGGTGCCTGCTTATCGTTGAATTTTGGGTCACGTTGTATGTCTACTAGTAACGGAGCTCATCTAAGCAGTTAACTACTCACAAACTGAATATACAAAGTGTTTTTTTTTTATATCCCATAACTCTAGAGGATCATTGTACTCATCATTACGAACAACTTTTACTATGGGACCAAACCTGAAATCGCAAAAAAAAAAATCAGCTGTACCTACATTTATGTTCGTATCGTCAAAATGTAGGAAACAGCTGATTTTTTTTCGCGATTTGAGGTTTGGTCCCAAAGTAAAAGTTCTTCATAATGATGTGTACAATGACCCCCTAGAGTTATGGGATATAAAAAAAAACACGTTTTATATTGGTCGTTTCCCCCAATCGACATGATAAAGGGTCGAGGAGCTCTCAGCCTACTATTGATAACCCACTTCCCTCATTCCCCACTCTGGTGATAAGTGCTGCAGCACAGTTTAGCTGACACAATAACATATACAATACGTTATGTTATTTTTATCTTTATTTATTTAGTTACATTTTATGCGGGTTTTACTCTGTTTGAAGGATTTATGCGCGTTTGTAAGGTTTCTAGGTAATTTTTGCGATAATAATGGCAAAATATACACATAAAGCCGCGGGGTAATTGTGTAACATACAGTAGCAAAGGGTTTCATTTTGACAGTTCAACAACATTCATTGCGTTATCGACGTTATTGAGCAGACAAATTTTTCGAACATATGATAATAATAATAAATAATAATAAAAAACGAGTGTGCTTATGACCACACGACTGAAGTGAAACTTCTTTCTTTTTTCTTTCTTTCTTTCCTTTCCTAGCATCGCTTTCATACTCAGAGTCTGTGTCACTTCTTTCCATAATTTGTTATTATTTACCCGAAAATTCACAAAACATGAACTCTAAAATGAATTTACAGTTTTATTCACTTTAAACGTAGAATATTGAATGTATTGAACAAAATATTAATTCATAAAATTGTTCAAAACGAAATAGAATTACGAAAAATAACCAAAGAATCACCGTTCGCGTAACGCTAGTAAACTCGCAAACGAACTACTGACTGAAATATATATATATTTCATTTACTAGCTATAAGAGAAAGAAAATGTGCGCGCGCACTGCTCTCTCTTGCTCCTACACTGTGATACAGACAATAAGCCTGCAGTGTGCTTAGATATACGGAACGTATTTGGCTATGAGAGGAAGAGAGAAAGAAGAAGATGTGCGCGCGCACTGCTGTCTCTTGCTTATATCCCCCACTTAACTTCCGTTCGCCTTGCCCGATCACACTTTTCGTAACGCTTACGTCACGCGTTCGCCAGCTTACTCCCCAAGTCAAGCGTGCGTAAAGAAGTTTCACTTCAATAAACTTTATTGTTCAGGAAAACACAATACAATATTTGATAGCACTAGCCTCCACACTAGGATTCCCTGTGTCGTGGAGACTAGTCTCCTTCGTCTTACAAGATTATTAAGAACATAGTGGGTAAGCTCATAAATAACATCGGTCGGTAAGATATCTAAGGAGACAATACTCGAGTGATCTTCCAAATAAATAAATTCATAAAACATGAGTAGTTAACTTAGGTGTAATTAATATTTAAACTTGAGCAGTGTGTTGTATACGTGTGTGGTGTGGATGTGTGATGAATGAGTGAGTTAGTTAATATGAAGATCCTTCAAATCAAACAAATTGTGATGTAAAGCGTGTTACACATATATACATTACGAAACTAGTTGATAGTTTCACGTGTGTGAATAGATAATTGTTTACACGTGAAACCTTCAATGAATAACTAAGTTTACACAGCTAGTTTCGTAATGTAAATTCGGTTTAAGTATCAAAAAAAGTTGAGAGGTGGCGTGGAATTCCCAAACACTAATTGCGTAACACACTATCAATAACAATCTGAATAATTTTGAAGGACATTGTTAATCCATTGCTTCATAAGTTCGAAAAACTCATCTGCTCAACAACGTAAACGACGCAATGGATGTTGTTGAACTGTCAAAATAAAACACATTGCTACTGTTAGTGACCCCGACGGATAGAACGAAGTTTCTTTCATTGTGTATTATGTATTAAATAAAAGGCATAATAAAATAAATTGACAACGTTTGAGAGCATCTAATTCTAAACGAAAATATTTTTAAAAATTGTCTTGACGGTCTAATTTTTACACTTTTTTCGGTCTAGCTCTCATTCTCCAAGTGTGCAGAATATAACGTTTTGCATTTTCGAGTGTGCAACAGTATTTTGAGAAACATAGGTACCTACTATGTACTATGATTTCTGTAGGCCAATTCTCGTACCTAATTTAAAAGTTCAAAATCTAGTCGCAGTCTCATCTCGGCGACAAACAAATGTCAAAAAGTTGTCAAAATGTAGGGAAATTTGAAGTATTTTTGACAGATTGAGACTGAGATCAGAGTCCGTGGATCAGACTGTGTAACGTTCTTAAAAATTACGAGAATTGCCCCTCAGATCATTTTATTACCAGACTTTTTTTTGAGTTTAGTATGGGGGGGCGGGGGCTAACCGACTATAGATAGAAATATCTCTACCTAATTACTAGATTTTTTGTTGTGTTCAACGTCTACGTTGTTTTTATATTATTGGTTTAGTGTATTAGTTAAAATTGCATAGCATTTTACGATACCAAATTATCATGTATTGAATTAATAAGTAACTAATACCTAAGTTTAGTCACGGAGACTTTTATGTCCATATAACCGCTGTTAGCGGACATAAACTTGTTTCAAAACCTTTTTTTATTATTTTCATTTAACTTTTTAAGGTTTCATAGTCACTCATCCGTAATTTATACCTTCCACTGTTAAATTATAGCGTTGAAAGCGGATAATGTCCCAATATTATCCTTATCCTGTAAGAAAGTTTCAATTTAAACTATAAAATGTAATTAAAAACTCCAAGTTAACTGGAAATATATTTTTATACTTTTAATATGCAGCCGTACTTTTTAGATAGTCGAAGACTTCATACCTACGTTTGCCTCAAACGCAAAGAAAAAAAGTAAATAAAAAAAGGATATCTGTCACTGTCACCTTTCCCGCCAGTTCCCTTAAGCGCCAACTTTTCCTTTTTTGCCGTCTCACTGTAATACACTTCTAACTTATTCTTATGATACAAAGTAAATGCAATAAAACAAACTATCAGTCCACTGTAAACAATAAAACAATTCTTTTCTAAAGTCCATATAGCGAACGATATCACATTCATTTTATTAATTAAAAAAATAACAAAGCGCCCGTGTTCATACAGTCGCGTCGCGCGCACTACTAAAGTTTGTTGTCATGTTATAATTGTTAAAGCCAATCGATTTGCCGTTGATAAAGTTATTTGTGTTCCAATTTCAACTTTATCCTGGTGCGATAAGATTCACGTGTGGTTATTATGTTGTTTGAAGTTGGCATCCCGTAGCTTCTTTTTGCCAACATCGATGTCCTTGACTTTTTCGCTGCAGACAGTAACGCGAATGTTTGCACGCAAGAATAGTTCGGTCTGTGTGTATCATATAAATTATTTTTATTTTTACCTCATCATATATTTTGTACTGAGTATCTGTTCCCAGAAATATGGCCTAGATAAGTGTTTTTGTTTCAGTTTGTTTTTTTTTTTGGAAATTAGGTCGTTCTCAGTTCTCTGTTTCTTGCCAACATCATTTTACTTTGTAATTTTCATAGTTTGACATTTGTAATATTCATAGTATGACATTTTTTGTATTTTATTTTCTTGACATTTTCCCATTGTGACATGTTTTAATTATTATTCAATTCATTAGAAGTATGGCACAATCTAAATTTGCATGCTGAATTTAGTAGGCGCAATATGAAGTACTATGTATTTGTATTATGAGATCTGTAAGAACCATATGCAAATAAACGATATTATTATTATTATTATTCTGATTTAGGCTAACTCACTGTCAATTATCAATAAAAAAGAAAAAAAAAAACAATATCTACCTATATTGAATGATGCCCAAGTGATTTTTAAATATACTTTTCACAATACAGTACCAACAAAATAATAGTAAATGTACCAAACTTTTGGTGAGTTTGATTCAAATCTTACAACAAACAACATACAAACCCATTGGACAGACTTAACCTTTCACATATTATCTAAGTAGCTATAAGTGGTAGGTAAAGCCAATTAGGAACAAGTCTGAAGTACCTACTCAGGCTTCAGTATGTAAATAAAGTAATATATACGTATTATGTCCCGACAAATCAATTAAATTCTCATGTAAGAATCGAATCGAAGTATTTGAACACATGAGATGAACATAACATATTAATGTAATACGCTATGTAACTTGTACGTAAAATAATAAATAGAGCCATACACAAAATATAACGTTTACAAAAAGAATGCAAATTCAAAAGCATATGACGAGGCAGGCTAACCATATTATTTTAAGAGCACCCAATAAATCCAACAAACTACGGTAAAAATACTGACGTATATGAGGGGGCTCAACTCTATAACACTATACCTAAAGTAATTAAGGAATCACAATCACTTCTAACTTTTAAAAGGCTATTAAAGCACCATGTTCCGAATAATGTTTGAATTGTAAGTTTTATTGTTTTTATAACTTAATTTTAGTTTATAACCCAGCAAAACCGCCGCTTATCATAATTATTATGTTTTTCCTCCTAAGAGTAAATAATTGTACTTTTTTGAGCGAAATAAATTGTCTTAAACCATATTAAAACTATTTAGATACTTCTAGCTGTGAGAATTGATTGTTTTATAAAAAGGATATTCGATTAACCCATTTAAAGCCCTGACCCTTTTTTGTGCCAAACCATTCAGGCATCATAGTTCAAATCATTTGGTAGGTACGTTCACAGTTTCCTTTTGGGAAAAACGGAGAACGCAAAGAAAACTATGTGTAGAAAACAAGGCAAATAAAACTATTGATTTGCAGCAAAAGCTAGAATACTATACAGTTTCAGCGAAGGAAAGTAATAAGATGCAGGGAAAGAAGATGACAAAGCTACGCGATGGTGCAAAGACAAAAAAGTCTAAGCATTTAGAGAGACGGCAAATAATAAGATGCAATTGTTAAGAATACATAGCTATGATATGGAAGAGAACATATAAATGTAAGCAGTTGTAATAAAGGCAAGATGCAATTTTACAAAGAAGGCAAAGAATAAAATGCGGTGGTAAAGAAGAGGCGAACTAAAGCTATGCAGTTGTGGAGTGACAAAGAAATCTAAGTCCTATGTAGTTACAGAGAAGACAAGGATGCAGTTACAGAGAAGAAAAAATTAGATGCAGTGGTGAAGAATAGATGAAGACTGAGTAAGTTATGAGGTGATAGAAAGACATATACATCTATGCAGTTGCAAAGAAGGCAAAGAATAAGTTGCAGTGGTGAAGAAGGAAAATCTAATATTATGCATTTCGGTGGTGGAAACCGCGAAAACAGGATGAGTTTGTGGAAGAGGCAAGAAGACAAACAAGAACCTGTACGTTGTATACCATATTTATGTAATTCCATGTAGAAGCTAAATGCTCAGAGATAAGCGAGATAAACAGTAAATTGAATTGTTAAGAAAACATGAATTTGATTAGTTTTCATAACTTTGCGTAATTATTATAATGTCTTTACGGCAACACAGCTAAAGTCCACTTATACAACGGAAATAAAAAACTATGAGTTAGTCGTTTATCATCTCGCGAGATCGTCACACACAGTTGATTGAGAGAAACGCCGTGCAATGCTTATGTCTAGTACAACAATACCTTGTTGACACGCAACGTAGCGTCGAGGAAGTGCAACAGTGTGAGCAGACTAGACAATGGCACAGACGATACTTGCGGAGATAACCATCAGCTCTTCAAATCGGAGGAGTAGGAAAACGTGATCATGAATAATGCCTGTAACATTGAGCAGTTGTGTCAAATTGAAGATAGCTTTAGGTTCATTATTACCATAAAAATAATAATTGTATATTCAACCCTTGCAGCAGAGCATAAACAGTGGTGGCCCTTACTTGCGGGTTATGGGTCATAGATTTGATCCCAGACAGGCACTTTACTTTGTGTAAATAATAACTCTCAAAACGGTGAAGGAAAACATCGTGAGGAAACCGGCATAGTTCAAGAACCAAAAATTCTAAGACATTTGACATTTACCAAACCGCACTGAGCCCGCGTCATGGCTAATGTTAGCCATAGATATAAAGTTATATTTCTATGATTACAGCCCACTCCCTCTCGAAGAGACCTGGCCTGTGTCCCAGCAGTGGGAACATTATAGACTAGTCACCAGTGTTGCCAATTTAGCGACTTTGTCGCTAGAAATATCTAAAAAAGATCTTTCTATCAATTATCTAAAAAAGTAAATATTAGCACGTTACTAACAGCTTATCATGGACTAGTGGCGTCAGTGCTACGGTACGGAATTATTTTTTGGGGACAATCAACTGACAGGGAACTTATATTTAGGATGCAAAAACGCTGTATAAGATCTATGTGTGGATTAAAGACTACTGACAGCTGTGTACCATCCTTCAAATCACTGAAAATATTAACACTGCCAGCATTGTATATTTTAGAATCTGCAGTATTTATAAAAAACAACCCCCACTTGTTCGAAAAAATGTCTGACATAAAAAGAATGCCAATACGTGCTCAATATTTGTCACAGTTGTGTAATATAAAATGCAAGCTATCTTTAATGCAAAAAAGTTTTTTTGGCATTGCACCGAAAATCTACAATAAAATATCTGACAACATCAAAAATATGCCTCCAGTAAAATTTAAAAAAGCTCTCACATTATTACTAATTGACAAATGTTACTATAAAATTGAAGACTTTTTAAATGATAATTTATTACCAAAGAAGATTTAAAGTATTGTAATTTAATGTAAACTAATTATTTAATTCAATTCCAATATGTTAATAATTTCTTAATACATGAAGTTCATAACTAAGAATGCATGTATGTTTTTTCCTATAAATATTTGTGTGTCAAAATTGACAAAACATAGCGCACTATCTAGTTCTTAAGATCCATCTAAAATGTTAATACCTATGTCTCACAAATAAATTGATTTGATTTGAAATAACGACTTTTAGTTTAGTCTTAGCGACTAAAAAAAGTTTTGACGACAAAAATTGTTTAGCGGCTTATCTAGCGACTTTTGCAGTAGGTATAAATTAAATCAATTCTAGAATCATTATTGGATAAATTTTTAGTCAACCCGATACAGTGCCAAGAGAAAGTTAAATGAATGAAAAAATGGTTAAATGAAAGTCTCTTTAAAAAATATTCAAATAAAAACATTTAAATTTTCTTCCAAATCTAAGTTTTACATTAACCTATTAGTACCTATATCAGATTTTAATTTCTACTATTTAATGTCGCATGTAGCTGAGTTGGCAACACTGCTAGTCACAAACCATTGCTGTACGTGTATTAGGTAATTGCAGAAGGAATAATGTCATCATCATAGTTGTTACTCATGCTGGTCATAGCACTAAAGAAACTACTGCTGCCCACCCTTTGACATGGTCCCCTAATCAATCAACACAAGAGAATCAACGGTACGTGGTGACCCTAAATCTTGTTAACACGCAATGTAGTGTAGAGGAAATGCAGTAAGGTGTGGGTAGGCAGACATTTGGATAGACAATCCTTGCGAAGATAAGTACTTATCTCTTTAAACGGCCAAAATTGGAATACGAAGACGTGGTCCCGAAAAATACCTGGAGGCGTTAACTACATTAACAAGTAGCGAGGAGCAATTGAAGTATAACAAATTGAGGATATAATGTTGGTTTTTATATCACTACTGTACAGCCGATCGATTCTGTAAAAATCTCACCGTGAAAAGTTAGGTGAAGTGAGCTGTCGAAAGTATCAATCCCTAGCATCAGGATGACACTGACAGCTCACTCCATGCTCACTTCACATAAGTCTTCACGGTGAGATGGTTATAGAATCGAAACACAGGGTCGTTATGTCTAACTCTTGATACTAAATAATATTTACGTTTTCGTAGACGAAGGAGACAGAGATCTTTCACACAGTCACAGACCGCTTTACTAAGGCAACAGCGGTGGAGGATATATTAATATCATCATAATAATTTACATTCGGCCTAGTCATGACTGTGATGACCACCGAAGATTTGGGCCAACAAAATTTAAAGAACTGTTGTGCCATCGAAACGAAGAAGAAATATCAGAACGGAGGATGGTTGTGGTGATGGTGGTGGCAATTCTGTGCCTATGTATCTAGGCACATCTATATATACCCAAAGTATATGTAGATGTACCTAACTTGATTCCAAAAGTCCCGTGAAGAACAGCTAAAATCATAAACGAGAGTAAATTGTTTATAATTGCGATCTAGCCTAGAGATGAATGAATTATTCCTACACGCAAACGGATGACCTTATTAAAGAAAATAGTTGAATGCAATCTTCTTCATCCAAGCGTTTACCTAGCCTATTGCGTGTTCGTGTAGAAGGTCATATTGATTTAGTAATCAGGACCTCAATTTCTGCATGTCTAGGAGACTCTAGGATACCACGGTCACTATAGAACAATATCTAATTACCGTTCGCGATTTATTTGCCAAACATGTGAACAAATATGAGTATTTGGAAAAATAACTTTAATGCCCACACAATAAAGTTCAGTTTACGCTACTACTTTGATCAATTTTATAACTTTTTCAAAAGCGCTAGTGACTCAGAAATCAACTTAATTATCATCAAAATAAAGTTGATATATTTTTAACTTGAAATTGGAAAAATACATTTGAGTAGACCTTAAGTCATTTTCATCATCATCATCACGTCTGTAGGTATCTCCCCGAATGGTTAGGTAGAGGTACTAACAGTCACCAAAAGAGATAAGAAACCAGGGTCGTCGGATATAGTTGAAATTTAATTTGATAATAGAACAGCACCCTAATTGCGTAACACACTATTACTCTCAATTCGAATAATTTTGAAGAATATTTCTAATCCATTGCTCCATATGTTCGAAAAATGTGTCTGCTCAACAACGTAAATTACGCAATGAATGTTGTTGAACTGTCAAAATGAAACCCATTGCTACTGATAGTGTGTTACGCAATTACCCTGCTGTTTGTTTTCTTTTAATTAAATTAAATTTTATTCGACAACATACATCGATTTCTTACTAAACTTTAATTATATCGGACGACGCTGGTTACTTATCTTCTTAGGTGACCGTACCTAATAGTACCCCCACATTTCGCTAGTTATGTTTAAGACCTACGTAATGGGGGGCTACTAAGAAGTTCCTTATGTTTTTAATAATAATTTATTAATAATATTTTTAAATAATATTTTTTTTAAATAATAATTTATTTATACTTAATATTTTTTTAATAATAATTTATTTATTTTCAGCTCAAAACACAAACATCAGTGTAGCCCTGGCTCTTGTACTAGGAGGCCCTGTATCACGAGAGTCAGACCTTTCAATTTATAGAGAATATTATATAGAAGCGCGATAGACAAAAATTAGATTTGTTATAGTTATGGCATGCATTAGAAGGTAGGTATCAATATTTTAATGGCCGTGGTAATGGCTAACCTGACAGTATGGATCTACCAATGACCACGACAGAAGTATTGTTTGCGCTTTGAAAAAAATATTTGATTATTTGGAAAACCACTGATAGGCATAATAATCATCATAGCATCTTTTATTTTTTTTTTAATTCATGATCTTTTTAGTCATACATTTTTCTCACTCTGTGTAAAAGACCATTGCAGTTACCTGTTACAGGCAATGTAAAGAAAAAACAAGTCTCTGATTATGTTGAATCTTACTAATCCTACTACTTCCTACTATTCCTACTTCCTACTTTCTACTATCCTACTTCCTACTATCCTACTTCCTACTAATAATATTATAAACGCGAAAGTTTGTGAGGATGGATGGATGGATGTTTGTTACTCTTTCACGCAAAAACTACTAAACAGATTTGGATGAAATTTGGCGTACAGATAGTTTATAACCAGGATTAACACATAGAATACTTTATATCCCGATATTCCCACGGGATCGAAACTTATGCGAGTGAATCCTACTTCCTTCCTACTATCCTACTTCCTACTAATACAAACATCAAAAGTGTCTAGGGATCAACATATATTTTTGCAATAACTTTTCTCCTGATTGATATTAATTAAAATTTTCTTTAAGGATTCATCAAATAAAGTGTTTTCGTTTGTCACAGTAACGATAAACCAAGTCACCTTTGCATTAATAAAGAAATTTGCCATTTTCCCAATAAAGGGATTTTTGACATTTGAACCACTAACACAAAAGTTCGAAAAAAAGACTGAAATAACAGTTTTCTCTAAAATTTTATTGGGTAACTTAAACAATTAATAATCCGTGTTTCTACCGCGAACACTAACAACACAAGAACATCGGTTTGGCATACTCAAAATGAGTTCATCCAAATCACGCTGTGGAATGGCCGCCCATGTTCGTTGCAACAACAAAAAAAGGTCTTCTTGCGACTGGATACCCTCCATATTCGGCAGAGCTCTTCTCTGTAGCATATCCCATGCATGCTCAATCGGGTTCAAGTCTGGCGACTGAGCAGGCCAGGGCAGGACATTGATGTTAGCTGCGGCGAGAGTCTGTCTTACAACTCTTGCGGTGTGCGGTCGTGCATTATCATGCATTAACTGAAATAAGGGACCGATTTGCACTTGTAGAGGAACGATGACGTCTGATACAATCGTCTCAGCATAAATTTGAGCGTTGAGGTTGCCTCTGATCCAAATCAACTCAGTTCTTCCGCCGATCCAAATACCCGCCCATACCATGATGGTTCCACCACTATAAGGATGGACTTCCTGGCAGGATTTTAATCGCTGTTGGCGTCCAGGGGTTCTCCAGTGTCGTATACGTCTTATATCCGGTCTCATACCAAAACGAGACTCATCAGAAAAGCACACGAAACGCCATTGTTCTTCTGCCCAATTTCTGTGTTCAAGAGCCCATTGATATCGAATCCTACGATTGTGCATTGCTATAGGTGGTACCCGTAGCGGTCTTCGGGAATGAAGGTTCACTTCATGCAAGCGGTTTCTGACTGTTTGGTCGCTAATTAAGTTCCCTGAAGAGTGATGAAGCCTCACGGCTAACATCATGGCGGTTATTGTTGGAGCTCTTCGAGTTAAGATTTGAATGTATCGGTCTTGCCTCCGTGTGGTGCAGCGATACCGTCCTCCATGGCGCTCAGCCACGGTACCAGTGCTTCGGTAACGTGTCCAAAGTCGACTGATAACACTCTGACTTGTATTCAGAGCTAAAGCCACAGTACGTTGCCGGGAACCAGCTTCTATCATTCCCACGGCTCTGAGCATTTCTTCCCTGCTTAAATGACGTCGCCGCTCCATAATAACGTTGGTTTTAATCAGTAGTAGGGAAACAGTAGCACTAATAATGTCTTCAATGCGTTGTATGTTTTTATAGGGAAAATATTGACAGCTGATTTTCATCTTTTACTCGAATTTGATTCACAGTTCCTGATTCAAATTATGAAATGCACCAAAAAGGATCCATATAAATTTATAAAATCATAAATTTATTACAAAGCCACATCTCAATCTCAAGAAATCCGCATAAAAATGCTTGATCCCTAGACACTTTTGATGTGTGTATTATAAATGTGAAAGTTTGTGAGGATGGATTTTTGTTACTCTTTCACGCAAAAACTGCTGAATGGATTTTGATGAAACTTTACAGTAATATAGCTTATACATCAGAATAACACAAAGGATACTTTGTATCCCGATATTCCCACGGGATCGAAACTTGTGCGGGTGAAACCGCGGGGCGCTGCTAGTATAATAAATGTTTGTTTGTATGTATGGATGTTTGTTACTAGTACTCAAAAACGGCTGATTTCACGATAGTAAACAAAACTCAAATGACTCTCAGGTAATTAAGCCTGTCACGTATATTAGAAAAAATGTTACTAATGACTGGTAATAAATTTATAATATAGGTAGGTACACTATTCACACGAGTATCTGCATTTACCCATCAGGAAATAGATGATTAGTTCTTCCATCCATGAAATTGCTCATTTCTTGTTTTCTACCTGTGGTAACTTCTCCGGAAATAAAAACCAGCACCACAATTGCGTTACTCACCCACAGTCACAATCCACGAGCCGTGTCGCGGACGGTTTGTGGATGGGTGACCATCCATTACCTATTGAAATACCTCCGTGCCTCGGAAAGCACGGTAAACCGTCCCAAAAAGTCTGACAACCAGTCTTAAATGTATAAACTTGTGCGGATTGGTATTCGTAGAAGATAGTTAATAGCATTTAAGGACCGTATTATGTTTATATAATAAAAATGATGTTTATATAATATTATAAGATAGCCTTACGGAGCGACTTAGTCATGTTGACCAAGCTCCTTAATAAAGATTAAAAAAATAATAATAATCAAATCTAAAGTTATTCAGTCTGGTTTTCAGCCATCCGGTTAGACTGGAAGTCGATACTTACATAGTTAGAAAAGGCTAGGTAGATTGATTTGACTCACAGTCACAGTCACTTACATCTTGGCAATCATGTTGATTGGACACTTACTTGACAGTTCCACTCAAATCTGTGTGGGTGGTATTTTCCTCAAAATCAAATCATTTATTTAAAATAGGTATACAAGAGGCAGTTTTGAACAATAAAATTTACTAGAATTTATAATTGTTTCTAGTCGCCACAAGGGCAAAAAACTGCATCGTTACTATTTTAAAATGTTACAATATTTTGTAAGTATACATTTAATTATATACAGGGTCAAATGCATTGCATTAAGGCATATAAGCAGTGCCTATCTCGATAAATCACCATAAGCCTGTCAATTACATTTTAGTGTGTGTGCCCCACAATTAAGAAACCCACTAAATTATCATACGTGGATAAGAAAATAATTTGCAATTTTTTTTTTTTGCAAATTATGAATACATAAATACTTTTGTTTTATGTTTCTGATCAGTGGCCGCGTCTGCCTAGACTAGACCCGACCTAGTGCCTGCCTACTTATTCTGAAAACCAATGCACGCCACTGTTTGCAAGTCAAGTCCCGCACTTGATTATAGAAAATACCTTATGTTTTATTTAAATCATGTAGGGTAAAAGTAGTAATTTATTGTCAATAGGATGGTTAGTGATGTTTGAAGCCAATAGCTACTTGCACAATCTGCCGGTTGAGGGAAAGTAATGTTACATAATTTGTGGGAAATTACGTAATCATTGTTAGAAAATATCGTCTAAAATGACGAAAAACTTCCCTTTTATATTTTTGTTATCTTTCTCTTACTTGCGCATTACATTTAGGTACTTCTATTATTGTCTCTTTTCTTTCTGAAATCAACCAAAGTTCTACAATGTCTGAAGGCTCGCCTCTATAACCAGTGTGTTTTGCCCACCATGACGAATGGTGTCAAGACATAGACGCTCACGCAGGAGGCTATGGACAAGGTGAGAGCGGCACAGAGAGCCATGGAGCGTTTCATGCTTTTTTTTTTTTGGATGGGGAATCATCAAATGACCCCTCCCGCTCAGGGTGGAGCAGAAGGGAGTGTCAGACTCTTACTGACTAAAACCCACCCGTGTTCCTTCCTTAGCCTTTTATGTTCCGGGGCAGCGGTAACCCTTTCGGACAATCCCGCTGCCCCGGGCGTTTCATGCTTGACGTTACATAAAGCTTATAGACCAAGTCCCAAACGCCGAAATCCGCAGACGGAAAAAGGTTTCCGATATCGGAAAACGAGTTATGGAACTCAAATGGAGTTGAGCAGGACACCTGGAAAGGCGCAGTGATGACAGATGGAGTAAGGCAGTGACCGAATGGCGTCCAAGGACTGGAAGACGAAATGTCGGTTAGAGGGCGGACGATATTGTTACCATCGCGGGTAAAAACCTGGTTGAGGCTCGCACATGGGCGTGAGGATTGGCACTTGAAAAGAGAGGTTTGTGGCCAGCAGTGGGTGAAGTCGGGCTGTGGATGATGATGATGATGATTATATTTACTCACTAGCTTTTGCCCGCGACTTCGTCCGCGTGGAGTAATGACTTCCGGAAATTGAGGCACTAACTCTCATAGAGTTTAACTGATGTGCTCTTTCCTCTGCCGATTCTTGAGAACGCGTATTTCTCATTCTCTTAGCTTCTCTCGAATTTGGAGATAAAGATAATCGTTTTTTAGGTGGCATTGTGTATTTTTAACCTAAACTACATACCTACGTCTTTTATTTTATTTTATTTTTTTATTGTTTTTTTACCTACTTAATATTTAAAAAAAACTGAACATAAATTAACCAAAACTTACCTCCGCCGCGAGCCGCGTCGAGCGCGGCGACCGTTACACAAAAATAATCCTTATAGCATGATTCAGTTCAGTATTCACGCGCGATGGCTTATTAGCCTATTTCATGTATAACTTTGGTGTTTCTGCACCGATTTCTATGATTCTTTTTTTATTAAATAGGTAGTAATGTTAACATTTTTTAATTAGGGATGAGTGAGAGTGTTATAAACGTAAGAGTAGACAAATATAATCAGAAAGCTCTGAACTGCTAAGCTATCGGGAGTTACACGTGTTATTGTGAGTCAACCATAAAAGATAGACATTTGCTGTCGTCGAATATTTTTTTATATAATTTTAAGGAGAACATTTCCGTCATACATGATTTCTGTGTAGCTTTAACCATTAAGGCTGCACACGCGACGGAAGCTTAAAAAATGGAGTAAGTTATCCTGTTTTCCCAACATTTCCCTTCACTGCTCTGCTCCTATTGATCGTAGCGTGATGAAAAGTATACTATAACCTGCCCAGGAGTATGAAGAACAATTGTACCAAGTTTTGTTGAAATCCGTCGAGTGGTTTTTGTTTCTATAACGAACATACAGACAGACAGACAGATAGACAGACAGACAGACAAAAAATTTACTGATTGCATTTTTGGCGTCAGTATCGATCACTAATCACCCGCTGATAGTTATTTTGGAAATATATTTCATGTACAGAATTGACCTCTCTACAGATTTATTATAAGTATAGATAGATGTGTCCAGAGGCGTGCAAAATTAAAACCATGTGTATTCACTTCCACGCAATCATTCATGCCCTTTTAGGTGGATTTAGTAGCAAGCTCGAAATCATTGGTTGTCATGGCCAAAAAGCACGCTGTCTCACCTGGCTTCGTGTCCGACAGAGATAGTATTATAATTGATTAGCAGTTAAACGCTAGTTTACACGTACAACGTCTAGTTCTCATGCATAGAAACACCATTCTGAACGGAAAGGCGCGTAAAAAAATTCGAAAAGTGTTTTGGAAAATCGAGTTTTATGACAAAACCACTGCATAAATCAATTACTTACAAATAAATTGAACTTTTCGATATCTATGCCGACACAAGATTTTACAGTTCTTTTGTTACTTATTTACACCCAAAATTACGTTAAAAATGGCAAAAAAAACGAGTCTTTTTTGGAACATAACCATAACATTTTAATGGCTTTTTATTTTACTATTCTGTTTCCGTACAGACAAAATTAATAATATGAATAAACGGAATCATGTTTAACTTTGGATGCACATTGTCAAACAGTGTAGTAATACTCTCCCGACATTTGTATGGAAAAAAATATCGACTAGTGGCACCTTAAGCCGATTAAAGCAATGCTATTGGGCAGTCCGGTAAGAATAGATTTGAGTAGGTACTTGTGTGTTAGAAGATGATTAAATCAGCTTTTTACAATACCTAATTAAGACTGACTTTTCAAAAATTGTACTCATGAACAATGGGTAAATTCCTATATATTCTAATAATTCAACAATATTCCTTCGACTATAATTATACTGCCTAGTGAAACGAAACAATATCGCAATTCAGCCGATGGCGTGTGGAGGTACAACGCCATTTATTGAAACACAGCGAACTAGACGCATTTTTACAACCGGTAAGATTTTAGCAATATTTTTGTAAACCTTTAAAATACATAATTATAATTAAATACTGGTTGTGTACTCAATATTGTTATGTAAGGGTTCAGGGCACTCAGGGTCAGTGGGTCATCTTAGGGGCGGCCCACTGACCCACTACGCCAATCATAATCAATCAATCTGCCTAGCCTTTTCACAACAATGTTGGGGTCGGCTTCCTGTCTTACCGGATGCAGCTGATTACCAGTATTTCACATAAAGCGACAGCCAATCTGACCTCCACAACCTAGTTATTGGGTAATATGATACCCCTTTGTAAGTCTGTAAGTAAACAACTAAGTACATAACATAACAAAAAATATTTTAAAATTACTCCTTCAATTCAATTTAAGAGCCGTATTAATTTCATTCAACTTCAACATCTAAAACAATAAAGAATTCTTTGTGTAAAGACGGATGCAATTGTTTAGAATCTAATTTATTAGGATTGATGTGTGTTAACATCGTTCTAAATCTTTAAGGCAAATATAGCTCGAAAATCTGTGTGGAAAATGGGAATTCACAATGTATATTCAGTTTGCAACGTAAAGAATTATATTATTTTAATTATTGTGAATCATTGTGGGGCTCATTGTTTTTTTTTCTCTCAATATTAATAAATATGGTCTGGCAGTTTGAGTACTTTATGCGGCCTAAAAATTCTGCACGAATTTCCCATCTGAACTTTCTTTAGTGACCATATTCAGCGGCGTACTGATTGAAGTGAAAATCTCCATTATTTCATTAACATAAATACACATAAACTCACGCCTTCTCCCCGTGGGGTTAGGCAGAAACTACAGATCGCCATCTGCTACGATCCTTACACTCTCCTTTTGCCTTGTTGATCATACGCACACCGATTGTGAGTACTTCGCACGAACCTTCTGAAGAACTCCAATAAGGTTACTTATATGAATCCATATATTATGTCCTGCTGTATATGTGTTTCATTAATTAATTAATCAGTTCACTAATCAATACTGCAGAGTTAAATAACACATTGTTATGTAATTAGATCCACATTGAAATTATCTCCCATTGTTGTGCGATGTTAATTCATTTTGTAATAGGTCGGCGGGTCATGCAAATAGACCACTGTTTTTAATTCTCGCCCCAGTTTTGTTTAAAGATGAGTATTAGTAAACACTGACTTTCTGTTTTGTATTTAGGTCGTGAGATTGGATTCTATGCTAGATTTAGGTAGAAAGATGTCTGTGATTAAAACGCGTTGGATTTTTATTTCGAGGAGCTTTTGGCTAAGTATTAACAGCCGAACGGATCGATTGATCAGGTTAAGCCACGTTTGCCGCGGTTGATCTGTGGATGGGTGACCATCTTTACATACCAAGACCCCTCCGTGCCTCGGAAAGCACGTTAAGCCGTTGGTCCCGGCTGTCATTCGTGGATCTTTGACAGTCGTTACGGGTCGTCAGAAGCCCGAAAATCTGACAACCAGTCTTACCAAGGGGTATCGTATTACACAGTAACTGGGTTGTGGAGGTCAGATAGGCAGTCGCTCCATGTAAAGTACTGGTATTCAGCTGCATCCGGTTAGACTGGAAGCCGACCCCAATATAGTTAAGAAAAGGCTAGGCAGATGATGAGGTTAAGACTTTTACTAAAAACATAATGGATCTTCTAATTTGATCTCAAATATATTTATTATTATTTATTTTTATGAATTTACATATCTCGGGACCATGTGGTCCCGGTCCTTTGGAAGGCGTACGAGGGGCCGAAGCCAACTCGCAGAAGCCCCTTAGGAAATTTTAATGAAATGCGGCATCAACCTACGATTATCCCTGTATGAATACTATGCAAGTGCACCCAAGGATAACCCTCGGTTGGTGTAGGACTATTGCAGGATATGGAAAAGTAAAAAGTTGGACTATGGGTTTGGATGGCTAAAGTGGACTGGTTACCAAGAACTATAGAAGAAATATGACCCCTGCCTGATCAATGTTTTATATGTACGAGTACACCGATAAAATGGCGGGGGGTGACTTGCACACTCAATAATGGGCCCCCGGAAACGGTCGCTAGCACATAGTGACGTAGCGACAAGGGGGCAACATGTCCTGAGGTGCTTATGAGGAGTGGAGCGGTATTCCACGGCTATCAGGACAATCCCGGAAGTACGGTCAAGATCCCTACCAGCATCTTACTGGAATACTTCCTTACTCCGAGCGAGTGAGCATATTATAAGTCTGAAAGTGGCACCGGTGAGTGAAAAATTGTGTGGAAATAGGTTTTCATGGTTTGGAGATATTATGCGGAGGAATTATGAAAATATCGTTAGAAAAGTTTTGATTATGAATGTGGATATACTGTTATAGCTGTCCACATTCATAATCTAAACTTTAGGGGAAGACCAGAGAAAAGATGGATGATAAGTGTAAAAGATGATATTGATAGAAATTGACTACCGAGATGACGATTAATAGAGAAAGTATGGAAGAAAAAGGAATGTTGCGCCGACCACGAATCAATTGGGATTAGGGTAGGAGAATGAAGATGAAGACTTTACTGTCACGGCAGTTTTTACTGAAGCCCTAAATAACTATCCTGTATTTAAGAAACTCCTAATGTTTTTATGTGAGCAAAGTCTTGTATAAAATCGAAACATTTTGTATTGAGCCTGATATTTTCTTTATAGCAACTACTCGTTTCTTCAAATTGATATTTTAAAATTTAATTACTGAAAACTGGAATCACTTTAATTTATTTTACAGCTTTATCAACGATTAAGGGGCTTGTGGCTAACTGATAACAATCACACGGATCGATCGATCAATTAAAATAAAAAAAAATAAAATATTCTTTATTTCAGACAACTTGTACACCGTCCATAAAGAGAGAAAAAGAACAACAAAATTAAAATTAAATGACCCTCTCAATTAAAAACCTCCATAGCGGAGATGAGACTCTGTTAGCAAATGGTCTTCAGGATCTCATTGCGGCTACCACGCACTCTGTAGATCAGGGACACCGTCCTCTTGCGCATGACGGCATGAAAGCCGTCGGTGTGATAAAACGCGAACATCCCTGATGCACTACAGAAGCGAGGCAGCCCCAACATCATCCTGAAGACGCTAAACTACGCTAAGCAACGCTAAGTAAGCTACGCTTACTGCAGTTGGCCCATGGATGGGTTGACCATCTTTACATAACAAAACTCCTCCGAGCCTTGGAAAGCACGTTTAGCAGTTGGTCCCGGCTATCATTCGTGGATCTTTGACATTCTTTATGGGTTGTCAGAAGCCCTAAATTATGACAACCAGTTTTAAAAAAAGAATCGTATTATAACCCAGTAACTGGTAGTCGCTTCATGTAAAATACTGGTATTCAGCTGCACCCGGTTAGACCACGAAGCCCAGCCTGGAAAAAGGCTAGGCAGATGATGAACAAAGATTATCTACTAATTTATGTCTTCATTATTTGAAAAGTTATAATGAATTAAGGTAATCTAAAAGCATCTAGCTTCGTCGTATTGCATCAGCATATGGCACCCAATTGTATATATGAACTATGCGGTAATATGATCATCAAACATCTGCCGATGTCCTCATGTGTCACAGAATAAATACCTAAGGTAAATTCTTAAAAACCGCTGTTTTTTTAGCCATTAACGAATGATTACCTATTTTAAAAATCTAGTTTTAGGGGAGGCCCCAAAAACTAGAATTTTAGGAATAAGTTTCACATACACAAAAGTGTCTGTGAAACGAAAATAAGTTAGTTAAATTAGTCCTAACTACTAAGACAAATGGTAGATTGTAGCCCACTCCCTCTCGAAGAGAGGAGGCCTGTTTCCCAGCAGTGGGAACAATATAGGCTGATTGTGAATGGAGCGCAGCATAATAGGTGTTAAGACTGTGCCGACCGCACAGTGGCGCCCTCATCGGTTTGTTTGGTTATTTCATACAATTTAGAATGAAAATGCAGAAAATAAGCACGTACTAAGTTGTGCTTGTATATTAGAAACGTTAGTTTTATATTGTTTAGTTTTATTATAATCCTTAAAACGGATAACAGTGACCACTATATTCCGTTTTAAGGATTATAATAAAACTAAACAATGTAAAACTACCGTTTCTAATAATATTAAGGTATAATCTTGTGAAGCACAACTTAACGTGCTCATTTTCTGCATTTTCATTCTAAATTGTATGAAATAACCAAACAAACGATGAGGGCGCCACTGTGCGGTCGGCATAGTCTTAAGTACAGATCGAATTAGAAACACCACGCTGCGCTCCATAACTCAAGTAGCTGATGCTGGAGAAAAAACAGCCAGGCTAAAGTGGGAGTGGGCCGGACACGATTCACGAATGCACCCGCAGAGATGGGCAAGGATCCTATCACTCACTGGACGCCTGAGGCAGGACATCGCCGTCGAGGTAAACCTCAACGAAGGTGGTGTGACGATCTAATATCATTTACAAAGCCAACATGGCCAGAGATCGCACAAGACAGGGAGGATTGGAATAAACAAGGGGAGGCGTTTGTCCAGCAGGGAGACACAATGCAGGCTAAAAAAAAAGGAACGAAGCTTCTACCCACGACTTTTTTTGCGTGGAACCACAATACACTTTAAAAAAATATAGCCTATGTTACTCGCTGATAATGTAGCTACCTATAGGTAAAAGATGTTTTGAAATCTCTTAGGATTTTTTGAGTTTATCCATTACAAACAAAATAAAAACAATTAAGTCTTTTCTCTTTAGTACAAGGTGGCGCATAATTAATCACTCATTAACTAAATAACTTTTTTACAAAATAAAGAAAAATATATTTTGAGTGATGGACGTCTTTTTGGGACCTTTACAATTTTTTCTGTTATATGGAAAGATGACAGGTATCCGTCAAGTGGCTGCAGCCAGTGTTGATATATATGCAGCGGGATTGTCGGAAAGGGTTACCGCTGCCCCGGAACACAAAGGGCTAAGGAAGGAACACGGGTGGGTTTTAGTCAGTAAGAGTCTGATACTCCCTTCTGCTACACCCGGAGCGGGAGGGGTCATTTGATGATTTCCCATCCACAAAAAAAAAGTGTTGATATACATATTTTGTGCCCCTTTTATCGTATTTTCCATGAGTTTCCGCAAGATTTCCGGTGATAACTGTTCGCATTTCTGTAGAATATTCTCCTTAAGAGCTGCGATTGTCTGAGGCTTGTTGGCATAAGCCCACGACTTCAAGTAGCCCCAAAGAAGTCTGGGATAGTTAAATCAGGCCATTTTGCTGGCCATGCCAAATCGCCAAAATGGGAGATTACGAGCAGGAAATGCTTATTCCACGCTCTTGCTGAGTATAGAGCTCCATTGCTTGCACAGACTACAATATAATATTTGCTTGTCTGTTTGTTTAGTGCAGCTCTCTAGTTCACAAATGTCAAATATGATTGACGTACGACGCCATTTGCAAAAATTATAACAAAATCTTCCGATAGGGTGATTAGTCCTGCGCCATCTTGTATTAGTTTAGATAAAGAAAAAGTCCGTTAATCTATTCAAGTGTCATTTCTGTACCTTGATAGCTGTATGTTTGGAGTTTCCTATTTTATTTTTAACCCCCAAAACAAACAAAGGGTTAAATAAGTTTAACGTGTGTATCTGTGTGTCTGTCTGCGCCATCGTAGCTCCCAAATGGCCGAAGCGATTTTGATTTTATTTTTTGTTTGAAAGGTGACTTGTTTATACCTATCATCCCCTCTATACTTGTCTATTTTTGGGCTGTCTTGGTTAGTGTACCTACATAATGAACACAATATCATGATGATTGACAAATATTTCTCGCTGTATTTGAATAAAAACAATGTGCCTACTTATTTACTCATTACAGGCTTAAAGGTAGGTGTCAATTTAATTTGTGATTGACGTCTAACAGGCTTTAACAAAAAAGATAAACAGTGAGCAGTGCTATAAGTGGCAGGAGTGTTTCACTGTAGATCATAAATCTCTTTTGAAAAACTGCCACCAAGGTCATTTGGGGTGTGAAAATCTGACATCCAAAACTCCTCAATTCATTCAGGCTCACCCCCACAGGCTATCGGATGCGTTATTGCGACAATACGTCCCGATTCCTTGCCACAAAGCTGAGTTTTTATCGTCCGATGAAACCAACACTACAGGCCCCCCGCCCGCACTACCCGTTACTACGTTATTAACGCAGGTGTGTGTAAGATCGTATACAAAATCTTCTAAGAACTCATGTCGGAATATCGCAGGATGGAGGAACGCAAGCGTTCTTCTATTGCGCCGTTATTATCGCAGCAGTGTGTAACTTCATAGTCGTCCTAATGCAAAATACTGAAAACAGATATCGCAATAACGCCTCCGATATAATCGACCGATAATAACGCACTTGTGGGAGAGCCTTTCGGCCACCTTTGACATATTTTTTCCTGGAAAATCATAGTTATGGAAGGAATAGATAACGTAAATGCTCCTATTACCGCCAGTTTTAGCTGTCTTAGGATTCACTTTAAAAAAATAGATATAAGCTGATATGTTAGGAAAGATGTTATAATTTATAATTAATCTCAACGAAGTATTCTTTGCAATTCAGTACTTAAATTCAATATGCAATAACACAATAATTACTAAATAATTATTTAATCCAAAAGAGTAGTTGATTCTATTACCGACCCATAGTATGCGTCAAGATTCTATTACCGATTTTTCTACTTCTTTTACCGACCGCTACAAAGATGTCACTTCTTCTATACTATTAAATAAAATAAAAAATCGTTTTTAAGGTATTTATTATATAATAACAATAGTTATGAGATCAACATTATTACAATATTAACATAATTATTTATAGCAACGCTTAGAGCAAATATTTTTTGTTATTTTAATTAATAAAAAATATAATCAGTCTCAGAAAACAGTCTTCAAATAATTAAATGCTTACTTTTACAGCTTCTAGTTGAGCAGAGGCGTACTGCTTGCGCTTCTGCGGCTCCATGATTCTATAAAAGAACACAATCTTTAAAGAGATATAGAATTTAATTCTTCGAAAAAAGCTTTAAAAAGTTAAATGGCCCCCATTCCGTCCCGCCATTTTTATTTGATTTGAAAACATATGAAATACAGCCAATGCCATGAAGCCATGAATGAAACTGGATAGCAAATATAATTTTACACTAATAATAATATGTCCTGTGACAAAATCTCTTAAAACATATGCAAGAAATAAGCCTTTTTTTAAATTATTTTTTTTTTGTGTGTACTGTAATATTACCAAAAATATCGTCACAGCTGTGAGTCGGTAATAGAATCAAGTATGAAGGTAATAATATTCTATTAGTGACCAATAAAATTAGTAATAAACAGATAAAATATCCGCTTTATGGAATACTGGTAAATTCGATCTCATTGCTATATTATTTCTTTTAATGTCAGTTAGTCTTTAATTCAGATAATAAAGGTTATTTACAGTATAATATCATTATAATAGTAGGGATATTGTCTAACGTTGCATCGAGTTTTACACAAAAACTTTAAGAAATAGCTTTGTCGTTAATAGATCTAACGAAGTAAAATAATTATAAGAATTGAACAAGACAAAAATAAAATCAAATGAGGTAGTTTCTAGATATTAGTTATTTTAAAATACTAAATATTCTCAAAATTTAACAACGCCATGGGTCGTTATTAGAATCAAGTTTTGAAATTTGGATTCTATTACCGCCTTAAATTAAAACATGATTTTATAACACAAAAACCAATAAAAAGTATTATATTAAGAGTTAGTTTAGAAAACGAATATATACGTTACAGTTGTAATGTGATAGCAAAAAGACAAATCCATTTTTAGTGTGTTATTATCCTTAAGTAATATTTAGGTGTACTTAATTACGTGGCTGAAGACGCGACACTATGAAACGTGCGTCCGCTTCGGGCGCGTCCCACTTACTTTCAAGTTATTTCTTTCACTGGCTATTTAAATTCACAAACTTTACTCTTTCTGTTGTCCAACAAAAATACGTAACTAATTATTAAGGTATGACTTTTCTGGAACTTTATAATATGTCTAATGTGAGCGATTTAAAAATTAGATCGTTAATAGAGTACACATTTTAGGGGGTCGTTAATAGGAGCTTTTACGTTACGTACATATATTCCTTCTAAGTAGAAATTATATAGGTACTAAAACTGAAGAAGGCAACCATGGAGTTTATTGCCCGATCTTCTCCATAGGTACCTACCTATTACGCTTTGGAATGGGCAACTAGCTTCATCTTTCTGATTGACCGACCCCTTGTCAATTCAAAAGTGTCTGTAATTGGTTTAATTGAAATAAATACTTTGGGTTTTTAAGTTTGAGTTTGACTGCGTCCTAAAAGTGAAACTACAGATTTGTGTAGCCTACCAACAACGAAGCAGCCTATCGATTCTGTAAAAATCTCACCGTGATAACATAGGTGAAGTGAGCGTGAAGTAAACTATCCATGGAGGCAATCCCTAACATCAGAGGGGCAACTATCATATTTTTAAGAACGTTCACAGTCTGATCTCAGTCTCAATCTGTCAAAAACACATCTAATTTTCCTACATTTTGACAAGTTTTTGACATTTGTTTGTCGCCGAGATGAGACTGCGACTAGATTTTGACCATTTTAAATTACGAGAATTGGCCTTCAGGTGGAATGACAGCTCACTTCACCTTAGTTTTCACGGTGATATTTTTACAGAATAGCACTGCAGGTACAATTTTCTAACATGTTTGCGATACATACAAATACTTAAACTTGAATTGTGCAAAATTGTTGTATTGATTTGGCAAATAATGACTTTTTTCTATACAAAGGTAACCTATTTTGTCCAACACCCTTGTCTGAATATACGGAACACACTGGTAGCTAATTAAAATCGCACATGATCTTATAATAATATTATGTCATTCCAAGATCAAGTTTAATTAGATAAAAAATACGCGATTCATTTAGCTGTAAAATTATTTTAATAATGTTGTGTTTACACTTCACGTGACCACTGAGTCCGGTTTTTAAACATTGGTGTGGTGCCCCAAAGATCAAAATCAAAATATTTTATTTCACATAAACCTACATGGGCACTTATGAAACGTCAGAAGCTAGGTGCACGGTTCCAATTCGGTATGTAAAAAAAAAAATCCTACGCTGATTCCCAAACCATTTCGAGATTTAAGGTTTCTTAACTTAATTTTTCTATTTTTAGCGCTTAAAATTATAAAATGGAGTTTATTTTAACATAAACACTTAATACCACTTGACTTTCATTTGACCTCCAAATGACGTCACAAGTAAGCAGATTGAGAATACTTTCGGTGCCTCCTCTCATCATATAATAAAAAGTTAAAGTCATATAATGTCAACTATAGGGATGACCATAATAATATATGTAAGTAATGCAGCCGTGCGAAAATTTCGGCCTTTGGATCGATTCAAATCAAACATTCAAAATCTATTCACACAAAAAATCTAAATCCCGAATTCTGAATTATCGTTAATCAATCATTATAATGATAGCTTAAATAAAATGCATTCCCTTTAAATAATAATATTAAATATAAAATCATTCGAACTATTTTGTAACCACAAATGGTGTTGGAAACTTGCAAATATAACTAGGTAGGTACTGTAGCTACTTGTTATTGGTTTGATTTTGATAATGACATATTAATAATACCTATTATTTAATTTAATTATTAACTATCAGTCATTTCTGTCCCACTGCAGGTCAAAGGCCTCCCTTCCCTCCTTCCACTTATACCTATACAAAATTAATAACTGTATTAAGTAAAGGTTCAATCGATTATGTCGATCATTCCCACCTCTAAAACTGTCTAGTGTCATGCTTGAAGTTTCGGATGTCAAGCAAAAAACGTCAAATTTAGGATTTTTACTATTGTGTTATACGTGGCATAGATATTGAACTCTTCAGCCTACTTTTGAAGCAGAATTTAGAAAATTTATTTAAAATTAATGGCTGCTTAGAAAACCAAAACTTTAAAATCAGTTGTATAAAATAACTAAATCTATAAATTAAAAATATAAAAAATATACCTGAAAAAAATTTTAAATACCCAATTGGTCGTGTCCTATGGCGAAGAGCCGGCAAGAAACTCCACGGTTACTCTTTTAAATTTAATTGGCTTTAACAATGTTTTCAAATTACAGTACTAATAGGTATGCGAGGACAGTGTAGCCTCAGTGCAGTAGCGTAACTATACCGTTCGAGGCCCGTGGCAAATTCATCGGGTGGGGCCCTCCCTCTATGTAAAGAAGCTCAACCAACATTAGTTTCTGTTTTTTTTTTCAAATCGTCTCGTGACGTACATACAAACGTTTTAAATAGTTGATTTCCAAGTAATTTTTCATTTAAAGATCATTTCCGTTTTAGTATAAAATTGTATTAATTAAAATACCTATTTTTCGGGCTTTCTGTTCAGCAAAAGGCTCTCGGGTTGCAAGACACTGAAATTGGAAACAATTTCATTCATTCCAAGGAAACGTGATCACAGTAATTAATAATGATGTCCAGTACACACACGAGAAAGAAAGAAAGAAAAATAGGTTTATTTGTCACAGAAACACGTGCAAACAAAAAGATAATTAATTCTAATGACAGCATGTAATAAAAACAAAAAATTACTATATACACGAGCACAAAGCAGAGATAGTCGACAGCTGCACGTCATGACTGTGACAAGAAGGCTTCCACTCAGCATGATGCTGTGCTATAAGGGACCCACAGCACAGCGCTGATTTTCAGTGGTTACCCGAAAAGGACGTACGGAAACCAAGTGAGATCAAATGATTCGTACTTAACAGGTAACAAAATAAAATATTATCATAACGCTACATACTTGTGCACTATAATAATATCTCCCGCGCCAAAGGCTGCTCTCCGTTGAGATTGGTCGCCATGGCCGAAATTCGGTCTAGAGGACCTTACTTTTATGATTATTAGTCTAATAAGACAGAATGTATTCGCGTTAAAACGCGGAGTTTGAATGTATGACACGACCGCTCTCTCATCCGTTCGTCGTGATTACCGTTGGGCTATCGCCAATTATTGCTACTATAATAATTACACGGACGCGACAAGATGCTCTATTTCAATTATAGGTAGGTGTACCTTTACATCTTTAGAGATATGAGGAACAGCTGAACTAGCTGCTCGAAGACTGCGTTAATATCCATGTTCAGGGTCACCAGTATAGAGGTATGAGGAACATTGTGTAAAGTTCACTCATTCTCCATCGAAAAGGGAGGATCCCCCAACCAGACGAGTGTTGTGTCTGGTGGGCAACTGCCCGATGATTGATGTCGGAACGTTGTATATAATATGTTAGTCTCGCGGTAAATTCTGCATGCGCGATGCAGGATTTTGCGTGACATCAGTGTGGTGCGTAGTTCCCATGTGGCGATGTAGATGCCGCCACACATCTACTAAAAATAATAGTTCTTTAAATCGAATAATATTACTGAACAACGGTAATCTGAAATACTACTCACTAAATACATATATTATATGCCCGCTCGCACCACAAATCACTAAAGTCTATTCTCAAACTTATGTTTCAAATGAATATTATTTAAATTTAAATAAATATCAACTTTATTTTAATGGTAATTAAGTTGATTCCAAAATGACTAGCACTATTGAAAAAGTTATGAAAATGTTTGAAGTTGTAGCGTAAACTCAACTTTATATTGTAGGATTTACAGTAATTTTTCCATAAACTCATATTTGTTTACATTTTTGCCAAATAAATCGCGAATGCAGAATAAATCTGTTTAGGGCTAAACATATAAGACCGAATGTTTCTGACACTTAAACGATTGGCAGATCAGAATGATGTGTGAAATACATTTAAGTAAATCGCATATAAGCTAGTGTTTCCTAAGAGTGTGGTGGCCGCCATGTAGCTGCCGCCATTACCGTCGAACGACGTCACTGAAACATTATGTAAGAAAGTTTATATGTTCCTAGAGAGCGTTTTTTAACACCATTTGCCATCATCATCATCGTCGGCGGCTCTTCTCGGAAATCGTGCCTTGTGACTTGTGTAGCTACCTAGTGATTTGTGGTGCTAGCGGACCTTAGATGTTTCAAAAGCTTATCCGAAAAAATAACCGATGACAAAAACCTTACAACCACATTTGTAGGGCTCCTAATCACTACCAAACCTGCTTGATAAGTAGCCATTTGCCAATGACGTCACCACATTTAATGAACCGAAAGGCTCTTGACATAAGTACATAAGGAGACAGATGCCATAACCAGGCATAGTCGTGACGTGCTTAAAACATTTATGTTTTTTTTTGTCTTTAAAAAAGGTTTGTCTTTAAGATGCCACTAGTCGATATTTTTTCCATAGAAATTTCGGGAGAGTTATTTATTTCTCCACTGTTTGATATTGTACAACCAAAGTTAAACATGATATCGTTTTGACTTATTATTAATTGTGTCTGTACGGAAACATAATAGTAAAATGAAAAGCTATTAAAAAGTTATGAGCCAACAAAGATTAATTTTTCTTGATATTTTTAACGTAACTTTGGGTGTAAATAAGTAATAAAAGAACTGTAAAATATTCAAAACAAAGTCGGTGCCGACAGAGCTCAGTTATCAAAGAGTTTGATAAACTTTATTTGTAATTGATTTTGCATTGGTTTATTCATAAAACTCAATTTTCCAAAAAACTTTTCGATTGTTTTTTACGCACCTTTCAGTTCGCAACGGTGTTTCTATGCGTAAGAACCAATGATATTGTATACAATAAAAAGGTAGATATGGCACTAGCGCGCGCAAATTATTACAGTTAAATTCAGACAATTGTTGTAATTTCGTTTAGTCGACATACTTCAAGCGCAACACACTACAGATAGCTATCTCTTTCTATGTCATACGTTCCGTATTATCTGTCGCAGTTGTAGTTGAAAACCACTATCCCAACAACACAAAACGTTGCTCAGTATGAACGTAGCATATCTTTCCTTTATAATATCATTGGTAAGAACTAGACGTTGTGCATGTACACTAGCGTCTAACTGTTCATCACTGATACTATCTCTGTCGGACAGGAAGCCAGGTGAGACAGCGTGCTTTTAAGCCATGACTACCAGTGAGTTCGAGCTCGCGACTAGTTCCATCTTAATTAATGGCTTTTATTATTCGCAAAATTGTATTTATGACCAGGGATTCAGATTCTGGGATTTGTTTTGTTTTGAAGTACTTTAAAGTATCCGTCACGAGAAGTTATTAATTTTGTAAACACACGCTCTGGGGTTCACGACCTTTGGATCAAATAAAAAAAAACAGTTTTGTAATAATTATTATTATTATATAAGGAATAATTATGTTAACACGCATATCTAATTAGTGTTGTTAGACGATTCCGAGTATTCTGTATCTGATCTGCATTCTGCAGCATTGACAGTGTCAGCGTGAACTTACTTCAAAATGGCGGCCCAAATGTTTACGTTCTATGAGTTAGACGCGTTCTATCACTTACCACAAAACATTAAACGACAGCGCTTTATCGATAAAATATAACCCGACCAATTGAAATTGCTCGATAAATTTCGTATTACACGTATGTTACTTTGAGTTGATTGAATTTGGGATTATAATTTGTTGTTGATTGAATTGTCGCTACGCAACTTAGTAAAAGTCCTTTATTTAGAAAAATTATAGCTTCTCATAACGGATACATTAGTTAATTAATTTGTTAAGGCTTCTCGCAACACAAACACAACATGACAGCGCGAAATGAATCTAGTCGAAAAATTTGTATGAAAACTTCATAGAAATAGTTCTACCAAAATCACGTCGCACTCTCGAGTTGCGCCTGTCTGCGAGTGCCATTATGGTGTAAAAAATGTCTGTATGAGGGGCAGAAATAAGGATGACGTGCAAAAAAACAGACACGATAGAGATATCCAGTTATAGGCCTCTTATTAAAAAGGGTTTAGGTTTAGGATAAAGAAACTATTCTCAATGAAAACATAACATGTCACTTACCTACTTGAGAACAATACTAATCATAATTTTAATTTACAAAAAGTTCGACATCACCAGTTACAGACTAATCAACATAATTATCCGAAACTCAACCCACCCAACGCATATTTGTCTCCAGAAGTCTAACATACTGACTGAGCTGAGTTTTAAAGCCATTGAATGAGTGTACATTTCTTAAGGTTACATAGCACACATATCAACTCGGAAAGGGATCGCAAACCTTCACAAACGTATCGCCTTTCGCCTCGCCGTCAAACAGGTGTCAACCTAACTTAAGCACGTAACCAAAGCGGATCAGCAGCTCCGATACGTCGAGTCAGCTACGGCTAGGTTGTAGATGCCGTGCCTTACGGTTCGCGGTTCGTGATTTTGTCCCGAGGCGAGGCAATTATGGTACGATTCCGATTAGTGTGCGTTGCAGTAGGGAGGTTGATACAAAGAATACTGAATGGCTCGAGTTGATACGGAGACGATTCCGAGTTGATATGTGTGCTATGTCCTTAAGTCGTAAGAGTATTTTATTATAAAGTTGTGCTCCTTCAGCATTTTTTTGCCATAGTTGGTTCTAGTTTTTGATAAAACCAGTAAGCTTGCTCGTCGTGTGCTCCGTTGTGTAATTATTATAATTTTTTTTTTCTAAACATTGCCACACTAGGAATTTCTTCTGTATTGTGGGTGCCACACTAGGAATTTCTCCTGTATTGTGGGCGCGTTTACAAACATTTAAACTAACATACACAAACAGCAAAAAAAGTTTATATTCGGTGGGTTTTGTAAAGCATCAATACATAAGTACTTTATGAATATTATAAAACAAAGTCGCTTTTCGTTTCTGTCTGTGTGACCGCTTAGATTTTCTAAACTGAAAATTGATTTTGATGCGGTTTTTACCATAATTTAGAGCGTTTATTCCAAAAGTGTTATGTGTATAATACATGTTTATTTAACTTAGATGGGTATCTTATAGCACAGTAATCTTGATGTTTTGACATGAATCCATTACACCCGTGCGAAGCCGGGGCGGGGTCTTATTAGTCCATTCGTACTAATTTACTCGCCCGCACAATACAATTCAAAATGTACCAATTGACCACGATTTGACTGTTTTTGAGTCGACCTTGTCATCACACCGGAAGCACAAATGGATGAAGGAAAAAACTTTTTTACAAAAATAAATGTCATTGGTTTTGTATTTTCGTTTTTTGCCACCGACTTCCGAAATTAAAGTTATTTTTCACTTTGTAGTGTTTTTTTGGAAGTCGGTTTTTTGTTTTTGTAAAATAAGTTTTTGTTTTTCACTTTTTAATTGTAAACTTCACACAAATTCGTATAACACTACTTGTTATCATGTACATAATTATAATTATAATATATTATAATATATTATGTTATACTAAGTGGAAAAAATACGTATCATTGAAGCTAACTCTACGAGTATTAAAAGAAGAATTTTTTAAATCGATTTACAATTTTACTGCCGGAGATATCGATATATATATACCTACATACAAAAAAAAATACAGTCGAATTGAAAACCTCCTCCTTTTTGAAGTCGGTTTATTATGTAAAGATACGGCACTTACCTATAGCCACAATGCATCCCATTGAAAAGTTATAGGAAAACAAACGACACAATTTACTTGAATCGTTTACTTTGATGAAATTTCTATGGGAGCAAGCTGAATGTATATACTTTCAAATAAAAAAATAATTTTGCAAATCGAATTATAAATAAAGGATTAATTAATTTATTTATATATAGGTACTTTATTGTACACCACATAAATACAACAAGTAAAGATACATCAAACACTACAAAATAGAGATGCCACGAATATTCGGCATCTATTTGCTATTTGGTATTCGACCGAATAGTTTGCAATATTCGGCCGAAAAATTATTTGTTAATAAATATAAAATAAAAAAACAACCGAATTGATAACCTCCTCCTACTTTTGAAGTCAGTTAAAAATAATCAATTAATTCTATTGAATAATGAATGAGCTAATATTAGTGACCTTATTAAAGAAATAAAATCCGTACTGTTATTTTAAGATGCGCCTGATAACACTTCATTAATTAAATCATGGCAAGTTTATGCAAACCA
This sequence comes from Globia sparganii, assembly GCA_949316385.1. NCBI lineage: Eukaryota > Metazoa > Arthropoda > Insecta > Lepidoptera > Noctuidae > Globia > Globia sparganii. The sequence continues at coordinate 21,923,117 of OX438666.1, read as the reverse complement.
TATGTTAATTTAATTATATGAAACAAAAAATGCAGCTGCTCTCTGTTTAATTATATAAGACGTAACCTTGCAATATTTTGTCGGTCGTTTGTCAAATACGGTAAATGTTAAATTTCCACAGAAATATGAAATACCTATTGGTTCACAAGCGCGGATCCATCGATAGGCTGATGATATTATATCGTATATCCTATATTATGCTTTAATATAATTCAAAAAAATACAATGAATAGTGTGTAAAATCTTGGACATATATTTAATCGTCGTATATTGTGTAAACATGTAAGAATGCACTAAGTATATCGATCATGAGTTCATAAACCGACTCGCAATTGGCCGATTTTCGGGTGGCTGTGACCACAACCATTTTTGAGGACTGGATCCGCGCCTGTTGGTTGATGGTGTAGAGGCAGGATTATTGTCATCATCATCATTGGCCACCCACTGCTCAGTAATAGACCTCCTACTTTTAATGTCTTGCTTCCCTGCTCTACGCATTCAAGGAAAGGTATAGTTCATTCTTTTGTGATAGCTCATCAGCTGTACTGCGTCACACGTCTGATGTTTAGAGGGACGAATGTGACTGCCTGTCACATACTCCATTGGAGCTACGTCCAAGGTGGAACTGGTAATTTGTGCAACAGAATTCTGTAAATGAGTTGCTATCTAATTCTCTTCACGCGATTTCCCCTAGGTCACCGGCGATCAATGGGATATACTGTTACACGAGTTTGAGTTATACTGTTACAATTTCTGGCTTACTATATATCAAGTAAATATGCGGCTGCTTAAATCGCGGTGAAAGACACTAACACGGTCTATCTCGCTCTTTATTTCTAATACCTAGCCATTCAACTACTTACTCCAGCATACGTTCAATAAAGTATATACTGTGTATACTGGTGTAATTAAAAACAAAGTTTAAACAAAGATTAGACCTTGACCGAACGCATTATGCGTCACCCAGGAATATCAGAGTTCATGTAACAGATTAATGATAGTGTACCTAGCGTGGTCCCATTCGCAGCTATTAGCGATACGCAGTTACTATATACATCCGCATCCATAATCTATTTGTCGGATACATCACAACTTTAATCCCCAAAGAGTTAGGCAAAGGTGAGTTATAGTACAACTACATATATCCGCAGGTACGTTTAAAAGCCCCATGTAATAGGGGGTAGTCTATTGCCATCAACCGGCCTTTTTTTTGTGGATGGGAAATCATCAAATGACCCCTCCCGCTCAGGGTGTCAGACTCTTACTGACTAAAACCCACCCGTGTTCCTCCCTTAGCCCTTTATGTTCCGGGGCAGCGGTAACCCTTTCGGACAAGAGAGAGTTACCCATTACTCTCCGCCCGCAGGCCCGCGCTGCTACTGAGATTTTTCTGTTGGAAAAACCCAATAACTCTTTGCCAAACTTGGGTCTCGAACCCACGACCTCGTAGTTAGCAGTGGCGCTTGCGACCACTAGATCAATGTGGCAGCCCTTACATCATTTTATCTTCCTTAAATAATCCTCTGTTCTTTTCCCTCATTCATTTTACGCGAATGTCAGCTTATACAAAGGTTGATATATTATTAGTCAGCAGGTTGGCAGCTCGGCTGACCATCAAGGGTGCGCCGGACGAACGCTTAGTACCGTCAATAAATTACTGAGGTTCTTTTTTTCACGCGGAGAGTTCCAAACCAAAAACATTCAAAGAAAAAATTACAATGAACTTTTAAGGAATCACAAATGAGTGGGAAAAGAAGGTGATATTAATTTGGACGGAAAGACAATGATATCGAACAGCGCATTCTATGAGTTCAAGATCATCAAAAGATTGATGTTCTTGAACTCACAGAATGCCAAGACAAGATCTATATACACATGATCTATGTACATATATTAATACTAAAGCTGAAGAGTATCTTTGTTTCTTTGAACGCGGTAATCTCTGGAAATGCCGGTCGGATTTGAGAAATTGTTTTTGCGTTTGATAGCACAATTCCTGAGGAAGGCTATATAATATATTTTAACATCACACTAGAACTCTTTGGAGCGGAGCAAAACGAAAAAAGGCAGAAAAACGCCAGGCGAAAACGAAATAATGGCGCGGGCAGTCTCAGGCGGGCAGAAGCTGATGATACTAAATTAATGGTGTTGTCTTCTAGAAGCAAGAATCTAACAGTTGGGCTTCCCCATCTATAAATTAAATCGCTAAAACTACGACCTCTGACCCCGTTTATGTGCACAACACAATAGTCCTACGGCGTCAGTTTACGTATTACAACCAATTAACACCTACACGATTATTTTCCGAATGTTTACTCATATAACGTTCCTACTATTTATAGAACCTTTAAAAATACATTTACATATTATTGAACAACACCTAATTACTATTGTACATAGTTTGTGTCCAAGCTTGGTCTGTCGCGGTACTTTGATGGGGATTGGCCTTTACCTATACCAACGTAGTTTCACTTAGAATACATTTACAGTTGCTATATATTCATGGTCATCTTTGGAATCTGTAGTTACTGTTGACCTAATAACATAAGCATGTCAAAAGAGCCTTAACGAGCCATTGACTGCCTAGCTTTTCCCAACTATGTTGGGGTCGGTTTCCATTCTAACCCGATGAAGTTGTGGCGGCATATACATCGCCACATGCGAACTACGCGTCACACTGACGACACGCAAAATCGTGCATCGCGCAAGCAGAGTTTACCGCGAAACTACGATATAATACAACGTCCCGACATCAAACAGTGGGCAGTTGCCCACCAGACACAATCCCGGTAGGAGAATTGAACTATACATTAACCATTCCTCATACCTCTATATCATGTACTGAATCCATCATAACGTGTTGCGCAATGATGTGTACGCCAGCCTATATAAATCTCCGGGCGTCGGGGCCGCGTGACGACTCCCGGCCACCGTAGGCGCGTCCGATCAGGATCAGGCCCGTGCCGGACGGCGCGTACGTGTTCCACGCGCGCCTCAAAGAGATGTCAGCATTAAGGAAGGGGCTCGTAAGGGCCGAAGCCTGCCGGGGTATCGGGATTGTCCGAAAGGGTTACCGCTACCCCGGAACATAAAGGGCTAAGGAAGGAACACGGGTAGGTTTTAGTCAGTAAGAGTCTGACACTCCCTTCTGCTCCACCCAGAGCGGGAGGGGTCATCTGATGATTACCCATCCTCAAAAAAAAATACCTCTATACAGTCATGTAGCTAAATACCAGTATTTTTTTACATGGAACGACCGCCTATGCGACCGCCATAAACCATTTACTGGGTAACACGCCCTAGGTAAAATAGCCTCGAAGAATGATGACGCTCAATTGAACCTATGTGGCTAAGCTTACCCTGCGTAGCCAGCGTCGATACCCAACGACAAGAAAAATAGGATGGTGTGCGAAAGAAAAGTTTCGCACACCATCCTATTTTGAGAGAACCATGTTTAGCATTACTGTTAATGCCAAACTGTCATTGTCTGTGCAATGTCATCAGCCTGCGCTGATGATATCATACTACCACGATGATGCCTCTCTGAATGAACACTCACACATTAAACATTATTGTTATTTCTCAAACATTATTGTTTGCAATATACTGACTGTTCATTAATTTCAAGAATTTGAATGAACCACTACTTTATATGTATAAACGATTCACTAGGAAAATCCCCAATTTAGAAAAAAAAAACGAATCAACGTCAACAGTTTTGACACCTTGTGATTTAATTGGTTGAATGGCACGCTAATAATAATTTCTGGTTATTTTGTTAAAACATTGTGTTTCATAACAGATTTTCGTGGAAAATTATGGCTGTTTCAGTAGTCATTATTACTTGTGGCCAAGTAATAACAGACGCACAGTTCGATCGATCAGGTTAAGCTACGCTTGCCGCGGTTGGTCCGAGGATGGGTGACCATTTTAACATACCAAGACCCCTCGAGTGCCTCGAAAAGCACGTTAGCCATTGTCATTTTTGAATCTTTGACAGTCGTTAAGGGTCGTCAGAAGCCCAAAATTCTGACAACCAGTCTTACCAAGGTGTATCGTGTTACCCAGTAACTGGGTTGTGGAGGTCAGATAGGCAGTCGCTCCATGAAAAATACTGGAATTCAGCTGCATCAGGTTAGACAGGAAGCCGACCCTAACATAGTTGGGAAAAGGCTATGTAGATAATGAGTACCTAGTCATAGAAAGGGTGTAAAAAGACGCTTATCGATGCTGAGCCGAATTTCGGCCATGGGAGCCAATCTCAGTCAAGTGCACAAGTGTGTGTGCAGACACAGGTGCACTCCCTCTTCCCTCACTCTCATAGTCCGATGGGACGGCAATCCGACACGACCGGGGAGAGATCAGGCGCAGGACCAACGGCTTAACATGCTTTCCGAGGCAGTACGGGGGTATCACTCCAACAACTTTCAAACTCCGGGCTGTTACTAAAAAAATCCTGCTGGAAAAATCCAAAAATACTTCTCCCGACCTGGAAATCGAACCCAGGACCCCACGCTCAGCAATCGCACTTGCGACCACGAGACCAACAGGACAGTTATAACGCTTATTACCCAACTACGGCGAAGTAAAGAGGAGGGTTATGATTTTGACCGGTCGGTATGTATGTTCATCTGTTCCCTCATAACTTCAAAAGTACTTATTTGACAAATGAGGTATCGTTAGAAGCGTCTTGACTGTCCGCTGGTTATAGGATATGTGACGTCACACTAAATTGAATATGGCTTCCTTTAGTTTTTAATTAGCCGGTTTTAGTTTTTAAATTTATTTTTTACAAGACAATGGCCCCGATTCTGTTGTTCACAAACTAAACTAAATTTAAGTTCAGTGCATCTTTTCCTTTCTATTTCATTACGAAAAGGACAGAAGATAAATATTAGTTTAGTCCTGTCAAATTCGATAATCCATAGACAAGATTAGACGTGATTAAAAAATTGGCCACTAAAAATACGTCAATTTACGTCAGGCGCTGACTAATTTGACAGGACTAAACTAATATTTATCTTCTGTCCTTTTCATAATGAAATAGAAAGAAAAAGATGCACTGAACTTAAATTTAATTTAGTTTGTGAACAACAGAATCGGGGCCAATATCTGTTAAGTAAGAGGTATACATACTTAATCGTTATAAAATTACCTCAATCTAATTAACATCTAACACTACAGACTTCTTGTTTTTTCATAGAAAGAAAAAGCAATTAGGTACCAATATGCATTGTCACAATGACTTTACATTTTAAACCACAATTAAGTTCGAGCATTTATTTCAATGCAAAAATATTAGACGAAATATGTATGCATTAATCGTTTTGACGCAAACGTTATTATTTAGGCTAAACACATTATAGAAATTGTTATGAATAACCTCGACTGCCTGATTGGTACAGTGGTCGCAAGCGCTACTGCTGGGCATGATGTCCTGGGTTCAATTCCCGGTTCGGAAAAAGTGTTATTAGATTTTTCATCTAAAATTTCTTCCGGGTCGAATTCCGTCTGGATCTGTGCCCGGCCGATGGCAATAGGCTCGCCCCCTGTTACTGTGCTAAGCAAGCTAGGACCGCAATTAACTGGAACTGCGGTCCCAGTTGCCGGATCCATGCAAAAAATAGTGTTTTTTTATTTGCTATGACTTATTTTGCACATCTGTACCATTTCACAGTCGACGACTCTGCACCACCTGAAAATAACTATAATACAATAACCGTTTATTTCTAGGTGTTGCCAAAGTAAAATAATTCATTATGTTGCCATAATGAAAATACATTTTTAAAGTTTGGTACAATATTAATAATTTGTACTTACCCCAGTGAATATTATAATTCGATTGTACATATAATAAATAATATTTGAATAAAAAGCAAAAAAAACACGATACATGAGAAAAGCATAACCGGCGACGGAACCCTTCGTGTGGGATTCCGAGTAGCACTTGGCTGGTGTTTTTTTTTCGATTAATGAACCTTGACGTAAGTCCAGGTAAGAACGGGAGTCGACACCTATGGGTCTCCTAAGAGGTCATCATCCAAAACTTGCTACACAAGATTACCTACCTGTGACCACAACCAACTTGGTCGTGAATTAAAAGATTACTCAATCGCTTATGTGTAGGTTCACTGATCAAAGATAATTGTTAGTTGATTATTCAAGTGGTTTAACCACATAAATAATGTTTTGTCGACAAAGGTACCACTCTGTTGAAACTAAAGTAAACACATTCATTTGTTTTTTGGTTTATTTGGGACAGATACTATCTTTTTAAAATCTGTAATGTAAATATTTTTAATAGCCATAAGTACTTAATAACAAATTATTTGAGAGGATTTAGGAAACCAGGTGGTGCAGCAATTCCAATTAATAAACTTAGGAGTGTTCGAATGTGCTTTACCTAGAGCGGGGAATTTAGGCTTTCTTATTCACTATGCGCAGCGGTAGACCGCGAAATTCAAATTTTCTTAGGTTTTTTATAATTTGCAGGCCAGTGGCAGGTTGTATCTTAATCAAAATATGATTTGTGACTATAATAGATATGTATTTATAGTCATTAAAATCATTAAAATATCTCTTTAAGTTAGATTTGTAGGTACACATAAGCACTTTTCTATATGAGACAACTTAGAAAGATGTATTAATGATTCTAATGATTATACTTCTGTAAATACGTATCTATTATAGTCGCAAATCACATTTTGATCAAGATACAACCTGACACTGGCCTGCAAATTACAAAAAACGTAAGAAAACTACTTCGGCTACGTGTTTGGCGCCATCACTACCGTCCGTCACTGTAACGTTGTAAAAAAAAAATTGTTTTTTTTTGTTTTTTTTTTTCCATCATTTGACGAACAGCACTACATTATCTAGTCGTCACTTAAACACGGTTGCCTTGCTTCGGCTAACCTGAGTACCGAGTCTGTTTAAACACTTCCATGTTACTCAAGGTTTTTAATAACTATTCGTGGACTAAAGCGTGGCGTTTTAATGGCAACATTAATTTTAACACACGTATAAGTTTTCGCGTATTCGTCATAAGTGCATAATATTTTAATTTCATTAAAACGTTATTTATTTGCGATTTTCTAAAATAGCATCTTGGAATAACCTGTACTTAAAGAAGTGCAGGGGTCATTTGCCGGGGTCACGGATCATAGCATCGCATCAATGAAATTAAAACGAATAACGTGCAAAGCGTAGACGAATTGAAGGAGAGAGACTAGCCATAATGTCGGTGAGCGGCGCAGACGGTAGTTACATTAAAATTACGAATTATCTTATGGCCCCGATTCTGTCGTTCACAAACTAAATTAAATTTAAGTTCAGTGCATCTTTTTCTTTCTATTTCATTAAGAAAAGGACACAAGAGTCCTGTCAAATTAGTCAGCGCCTGACGTAAATTGACTTATTTTTAGTAGCCAATTTTTTAATCACGACTAAACTTGTCTATGGAATATCTAATTTGACAGGAATAAACTAATATTTATCTTCTGTCCTTTTCATAACGAAATAGAAAGAAAAAGGTACACTGAACTTAAATTTAGTTTAGTTTGTGAACAATAGAATCGGGGCCTTTTTTTTTTTTTTTTTCAGGATGGGAAATCATCGAATGACCCCTCCCGCTCTGGGTGGAGCAGAAGGGAGTGTCAGACTTTTACTGACTAAAACCCACCCGTGTTCCTTCCTTAGCCCTTTGTGTTCCGGGGTAGCGGTAACCCTTTCGGACAATCCCGCTGCCCCGGCAGGCTTCGGCCCTTTCGGGCCCCTTCCTTTATGCTGACATCTCTTTGAGGCGCGCGTGGAACACGTACGCGCCGTCCGGCACGGGCCTGGTCCTGATCGGACGGAGAGTTACCCATTACTCTCCGCCCGCAGGCCCGCGCCTACGGTGGCCGGGAGTCGTCTCGCGGCTCCCGACGCCCGGAGCGTCTCCCGCGGCGGCTGGGACGTGAGGCCCTTTCCCTCAACCGTCCCGCCACCTCCTTCGCTAGCATGACTGCTTCGCAGAAGGAGGTGACTGCCTCCCACTCCCTCTCGCCCCGGACCATGGCCTGAACCAGGGCCGGACGCGAGAGGTCGCCGCCGCCGCCGATCGCCTCTGCGAGAACACGGCGGTGCTCCGCCCAATTGGGGCATACCGCCACCGTATGCTCCACCGTGTCCTCCGGGCGACCCTCGCAGTGGTGACACCCGGGCGATTCCTCCCGCCCGATGATGTGCAGGTACCTCCCGAAACACCCGTGTCCGGTGAGGACCTGCGTCAGGCGGTAGGTGAGGGCGCCGTGGCGCCTCTCTAGCCACTCCTCAAAGAGGGGTCTTACCGCCACTATCGTGGCGTGCCCAGAATCGGGGCCTATGTTATATTTTTTATGATTACTAGCTGCTAGCACTACCGTCGCCGCACGTTGTATTCATGAGCTTTTCGCGTTGCTTGGATCTCGAACTAGGTGAATAGCACAATCATGCTGTGTGATCATACCGCAAGACGGTCAATAGCATAAGATATCACATCTCGTTAATATAATTTTATAAACCTCTTGATGTGATTTATCTTTTAATAGAATAACTGATTCGTCACGTTTTGTTAATACGAGTATGTTGATGTAGTTACAAAAACACTTTGTTTTTTGGTTCATTTAATTGCAGCTGTTTGTCTGATCGATTTGATGAATATTTATCAAAATATGATGCAATTTATTGAATTTAAAATATTTCACTCACACGAATATCTATGTATTTGTATTTTAGCTAGCTAAGACTTTTAAAACTTTGTGATAATCAGATTTTTGCTAGGTATATATCGTCGATCGTAGGTTCAATTGAGGTAAGGGACATTGGGTATCTTGTCCCTTACCTCAATTGAACGGTCGACGATATTTAGATTTAGAAAACTATTTCAGTATTTTGCTGCGACGTCACGTGACAAACAGTATTATTTTTTCTATTACTCCTTTTTTCCTTCGAAACCATTCGAAGGTACAAAGAGACATGTAATTGCACCGATTACAAATAAATTTGGATGCAGGAGAACGATGATAATAATTTATAGTTTCGAATGATTATTATAATATCATAATAAAGAGTTGAATAAAAATAAAAGTCCTTGATTGGTTACAGTAAATTAAAATTTGAATAAAAGTAAAATAAACTCACAGACCATAACTAACCCTTTTAATCGAGTTATTCAGGTTTGATCCCCTGATCCCCCCCTCCACCCCCCCCCCCCTGGATCCCCCGCTAGAACTTCTAATTTGAATGACGCAGGTTGAAACGTTGAAATATTGGAACGAGTTTTTTTTTTTAGAAGGTGTTCGCGCGTCACGAACACCATAGATTTTTTTTTATGACCGAGACCAAAGTCCCTTCAAAGGAGTACAGAAAAACTAAAAGTTCGAGTTTGTAGAGCGTCGTCTCTATCACTCGTGTGATTATCTCTTTCTTAAGTTCGATGAATCATTTAAAGGATGGATTCTGTACAGTGCCTCATGGAGGTAATGAACGTGGTGAGATAGGTTATACAACTACATAAATGAAACGTAAGTACTTACGTTCTGGAAGTGATGGGGAGAGGTCTTTGCCCAACGGTGGGATGACACAGGCTAACAGTAACAATAAGATTCTACGGGATTTAACAAGCTTTTGACATTATTAACATCTTGCATTATCGGGCTGTTTCTGTTTAGACAGATTTTCGTTTCGGCAGATTTTTATTTCGTCGGATTTTCGTTTCGCCAGATTTTTGTTTTGACAGTAAAAGTACAATCACAAGGATATTTATTCTAATTCAGCAAATATAAATAAATATGTTATTGCAAAGGACATGGAGATTGAACGCATAGTCCATGTCGGTAGATTGCCTTGGGTTTGCATGACTTATATTTTGACGTTTTAGTTTTCACTAGCGTCATACCATCAATATACTTATACAACTGTGTCTTTTATTTTGTTTTCAGCGAAATAACAAAGTGACACGCTGTCGAAACAAAAATCTGTCGAAACGAAAACCTATCTAAACGGAAACAACCCGCGTTACCTTGTGACGCCTGAAATGTAAGCAGCTCATAGATGGTTGCAATTTGCAAGGTTGCTAAAGTCTATTCAAACTTATGTTTCAAATTAATATTATTTCAAATTAAACAAAAATCAACTCATTTGAATGGTAATTAAGTTGATTTCTGAGTGACCAGCACTATTGAAAAAGTTATAAGAAATGTTTGAAGTTGTAGCGTAAACTGAACTTTATTGTATAGAATTTAAAGTAATTTTTCCATAAACCCATATTTGTTTAAATTTTGACAAATAAATCGCGTATGCAGATTAGGCCTATTCAGGGTGAAATTTTAATCACCATTTTCCTCTTAAAGGGTCATTGTACATCATTATGAACAACTTTTACTCTGGGACCAAACCAGAAATCGTGAAAAAACAAATCAGCTGCGCCCTACATATTTATATTCGCATTTATTTCATAACAATATAATTAGATGTACATTGTGTTGAAAAATTAAAACATAACAACAAATTAAACATAACTCGATAAGAGGACAAATGTGATTAAAATTTCAACCTGTAGAGAGGAACTCATACATTCATTCATTCATTCATTGGCAGCCTTGTTCCACCCACTGCTAAGTATAGGCCTCCTCCCTTTTGTGCCATGCTTTCCTGGTATGTCTCATCCAGGTCTTCCCTGCGATCTTCTATAAATCGTCCACCCAGTCGTTGGTCAGCTAGCATTTCTTCTTCGCTTTTTCTTATCTTCTGTTTCCCCAAGAATGGAACTTTTCCGACGTAGCACAGAAGATCCTCAACAATCTCTACAAGTGCTAAAAACTTAGCGTCTGCTACACTTACTGATTTGCGGCTTCTTGTCAAAGCGTCGTTCGGCTTTTCGAACTATCTTCAGAACTGGTACATAATTTAGGTTTGTTATCGGTTGTAACAAAACTTGTCGAGATGTACATGTAAGGTCAATACCCTTTAAAGCGCGGTAAGAATCAAAAAGACGAACGAACGATAATACCACATCGCGGCAATAAATAAGGTACAAAACAGCGATACGTTTGATGTTAGTTGTATCGAATGAACGAACCAAAATAAAAGTAATTTTGCAATTTTAATTTTAATAAAAAATAAATGCACAGTTCAATGGAATAATTTATAGGTAGGTAAGTATTATATATATATATCTTTAGTTGGCTGAATTCCCTTTATTATCAATACATAAAATATGATAGTTTATGCTCAAACTTTTGAGAACTGTGCGACCAAAAAAATTTTCTGAGCTCCGTTTTACGATTTTTTTAACATGATACATAATTTTATGAAATATTTTTGAATTAGTCTTTTCTTTTAGTTCAGTCAACGAAAGACTCAAAAGGAGGTGTAGATTTATTTATTTATTTATTTAATACTTCAAGCACATACATGTACAGAGGCGGACTTAATGCCATAGGCATTTTCTTCCAGTCAACCTTTGGGTGATGCTGAGACAAACAGTAGTAGGTGCAATCATTAGAGGAATAAATATTTTAAACATAAATATACGCAGAAACCTATTTAAACTATAAATATAATATATACCTAATTACATATAAATATAAGCACAACTAAATATACATAAATAAATGAATATACTAAAAAGAAATAAGACAAACAATGAGAAAATATTAGCGTTGTGATGATACTGCCAGCTTCTTGCGAAAGTGCTCGCGAACCTTAACTTTAAAGGAGAATCGGATCGGTAGATATAGAGCGCGTGAGCAGGAACCTGAGCGATTCCTTCTGAAACTTGTTCAGGGTTCTGAAGGAGTAAAACTAGTGAAAGTCCTGAATGACTACGAGGTGAGCTGGAGTAGGGGGTACAAAGTTCCCATTTTTGGGTTTTTCGCTAATATCTCTAAAACGGTGTGTGTGGGCGGCGGGTGTGGGTGTGGGGCAAAAATAGTTATACCAATTGAAAGCTCATACATTTTTTCCCGCTTTTCAGTACTTTTAGTATGTTCACTTCCTAAGCACCCTGAACAAGTTTATATCAACTCGGAAAGGGATCATCACCGTATCGCCTTTTGCTTTGCCGTCAAATAAGCGTCAACCTAACGTAAGCACGTAACCAAAGCGGATCAGCCGTAATGGGTAACTGTTCTCCGTCCGATCAGGACCAGGGCCGTGCCGGACGGCGCGTACATGTTCCACGCGCGCCTCAAAGAGATGTCAGCATTAAGGAAGGGGCCCGTAAGGGCCGAAGCCTGCCGGGGCAGCGGAATTGTCCGAAAGGGTTACCGCTACCCCAGAACACAAAGGGCTAAGGAAGGAACACGGGATGGGTTTTAGTAAGTAAGAGTCTGACATTCCCTTCTGCTCCACCCAGAGCGGGAGGGGTCATATGATTATTTCCCATCCACAAAAAAAAAGGTCGCGGGAGGGGTGAGAGGGGCAAGGATGAACGAAGAGATGTAAGCTCGGGTACGGAGAAACGTAAGAGCGGGAACGACGAGCCGTAAGCGCCGGAACTGCAAGTTGACCACGCACCGCACCGCGGTTCGTGAGCTTGACCCGAGGCGAGGCGATTACGTTACGATTCCGATTAGTGTGCGTTGCAGTAGGGAGTTTCATACAAAGAATACTGAATGGCTCGAGTTGATACGGTGACGATCCCTTTCCGAGTTGATATGTGTGATAATTATGTCCTGTGAGACAAAAAAACTTTTTTACAAAAAAGTCGGTGTCGTTGGTTTGCATAATTTTCTTTTATTGACACCGACTTCCGAAATTAAAGTTATTTTTCACTTTGTAGTGTTTGGAAGTCGGTTGTTTTTTTTTTTTTTTTTTGTAAAAAAGTTTTTTATTTTTCACTTTTTAGTGGGACAGTTTGTAACTTATCTAAGTTACAATAGCCTAATGTCAATTGCTCATCGCCATTTACAAAATATTGCTTTTCCCGATGCAGGAACGTTAATTGTTGAGGAGTTTTCCTTGTAAGAACCAGGAGAACTGGAGCTGAATGAGAAGTCACCATCAGCTCTACTTCACGATACGCATTGTGCTTACCAACCACATTAAAGTACCTAATCGAAAGTACTTCAGATGGCCATCTGTGGTCTTCATCATCAGTTCCACTTCATCAAATGGTGCTTTCTGAGAGCAAATGCACGAGTTACTATAAAAAATACCCGAATCGCTATTGGTGTGCCTACAAAATTTGAGGGTTTCCCTCGATTTCCATGGGATTCCCTCATCAGATTCCAGTTTGGTGACAATGGGACTAACTCGGGAGCATACCCTTTCCAATAAAAAAATATTTTTGATAATTGGTCTAAAATTGACGGAGAAATCAGTGAACATACATTAAAAAAAAAGCATAAAGTCGAGCATATAACCTCCTCCTTTTTGGAAGTCGGTTAAAAACTAATCGTTTAACGGTGTCCTGCATTTAGGCAGCGCATTAAACTGTAACACAAAAATGCTGTAGCTAAGTAATCTGTTATGCCAGGAGTTATGCTACCGCAGTAGTTTTACGACTTGAAAAGATATCTACGATAATGTCGTGATGGCCCAGTAGTTAAAACCTCGCGTCGCTGGAACGAAGTTGTGGGTTCAAATCCGGGCGCGTACCAATGCGACTGTTTCATCTTTCTGAGTTTAGTCGGTGAAGGAAAACTTCGTGAGAAAGCCCGAACTTATAGTTAATATGAAACCTATGAAATCAATCAATGAATGTTGATCAATGTTTGTGCCTTCTTTGTGCAAGAAGAGACCATTTTCATGCAGTAGAACAGTCATTTCATCATCATCTGCCTAGCCTTTTCCCAACTATCTTGGGGTCGGCTTCCAGTCTAACCGGATGCAGCTGAATACCAGTGTTTTATATGGAGCAACTGCCTATCTGACCTCCACAACCCAGTTACTGGGTAATACTAGTATTGTATACAATCAAGTATTTTCTAACTGAACAGATAGCTGTGCTGCTGGGAAGTTTGTTGCGCCACTTCTTCTCCCCAGCGAAAGCACTAGGAAGTGGTGAAGGGCGGGCGTTTTGGGGGGACTGTCTTTTGTAATTGACGTTCGAAAAGTGCTGTTTCTCAGCCTAGTTTCAATAAATGACTTTTGATTTTGATTTGATTTGATACGATACCCCTTTTTTTTTTTTTGTGGATGGGAAATCATCCAATGACCCCTCCCGCTCTGGGTGGAGCAGAAGGGAGTGTCAGACTCTTACTGACTAAAACCCACCCGTGTTCCTTCCTTAGCCCTTTGTGTTCCGGGGTAGCGGTAACCCTTTCGGACAATCCCGCTGCCCCGGCAGGCTTCGGCCCTTTCGGGCCCCTTCCTTATGCTGACATCTCTTTGAGGCGCGCGTGGAACACGTACGCGCCGTCCGGCACGGGCCTGGTCCTGATCGGACGGAGAGTTACCCATTACTCTCCGCCCGCAGGCCCGCGCCTACGGTGGCCGGGAGTCGTCTCGCGGCTCCCGACGCCCGGGGCGTCTCCCGCGGCGGCTGGGACGTGAGGTCCTCTCCCTCAGCCGTCCCGCCACCTCCTTCGCTAGCATGACTGCTTCGCAGAAGGAGGTGACTGCCTCCTACTCCCTCTCGCCCCGGACCATGGCTCGAACCAGGGCCGGGCGCGAGAGGTCGCCGCCGCTGCCGATCGCCTCTGCGAGAACACGGCGGTGCTCCACCCAATTGGGGCATACCGCCACCGTATGCTCCACCGTGTCCTCCGGGCGACCCTCGCAGTGGTGACACCCGGGCGTTTCCTCCCGCCCGATGGTGTGCAGGAACCTCCCGAAACACCCGTGTCCGGTGAGGACCTGCGTTAGGCGGTAGGTGAGGGCGCCGTGGCGCCTCTCTAGCCACTCCTCAAAGAGGGGTCTTACCGCCGCTATCGCGGCGTGCCCATACGATACCCCTTGGGAAGACTTGTTGTCAGACTTTCGGGCTTCTGACTACCCATAACGACTGTCAAAGATGACGAACGACACGAATGACAGTCGGGACCAACGGCTTAACGTGCTATCCGAGGCACGGAGGGGTCTCGGTATGTAAAGATGGTCACCCATCCATAGACCAACCGCGGCAAGCATAGCTTAACCTGATCGATCGACCTGTGCAGCTGTTATTATTTAGCCACGGGCCCCTCATGCAGTAGGACAGTATAGAATGGTACGCAGTAAGACAACTACGCAGAATAATTAAGTAGCAAGCGTCGTCATAAAAACCAGTGTGACGTTTTTGTTAGTAAGTAGGTACTATGATATTATATTTCTTCCATTGTACAGACGCCAGCAGGTCAACCTACCCCAATCTGTCAAATTTCTTTGATAGATTTTCAACTTTAGCACAAAGGAATAAGGTTCATATTCAATTGGTAAAATCTGACAGATTGGGTTAGCTTGATGTGCTGGCCTCTGTACAGTCAACAGCAAAAGTAGATGATGAAAATCAGAAATTTAATACTAATGAACGGAGTTCGCGTCAGAACTATGGCGTCGAAGTGTTTCAAAAGTATGTGATTGTAAATTATACCAAACATTTATTACTTCGACGCCACACAGTTCTGACGCGAACTCCGTTCATTAGTATTGAATTTCTGATTTTCATTATCTACTTTTGCTGTTGACTGTACATCACTGACCTCCCTGAACTTGTGCCCATGTTAAACGCATTGCTAACGTAAGCATGTTAACTTATAATAATTATGATGTTTTTGTGAAGTGTAGAAGATATTTATGTATTACTAGCTGACCCCGCAAACGTCGTTTTGCAAAAAAAAAATATAGATAGTAGCCGATTCTCGGAAGTCAGACCTACTAAATATGCATATAAAATTTCATAAAAATCGATCAAGCCGTTTCGGAGGAGTATGGTAACTAACACTGTGACACGAGAATTTTATATATTAGATAAGTAGCTAGCGACGGAAAAAATCAACGCACAGATAACTGTGAGTAAACTTGATCGTCTATTGTCAGTTTTCCGGACAGCTCAATAATTACACTTACAGGGTGTTCCTGGAAGTATGGATCAAATCGAATAGGGGCTTGGGCAAGGTCATTTTCAAACCCTGAGAACGTCGCGAATTTTTTTACGGTTCAAAACTTATGACCACAGATATAGACGCACCTAGATAACGCAAGAGCAACTACTTCGCGTGCCAAAAATTGCATCAACTTACGTTAAAAAATCGTAAGCCGCCGCTTTCCCGCTCAGTCCTGCCTGTGTACTGCTGGCTGGGTGAGCGTGAGTGAGAAAGAGCGCTTGTGACGTCATAGTAGGTAGTCAAAAAATGGCACGCTTGATTTTCATACAGATCGCAATACTTGCGTTATCTATGTCTTACTTGCGTTACCTATATCTGTGGTTATGAATAATTTTTTTTTTTTTTCAATCACTTCGCACACTGCTCAAAGAAAATTATCATAAAAAAACCATCAATTGATAGTTGATAGTTTTTTTTGGAAATGGCCTTGTACACGCCCCGATTCAGTTTGATCCATATTTCCAGGGACACCCTGTATAAACTGGTGTATTCTTCACAGAGGCAGACCGAAAAAAACGATTTGGACTCGTTCCTAATTTTCTGGAGGACGGCAAAACACAGAAAAATATCGTGTCGTACATAGATAGGTGATATTATTTTTATTGCACGCAGAAAGGACAAAGTCAAACTCAAATCATTTATTTCAATTAGGCACTTAAAAGGCACTTTTGAACGTCAAAATTAAAAATTAAAAAATAGAATTGATTCTAGTCGCCCATTCCAAAATGTAGTTTTCGTGTGGAGAAGAATGGGCAAGAAACTCCACCGTTACTCTTTTAATCTGTTTTACAAGTTTTTGTATACATTCAATATATAATTATATGTGAAGACGATGCACCTAAAATAAAATTTAATCTACCAAAAAAGGTAAAAGAATTAAAAATACAACAGACTGGTAAATCAATTATGTGATAGATACATGGTGCTCACATATTTACAAAGATTGTAAAATTTTACTAGTATTTTAAAAAGTGTGTGAGTTACATTTGTCACAGAATGTAAAAAACAATGTATTTAAAAAAAAATGTGTATGTATAAATTAAATTAGCAACCAGTTTGATGTTGTCTAGACTCTAGATTGTCCTATGGAGCACGACCAGCATGTTTCCAAACATTGTTATCTTGGATATAATCCTCCAATTTGTAATATCCTTGTTTACAAAGTGTACTTTTAATATGAGTTTTAAATTTTCTTTCATTTAATTGTAAAATATCAAAAGGTATTTTGTTTGTAGCATTTAACACAGTACCCCATAAAAGATGTTTGCACTTTAGATGTACGAGCCCGAGTATCAGGAGGTACATTTGTGCGCTAGTACTGAGTGTGAAATGAGACACTTTCTTTGATAATACCTGTCTGTAATAATTTTAATTAAATCACCGATTCACAGTACAATTAAATACACGATAATTACAATACCCTATCACAAAATACTAGAACTTTGGTTTTGACTATTACAATCTGTATTACATTAGGAGTACACACTTTTATTACGAAATACACACGATAATTTAGTTATTATTTATGTGAAAGCGGGAACAGGAACCAAACTGGTCTCTCCCGGGCCGTGCGGAAGTATTTATACAGTGCAGCGACGTGCGGGGTGAGGGGGCAGTGGTCAAGAATATCGACCAATAAAGATGTAATCGATTGCGCAATTACCTTATATGGTAGCGTTTTTCAAATTCGCATCGAGATGGGACAACCAATTACAATTCACCTGCGCTGACATGACACACCCCCAACGTTTTCTTAGAAATTCTAAATGTCTACCAAGAAATGAGTTACATTTTTGTTATGACATCCTGATGATTTGTTCTGTCCTGAACATTCTCCCGCCGTGAACCATCGCGGATGGTTCAGCTATTTAGTCTGATACAGGATGTCATAACCTACACAATCTTAAACTATAAACTATAAACAAAGTAAATAATAGTGACATGCACAAAATTGAATGACAAAAGGTAGGTAAAGCAAGTTTACATAAATTATTACAATCATTAGAATAACGAATACTATAAGAGAAGAACTAAAAGACGATGTCAGGCCCACCATTATTTACGAAACATCTTGTGGTACTAATTTAACCAGCCTTTTGACAGGTCGTCTTAAAACTCCCCCCTTAGTCTTAATATCTACGGCGCGCACAATGTCATCACTCCCGGGAAACGTCCTGATAACCAGTCCCATGGGCCACGAGTTCCGTGGAAGGTTGCTATCCGCGACGAGCACTACGTCCCCGGTGAGTATTGGAGTACCACGTCCGTGGGGCTCCCGCCGGTGCTGCAGGTCAGGCAGGTATTCTTTCACCCATCTCGCCCAGAATTGGTCGGCGAGTCGCTGCGAGGCGCGCCATTGCGCACGTCCGATGAGGTCCTGGTCGTTGAAGTTACCAGGTGGCGGGCTCGATGCCGGGCCGTGTAGCAGGAAATGATTTGGAGTAAGTGCCTCCGGATAATTAGGATCCACGGAGACGTGAGTGAGTGGTCTGTTATTCACGGTGAACTCTACCTCAGCTAGCAGAGTCGCTAACGTTTCTTCGTTGGGGTGGCGTTCCCGTAGTGTGCTGAGGAGAGCGGTCTTCACGCTCCTCACAAGTCTCTCCCACGCACCGCCCATGAAAGGTGCGCTGGGAGGAATGAAGCGCCAGGAGATGCGCTGTCGGCTTGCCTCTTGTTGTGTTGAGGCATTGATGGACGCTCGGAGCTCGCGGTCCGCGCCGTGCAGGTTGGTCCCGTTGTCTGACCATACTTGAGTCGGGGGGCCCCGGCGCGCGATGAAGCGACGCAAGGCCATCACGGCAGACTCCGTCGATAGGCTCGCAGCGACCTCGAGATGTACTGCTCGTGTAGTCAGACAGGTGAATAGCGCCACGTAGCGCTTGTGTACGGCGCGTCCCACGGAGACGTGGAGAGGCCCGAAGTAGTCGAGGCCCACATATGTGAAAGGGCGCTCGTGATGGGCGAGGCGACAGGGCGGCAGGTTGCCCGTCCGGGGCTCGGGCGGCACGTTGCGGCGCCTTCGGCAGTCCAGGCAGCGCGACACGATGGTTCGTGTGGCGGGGCGTAGGCGTGTCACCCAGTAGCGAGTGCGGCACTCGTTGACAGTTGCCTCGACGCCGGAGTGGTGCAGTCGCCTGTGGACTGCCTCGATGAGTAATCGGGTGATGTGGTGATTCCCGTCGAGAATGGCAGGACTCGATTGATGGCCTGAAATGCATTGTGCCGCGCTCACGCGCGACGTTAGTTTGAGTAAGTTGTCGGAATCTATATGAAATGAGAGTGCTCGTAGTCGGCCAGTTTTTAAGTTAGTGTCACTGAGTTCACTACTGAAACTTTGTCTTTGTATAACCTTTATTAACAGTACTTCTGCTTTATTCAATTGTTCGGCAGTTAATTGTATAAATTTAGTGACACTTTGCACTTTGAGTTTAGCACTCACTGAAAGTTTTGCACTACACTTTTTACTATTCCACGCTGGATCGGATTCCCTATTTTTAATAGTAAATTTATAGTTCACCTGGTCTGTGTTGGTTACCATACACTTGAATAGTTCTGCTGCTTGGATGACTCGGGCGGTCGCACGCAGTAGGCGTTCCCACCGGGAGAAGCGTGTGTGATCGGGGACCGCAGCGGTCGGGTCCGCGCCCGACTCGGTGATGTGGTGCACACGCTCCTCACCGGTGAGCTCGTGGGCTGCCTGCTGCTCTGCAGGCCATGTGTCAGGGTGGCCTCGTAGGAAGTCAGGCCCCCGGAACCACCGATGGTTGGAGTCCAGCTCGCGCGGCACGTCGCGTGTAGCGTCGTCGGCGACATTAAGTGCAGTGGGCACCCACCGCCAGTCGCTGAGCTTAGTGTGCTCCTCGACGGCGGCGATGCGATGTGCTACGAACGGTCGGTATGAGCGCGCCCCGTTGCGCAACCAGGTGAGGACAGTGGTACTGTCTGTCCAGTATGTGATGTGATGCGGCTTGTAGTCGTGCTCGGCCACAATCGCAGCACCCAGGCGGCTGCCCAGAACTGCAGCTTGCAGCTCGAGTCGCGGGATTGAGGTGAGCTTCAATGGCGCGACCTTTGTCTTCGCAGCCACCAGCGCCAATGTAGCTTGGCTGTCCTCGTTCGCCGCGCGCCAATAGGCGACAGCAGCGTAGGCCGATTGGCTCGCATCCACGAACACATGTAACTCAAAGGGTTTATCTTTAGAATAAGCCATGTACCAACGTGGGATTCTAACAGTCTTTAACCTCTGTAGGTGTGTAGTCCACTCGCCCCACTGTTGGGCGAGATCAGCGTCTATGTCGGCGTCCCAGTCGGTGCCACGGCGCCAAACTTCTTGTAGTAGTACCTTCGCCCTGTTAGTAACGGGAGAGACGAAGCCAAGAGGGTCAAACAGCGACATCATTATGCGCAGTACCTCTCGTTTTGTTGGCCTGGGTTTTCCGATAAGTGTGGGTGGAAGCCTCGATAGATCTAGATTGAAACCTAAGTCATCCTGAGTCGGTCTCCACTCCAGTCCTAGGACGCGCTCGGTGGCCGCGTCTATGTTGAGGCCGAGGTTGTTGTTCGTTGCACACGGATCTATCGCGTCCAGAACCTCTTTGCTGCTTGACGCCCACTGTCGCAGCTCATAATTAGCTTCCCTGTGTATGCGATCTATCTCCTTAGACACACGCACTGCTTCCTCGGGGGTGTCGAAACTGTCTAACAGATTGTCGACATAGTGATTTTTGATAATAGATTGACAGGCTTCAGGATGGGAGTGTTCGTACCTGCGAGCATTGACGTCTTTCACATAGATCGCCGTTGACGGCGAACACGTAGCGCCGAATATCAGTGACGTCATTCTCCATTTGTCAGGTGGTCTGTCGTCACGCCTGTCTCCACGCCATAGGTAGCGAAGCGCGTCGCGATCTTCGGGACGTATCTTCACTCTCATAAACATCTCTTTGATGTCTGCCGACACGGCGACGCGTCGTTGCCGGAAGCGCATTAGTACCCCGGGTAGTGACTGTAACATGTCGGGACCTTTGAGTAGGTAGTCATTCAGTGACTTACCTTTAGTAGTCGCGGCAGCGTCGTGGACAATTCGCAACTTGTCCGGTTTTAGTGGGTTAAGTACGGCGAAGTGTGGTAGGTACCATGTGCGCCCAATAGTAGAAGTAGTCGGAGCCGGTTCGGCGTAGCCATTATCGATGAGTGCTTGCATTTGTTTACAATATTTTTCTTTCAGGGAACTGTCCCTGTCTAGTTTACGTTCGACACTGAGTAGTCGGCGTAGTGTATTTTCGTAATTATTTGGCATCTCGACGGTATCACTTTTCCATAGTAGCGGCACTTCATATACCTTATCTCGGACCGTCGTATGTTCCTCTAGAAGCGTGATCGCTCGCTGATTGGGATCATTAGTAGGCAATTGAGGCGTGATCATGAGGGACTCCAGCATGAAATGATCACGTAGCTGCTGATCCATGCTCTGTTGCTCGGACCCCTTGTGTATGTTGACATAGTTGACACGATCCGGACGCGGCAGCGACCGACTGTGTGTTCCATGTAGTACCCAACCCAATGCCGTTAATGACGCGACCGGTTGATCACGACGGCCGCGCCTTACCTTAGTAGACACGAGGAGGTGCCAGTTGTCTTGACCGATCAGTATTTTCGGCGACGCCCGCTCGAACTTGAAGTGCTCCGCCAGGTCTTGCAGATGTTTGTAGTCGGCGACGTCCTTTCGCGTGATTGATTGAGCGGATAGACGTAGATCAGCTATAGTTCGAGCGTTAATAACATGTTTATGTTTAGAAGGCCCTTGTATGCTAACGCGTACTTTACATGAGTCTGGTGACGCCTTTGTGTCTCCGATCGCTTCTATTTGTAGTGGTACTCGAGGTCCCTGTAGGCCTGCTCTGTCGGCAATATCGGCGTCAATGAGTGTGACGGTCGACCCGTCGTCTAGGAGCGCGTGTGTCTGCACCGCTCCCGCCGGTCCGGATATAACTACAGGAATTATTTTTAAGTATGACTTACACGCTTGTTGTATCCACGTCGATGCCACGGTTTCCTTTGCAGGTTCATCAGTTTCAGTGTTAGTTATAGTTTGTACACTCACCGACTCTCTATGTAATAGTGAGTGGTGCATTCGTTCGCAACCACCCACGCCGCACTTTTTACGATTACACTTATGCGCCTTGTTACGCAAACGTAAACACGTAAAACATAATCCACGCTCCCGCGCTATGTTCCAACGTTCCTCAGCTACGGCTGCATTAAATTGTTCACACTTTAGTATATTGTGACCCTCTATTAAACATATGGGGCATGTACTCACGTTCTTACGACTCTGCGATTCCGCCACGTTGTACGCTCGCGAGCGAATGGGCGGGGGTTTGTTCGCCGACGGCCGCTGTGTTGTTGTGTCGGACGCTGTAGTCTCCGGCGGCGCATATGGGCCGCAGCGCTCCGACTCCCTGCTTAGGAACCGGGACAATTTCACTAAGTCCGGTTCCTCATATGGTTGCTCGGCGGCGAAATCATACCACCGGTAACGTAGAGTAGGTGTGAGTTTTTCAATTGTTATTTTTGTCGCCTCCGGGTTATACAAGTAGTGTACCCGACGTAATGCTTGTAGTGTGGCGACGATATTGGATACACGGCTACTGAACACACAAATATCCCTAGGATTATCATTAAGTCGCGGGAGTGCGCGTAAGCGTTCCAGTTCCGATAACGCAATGCAATCGGGCCGGCCAAATCTCATCTCTAGAGATTTTGTAATTTCAAATGGGACCGGGCAGTAAGCTAGTAGGCTTTCGACGGCCTCCTTGGCGCGTCCAAACAGACTCTTCCTGAGTCGTGCTACATTTTCACAATCAGTATATGACGGCGCTGTCTCGTCATACGCCGCCTTAAACATAAGCCACTCTTGGTGTGCCCCGCCGAACCGGGGCAGGTCTGATTGATATCGATAGTGTACTGACGATGACGTACCTGTACGTGCGGCAACGGTGATCGCTGCGGCGAGCTCCGAGATATCTATTGAGTTTGTCTTCGGAGCGGCACTTGGTTCCACCTTAACCTCATGTTTACCCGCCTGTGTGCGGGGCTCGTAGGGCGCGGGGGCCCTAGTGTTGTGTGGTTGCGACCACACAGTAGAGTATAGCGGCGCGGTAGCGCAAGCGTGACTCATTAATGGATAAGCCCATTCAGCTGTTGTCGGCGGCGCGGCAGTCACCATCCGACCTTGATTACGGGGCTCATAGAGCGCGGCAATAACCGGCGGCGGCGGTGCGTCGACTCGGTTTGTATATAATGAGTGTGCAGTACTTACTGCGGTGGTCTGCACTGTTGTAGCGACAAGTGGTGGACCCACGTGCTGTGAAGGTCTCGTTGGCTCCTGCATCGTTGCTAGTGATTCCGACGTTGGCGGGGCGGTCGGGAGCGGAGGAGGGAAAACACATTCAGCTGTGTCATCGCGCGCGAGTGGCTGGTTAGTTTCCAGCCATAACCCAACTCTTCGATCCGTTTCTGATATAACGGTGACCTCGTCCTCGACTTCGTCTTCATCCGATTCCGCTTCTAACGTCGCGATGCGGGCGGACGCGAGCTCAACCTTTAGCTCGATAAGCGCTTCGCGAGCACGTGCTAACCTGAGTTTCTTGACGGACGCCTTAGTCCGTGAAGAGCGAGAAGGTTCCTGACTCCTCTCCAATGATTTCTCCGAAGTTCTGGTAGGTTCGATACTAGACGTGGTGGTGGATTCTTCAGTCGTTGTGGGGTGCACGGGCGCGGTATTATCAGCGCGAGCGGCGGGCTCGTTAACGCGGGCGGCGGCGGCGGCCGGTTCGTTATCAGCCGCGGCGCGGGCCGCGTGCGCACGTGCGCGTCCCGATGTTGATCGTGTTACCGGCATTGTTATTATTACGACACTACACGCACTTCACACTCACAGTAATATCCGTTTCGAAGGACCATAAATGTACGAGCCCGAGTATCAGGAGGTACATTTGTGCGCTAGTACTGAGTGTGAAATGAGACACTTTCTTTGATAATACCTGTCTGTAATAATTTTAATTAAATCACCGATTCACAGTACAATTAAATACACGATAATTACAATACCCTATCACAAAATACTAGAACTTTGGTTTTGACTATTACAATCTGTATTACATTAGGAGTACACACTTTTATTACGAAATACACACGATAATTTAGTTATTATTTATGTGAAAGCGGGAACAGGAACCAAACTGGTCTCTCCCGGGCCGTGCGGAAGTATTTATACAGTGCAGCGACGTGCGGGGTGAGGGGGCAGTGGTCAAGAATATCGACCAATAAAGATGTAATCGATTGCGCAATTACCTTATATGGTAGCGTTTTTCAAATTCGCATCGAGATGGGACAACCAATTACAATTCACCTGCGCTGACATGACACACCCCCAACGTTTTCTTAGAAATTCTAAATGTCTACCAAGAAATGAGTTACATTTTTGTTATGACATCCTGATGATTTGTTCTGTCCTGAACATTAGATAATCTGAAAAAAGGTTGATCTAATTTATCTTTATTTCTAGTATTAAAATTATGTCTATCACTTATTTTATTAAAAAGATGTTGATTTTTTCTTACATACATAATATTTTCATAAATGTATTGTCAAGGTACCGTCATAATATTAACCTTTTTAAATAGTTCCCTAAGAGATTCACGGCGACAGGACAAACGACAGACCTCGTATCTACACAGACTGGTGGGACATCGACGCGTAAACTGTAACCATTCATTCAGCACATGTTTCTAGACTTAGCGCAGAATTATTTAAATACATCTGCTGTTTCATAGAAAAATGCAATACTTACGTGGTCAAAATGTATTAAACACGCGTTATCTAGGTCTATCTACATCTATAGATAGACCTAGGTTATCTAGGTCGTTAGGGCGTTATCTAGGTCCATCTACAGCCTTGGCCAAAAGTATTGAGCACCTTACAAATTTCGCTCGTTCACGGTAAGTATGGGAGAAAACCAAATCTACTGTTGAAGGATTTTTTTGTCAGTCATCTACAAATGTTTAAAAACAATGACTCACGCCGCAACTAGCAATAAAACACCTGGGAACAATAAAATGTGTCTTTTACAATTTTTGTATTTATTTATCAGTTCGCTACCATCGCTCGTTGTGAACACATCCAGTGATCTAGTGCGCCTTTGGTATTTTTTTTCAGAAATTTTAAGTGTTATCGTTGCAATATGCCAAAACGAAACGAACTTTCTTTAGAAAAACGTGTGCAGATACAGCTTCTGCATGAGCAAGGGAAATCACAAGTAGAGATTTCCAAAACTGTGAAATGTTCGCGCCGATCCGTGCAATATGCTATTCAGCGATTCTCTGCTACCGGATCACATCAAAATAGACCGAGAACCGGGCGCAAACGCATCACCACAGACCGCCAGGATCGTCAGTTATTGAGAGAGTCGTTAAGAAATAGGAAAAAAACATCTTCAGAGCTCGCTGCTGAGTTGTCAAATCTAATTAAGAAACCAATTTCTGCTCGAACTACTCGTAGAAGACTTCAGGAAGCTGGTCTGAAAGGCTGTAAAGCTAGGAAGAAGCCATGGCTCTCCGATAACAATAAAAAAGCTCGGTATAAATGGGCCTTAAAACACCGAACTTTCACCGCTAAAGATTGTGTGGTCAGACGTATCAAACTTTGAGGTGAGTAAGTCAATTTCATATTCTAATAAAATTTTATAAATGGTTTAAAAAACCAAACGCATAGACGAAGTTATTTTTTTTTTTTTCGGAACTCAATATTTTTCTCTTTATAGCAGATTTTTGGTACACCTGGTGTGACCTTTGTGCGTCGCCGGGTGGGCGAAGAATTTAAGCCAGAGTGTGTGATCCCAACAGTAAAACACGGCGGCGGCAGCATAATGGTCTGGGGTTGCATGACTGATTCTGGAGTTGGCGAATTGTTCTTGTGTGAGGGCCGCATGGACTCTACTAAGTACATAAATGTACTAGAAACTGCGTTGCTGCCTTCATTCACGAAACTTTTTGACGACACGAACATGGATGGTGTTAAATTCCAGCAGGATAACGCGCCATGCCACAAATCTGCCCGCACTATGACATGGTTTCGGGAAAATAACACAGAACTTCTTGAATGGCCTGCCCAGTCTCCAGATCTAAACCCCATAGAACATTTATGGGGTTTATTAAAACGTAGAGTTAGGCGCCACACAATTAACAACAGAGAAGATTTGAAACGCTGCCTGCGCCTAGAATGGAACGCGATTACTGCTGAAGACTGTAAAAACCTTGTACACTCTTTACCAAAAAGAATTTCTGCCGTAATTAAGGCAAAGGGTGGACCCACAAAATATTAATTTTCTTTTAATAAATAGTAAAATAAACCTATATGAAACGTTTTGTTTTATTTCTATTTGATACTCCGCATGAAACTGAAAGATGTCATGTGTGCTCAATACTTTTGGCCAAGGCGGTATGTCTATAGATAGACCTAGATAACACGCAAGTATCACGATCTGTATGAGGATTTTCCACCCAGGAAACAAAAAAAAGGTATAATTAAGTACAGAAATGACGCATAATTTTTACACAATTATAACACAATTATAACACGATTAGTTGACAATAGTTGGGGAAATAGTGCGTAACGCAGGTACTAGGGCGGCACTGAAAATTTCGGGAATCAAGGAAGTGACACAACATTACTATTTAAAAATGTATTTATTTCTTTTCGAAGTATTCTCCGCGAAATTCGACACATTTTTCCATACGATGGATCCAATCATTGAAGCAACGTTGCCGTTGGCCGTTTTGTAGGCGTCCACAGCTTCTTCAGGTGATGAAAATCTCTGTCCACGCAATTTATTCTTTATTTTAGGGAAAGTATAGAAATCATTAGTGCTTAGGTCGGGGCTGTACGGCGTATGGTCTAATAATTCTATGTTTTCTTGCTCTAAAAACTCTTTTGTTCTGTGCGCGGTGTGAGAACTCGCATTGTCGTGATGGAGGATGATGCGGCGGTTGCAGTTCTCTTTAAGGAGTTCAGAAACGACCTGTGGCAAACAAATGCTAGCATACCATTCTGCATTAACCGTTTTTTGTCCCTCAAGAGGAATAGTCGTAACATGGCCGGTTTTGGAGACAAACGTGGCCACCATTTTTTTTGCAACACTCCGTGAACGAACAATTTTTGTTGGCTTTAACTAATTTTCGAACACCCAAACTCGTGACTGGTTTTTTGTTTCGGGTTCGTACTGTTATAACTCTGACTCACTAATACATTAAAAATTAATAATTAAGAGAAGTACATTCTGCACTTCTCAGCATTCCAATCTCAAGTGGCACCGTTAAGGGCCTTCCGCCGTCGCCCAAATCTGAGGACACTTACACCAGTCTCTCTCCGTCATCCTAAAGAGCCACACACGTTCTAATTCCTAATTTTGTAATATCTAAATCTTTTTTAATATACATATAATATTTCAAGTAAAACAGTTTGCCTTTTTTCAAAACCCTCCATAAAGGCAAAGCCTAACATTGGTGGCAGCTTAAGGGATTTAAAAGTAAATCCCACGGTCCGTCTCCGTCCCGCCGAAGAATCACTCGGAAAAACCAGTGAAAACTAGTGAAAATCAACTAAAATCAGTGAAAATCTCATTAAAACAAGTGCAAACGCTAGTGCAAGTGCAACCAAAACAAGTGTTACATCCATCCAGCCGTCACTTAGACGACCTAGACGGCACAATCAACAATTTCAGCACGCAGCCCGCAGGAATGCAGCTAGCACTCACGCTCGCCTGCCTGTCGTGAGTCCTTCAAATATTATACAACGACGCTACACCGCATCTTCACACTATTATGCCTAAAGCTCTGAAACCCGAAGTAATCCCGGAATCCCTACAAAAGGTAACTCCCGAAATGGACCTCAACAGCCTGTTCAAATTCGTCAAGTCATACGACGGAACCCGGGAAATACTCAACTCATTTATTACCAACTGCAATAACGCTTATCAACTTGCCACAGAATCACAGAAACCTATTTTGTTCAAATATATCCTAAGCCGACTTGAAGGGAAAGCGGAAGTTGTTTGCTCAATAAAAGAGTTCAGTACCTGGGAACAATTAAAAGAATTTCTAAAAACCCAATTTTGCGACAGGAAGCACTATGCCTATCTTCTTACTGAACTCCAAGAGAGCAAACAAAGCCCGCTAGAAAACGTTAACGAATTCGCACTAAAAATCGAGACATGCCTCTCACGTCTGCTTACAGAAGTGTCACTATCCACTGCTAAAGCCAAAGAACTTCCCGGCCGTATAGCGGCAATGGAAGATTTAGCTCTCCATCATTTCACGATGGGTCTACTCCCGCGTATCTCTAACATGGTGAGATGCAGGTTTCCACAAACCCTAAACGAGGCCGTAAATTACGCTATCAACGAAGAGCGCATTCAACAATCAATGTTCAAGAGAAAACAACCTACGGAAAATAGGTTTTCTAGACCAAATAAAGCTATCCCTCCTAGATCCCAACAATCCGATATTTGCCGATACTGTAAATTCCCGGGGCACTCAATCGAAAATTGCCGTAAACGCGAATATAACAATAATCGTTTCCGTAATAATGAACAACCTTCTACTTCCGGTTACAAACCACCACAACAAGTAAATTTTGTTGAGGAATCAAACGAACAAGGTGAATTTAACGATGAAACCGACAATGACCCAAAAAACTATTAAGTGGCTCGTATCGGTGTCGTGCGAGACACCACTTACCACATCCATTGGACACCGCATCTACTAAATCCACTGAATCTACTAAATCCATCGTATCTACTAAATCGACTGTATCTACTAATTCCACTGAATCTACTAAATCCACTGTATCAACTAAACCCACTGAATGTACTAAATCTACTGAACCTACTATATTCATTAAAATCCCTAATTCTACTAAATCCAAAATCGCCGAATCTGTACAAAAAAAATCCGCAAATCCTAAAGAAATATTTGAAATTACCACTGATCCACGAAGAACTTTACTCCCACATCTCCTTATCAACACTTCCGTCTCAGACTTGCCACTATGCCTTTTAATAGACTCTGGATCAGCAATTAGCCTCATCAAGAAAAGCTGTATGCATAAAATCCCCGAACTCATAGCCGAACCTATAAACCTAAAAGGGATAGAGCCCGACCAAGGAACCACGGTAACCTTAGGTCATTTCTCACTTAAGTTACAATTATCCGACTCGCCTCGAAAGCTCGTAAACCACAAATTCCATGTAGTAGATAAAATACATCTCCCTCATGATGGCATCATCGGAAGCGATTTGCTAAACGCTTTCGGAGGTAACATTGACTATGTTAGCCAAGAGATCAGATTTAATAAATTACAAATACCACTCCAATTCAACGAACCTATTTATTATATTCCAGCCAGATCTGAAATGGTAATAGAATGCTCCGTCTCTAATCCTGAAATAAAAGAAGGGTTAATTCTCGATCAAACGCAACACAAAAATATATTGATATCAAACTGCTTAGTCAGCACAAAGAAAAATAATAGAGTCAACATAACTGTTGCTAATATATCTGACTCCCCTATACCACTTAAATCCAATTTGAATCTTACTCTGATTCCAATCGAAATGCCCTCTGAATCCGTTCAATGTGACGAATATTCTGTCAATACTATATCGCCTCAAGATACCTATCCCCGCACTAAAGAAGTTCTTAAACAACTCAGAACGTCTCACTTAAACTCGGAAGAAATTAACGTCCTCCATCAAACCTGCTCTAATTACTCAGATATATTCCATCTACCCGGTGACGCACTGCCGACAACGAGTGCGCTACAACATGAAATCAAGACAACAAGTAACGCACCGATCCACGTTAAATCCTATAGATTTCCTGAATGTCATAAACAAGAAGTTCAAAAACAAATGACTAAAATGCTGAACGAGGGCATCATTAAACCTTCTATGTCCCCATGGTCCGCACCCATTTGGGTCGTTCCCAAAAAATTAGATGCTTCCGGACAACGAAAATGGAGAGTTGTAATAGACTACCGGAAGTTAAACGATGTCACTATCGGAGATTCTTATCCTATTCCCAACATCACTGAAATACTAGATCAACTTGGAAAATCCAAGTACTTTTCAACTCTAGATCTAGCTTCTGGATTTCATCAGATTAAATTATCACCCGAAGACGCAGCTAAAACTGCGTTCAGCGTACCACAGGGACACTTCGAATTTGAAAGAATGCCCTTTGGTCTGAAAAACGCCCCGTCAACATTCCAGAGGCTCATGAACTCCGTCCTATCCGGACTACAAGGAATCCGATGCTTTGTCTATCTCGACGATATCGTTATCTACTCATATGACCTAGATTCCCACATCAAAAATCTAGAATTAGTATTCCAACGTATCAGAGACTTTAATCTTAAACTGCAACCTGACAAATGCGAGTTCCTTCGAAAAGAAGTTTCCTACCTCGGTCATCAAATCACCGATGACGGTGTAAAACCCGATCCTGAAAAAATCAAAGCCGTATCCAATTTCCCGAGACCTAAATCCGCGAAAGACATAAAATCATTCCTAGGCCTCATGTCGTACTACCGAAAATTCATACCCGACTTTTCTAAATTCGCTAAACCACTAACTTCCCTCCTGAAAAAGGACATTCCATTCGTGTGGCAAAACGAACATCAACTTGCTTTTGAAACTTTAAAAACTAGACTCATATCCCCACCTCTACTAGCATATCCAGACTTTTCTAAACAATTCATACTCACATGTGACGCGTCTAATTACGCGATAAGTGCAATACTCTCTCAAGGAGAAAATGGTAAAGAAAGACCTATAGCTTACGCGTCTCGTACTCTTAATAAAAGTGAAACCAATTACAACACCACTGAAAAAGAATTACTAGCAATCCTCTTTGGTTGTAAAACCTTCAGGCCATACCTGTATGGTCGCAAATTCCAAATCGTTACCGATCACCGTCCATTAAAATGGCTCTTTAATCACAAAGACCCCTCCAGTAAATTACAAAGATGGAGATTAAAACTAGAAGAATACGAATATGAAATTATCTATAAGAAGGGAAAACTTAACTCCGCTGCAGATGCACTATCTAGATATCCAATATGTGAATCAGCCCCTATAAATGTAATAAAAACCGAATATTTAGAATCCATCCCTGTCTTTCCTATATCAAATCCCATCAATATTAACAATCCTACTTTCCCGAGAGCAGGCCCCTCACGTGCTAACCCTTTAGATTCAGAGCTCCCGCCTAGTCCTTTTAATCCTGACGGTTATAACTTACCAAACTTCGAAAATTCTGAAAACTCACCCGTAAACCTACCAAGTCCCGAAGTGCATGAAAACTCGTACTCCGATTTCCTGAAAGCTACATCTAATAAAAATTATACTTACAACACTATAATACACGAGTATACAAACCCTCTACTATCTTCAAATTCAAAAGTCATCATTATTCCTACATCCATTGATCTTGACGAGTCGAATCCTTATATTGAAGAAATCCTTGCTAACTACAGCGACGCCTCTGATTTAATGAATAGAGAAAGAACACTGTATTCCTTTCAAAAACTTAAATGTAAAAGTAAATCATACTACTTAATTTTCACTAAAGTACATCATTTTGATGAACTTCCATATCCAGATTTATTCAAATCGTTGAAAAACCTAAAAAACGCATTATTAAATGATGAAACTCCCAAAGAAATTGCTATTTCAGATTTTAAAGATCCCTTCGTCAAACTTTCATACGTCAAAACATATAATATCCTAGCATATGTATTCCATAATACGAATATTACGATTAATATATACAAAAATACTATTATATTTCCAGTCCCAAGCGAAATTCCTAAAATCCTAAAACAAAATCATGACTTACCCGTAGCTGGGCATGTAGGTCAATCACGCATGTACAACCGTATCAGAGAACGATACTTTTGGAAAAACATAAAAAGCGATATAGAAAACTATGTAAAAAGATGTTCCCAATGCCAACTCAACAAAGCCCTTCGCCAAACCAATCGAGCTCCTATGCAGATAACTTCTACATCAACTGCGCCTTTTGAACGTATTAGCCTCGACATCGTAGGTCCGCTTCCTGAAGCTGGAGAATTCAAATTCAAATACATACTAACCCTTCAGGATGATTTGACAAAATTCTCCTTTGCCTACCCCATATCTAATACTTCGGCCGAAGAATGTTGTGAATGTCTTGTCCACTTTATCTCCTTATTCGGTATCCCTAAAACTATATTGACTGATCAAGGTACTAATTTCACAGCCGATTTGTTTAAAAAGACCTGCGAATTCCTAAAAATAAAACAACTGTGGTCAACACCCTATCATCCCCAAACACAAGGAGCTTTAGAAAGAAGTCATTCCACTTTAAAAGAATATTTAAAATCATATGTTAACAATGACCAAACAGATTGGCATAAATATGTTTACACAGGAATCCTTGCATACAACACTAACGTCCATACGACAACTCAATTCACGCCCTATGAACTACTGTTCGGACATAAACCATATTTACCAGATTCAATCTATGAACTAAACCCTACTAGCACCTACCACGAATACATTAAAATGTTAAGTCACCGTTTGAAACTGTCCCATAATATGGCCATAGAAAACATAACAAGATCCAAAGAGACATCGAAAGAACATTATGACAAACGGTCCCGACCTGTCACTTATAAGGTTGATGATATGGTTTACTTAAAAAACCATTTAAGAATGCGGAAAGCTTTGTCACCTGTGTGGAAAGGTCCCTACAAAGTAGTAAAAGTCCATGGGAACCACACACTTTCTCTACTAATCAATAGAAAACATGTCAAACATCATTATGATGAAGTAAAATTAGCTACAGATAGCTCTCCTAGGTTATAAGTAATCCTATCTTTCTACTTTTATTTAATGTTAAATTAGTTAAGGACTTCTATATACATAATCTCTTACAGCGTGGCAGCATTATGCTATAGTGTGCCAAACACCTAGGAAACTACAGATAGATTTTCAAAAGCCCTAAAAAGTTTTCTGTTCTCGTCCTTACATCAATGCACCAAAATCAATACAATCATTATTACAAATGGCCAGAACATAATGTTTCAACCACTAATATATGAATGACAACAAACTTTTAGGAAAAGTCAGAGAAAACACTAATCGCCAAATCCGCGTTCTACAGCTCTAATAAGTCATTCATAAAAATTAACAAAAACTAGAAAGCCCTCAACACAGCAATAGAAAACCTCTCTTCCCACGTTGTTAATATCACAGCCGTTACAAATGTTTTAGCACTTAAAGCCACTCTACAACACACGTTAAATGTGCTCCAGTCAAGCGTTTTAAGCCTCTCCTATAAATCAGAAGATATTTTTAACTTCAACCTGTTCGCAAACTCGAACACTCTAGTATACACCCTTCAGTTTTATCACATGAAGATCTGTATAACGACCTGGTCGAAAATATTAAGAACTTGCCTAAATACACAGAATTCCTAATAAATTTGGAGCTACACTTAAGTAAATCTGTCAGAAATTGTAAGTTATATTTTAGATGATAAGCTTGTATTCCTTTAGTTTTGATAAGCCAATATAGTTTGTTTAAGAATGTTCCTGTGCCTGTACCTCATAATGTATCTAAATCCTATGTACTAATATTACCAACAGCCACATACATAGCTTTATGTAAGGATATAGATTTAAGTTTAAAACGCTAGATAAATTAACTGATTGTAAAATTGTTACTTATTCAAACACATTTGTAAAACAGATTAGCGTACTTAGTACTCAAGGTAACCCTATTTGTGAACCAGACCTAATTATAAAGGATGTTGTAAAAAAAATATATAAAACTAATAAGCAAGAAATAAATAAAATTTTTAATTATATTCACTCCGATTTTAGTATAATCCATTATTCATGTTGTAATATGTCTAATTTTAATAAACTTAATTATACCTAATCAGAATCTACCTAAGATTCCTAATCTGAACACCGATAACCTAGATATAATTTTACTAACCATAGCATGGATAACATCCTAGAAATAGATAAAAACTATAACATTATTAAACAACAGTATAACATTATTTCCATCACACTTTACTGTTTTATATACATTTATGTTTACAAGTCTTTTTGTCATGCTTTTATTGTACTATTGTTGTAATAGGAAATGTATGGCTCTTTACAGTTTAAACACAATCAAATAATAGATGAATTTGAAATTAATAATTTAAACACCGATAACCCGGCTGGCGAATACATAATTCAATTAACATATACGCCGCGTCGAGAACAAATTAGAAACCATTTTTTTGTAAACTTCGCTTTTAAGAGGCGTAAGTTTCCACTTAAGCAGGGGGTTGTTATAACTCTGACTCACTAATACATTAAAAATTAATAATTAAGAGAAGTACATTCTGCACTTCTCAGCATTCCAATCTCAAGTGGCACCGTTAAGGGCCTTCCGCCGTCGCCCAAATCTGAGGACACTTACACCAGTCTCTCTCCGTCATCCTAAAGAGCCACACACGTTCTAATTCCTAATTTTGTAATATCTAAATCTTTTTTAATATACATATAATATTTCAAGTAAAACAGTTTGCCTTTTTTCAAAACCCTCCATAAAGGCAAAGCCTAACAGTACGCATATATCCAGGATTCGTCACCTGATACGATGTTGTATACAGCATTTGAGGATCCTGCGTGGAATCTTTCGAGAGTTCTGACGCACCAAGTAACGCGAGCCGCTTTTTGCTAATAATAATAATAATAATAAAAAAAAGTACTTAATAGTCTTCTATCAGGCGGAAACAAGGTGCGCGCCTTCAATGATTGGGTCATGCCGGTTTTGATGTACTCTTTCGGCATACTCAAATGGACTCAGACCGAACTCGACGCCCTGGATAGGAAGGTACGTACGCTGCTGACTGCAAATCGAATGCATCACCCACGGTCATCGGTAATGAGGCTGTATATCCCGCGAAAATGTGGAGGTCGAGGGTTTTTAAATGCTAAGACCCTCCACAATCGCGAGATATGCAGTCTCAGGGAATATTTCCTAGAAACCGACGTGGGGATGCATCGAGATGTAGTCACGGTCGACAAGGGCCTCACTCCGCTCTCCTTGGCTAAAGAAAACTGGTGCAAGCCAGTAGTACTTGACACTAATGATCGCATGGAGGTATGGCAGAGTAAGGAGCTTCACGGACGCTTTTTCCGGGCCCTACATGGACCTGATGTAGACCTACTAGCGTCCGTAGCCTGGCTACGTTTCGGTGACCTCTTTGGAGAAACCGAAGGTTTTGTCTGTGCAATTATGGACGAAGTTAGACGAATAATTACCGGAGATTTATTGTGAAAGACGGCACGGTTGACATCTGTCGGGCATGCCACCGGCCGGGAGAATCAATCAGGCATATTATCTCCGGGTGTTCTCGTCTGGCTAACGGAGAGTACTTGCATAGACACAACCTTGTAGCCAGGATAATCCATCAGCAACTTGCTCTGAAATACAGCCTTGTGGAATCGGAGGTGCCGTACTACAGGTATGTGCCCGACCCAGTTCTCGAAAATGGTAATATCACATTATATTGGGATCGATCCATCATCACTGACAGGACTATTGTTGCCAATAAGCCTGATATAGTGGTGGTGGATCGATCAGAGCGGCGCGCAATGATTGTTGACATAACCATCCCGCATGATGGGAACCTCGTGAAAGCCGAGAAAGATAAACAAATCAAGTATCTTGACTTGGCTCGCGAGGTTGTCGACATGTGGGATGTGGACTCAGCGATCATTGTGCCGATAGTCGTGACAGCCAATGGATTAATAGCCAAGAGCCTCGACCAACATCTGAGGAGGCTCTCGTTGAGCGGCTGGATCAAGGGCTTGATTCAGAAAGCAGTACTTCTGGACACGGCCCGCATTGTTAGGAGGTTCCTCTCTCTGGAGCCCTGACCGCCGGTAGCTTGGACCCTGTTCCCGATACCGGTGGGTTACTATTTTTTATATTTTTAAATGTTTTTATATTTTTTATATTCTAATATTTAAAAATATAATTTATATGTATTTAGTTAAATAAAGGAAATAATAATATTCCACAACTATCACACAACGCCATCTAGTCCCAAGCTAAGCAGAGCTTGTGTTATGGGTACTAGACAACTGATAAACATACTTATATATTTCTAAATACATAAATATTATAGATAAATTACACCCAGACACAGAACAAATGATCGTGCTCATTACACAAACATTTGTCCTGGGTGGGAATCGAACCCACGACCTCCGGCATAGCAGTCAGGGTCACTAACCACTAGACCAACAGGCCTGTCATAGAGCGAATGCGGTATCCATCGGGAAAACAACTTTTTTACACCTAATTGTTCATGCAAAAGTTGCCTGGATTTCGCGGTATGTCACATGTCGATCTTCCTCAATCAGCTTACGCACAGCATCAATGTTTTCTTGGGTGACTGCAGTTTTTGGACGACCTTGACGGGGATCATCACTGAGCTTGACACGTCCACGTTGAAATTCAGCAAACAAGTGATAAATTGTGGTTTTCGATGGGGCTTCATCACCAAATGCAGAAATCATCCGGTCAACACACTGTTTTTGTGTTAAACCACTTCGAAAGTCATAATAAATCATCGCTCTTGAATTTTCTCGAGTCAATTCCATTTTCTCAACGACTAAACAAGTTTGACAAAACCTTGTGACAAGACCGAGAATCTTTTTTTAAATAAATAAATGGTATTCGATTTTTAAAACCAAGGAGTTTTCAATTAAAAAGATTTTAATATCTTATATAACAGGAACAGTGGAAATATTCCATTCCCGATACTTTTAGTGCAGCCCTCGTATACTGGTTGTATTGGTGGACTTGGCGCTTGAATTTTTGAAGTGAAGTGCAACAATATCGATCACTTCATCACAGGACCTAAACGCAAAAAACGCAAGTTTTATAATGCCTTTAGGATAGACTACAGTAAACAAAATCAGAAAAACATATGATATTCTTCAGGATATATAATAATAGGTCGGGGCAAAAATATTTTCGTATTTTGAATATATTGTTAGTAATCAAACCTCTTTGGCAGTACTGAATGTAACTGGCTGGTTTTAATACTATTAAATGTTGACATTATAAAGATGCAACAAATTGAAAAAAAAACTAGTTCCTGCCATTTCTCAATTGTTTTTCAAGCAAACAACATGAACGTATGTGACGAAGAAATTCGGTACATTTTAAAATTTTATTACAAAAAAGGTAAAAATGCGACGAACGCCGCGAATAAAATTTGTGCGGTTTACGGACCTAATACGGTATCAATACGAGTAGCACAAATGTGGTTCAAGCGTTTCAAGTCAGGAAATTTTAGTGTGAAGGATGAAGCTCGCTCTGGACGCCCTGTCACGGATAAAATCAGTGCCATTTTTGAAAAAGTGGAGCAAGATCGACATATTAGTAGTCATGATATTGCTGAAGAACTGGATGTTCATCACAAAACAGTTTTACGGCATTTACAAAAGTCTGGGTACAAGAAAAAACTTGATATTTGGGTACCACATGATCTTACTGAGAGAAACTTAATGCAACGTGTTTCCATTTGCGATTCTTTGTTGAAACGTAATAATTCCGACCCATTTCTTAAACGGTGGATTACGGGTGATGAAAAATGAATCACTTACGATACATGGAAGCAATGGGCAAGCCCCACAGACCGTGGCAAAGCCCGGCCTGACTCGGAACAAAGTGATGCTGTGTGTTTGGTGGGATTGGAAAGGAATCGTCCACTATGAGTTTTTGCCGCCGGGTAAAACTATCGATTCTGACCTCTACTGTCAACAACTGATGAGGTTAAAAGAAGCTATTGAGAAAAACCGGCCGGAGCTGGTGAATAGAAAGGGCGTGGTGTTTCATCACGACAACGCCAGACCGCACTCATCTATAGCCACTCAGCAAAAATTGAGAGAGCCTGGCTGGGATGTGTTGATGCATCCTCCGTATAGCCCTGATCTTGCTCCATCAGATTTCTACCTGTTTCGGTCACTTCAGAACTCTTTAGGAAGCATAAAGTTAACCTCAAAAGAACACTGTGAAAACTACCTGTCAGATTTTTTTGATAAAAAATCTCAAAACTTCTACAGCAATGGGATCATGGCATTGCCCACAAGATGGCAACAAGTCATCGATCAAAACGGCACATACATATTATAAATAAATAAAAAATTAAACCTAAAACAATTTTTTTTTTGTATGAAAAATACAAAATACTTTTGCCCCGACCTAATATATCCTATCTAGGTAGATAGTTTGTTGAAAACATAATACAATTAATTTGATAAGATAGCAAAAAATCATCAAGATACCTCTAAAAACTTGATTTTTACAATAAAAACCATACTTACTAATATACATACAATTATTCTGATTTTTTGTCAGATTATACTACAAGCAACATAAGCACTAGTGTTTTATTTTTTTAGTCCATATATATATTTTGCAATAAATTACCAGTAGGTAGGTACCCAGTAGTGAAAGATAACAGGCCAATTCTCGTAATTTAAAACGTTCAAAATGTAGTCGCAGTCTCATCTCGGCGACAAACAAATGTCAAAAACTTGTCAAAATGTAGGGAAATTAGAAGTATTTTTGACAGATTGAGACTGAGATCAGACTGTGAACGTACTTAAAAATTACGAGAATTGCCCCTCAGATAATAAACGGCATATTCGCTTTGTGCCTTAGAGTTTCAACTTCATCAATATTATTTGAGGAGACTCACAAATTCAAATTGAAATATTTTTATTTGTAAAAGAAAAGAGTACAGATGTCGAAATTAATCAAATGGACACATCTTCCCGTCAACGGCGTACAAATATTCTTTAAAACGCATTTTCACCTATTTATTAAGGCTACCGCAGACTGGTGCGTCAATTTTTAGGAAAGCTTCAAAGAAATTGTTCTACTGGAATCGCGACACACCGTTGCGTCGCGCCTATCTGCGCCGCCTTTATTGGTAGCTTTCGGCAAATTAAAATACCAAGTAACTCTTGTTTCACACAACTTAATAAGCTCAATTAAATTTTTGTAACTATATTATTTTAGTGACGTCCGAAAAAAATGTCGTAAAAACTTTGCGAAAACTGGCTTGGCCATACTTTGGCAGTGCCAATTAATATTAGAAGACGTACTTATAGAGGATGTCAGATATTAAAGCATCAAGTATAAAAATCATGGAGTACCTAACTGGTTTGGCGTAATAGACATTGCTGACGCACGAAAGTTGATGTCGAAGTCAAAAAACTCAACCGAAAAACGTTACATTGAGATCTTAACTTTTTAGGGTTGGGCAAAAGAAACAGTGCCAATAGAACCCTATTATTATGGCTCTGGTGTCCGTCCTTCTGTATGTCAGCGGGCTGTATCTCATGAACCATAATAGGTAGACAGTTGAAATGTTCACAGAGAGTGAATTTTTATTGTCGGTTTAACAACAGATAATAAAATTCAAAAAGTTAAAAATTAAAGGTCCTTTTTCTCAGTGGAGTTATCAAGTTATAATAAATACGGCTGCAATCCCTTGAAGAAGTGAAAAAATGAAACTTCAAAGTCAACGCAATCAAAATGGCGTTTATGTTCCCTCTATGCCGCATATTTTGACACTCGCAAGGGATTTTAAAAGGGTAGGTACATCCCGTTGACCTATAATCATGAAATTTGGCAAGGAGCAATGTCATGTGGATGTGGCACAAGTAATGGAAAAAATCCGAATACCGCAAATTTGTAGTAGAATTATAAAAAAAAAATGGTGATGGACAAACTTATTTGCAGTTGGTAAACTAACTGCGACCTATGTCGATATATGGGGACAATAGTTTACTACCGGCAAAGTTAAGTTTGTCCCTTAATCCAGTAGTTTATGAACTTTAGTAACGTTACCTAATTATTTTGGAGACTGTAGCTGTACATTACCTAACTGCTTGCACTGTTATACGTCCTTATTATAAAATACCTACTAGCGGCCTGTCCCGGCTTCGCACGGGTGGATATTTATTTTTTAAACATTTAATTTTTTTCTTGCAATTAAAATAGCCTATATTAACCAGTGATAATGTAGCATTCAAATGGTGAAAGAATTTTTAAAATCGGTCCAGTACTTTTTGAGCCAATTCGTTACAAACATACTTACAAATCTTTCCTCTTTATAATATTAGTATAAATAAAATAAATATAAAATAACTTTGATTTCCAATTTTTTATTTTAATTTCGAAGACATTAATATTGTAACTATACGTTTTTGGGGACTAATTTTGGGGGGAAAAATATTCGAGACACGATTCCCGTGATAAACTATTTACATACCTACAAATTTGTATGGAACCCTCGGTGCGCGAGTCCGACTCGCGCTTGACCGGTAATGTACGGTGGTACGGAACACTTCGCGTGGGAGGCGGACTCGAACTTGGCCAGCTTTTTTACATTTTCTTATAAGTCCTTGTGTAAATATTGACACATTAGCATAACAAGGACTTTCAAGTTTTTCTTTTTGGGTGCTAATTAAGGCAGCTTCTTTAAAATGTCATTCTCGTCTTACCTAATGAATTAATAGGTCAGCGACGACGTTTTAGCGTCTAATAAATTATTTTCAAGCGACCATATATTGTAAAACAAGCTAACGCAGCATGGTGATAATTCTTAAGAAACTTTTGTGATATATCTACGCATTGCCATGGCGTGCTAAACTTGAAACGCCACTCTTGTTATTTTTTTTTTTGCGCTTTTATTTTTCTTTGGGTTTTGTTTATCGTAAGTAAATGTATTTTATTTCTTCTCAGACATTTGATTAAATCTTCTGTGAAGCGGTTGTGGCCCGGTGGTATCAGCCCCGACTTACGAGTGTAGGTCGTGAGTTTAAATCCGGGGAGGCGCTTTACTTGGTGTACCAAACTCAAAGCATTTATTTCAATTAAACCATTTCCAGGCACTTTTGAATTGTCAAAATTAACTAGTCGGTCAGTTAGTCAGAAAGATGAAGCTAGTTGCCCATTCCAAAACGTAGATCTCTTGGAGAAGAACGGGCAAGAAACTCCAAGGACACTCTTTTAAATTAAAATATTACAAAATCCTGAGTACAGTATTCTTGTTGCTTCTGTATGTGAGAACAATGTTATGAAGAAACAATTCAAAATAGGTATAAGATTAAAAAGAAGCCCTGGCAGCTAAGAGATGACCAGTCTCAACTGACAGCGCCCGTTCACGAACATGACGCATGGATCAGCACCATCCAGCTCAAGCATTTTGAAGGGAACCGAATGATCCAACACACGCGCCACCATCAGTGAGACATTTAAGTGAGCATGACACATTCTCAACTGCCATGCTCTTTCAAGTTAATATAAAAAAAAAATATATAATAAACGTATCCATGGTTCTTACATTTACAAAAAAAAAAAAAATGCCTATTTATTTCTCTCAAAACGGTGAAGGAAAACATCGTGAGGAAACTGACAAGTCCTTCGCCAAAAAATTCAAAGACATGTGACATCTACCAACCCGCACTGAGCCTGCGTGGTGCATTACGGCACACTCCCTCTAATCGAGAGGGGTGTCTCCCAGCAGTGAGAACATTATAGGCTAATTATGATCACGTGATCGACGCAATCGTTTGTATGAATTTTACCAAAACCGATCGCCACATGAGTGCGAAGGCGAGTGCGACGCGGGGTTAGACTTACGTGGTTCTTTTAACCTCTCGAGTGTCGGCGAGAACACCGGTATTCCCAGGAAAAAAAGTACCGTTTTGTGTCGGCGGGACGTCAGGGCGTCCCGCCAGTGACATGGTCTATGGTGTATTTTTTTACTAGGTACTTCAACATATTTTAACCAATAGGAGTGTTTGACATCAATCTATTCTGTGTTCTATGCTCTCGAATACTAAACTATGATTGGCTACCGAGTTCATAGAAAAAGTGTGAGTATTGGTCGTTGAAAACAAATGGTGACGCATTTGTGTGATCAAGATTGCGTACTGTCAGTGCAACTGCTTGTAAACAAGATGTGTAAATTATTTTTATTTATTCTATTAGCTTAATCTTCTCAAAGGTCATCATCATCATCTGCCTAGCCTTTTCCCAACTATGTTGGAGTCGGCTTCCAGTCTAACCGGATGCAGCTGAATACCAGTATTTTACATGGATCGACTGCCTATCTGACCTCCACAACCCAGTTACTGGGTAATACGATACCCCCTAAGACTGGTTGTCAGACTTTCGGGCTCCTGACTACCCGTAACGACTGTCAAAGATCAAAGAACGACAGCCGGGACCAACGGCTTAACGTGCTTTCCGAGGCACGGAGGGGTCTCGGTATGTAAAGATGGTCACCCATCCACAGACCAACCGCGGCAAGCGTAGCTTAACCTGATCGATCGACCTATGCTGCTGTTATTATTTAGCCACGGGCCCCTCCAAAATCTCAAAAAAATCTTAATCCAAAATCTTAATCTTCAAAGGTGTTAGGTACACATACCTAGCTAATACCTATGTCTACAAATTTGTTAACAGTATCTAACAAGAGTGCCATTGACACTATTTATTATTATTGTGTCGCAAAACCACAACTTATGATAACACTAGATACTTATGAACAACTTATATTGTATCCTCAAAAGCTAACTGTAACTTTTTAGTCGTCCATAGGTACTTCCATGTTAGGTACTCCATGTTATTCCAGGTATACTGACGGACTGTCTTTTGTAATTGACGTTCGAAAAGTGCTGATTCTCAGCCTAGTTTGAATAAATGACTTTTGATTTTGATTTATATGTCTGGTATTCAGCTGCATCCGGTTAGACTGGAAGCCGACCCCAACATAGTTGAGAAAAGGCTGGGCAGATGATGATGAGGTACCTACTTCCATGTTAATATCTGTATATTATACAAACTGTAACATAATTAACGCAAGACCTCATACACCCCAATTAGAGTATTGAGTTTAAAGCATAATACAATGACCAAAACAAGCTTACTATTTTTATGAAGAAAATTGTGTTAACACTAGCATTACTTTATGCATTCAAATTTGTGTCTTATTGCCTTGAAATAAGATTTAATTTTATTTGGCTCAATCGGCGGTGAGTATGAAAAAGTACAAAATACAGGTATTAAAAGTTACTGAAATCGATTCAGTAGTCAATTATGAACAAACCCTTGTATAAAAGTGTATCATGAGCTGAAGAGTTTGTTTGAACGCGGTAATCTCTGGAACTAACCGTCGGATTTGAAAAAACCTTTTTGCATTTGATAGCACAATCCTTGAAGAAGGCTGTGATTGTTAGGAGCCGAGCAAAAAGTAAGCGAAAACAAAACAATAGCGCACACAGGTGACGCGATGCGACGGGGCGGGTCGAGTGAACAAGAAATGTCACGCGGATGAAATCGCGGACAGAAGCTAGTTAATAAGTATGATAAACGGAACCAATCGCATTAAAAAAAATCATTTTGCATTTGATAGCTAAATTCTTGAGACAGGCTATTTAACATCACGCTAGTACTCTTAGGAGCCAGCAAATAGAGAGAATGCTGAGCGAAAACGAAGTAAGTAATAGCGCGAGTAGGCGATGCGATGCGATCATGCGACGGAGTGGGTCGAGGGAACAAGAAATTTCAGGCAGACGAAGTCGCGGGCAGCAGCTAGTTAATATTATAAACGTGACAATTTGTAAGAGCTATTTTATTTTATCAACTTTAATTTGGTCTCTTAATTTATTAAAACGGAGAAATGTACTTCTCTGTGTGTTCATTATTCTAGCGTATGACGCTCGTGGGCTGCAGCTGGAAATCAGCGTCAGGTGGTACCGTGTGTAGTCAGGAGGCCCTTTTAGCATGATAAGCACGTTTTCTTTTTATTTTTTATAGTTTAAAGGTGTTTTTGTTAAACAATTTTTTTCGGGATATTATAAATCGCCTATCAATACATACTCATCATTGATATTCTTTTTTACATCAAATAACTTACTTCACTACAAA
This sequence comes from Globia sparganii, assembly GCA_949316385.1. Lineage (NCBI taxonomy): Eukaryota > Metazoa > Arthropoda > Insecta > Lepidoptera > Noctuidae > Globia > Globia sparganii. The sequence goes on along the minus strand of OX438666.1, from coordinate 21,878,930 downwards.
TAAACTAAATGTTTAACAAAAATCAAACTGCAGATAATTCGAAATTATACATCAATATGACATTACTTTTTTCCTCATAATGCAATACAGTTAAATTTATTTTTGTACAAAAATACAACATACATAGCATAAATACTGACTGCACAGCAAATTTTCCATATTTTATTTCAAATTTCAATTTAATTCGCATAATACTAAACGACGTCAGGGGCACCCCGAGGTTCGGTTTGGTTAGGTTCCTTTAAACCCTGCAGACAGAAATAGGAGCCCCGCACAGCGGGGCTCCGTCGACCTGACGTAAAAATCGCTGTACGCTGCGAAAATAAATTGTAGTGTGTTTAGTGATATTTTGAGTTGAATATTTTGCTGTGCAATCAGTAATTTTGATGGGAATTCGGAATTTTATTGCATAGAAAAAGGATATTTTTTTATTTGCGTTTAAATACTACCCATTTTTTTCTGTCTTTCTTTCTAACGCTGTCCGTCTGTCTGCCTGATAGCTATTCACGCCTAAACGGCTGAACGGATTTGGATGACATTTAGCACAAGGGTAGGCCGTGATCTGGGTTAGGACATAGGATACTATTTATCCCGATCCCGAGACGTGACGTGACGTGACGTTCCCGTGAGATAACTTCTGCAAACCACGCGGGTGAAGTCACGGGCAAGAGCTAGTTTTCTTTTCTCTTTCGATTTGACTACTCCAGACGACAGTCAGACACTAAAGTTACAGACACACATCACATCACACACAAGCTACCCGAAACTGTCAAATTTTCTCAATCAACTTTGAACCTTCAGCTGAAGCGATAAAGTTGAAAATCTATTAAAGAAATTTGACAAATTGTAGTAACTTGATGTGCTGGTGTCTGTACATCTACGTGACTGACGTTATTTAATGTGTAGTCTTGAAATCATGGAGAGATCGCATTCGCAATGCGTCTACCAACCCATATAAAGAATTCTTGCTTAAGCCAATCGATCGATCCTTCAACCATCAACATTTAGCCACGAGTCATTTGGTCAACAGGACCTGCTCTAAAATGCGACAGTTAATTGTGCTCAGGTTCCAAATTGTATATTATTTTTTTAATATATTACTAGCTGACCCCGCAAACGTCGTTTTGAAAAAAAGAAAAAAAAATAGATAGTAGCCGATTCTCAGACCTACCCGATGTGCACACAAAATTTTATACAAATCGGTCCAGCCGTTTCGGAGGAGTATGGTAACTAGGTAACACTGTGACACGAGAATTTTATATATTAGAAAGACTAGCTGACCCCGAAAACGTCGTTTTGAAAAAATAAAATAAAAATAGGGGTATGAAAAATAGATAGTAGCCGATTCTCACACCTACCCGATATGCACACAAAATTTCACACAAATCGGTCCAGCCGTTTCGGAGGAGTATGGTAACTAACACTGTGACACGAGAATTTTATATAATAGAAGATAGATTTTATTTTTAATCAAACTGTCTAAGTATCTTGCAATCGTTAGCTTACGGTTGTTATCAAGACTTGAATATAAATTGAGAATCCTAAAACGCATATAAAATGTCTATGATGGGACAGGTATTAATCTAATCTAATCTAAAAGCCTGTATTGATCCACTGCAGTGCAAATACCTCCCTTTTCCACACAATTCTGCCTTCTGCGAGTGCCGGTATAAAATGATATCAAATAAATGTCTAAAAAAATATATTAATAAAAAATATATAATTATTTATTTATTTTATTTTAAAGAAGGCTTACATACTAACAGACCAATGACATAAAAACCCTGCACATATAGTTAGAGAAAAAATTCGATAAAAAACTTTTTAACAAAAAAAAACAACTGACTTAAAAAAAAAAACACTACAAAGTGTAAAATAACTTTAATTTTAATTTCGGAAGTCGGTGTCTTTGGTTTTGTATTTACGTTTTTGCCACCGACTTCCAAAATTAAAATTAAAGTTATTTTACACTTTGTAGTGTTTTTTTTTGAAGTCGGTTGTTTTTTTTTGTTAAAAAGTTTTTATTTTTTACTTTTTATAGTCAGAGTGCATCTCATGACAATTCCAATAAGCCCAAACACGGCTAGAATACATGGTTTTATTACGAAGTTCCGGTACCTACCTTCCAGCTTCATCATCAGATCGGTTTGATGGTACCATTTTCGTCAGACCCATTTATTTAAATTTGCTTCGTCATAGTCGCTTAACTATCTTAATCGAGATATCTTATCGCCACCCGTGAAATACTTATTACCATTGAAGAGTTCCTGTGGCTATCTGTGGTCTCCTTCATCAGTTCCACTTCACCAAATGATACTTTTTGAATGCAAATGCTTGACATGTTGATGAAAATACCAAAATTTCTATATGTATGCCTATAATATTTGAGGAGTTCCCTCAATTCCTCATGGATCCCATCATCAGAACTGGATTTTGACAAAAATGGGACCAATCTGGAAGCATATCCTTTCAAATAAAAAAAAATTCCAAATCGGTTCATAAATGACGGCATACTGAGGTAACAAACATAAAAAAAAAAAAATACAACCGAATTGATAACCTCCTCCTTTTTGAAGTCGGTTAAAAAGAAAGTACATACAAGTTAATATGATTAGTAAGAGAATAGTAGATAAGTTAGTTATCCTTGAAAAAACACTGTGCCAGGCGCCGTCTCGGCAGCGGGATTGTCCGAAAGGGTTACCGCTTCCCCAGAACACAAAGAGCTAAGGAAGGAGCACGGGTGGGTTTTAGTCAGTAAGAGTCTGACACTCCCTTCTGCTCCACCCAGAGCGGGAGGGGTCATTTGATGATTTCTCTTCCTCAAAAAAAAAAAAAAAAAGCGCCGTCTCAAAGTCGCCACACTGATGTAGAACAATTATTGAAAATAAATGCACTCCTTATTGAGAAAATATTCCGCCTATAATTAGCAATTGCGAAAGGTACATTTAATATTGGCCGCTGACGTAGTCCCATCAGATTCAGATCAGATTTTAATGTCAGTATCTTGCTGTTCTTTGTCAGTAGATTTGTCCGCAAGTTAGCTAGTTGACTATATAGGTATGGTACTGTGCCATAGATTGCTCAGTCGAATTTATGCGCGCGCGCAGAACATACTAATCGAATCGTAAACGTGTTGGTGTTTTTTTTTTCTTTTTGTGTTTTTTTTCTATCTTAGGGTTGGAAGTGATTTTATGTGATAGTTTTATAGGTAGGTTTTTAATTTTTTTTCATATTTTTAAAAATAATATTACTTAAGTACTTATAGTTTATTAATATACTATATATATATACATTATAATATTATTATTACAGGTACTGAAATTATTTTAATAAATACATGATTATGATCATTAATGCAATACTTAGAAGAAAAAAAGAAATGAAATTATTTTAGATGCCTAATAAAAACATGATATTTGGTCATTTTACCTAAATTATATATTTAGGTAAAATGACCAAATATCATGTTGGTAGATAGGGTAACCTATTTGCCTTATTAATCATCCCATTATTCCTTAAATCTGATTTAAAATAATTATCCAGCAACCGCTAATTAATAAACGTCATAGAATTAACTATAAACGAAAAACAATTGAAAAAGGTAACCATAACCACATGACACGCCTAATTATCTCAATATTATTCCACAAGTCTTCAAAATGATTGTTATAATAAAATAAACATGTAAGTACATTCCTACAGATAAAATACCAGTCATAAGTAATTACTTAGGTACTTCAATTAAATGTCGCCAAAAATGTTTACGATAATTATTATATCCATACATTTTATTTACATATTTATTTAAACGCAACTGTCTCGTTGGTCTTAAGACTCTTAAGTGGTCGAAAGCGATACTGCTGAGCATGAGGTCCTGGGTTCGATTCCCGGGTTTGGCAAAGTATTATTAGGTTTTTCTATCTGGAATTATTCAGTAGCAGCCTGGAATCAGGAACTCTGCCCAATTGATGGCAATAGGCTCGCCCCATGTTACATGGGTCTTAAACATAACTGGTGATATGTGTGTAGGTACTAATAGGCACCTCTGCGCAACCTTGCGGAAAACAAAGCGTGATGTTATGACATAACATCACGCTTAATGTTTGTTATAAATAAAGCAAATAAGCACATTCTTAGTGATGAAATTTTAGTCATACTCATTAGTAATAACTTACTTCAATTATTAAATACCGCCAAAAAAGCCAATAAGGTGAAGAATTATGATTTTACATTCATAGGTACATCTCATCAAGTATACAAACATGGAACAATTTTCCCAAAACACTTGTCGAGTAAGATTCTTCTATTTATACGTAAAATCGTCACGTCACGTCATAAAAGTTCTTGATGAAATATTCTAATATTTCTTTAAGAATTTTTCATAAATAAAAGTTCTGAAAGCTCATAACGACTGCGCAGAACGGGTGTTTTTAAACGCTGCAACTTATTTCAGTAAATATAGACTTCTATACTAAAAAAAATGTTTAAAAAATAAATGTCCACCCGTGCGAAGCAGGGACGGGCCGCTAGTTACAAATAAACGACTTACTTTCACATTGCAAGGACTAGAGGAAAAAATATCTTCAGTTAGAAAAAATCGCTTAGCAATCTAACCACACGACACTGCATAATCAGCCTATAATTTTGCCACTACTGAGACACAGGCCTCAGTGATAGATAGATAGATAAAACGTTTATTCAGTGCAACAAAAGACACAATACAGGTAGGTACTTAAAAAATAAACATCGAAGAAGGTGAAAGAAAAAAAAAAAAAAAATTAAAAAGATAAATTGACCCATAGACACCTCAACATCTATTACGAGGTAGTGAGGCTGTAGTCCACCACGCGGGCCCAGTGCGGGTTGGTAGATGTCACACGTCTTCGAATTTTTGGTTCTAGGACATGCCGGTTGTTTGCTCACGATGTTTTCCTTGAGTGATGATGAAATTATTTACACAAAGTAAATCGCCTGCCTGGGTTTAAACCCACGACCTACAACTAGTAAGTCAGGGCTGTTACCGTTGGGCCACCACTGCACTATTACACTTGCAGTGGGAAGGCCATTTCTCGTAATTAAAAACGTTCAAAATCGAGTCGCAATCTCATCTCAGCGAAAATCGATGTCAAAAACTTCTCAAGACAGATAGTGAGATTAGAATGCAAGCATTCTTAAAACTACGGAACCTGCCCTTTAGTTCGAACCTCACACAATTCGAAATCATTCATGAATCATTGCGGACTCACCCCTCGACATGGTTATAGAATAAACCTGTTGGTGACACTGTAATAAGTATAATTTATTCCGTACCGGCAAGTGTAGTTTGTTACAGGTAGGAGCAAATAACACTAATGCTTCACGGATAAACATAGTGTCTAGGCACAAATTACATATTTTTGTAGACTGTATACTAATATTTGATGCATACGGGATTACCCCGGCGAAACCGGCTAACCTCAAACAATGCACTGTGTGAATATTTATGTTTTATTGCAAATTACCTCTAAGAATGAATACCTAGTCCAAAATAAACTTAAATATTAAGACATACCTAGACAGAAAAATCTGTAAAAACGTAGCTATTTATTAAATCTATATAAATTAAACAAAGTCGGGTTAGTTACACCATTTTACAACTCAAGAACGTCTGGACCGATTTATATGATCTTTGATTTGTTGAATTTGTCTCCACCCATAGCAGAATAAGGATTAAAACATAATTCATATATTGAGGAGATAGGAAGTTCACTGGGTCAGCTAGTAATATTAATAAAAAAAAACACGACCTCGTAAAAAATTATCACAGCAGTGTAAAAATATCTTGATTTAATTAAATTATTGACCTAAGCTTAGCCGGTGTGTTATAAAATTCATCAAAGATAATTAGTGGTTTCTAAAATTACATTATAATAATATTTAGCTAAATACTAAAACCATAGAAAAACCAACGCCAGCATTTTTTTTGTTAATGAAATGAAAAAATTGAATTTGATAGCTTACTATATCTATTTGGGACTTTAGACACTAAATTATCTCTGGTACATAATTTCTATGTAGCTATTCATAACCTCATTAATATGATTAATTCTTGTAATATTTGGGCGCAATACCTACTGCTTTGATAAATATATGTTCAATGACCCCGCTACTTACATAGAAAACTGTTATCACTACTTAACTCAATTAAAATGTATTTAATTTTTTTTTTTAAATCATAGGTTCTCAACCTTATTTTGTCCACCGGGCACTTTGAAAATACTTTTTTTTCTAGAGCCCCCAATTTTTGTTCTGTCGCGAATCAGCCGATCGATTCTGTAAAAATCTCACCGTGATAACTTAGGTGAAGTGAGCGTAAAGTGAGCTATCCTATCAATAGGGGCAATCCCTAACATCAGCCGGCCGATTCTGTAAAAATCTCACCGTGATAACTTAGGTGAAGTGGACGTGAAGTGAGCTATCAATAGGGGTAATCCATAACATCAGGTGGAGTGACAGCTCACTTCACCTAAGTTTTCACGGTGAGATTTTTACAGAATAGCACTGGTTCGGGGGTCAACGTTCAATTGAAATTTTAACCCATTTATCTCAAAATTAACAATTGTTCAACTGTCCTATACGTTTGTTTCGAGTTGAAGTTTTGAATGAGACAGCTGATAATATTTTCGTGATAACGATGTTCCACAGCAACGCAAGATCCGCGATTCTCTCTTAAAGTATTGGTAGATATTGGTGGCTATTACCTTGTTCACGAACTAAACTCAATTTAAGTTCAGTGCATCTTTTTCTTTCTATTTCATTAAGAAAAGGACAGAAAATAAATTTTAGTTTAGTCCTGTTCTTACACCTCTACTATTCCTCGGGAGGTGACAAGCGTGAACCTAAATATCTATGTCAAATAACGTGACCAATGCCAACACAATAATTATTAATAAGAAGATAATCTAAATGAACAACAAACACTATTGGTCAACGACTAAATTGTTTACACAGACAATATTATTTAATAAACATTATAAACAGTAATAGTTACAAGGCCTGTAAACCTAAATTACAATTAAAATTTAGTGATAAGACTGTTTATTTTTAGATTTTAGATGTAGTAGCAAAAGGTCTTATCTATTGGTATTTTGAGGTTTGTGTTAAAGTTATCAAATTCCGGGTATTATGCTCTTATTTTGGAAATTTCTTTATCTATTTGGGAACAGTAAGTAAAATTTAGGTAGTTCAAACTTAAACTCAAACGGCCTTATTACAAACAAGGTTTATCTTTAGAGCCAGGATTAAACGATTGAGCTATTTTTAAATTTCGACCTATAATCCGACAAAGTTAAAGTTCTTATTACGAAAACTGACGTTAAACTCGAGATTAATGTCAACTTTGCATTAGGAACTTTACATTTGTCAGAATAGAGTTCAAAATACAGTAACTTGAAATTTTAGGCTAGGTCTAAAGTTAGAACTAATTTTGTATACCTATTCAATTAAACCATTTACAGGCACTTTTGGATTGTTAAAGGAACTTCGAACCTACGACATCCAACTCCGAAGTGGCGGCTTATTCCACTGCTGCTCTTATTTGATGGCTACATCGAAAATACTTAAGTGTATGTTTTTAAAAGTTCATACAAAAAACTTTGCGTTGTTTGCTGATTGCATGCTGCATCTTATCTAGACTTCTTACCTTTTTGGGACGTATTAGCTACAGATAAAAGTTTCCCTGATAATTGTCTGTATGCAAAGTAGATTCCAATTTTGTGACCACTTCAATAAATCTAAAGTTATTTATTCAAACTAGGCTGAGAATTAGCACTTTTCAAACGACAAAATTACATAAGACAGTCCCTCAAAACGCCCGCCCTTAACCACTTCCTAGTGCTTTCGCTAGAGAGAAAAAGTGGCGCAACAAACTCCCAAAACAGCAAGCTTATTTTCAAAAATATTTAATTATCTCTATGATAATTAAATATTTTTGAAAATAAGTCAGGTAAAGGACATCGGACAAAAATTTATTGGGTTTGGTGCAAATGTTGAGGACCTATTTTTTTTTGGACGGGAAATCATCAAATGACCCCTCCCGCTCAGGGTGGAGCAGAAGAGAGTGTCAGACTCTTACTGACTAAAACCCACCCGTGTTCCTTCCTTAGCCCTTTATGTTCCGGGGCAGCGGTAACCCTTTCGGACAATCCCGCTACCCCCGCAGGCTAGGTTAGGTTGAGGACCTTTGTCACTGCATTTATGGTAGTCATAGTTACTCCTTATCTAATAGACTATTCAGTTACATAGGTCTCGTCAGTGGTAGATATTTTTATAGGTCCTTTTGCCCATTGTCTTTTTAGAACCAATATTGAATCTCAGAGAGAAATCAAAAGAATGTCTTTTGATTTCTCAGAGGATTCATACAATAAATATAACCAAATGATTCTCAAACGACCTACCTAGCGACAATAGTGTACAGTGTAAATAACACCTATTTTAACAGTTCCTCATTACAATTCAGTAATGTCACTTGTTACTTTGAGAGTGCACTTAACCGACTTTTATGAACCGATTGTCATTTTAATAACGGTTTGGTGATTCGCTAGCTAACCGTAAATTTGTTGACTGATAATTTTTTTTACTAAGTAGGTACGAAATCGGCTATATTTGAATACCTAGTGCTGTACCCTCTCAAAGGGAGGAGGCACGTGGCACAACAGTGGGAACATTATAGGCTGATTATAAATAAATAAAATTAGTTTAACTCAAGTAACAAGACTCATATACAAACAGATACACAAAAGGATACAGACAGGATAACAATTACATACAAAAATGAACACTCACAAGGTATCAACAATATGTCTGCTGCAGCATTGCCGGATATAAGAGCAAACCAGTCTGTTGGCGATCATCGCCAGGACAGTGTTGGCGCTGCCCCGCACTCTGCGCACCAGAGACGCGCACCGCTTGCGCATCGTCGTATGAAAGCAATCGGTGCACGCCTCCGCGGACATGCCCGAGGCGCTGCAGTAGCGGGGCAGCCACATCATTATGTATTGGCACAAGCACTGGCTTCATATTTGCCTACATAATAATATGCTCACGAATTCTGAAAAACTATTAAATAGATTTATATCTTTTTTCATGACTCCCTAAGTAACACGTAATCTGTATATTCACTGAAGTAAAGACTGATTTACGTTTTAAAGTCAGACTATCACTTTACATCAGTTTTGACTTAGTTTAAATGCTTTTGAGTAGAATGTGGTAAAATTTATAATGCATTAAGCTATTGTATGGTCTAAAAAATAAAGTTAATTGGCTTATAATCATACTAAAACATTAATTACTTTTAATATACAGCACCTTAAACAGCATTTATACTAACACAAAGGTTAAGACCTTATATTAGTAAATAAGAAAACCTAATACATTAAATAAACGTTGTCGAAATATTTTACAGTGAACTTAGATTTATTAACTCATTTTTAAGATTAAACGCATTTTTATGATCTTTTCTTATGCTTATTTACAGCTAAGCTTTAGCCAAACATTTACTAAAGTTTTGGCTCTGTTATCTCCTTATTTTATTGTTACTTTAAAGCTTTCAGCACTATTTAGATAAATAAAAATGTAATTTTATTACTATAGGTCATAATTTGGCCATAAAACCGTGAGTAGTATGATTATTTTAATATGTGCGTTAGTATACTCATTAGTAAATTTATGTCGCACGTGTCACGTTGTTGTCATGAATAAACAGTGGAAAAAGACTAAGAGAACAGGTGGAGTAAAGAGAAAGATAAAAACGGAATATTCAAACTTTTTATCTGGTTTAAGTAATGAAAAACGTGTTCCAAACAATGATACTCTTGAGCCAAGCACTAGTCAAGACGTTCCATCAAGTGGTTCCGTAGTACATTCAAGATTTGAAAATGAAAATTATTTTCGTCGGCCATGTTATTGAAATCTGGTAATCCTGACATTGCGAGCTGGGTTTCTCTTTGGGCTTCATAGATATCGGGGCCGGTATCTGTGTCGCTATGCTGCATCATAATTGACAATTGCTCTTCAGCATCGGCATAGGTTAAAAAACCCGTCCGTTTCACTTTACAAGGCAACACTGGCCAATCTGCGCGAGACTTGGAATTTTCATTACTTACTAATGCAGACTCATTAGATTTTTTGGATATCGCATTTGACGCTGACTTTCCCACCCGCTTATACAATGAACAGTTTAGTTGATCCCCCTCTTTCGGTCGTTTGCACTATTTTAAAAGGCATCTGAAAAAAACAATTGAGCTTATTTAGGACTTAATAGAGAAGGTAATTTACCTGAAAACTAAATAAGTACAAACTAAATTATTACTAAAACTATAATAAATATATAAATATATTATTATTTTATTATATTATTTGAGTCTAATTTAGTTTTTTTTTTATTATAATTTTTTATTTAAGTCGCACGTCCCTTTCGTTCTATTCGGGCACATGATTCAGGGAATTCCCCAACTCATTTATATATATATTTTATATTTATATTTATTTATATATTTATATATAATGATTTTATACTTACACTTGTCAAATTACCTAACTGGAGACAGATAAAATATGAAAGACGTGGAGTAGGGTATCATGTGATTAAGGGATTCTAAATTATTATTTCGGTACCCTGATTAACACTATTGCAATCCATTTTTATGACGTTTAAGGGTAATGAACATTATAACATGCCTAAAAAGTGTTACTATAATGCTAAAGATATCACTTAGATATTTTATATGTAGGTTGAATGACTTAAGCTATTTTTTTATAATATAATAAGACTGACAACATTAAAAGACACTAGTTGAAAGTTTAAAACATTAATATTATATGACGCCATATGCTTTCTATTTTCTCTAACATAAAAAATAAAATTATAACACACATATAAATGAAATACTACTTATTATATTTTTCTTATAAGCGAAGTATCGATAGAAGCAATTTTATAAGTTAAAATTAATGAAATCGCTAAAAAAATGACAAAAGGTGTCAGATATCGATTCTAAATTTGTCCCTATTTTTATTAAAAAAGCATTTCTGTGAGGGCGCGTGAATTATAAGCCACAAACATATATATATTTTCACATAAGACTAATACCCCCAGCTCATTCGCATTCAAAACAAAATAAAATTGATGATTGACTTACCTTATGATAAATTATTTTCAATGAAGACACATTAAAACATCTCGCACAACAAATTGGACATAAGTTTCGATAAGTTTTTTCAAATACTTTTATATAAAGAAAATAAAACGTTCAGCCTTAGAATAAAACGTAACTTTGATATTGTAATTCAAAAAACTGTTTATAAGCTGTAATAACGTCTAAAAAAATGCTTTTTACATTAGAATATGCTGTCTAACAACTTTACTAATGTCTGTCTTCAATAACATTATAAGCGCTGGTTAGCAGCACTAATAGCGGAATTACGGAACCGAATGGTACGGACGTGTCGACAACATTTTAATAAAATAAATAATAATCTCCAAATAAAAGTGAAACTAAGTGCTATACACCCAAGTGCGCAATTAGCATTAACTCATTCGCGAAATTTCGGTCGTTATTGCTTCTCATCAAAATCCAAGCGAGCGGTGAGTGGCAAGTGTTCTCCCCTCGGACCCTACCGGTGAAAAGAGACGGGCTACAAATATTCATCTCGCTCTCATCGTGGTGTTGCGCGGGCGCGCTCCGAACATACCAAGTAAATATCCTTGCATATCTTTATAAAACAATAACACACGATGAATGTCGCTCGATCGCCACCGCAGTCGCCTAATACGTATACCGAAGGCAATAGAGATCCTATAGCAATAGCAAGTGGTATTGGGAGATCTGAAACGGCTGGTGGTTCGCAACCAGATTTGCGTAAAATTGCCTTATCTGACTCCATCACCCAGGTAACATATCGTAACAAGAGAAAACAACCACATGACGACTTTGGTACACAGTTCGAAAGATTCCAAGACAAAATGGAATCGCTTATAAAGGATATGGCTCAAACCCAGGCTGAAAATCTTAAAAAAATATCCCAAGATGTTTCGGCTATAAAGGAAGAAATAAGTCAGATTAAGTTAACAACTGAACTACTGTCCTCGGATCAGGTCAAAATAAAATCGGAGTTAGCTAATATCTTAAGCTTCCGAGCTAACATTGAGAAAAAAGTGGACACTATTGAAAATGAAATAGCTTCACTTAAATCTGGGTCCGCTTCTGCAAATATCACACCGCTGCTTAACTATGAAGACATTATATCGGAGACCTATGACCGATCTCAGAGGGAGAAAAATGTCATTATAAGAGGGATAGCAGAAGTAAGATCCCTAAACTCTGAAGAGAGACGGATTCACGACAGCCAGGAGGTAATGAAGATTATAAAAATAGCTATCTCGGACTGCACAGAACCAACAAAAACCATACGACTCGGAAAATATAATCCTGAGGCATCTAGACCTATAAAGGTCATATTCCCGACATCTGAGCCAGCGAAATCCATTCTACGCCATAAATCAAACATACAATCTGAAAATATCAAGATCTACTCTGATGAGACCCCCTACCAACAAAAGTATCGGAAAAATTTAAGAGACGAACTGAAACGGCGAGTAGACGGAGGCGAAACGGATATAACAATAAAATATGTCAAAGGAACACCTACAATTACGAAAATTCAGCCAAAAAACTAGCGATACAAGTTTCAGATGGTACAACTCCAAACATTACATATGATGTAACCAACTCTTACGACAACTTAATAAAAAACACTAAATCACTAAAATTTCTTTACGCTAACGCACGTAGCATAGTGAAGCCAGGAAAGCTAGAGGAGCTAAACTGCATTATACAACACAACATGCCCAGCCCTGTGCATGTGATTGTACTATCGGAAACTTGGATCAAGTCCGAATCTGAAGCCAAGACTTTAAACCTGCCAAATTACTCGCATTATTATAATTTTAGAGAAAACTCAAGAGGCGGTGGGGTATCCATATTTGTTCATGATTGCTTAAAGCACAATTACATTGAGGATCTTTGTAAAGAGGACAATCACTACTTATGGGTACATTTAGATAAATACTCATTGGATATAGGCGCCGTATATAAAACGCCAAAATCAAACAATAATGATTTTTTGGAGGAATATTCACAGCAGCTGACGAAGAGGAAAAGAGCATTAGTATTCGGGGATTTCAACTACGATCTGCTTAATCCGAGCCGACCGATTAATAATTATACAAAAATGCTGTTAGAAAATGGACACCTAATCCTCAACAGCACTGACCAACAATTTAGTACCCGTGATACTGCTACAAAAAAATCTATCCTTGATCATGTCTCATCCAACCTAAAAAATCATAAATTTCATGTAACTATTGTGGAGGCTCCAATGTCGGATCACAAGCAAATCTATGTCGAAGTTGGCAAATATGCACCTGAAATGAAAAAGAAAGTAAAGTACCATACCTTAAATTACACAGCGCTATACCAAACAGTAGAAAGTAAAATTGTGAATGTCTCTGAGAATGACTACGATAGCTTAGAAAACACAATAAAGGAAGCAGTAATCAAAAATAGAATACCGAAAGTTAAAATTCTAAATACGTTAAAATCAGACTGGATCAATAAAGACATAATTGGAATGCTAACAAAAAGGAATCAGCTGTGGTCTGCTTATAAGGAAAATCCCAATGACGATGTAATAAGAAACAATTTCATAACCTTACGAAACAGCGTGCTGGAACAAATTCAAAGTACTAAAAGTGGATACTACTATAAACTTCTCAAAAACTGTGAAAGAAAGCCTTTAAAGATGTGGAAGCTGATCGGGAACTTGGCTGGAAGCAAGTCTAAATCATGCTCCGCTCCTTCGAAGCTAGATACGCCAACAGGTCAAATCACGGACAGTAAAGAAATATGTAATTATTTTAACACCTTTTTTGCTGATATAGGGTCTACTTTAGCTAATAAAATTGCAAGGCCTAAGGAACAAATACGTACTCAGCCAACAACACAAGCAACAGTATCTAGTACAAATGAACTGCTAAACTTAACCCCAACTACTGAAGTAGAAGTCAGCAAAATCATAGACAATCTCAATTCAAACACTAGTACGGGCTTAGATGGGATTAGTTGCAAAACTATAAAAAGTATTAAAAATCTAATATTAACTAAACTCACGATGAATATCAACTATTGTTTACAAAACGGCATCTTCCCGGATTCTTTAAAAATAGCAAAAGTTAGTCCTATATTTAAGTCAGGTAAAAAGACTGACCCAGGTAATTATCGCCCTATCTCTGTCCTCCCAACGATATCTAAAATATACGAAAAAATATTATATAAACGTCTAGATGATTACCTCAAAACTATAAACTTCCTCTCTAGGAAACAATATGGTTTCCGCGCAAAATCCAACACTCTAACTGCAACAATTGACCTTGTGACCAATCTAAAAAACAATATTGATGAAAAATGCGCAGCACTCGGTATATTTATTGACCTGAAAAAGGCATTTGATACAATTAGTCATAGTCTCCTTCTCCAAAAACTGCATGAAATCGGCATCAGGGGTACTGCCCACGACATGTTCCGGTCTTATCTCTCAAATAGAAAACAAATTGTTCGAATTGGTGATATGCAAAGTAGCTGCGAAACTTTAACCTATGGCGTACCACAGGGATCCATTCTTGGCCCCCTGCTGTTCATATTATACGTAAATAACATTCATAACCTAAACCTGGCAGGCGACATAATACTTTATGCTGATGACACAAGCCTATTTTTATTTGGAAACAATATCGAAGATGTCATCGAACAAGCACAACAAGATCTGGACACTCTCTCTAAATGGTTCCAAGACAACTTGCTTACTATTAATACCTCTAAAACAAACTATATTATTTTTAGTGCTAGGAACAAAAAGGTTGCAAACAACTTAAATCTATACGTAAATAACGAATCTATAACCCAAGTTTCTTCGGAGAAGTATCTTGGTCTCTACCTAGACAAACATCTGACATGGCAGACACATCTAGATAAGTTAAGATCTAAACTATCTTCTGTCATGGGCGCGCTTCGAGGGATCGTCCGATGCTTGCCGACGTCTGTTAGGTATATCATTTACAACTCTATGGTTAAACCTCACCTAGAATACCTAATAGAGGTGTGGGGCACTGCAACTAAAACACATTTAAAACAAATCGAAACATGTCAAAATAAAATAATAAAACTCTTATTCCATTACCACTACCTAACTCCGACTGAAAAAAATTATAAAGAAACTAAATTGATGACGCTATCACAGATATATAAATATAATACGTGCATACTAGTACATAAGCTATTAAATAAAAATATACACTCAAAAATAACATTTACAAAAAAAGGACAAACACAAAAACGCAGTACCAGACGAAATAACAACATTTGCTTAAGACCACCACGAACTAATTACGGAAGAAAAAATATACTATACGAAGGAGCAGAGCTGTATAATACATTACCTAATGACATTAAAGAGATACAATCCTTTACCTTATATAAAAGAACCATAAAGCACCACATCTTAAAAGATTTCTCTAGGTTTTAATTTAAACCACCACACGAATTTAATTTACATCCTCATCAATTATTATTATTTACTAATTTGCTAAGTATTATAGAAAACTAGAATACCTACCCTGTATTTCCGAAATATTACAGTACATATAAATAGTTTAATGTGTAATTGCTATTGACTTGCCTTCAAGAATCGATATGTAATAGTAAACCAACTTTTTCCTTTTACCTGCAACACTGTCAAAAATGTGTGTCTAATAACTAATTTACTTACGAATACCTAGGTACCTTCATCATAAGTAATTCTTATATTTAGTTTTAAGATTACCTTGTATTTCTCATATTAAGTGAATTGTATTCTTTTTGAGAAATAAATGTCTTAAACCGTAATAATATTTAATAATGCTCAACGCTGTATTATTTGGGGCCCAAATTGAGCTTATAAGACACTTATAGACTTTTATATGACTGATATAGTGCTACATATGCTGCTCATATACTGCTTTGCACGTAAGTCCATGCTGTTGTACGCTTCTTAAAATGTTGTTTTGTGTTACTTGGGTCGTCTAGTATAACTCTACAATTTCTTTTGATATTTATTTTATTTTACAAATTGTGTACACACGTGTACAGGGTTACTGGTAACTCGACCACTTCCTTGCAGGAGGTGATAGGGGAGCTAAAATGTGACAAATTTAACCCCCATATGTGTGGCCGAAAACTAATACTTTTACAGTTATTTGACATTTTAAATTACTCCAAATTTTCACACTAAGCTTTTATTTATAGCTAACATTTTAGACAAAGCTAACACAGTAAAATGTCTAAAAATATCAAATAATTTCAAGAAACTTTTGTAATTATTTGTACGAGTAGTTGCATTTTTTTTTCAAATATCTCTTAAATTATTAGTTTTCGGCCAAACATATTGGGGGTTAAATTTGTCACATTTGAGCTCCCCTATCACCTCCGGCAAGGAAGTAGTCGAGTTACCAGTAACCCTGTATAAACAGACAAGAAAAAAACAGAACAGACAAATAGGTACAAAAGTGCTTATTTCATAAGAAATCTCTTCCAGCATACCTGCGATAGGACAATAAATAGAGAGATGTAGACAGCGTGTGAAAGAATATAGGAGACACTTAAAAAAACTAAACAAATATTATTAGTTTTTGAATCGGAAATATTTGTTCATGCTGTCCAAATTATGATTGCTTTAAAATGTTTGCAGAAAAAACATATGTGGTACCTATGTTTTTTCTGATAACATTTTAAAGTAATCATAACTTTTAAGCAAATGCACTAATGGGTTCTCTTTTGTGTTTCCTAACTTTTATATCCATAATCTAAAGTGCCATGATATATTTTTTTGGTCCTAATCATCATTTGTCCTCATGATAACTTGCCCGAACTTAATGTCGCATAACACACGCCATAAAATTTAAATGCTTAAATACAATATGCCCTAAATTTAATTTGTATTGACAAATCAATAATACACAAAAAACTTAAAACCGTTTTCAATAAAAGTTTTAAGTCCTAAATTCAAATTATTTATTGTTTATTTATCCACAGTTGGAACATTTCCACCATTTTGCGCGACATTATCTCGTCTGAAAGTGGGCAATTATTTGGCAAACAAATTCTTAGATTACTGACTGCATTACGAACACTTTTATATGAAGCACCGTATGTACGTCGACTTAGTGCCGTACGTAATGTTTTTACGCTTGCATACAGCATGCAAGCAAGCATGCAGCATGTAAGCGAACATGCAGTAGGCATGGTTCCTGTCACGGCTCCAGCGCTGCGGTTCTCCGGCGGTCCCACGCGTGCTAATCGTCGCAGATGGCTTTCTCTCACCACTGCAGCTTTGGCTTGCTGGTCGGCTTCGCCGTCAACCTCAGCCGCGGTGGCTCGCTCGCAGCCTCCTGCTCCTCAAACCGCAGGCCGCACCTACGCGATTAAATTAAACTCTAAATTACACTCTAGGGGTAGAGCAGACAAGACTGCGCGGAGTCGGATTTACAGCGATTCGTTTTTGTCACTAAAACCAATTTTTTAGCAAATTTTTTAGGACTAACAATTTTATTATAAACTAGCTTCTGCCCGCGACTTCGTCCGCGTAAAATTTTTTGTTTCCCCGACCCACCCCGTCGCAACGCGTCGCCGGCCTGCGCTATTACTTCGTTTTCGCTTAGCGAAAACTTCAGACTTTTTTTTCTTTTTGCTCAACTTCTAAGGGTCCTAGCGTCAAGTTTAATGGCATATAGCCTTCCTCAAGAATTGGGCTATCAAACGCAAAAATATTTTTATAAATCCGACCAAAACTTCCAGAGATTTAAAACTTTCAAACAAACAAACTCTTCAGCTTTATTATTAGCATTATTTTAAAACTATGATATCTCCTAAGATATTCATTGAAATCAAATGATGTCAAGGGCAATTTTGTTCAAAATTAAATACTTGTGATGAATAACGTATTTATTTATTTATTACCACAAGAAGAAATCTCTTAGGGAAAAGTGCTTATGGTACAAATCTCATTGCACCTGCAAATTGCAAAAAAAAGTAAGAAAATTTGAATTTCGCGGGCTACCACTGCGCAATCACCTTAAGTAGGCTTTCGTTTTGACTGTTCAAGAACATTCATTGTGTTATTTACGTTGATGTTATAAATTATAGTTATAGTCTATGACATCTTTATGACACTCAAGGCATAGACAAGTAATGAGGTTACGTCTGGCGCGGATATATTTTTTTAATATTTTACGTAATTTATGTTACTTATTTATATTTTTATTTCTTTTATTATTTTTTATTTCCGTAACTGCCCGTGACACCACAGCGGGCCCTATCAGAATACCAGCGCTGCGATATTTATTTTTAAATATCGCAGCAACATGCTGAGATAGGAGCCTTTTGTCCTCGTATAGGACTTTTTGTTTCATTTTTCTTTTTGTTACTTTTTTAATTTTTTTAGTTTTTATTTTGGTATTTTAATTTAGACTGTGTTTAATTTAGTTTGTGATCCTCCTGTACGAGTCGCAATAAATACTTTTTCTTTCTTTCAATAGATTCGGATTGTGACTGATAGTGGATTACTTAATTAATTATTTTTAAAAGAGTAACCGTGGAGTTTCTTGCCGGTTCTTCTCCATAGGAAACGACCAATTGGAACCGTGCACCTAGCTTCTGACGCTTATGTGAAATAAAATATTTTGATTTTGATTTTTGATTAAGGGTGCATGTTCTACTCCTGATGATAACAAAGTCGTCTGCCCAACTTGCCCCCGGATACGTAGAAATGTTCTAATATACGTGCATTATGCACATATCGCTATGGTCAAACAAAATGTACCTGTATCTACTTAGAACTCCTTAGCAGCTTAGTGTTAGTTTCAATTTAATAGATAAGTTACATTGACAGCATTTCAATTAGTAGTTAGTTTGTTTGACTCGTAATAAGTGCAAATAATGATAAGTACTCGTATGTACGTGGTATTTATATTTCCTAATGACGGTATGTCTGTGTTGCTGTGAAGTGTGATCCTTGCGTGTGTGAGGGTCATTTTGTGAATAGTGTTACAAGATTTCTGGGGGCTTAGGTCGTTGCCCTGGTTCTCATAAAGTTTTAGACGAATTAGGTATCTTTTTTGTATGACTATGAACCATACTTAATTCCATAAACATCAAAATGATTATCTATACTTATAATAAATCTGTAGAGAGGTCAATTCTGTACATGAAATATATTTCCAAAATAACTATCAGCGGGTGATTAGTGATCGTTACTGACGACAAAAATGCAATCAGTAAAATTTTTGTCTGTCTGTCTGTCTGTCTGTCTGTATGTTCGTTATAGAAACAAAAACCACTCGACGGATTTCAACGAAACTTGGTACAATTGTTCTTCATACTCCTGGGCAGGTTATAGTATACTTTTCATCACGCTACGATCAATAGGAGCAGAGCAGTGAAGGGAAATGTTGGGAAAATAGGATTTCTTTTTAGGTGAAGTAGTAATAGGTTAGTAGTAGTTAGTTAGTAGTAGGTAAGTTTTGGTTAATTTATGTTCAGTTTTTTTTAATATTAAGTAGGTAAAAGCGTAGGTACTTTTATTAATTATAGGTATAGGTATTATTAATTATAGTAGTTATAGGTATTTAGTTTTAAGTGAAGTAGGTTTTATTATACATTATTTTATATATTAGACGTAGTTATATAGTTTTAGTTATTCAAGCCCCAAGCGGACGCCGGCGTCCGCCCGCTATTGTCTTGAAAAACGCGTTGAATGAGAAATACGCGTTCTCAAGAATCGGCAGAAGAAAGAGCACATCGGTTAAATTCTATGAGAGTTAGTGCCTCAATTTCCGGAAGTCATTATTCCACGCGGACGAAGTCGCTGGCAAAAGCTAGTATACAATATAATAAGTAACGCAATTAACTATTTACACTAGGTAGGTACTAAATTAAATACAAAACATTCTATTGTTAAAATATAATATTGAAAGCGTTGGAAATGACCTCCTTTATCTCCCTATTTCGTTTGATCCATGACTTTTTGACCACTCTGTATACGAGTGTGTATGCGTGTGAGCATCACGTAAGGGACTTCGTTCCTAGCGGGCACGTATTTTTTGATTATCTTAACATAAAAATGCTCTTAGTCTAACTACTTGATTGGTTTTGATTAAACACTCTTTATTAAACAATAAAATCAAATGAGCAGAACTAAACCTAACTCGATTTGGTGTGCTTGCTCATAATTCTTAAAGCTTTATCTACAAATACTGACATAATTAATAGATCTATCAACAAATTAGCAAGTATTAGCACAGTCAGGGGATTAATTGCAAAGCAAATTCACAGTTGTTTTTTTTTTCGTGGAGAAATCCTCATAGATTCCCTCCGTCGGGGAAGAACGGAGGGTTGTGTCGGACTCCTACCGACTAAAACCCCACTGATCCTTCCAGTACCATAAATCGGGGGCCCGGGAGATACATGTGCATTCGCCACACTGTCGTGTTATAACCATTTCATACAACTGTCAAAGACAACCTCGTTCTTTGCTTACCTTTTTTTTTTCTCTGGGTGGAGCAGAAGGGAGTGTCAGACTCTTACTGTCTAAAACCCACCCGTGTTCCTTCCTTAGCCCTTTGTGTTCCAGGGTAGCGGTAACCCTTTCGGACAATCAATTAAATACACTATGTCGGAAACTATAATAATAAATCATGTTTTTTTTAGTTTTTATTCTTGAATGGGCCTGGTCTTGACCTCGATCACTCGGTCTATGATGTTCATTCATTTTTACTAAATTGTCAACAATTTGCAAAAAAACAAAATGCAATTCGGATTAAGTTTCGGCCGCAGAGCACGAGTCACTAATATCATATTAATTCGTTAAAGCATTATCATCTAAGAATGAACATTAAAAGTAGTATTTTTATCGCGAATACCATGATTGCTAATACGATAAGTAATTGATGAAATTAATTAGGTTTATAATATAGACCATGGCTTTTAAACCTTAAAGTAAGTGAACCGCTGAACAAAAAAACTTTTATCGTTGACCTAAAAACTCGTAACCTTGTCTTAAATACCTATAATAAAAATAAAATCAAAGCCGTGTGTTCATATTGGGCTGAGAATCAGCAATTATTGAACGACAAAATTACATAAGACAGTCCCCCAAAACGCTTGCCCTTCACCACTTCCTACGGTCGGACTTTTAATTAGCTGCAGTAAAGCAGCAGTGCAGTTTAGTTTGGAATCCGTGCTATGGCAAATACATTGATCGTATTGAGAATATACAAAAAAGATTTATTCGGTTTCTATGTTTTCGGCTACGTATACCATACCATTCTGATGATTTCATAAATCTTTGCAAGAATTTTCACCTGCAGCCACTTATAAATCGTCGTCGACTAGCAGATTGCACTTTTCTTTTAAAAATTTTATCTAGCGAGATTGACTGTCCCGATCTCCTACATAGACTGCGTTTCAATGTCCCCCAGAGATCAGTTAGATTTAATCCGCCGATCTCCATTTCTTTTGCTTCTTCTAACTACAGGCAGAACTCCTACATGGTGCGAGCGAGTAAGGACTTCAATATCCTTTGCAAAGAGTTCTCATTTGACCCATTTATCACCAAAACCTACTCTGCACGAAGTCGGCTGAACGCTGACTTTTTCAGAAGCGAATAGTGCTTATATACCTTATGTATATATTCTTTTCTATCGTGCTTGTTAGTGGTCCTAAGATTTCTACCGCATTTTCTGTTTTTACCCGTGAGAACCCGTAATTGGCTTTATGTCTAATATACAATTGTTATGCATCTGTTATAGCTGTTGGTTTTCCTGTAAATAAATAAAATGACAGCTTATCTGTTACCACTTTTTAACGAAATTTAAATAGTGATGTGACAAAATAATCGATTCATTCAAGTAAACATTCAGTTCAAAATCGATCTATGTTAAATGTTTGCAACAAAAACATTGAGCAATGCCTAATTACTGTTTGGTCATCACATCAGTGATCGGATTGGATTTATAAAAAGCATTAATTCTAATTAAAACCATTTCTTTTAAATATTCTTATTTTTGAGGTTTTTGGTGTTTTGCAAATAATCGTTTATAGTAAACGTTATTCCTAATGAAAACTTTAATTTAAATAATAAAAAAAAAATTAAACAAAATTATCTTTAGTAGACTACCTATGTATTTACGCTGATTTGAAACTACAACATAATATATTTTTATCTGATGAATCAAAATTGGTCAATTTCAAATATCAAAATTAAAACGGTGTTTTAACGAATTAACAGTAAGAAGTGTCATTTTACTACAGCTAATTAAAAGTCGGACAATAGGCTTTCGCTAGCAAGATGGAGTGGCGCAACAAATTCCCCAGCAACACAGCTGTCTGTTAAGTTAGAAGAACTTGATTTTATACAATAGTATACAAAAAGGTACAAAAAGTTTGCAACTTTTCTTTTAACACTTTAAAATAAAATAATTAACCAATAATGCAAGCTTATCTGAATGTATCGTCCTATAGATAACTACAATTTAAAAAAGGCAAAATACAAAAATACATAGGCTAGGATTTTTGTTAATGTTTTTTTTTTTTGGGAAAATTATTAGGTACCTATCTATTACAACACTCACCGAATCGCTACAGAATTTAAGATTAATCTACCATCTATTGAGCGAAGTCGGGGCTCATACACTTAGTATTCACAAATCGTGCTCGTGTTACAGACGAAATAAAATCTTAAACGCCACTCATAGACTTGATAGACACATTTTGCATGAAAATTCAACTATTTGAGTGAGTTTTATTATTTTTCGCGCATAATACTGTGATAAAATTGCCATTATTTGAATTGAAATTACTAATTAAGTAGCATTGTAATAATAATGAAGTACTTACAGCTCTATTTGTATCTATTGACTCAAGAGATTCGTCATTTTGGTAAAAAAAAACCTTTTTTTAAATTGATTGTATAAATACAATGAACATGACTGCCCCGTTGGTCTCGTGGTTGCAAGCGCGACTGCTGAGCGTGGGGTCCTGGGTTCGATTCCCGGGTCGGACAAAGTGTTATTGAGTTTTTCCATTAGGAATTTCTTAGTAACAGTCCGGAGTTTGGAAGTTGGCGGTTTAATACCCCTGTGCCTCGGAAAGCACGTTAAGCCGTTACTCCTGCGCCTGATCTCTCTCCGGTTGTGTCGGATTGCCGTCCCATCGGACTATGAGAGGGAGGGATGAGGGAGTGCACCTGTGTCTGCGCACACACTTGTGCACTATAATATCTCCTGCGTACCTGGCTAATCTCCGTTGAGATTGGCCACCGTGACCGAAATCGGTCGGGGAGGCTATTACAATGAACCAAAAGTCTTATATTTTTACTAGCATCAAGCCCGCGACTTCGTCCGCGTGAAATTTCTTGTACCCTCAACCCACCCCGTCGCATCACATCATTACTTCGGTTTCGCACAGCGTTGTTTCTGACGATTTCCTTTTTGCTCTGCTCCTAAGGTTCTAGCGTGATGTTAAAATAGCCTTCCTCAAGAATTGGGCTGTCAAATGCGAAAATAATTTTTCAAATCTGATTACATTATAAGTGCCAGAGATTCAAAGAAACAAACAAAGTCTTCACCTTTATCATTATTATATATTTAAAACTTAATCTTAATAGAAAGATAGATTGCTATGGCTTCATAATGTGGGGTAACAGTACCGACAAAAATAGAGTATTTGTTGGACAAAAAAAGTGCATTCGTGCAATATATGGGCTTCGACCTTATGAATCTTGCAGGTCAATATTTAAGGAACTTGGTTTGTTACCGCTACCCTCTCTCTATATCTATGAAGTATGCATGTTTGTTAAAAAGCATAAAGACTTATTTAAAAAGGCAGAGGATGTGTATCCTCGAAACCGGCGAGATCCTCACAGGCTCATATTAAGTGACTTGCCAAGACTGACTAAATATAGTAAAAGCTGTTTAGCCATGTGTGTTCGGAATATAAAAAAATTCCAAGTGATTTTAAAACCTTAGATCTTATATTGTTTAAAAAAAAACTACACAAATGGTTGAATAATAATAATTTTTATAGTATAAAAGAATTTGTTGACGGGAAACATTTTGTAATGTAACCTATATTATTTGCATGCTATGATATAAGCAAAACATGTATGCTCTACAATGTATTTTAACAACCTTATATACCATGTTTTACGCAAATAAATATTATTCTTATTTTCATTCTTACTGAGCCTATTCTGCAAAATATAACATAAAATTTTAGGCTTTTCCAAACACGGAAGGAAATACTTACTTCCTGTGAGGTAAACACAAGACATTGTAAATTTAATACAAAAAAACGCCTTGACTTCGAAAATATAATATTTGCTAACGGAAATTTCCTATAGCGGATATTCCAAGAACACGAAAAATGGATAAGTAATATATTCAATATTCCTATTTGAATATTCCGACGTCGTTTTGCTGACAATGACCCAAGTCGATGACGTTATAAACGTAAAATCGGTTCACATTTCGCGCGGTATGAGTCGTTGAGATTCCAAAACTGTTGTATACAAAGTGTTAATGAAATAACTCAAAACCTCGGACACCCCAACCGATTTTTATATTAATAAATTGATATGACATATAATTATTTATTTTAAAAAATTATAGTAAAAGATATTTGTAAATGTTGTTGTCGCGCTACTTCTTACAGATTCGTAGCTCTATCGCCGCCGGCGCGCTTCCCGGCCTTGGCGCCAGCTCTAGCACCCCCTCTCCTCACCCTCGCCCGCGCTTTTTGTTTTCATTGCGTTGGACAGTAGCGTACACCGTCGTTAAAAAATATTAAAAAAAAATAACCCATATTAAAAATTATTGTATTCGATTTTGCTGCCGATTCTAAACAAACTAGTTTCAGGTTTTGGGTTATTTCATTAACACATTGTATAAATAGTAACATAATTAACGTAAGACCCCCAAGTATTGAGCTAAAAGCTTAATACAATGACCAAACCTTATTTTTTTAAAGCTTGCTTTACCTTATTTTTTTATTAAGAAAATCGTGTTGACACTGGCATTACTTTATGCATTTAAAATTGAGCCTTATTGCGTTGACATAAGATTCAATTTTCTTTGACTCAACCAGCGGTTGGTATGGCAAAATACATAATTTTTGAAAAAAAAAATACCTATACTAAAAGTTACTGAAATCGATTCAGTAGTCAATTATGAACAAACTACTTTCAGGACTTGCGTTTATTCTGTTACACCTTGTATAATCATAACAGAATATTTATCATCACGCCTGTATATTCTCCAAAAGGTTGGGTAGAGCTGTATAGGTAAACCCGTATTTTGCCAGTAATGGTTAGGCCTGTTGGTCTAGTGGTTAGTGACCCTGATTGCTATGCCGGAGGTCGTGGGTTCGATTTCCACCCAGGACAAATGTTTGTGTAATGAGCACGATCATTTGTTCTGTGTCTGGGTGTAATTTATCTACAATATTTATGTATTTAGAAATATATAAGTATGTTTATCAGTTATCTAGTACCCATAACACAAGCTCTGCTTAGCTTGGGACTACATGGCGTTGTGTGATAGTTGTGGAATATTATTATTATTATTCCTATGTAATTTGTATTGTATTGCCATCAACTTGGCAAAAAATCCTGACTCCTGGCTGCTATTTTTCCAGATGGAAAAGTCAAATAACACTGCCCGACCCGGTAATCGAACCCTGGACCTCGTCCTCAGCAGTAACGCTTGCGACCACTAGACCATAGAGGCAGTCATAATCATATGGGTGAAAAAAAAAACTTGGTTAGGAGAATGATGCACAGCACAATAGCAGAATCAGACCTATAATGGTCCCATTGCTGCGACACAGGCCTCCTCTGGGTAAGAGGGAGTGGGCCGCAATCCACCACGCGGGCCCAGTGAGGGTTGGTAGATGTCACATGTCTTCGAAGTTTAGGTTCTAGGACATGCCGGTTTCCTCACGATGTTTTCCTTCACGGTTTTGAGAGCAGTGGCGATGAAATAATTTACACAAAATAAAGCGCCTGTCTGGGTTCGAACCTACGACCTACAAGTCGTAAGTCGATACTACTAGGCCACTGCTGATAATGATGATGATTTTTAATAATTCGCGTAATGTTTTTTGTTTTTGAAAAACGTGCCTTACCTTGATTTCGAGAGGACATTTTTTACATGAAATTTGATTTATGAGGGCGTTAACTTACAGAAGCATCATTCTTGTCAGTCATCTCATAAATAATCTCTGTCAAAATCTAATATATTTTACACAAATACTGACAATGTAAAACGCCCTTGGGGATAATTAAACTGAGCCCTCTCAAATTATTTATTACTAAGGGTGAATTTCACGAATGAAACTGTTCGCGATCTGCACATAAGCCACGACTAAGGTCTGTGTCGTGATTTTCTATTAACACAGCATGATCATCATGATCAGCCTATAATGTTCCCACTGACGGGACACAAGCCTCTCGGTGAGAGGGAGTGGGCCGTAATCCACCACGCGAGCCCAGTGCGGGTTGACAGATGTCACATGTATTCAAATTTTTGTTTCTAGGGCACGCCGATTTCCTTCACCATTTTGAGAGCATATTAACACTCTTGAACGTGGTTTAGATGTGCTGATTGCGTTCAGTTTCACGTTATAAACCAGGATGTTCTAATGATACAAACCAAAATCTACCATACCATAGATATAGGAACTAACTACTATTTAATATTAAAATAGGAATGACCATATTACAAATAAATCTATGTACTCTCTTACATAATAAAAAATAACGCGTCCAATGAAGGTAAAAAATATGACAAAAAAAATCTTAGTCACTATTTTATTTCCATTCCAAATATAAAAATTACCAAAAGGAAACTCCATGCGTGTGCCTTACCTAACATAGAAAAAAAACGGAAATATCAGTATCTAAATATTTAGTTATGATAATGTAGGTAATCATCAGTCTTATGTTAGTGGAAATTGAGAATGATTCATTTGCTACTACAGATTTGCTTGTGACTTCGTCCGCGATTTAAAGTTTTCGCCATACAAACTTGATCACCTCATTTGAACCCTTTTAGGGTTTTTAGATGTGAAACGTCTATTGGCACCTTGGGGGTACCGACGACGCATGCCGCTCTCTTACGCTCTTTTCGATGTTTTACATCAGCCGGGTGTCCCGTGATGGCCACATTTTAATTAAGTATTATACCTCGAGAATCTAACTGTTCTCATCTCAAAGGGCTTGTATGCGATCTTGTATCTATTTATCTTGATGCATAGATGTCGCAAATAATCACTCTGACCTTACTACCACAAAACAGTGTTTATCGGTTGTTTAGGTTATATACCTTTTAAATACGACATAATTATTATGGACTTTGACGTAACACTGACATTAGACACACGTTGAACAAGTGTTTAAGATTTTATAGTAAGACGCGCCCTTTATGTTTAAAATATTCAAACTATGCAACAAGATATACGCAAGTTAAAATAGTAGGTTATTTACCAAGGGAGCAAACAACTATTTTGAAGGCGAGAGGGATTCAAAGTTCGTCACTCCTGACGTGGACACTACTTTTTATCACTCTCTGTGATAAAATAAGTAATTGCGACTTATGAATAAGAATAGTACGTTTATTTATTTACATACAATTAGGAGCAATACATAGAAATAATTAGACGCTAATGTTTATTTTTGAACAATTATGGAAGTGCATCGTAACTATTTTTTTTTAGTTTGGCTTGCGCGCGTTTTACTTTATCATACAGCCTGTTACTTGCATATACAATGTTCGTGATTTGATTGATATCTTTGGTGATGAACTTTTCCTATCAATATTCCACATTCCAAATTCAAATCACTTTTAGTCCCTAGGAATTAAAGAGCTATTTTAGTCCCTGTTTATGATGAATACACTAGCTCTTTTTAGTAAATGTCTTGTTGTCACGTGACCAACTTTGAACGTTAATATCTTGGAAACGTGACGCCTTACGGTATTTGATCCTAGTGTGTTTTCTGTTTGCATTAATGTCAGCTATCGATATTTATAAGATTCATGCGTAGCCGCCATTTTGAAAAAAAAAAAATGGGGGACAGGTATGCCAGCCAGGTTCCCTATAAAATCTTCAATCCCCTTTTATCAAAATAGATTCAGTGATATGTAAAAACTAAACAAATAAAAAGACGACAGACATACTGTCGCATTCTATATGTTATTCATGGATGTTTTTATTTCTCTTCCGTTCCTTTAAAATCCAAGTAAATAAAAGATGAGTTATTTGCACTGTACGGTATTTGCGAATTAGTGGTGTTAATGTTTTTCTTTGGTTTTTATTTGTGTGTACATAATATTAGCGGAAGGACTTGGGGGAACTTCGTAAGAACTTAGCAACGTTATTTACATTATAACAGTATTGTACCTATTAGGTTTTAGTGTTAAGTATTTTTTCCACAAAAAAATGTTAGTTTTTGGTTCTTCCGGTACCTATATTAAAGAGGTCAAGCGTTACCATAACTATTTGGTGTGGTTTTAGTCAGTGTTCAAACGCGGTCAGATGAAGAGAGCTTTACAAAACTTGTGATTTTTTTTCTTTAAAGTAAGTACACTATGGCACAATAAAAACATGCAGAACTGATAGAATGGTGTTCAAAACTGATAGAACGGGGCACACAACTAATAGAATAGGCTCAGGACGGCAGCCATTTTTCTTTCTTGTTGTTTTAAACATGTATCATGTATTTGTTGCTATAGTACTAATCTATACTTATAAAGCTGAAGAGTTTGTATGTTTGAACGCGCTAATCTCTGGAACTATCAGTCGGATTAGGAGTTAGGACCCGAGCGAGGCAGGTAAAACCGCGGAGCACAGCTAGTATAATAATAGCCTCCCCGACCGATTTCAGTCACGGTGGCCAATCTCAACGGAGATTAGCCAGGTACGCAGGAGATATTATAGTGCACAAGTGTGCGCGCAGACACAGGTGCACTCCCTCTTCCCTCACTCTCATAGTCCGATGGGACGGCAATCCGACACGACCGGAGAGAGATCAGGCGCAGGACCAACGGCTTAATGTGCTTTCCGAGGCACGGGGGTATTAAACCGCCAACTTCCAAACTCCGGACTGTTACTAAGAAATTCCTAATAGAAAACTCAATAAGACTTTGTCCGACCCGGGAATCGAACCCAGGACCCCATGCTCAGCAGTCGCGCTTGCAACCACGAGATCAACGGGGCAGTAATATAATGACATCGGCGTTATTAAAGCTGATTAAACACTTGTCTATCCCTATTATCTTAGACAACTTATTATTATACAATATTAGCATAAGAAATAGCGATGTAAAAAGACGAATTCTACGAGACATTAAGTATCAGTTATTTATTTGTGGGTTTTGACATGCCGGATAATTAAAATTCAAATAACTTATTAGAAATAGTAACAAAAAATTGCTTGTGTTGGTTATATTCAAAATGATTATAGATTGTCTTCGTTTTTATAATGTCTATTTTTTTTCTAGTATTTAATCATTCTCAACTTGAACAACCACTAAGTATGGCATGCCTGTCTCCATAATAAATTATTGTCACAAAAAGTCTAATAGGTACCTACCTCACTCTGATTGATTTTTTAAATATATTGGTATCATCACTTGGTTTTTGCTTCATAAGTGTGTATGGAAACTTATTTACGTAGATTGGGTATTTATCATCATCTGCCTAGCCTTTTCCCAACTATGTTGGGGTCGGCTTCCAGGGCCTTATGTCTGCTATTACAATAGTGTCAGAATGGTCTATCATTGATTTCATAATTGTTGATTTTGACAAGTTTAGTAGTCTACTAATATAATGGCGTCATTATGACTTTCCAATGGTCAACCACTGACACTCCATTGAAAAAAATGGCATAAACACAAATCAATCAATCAATCGTACATAATGACAAATTAATAAATGTATATAATGTTTATTGCTATTTACGAACTTCTTACTACTTACTTCAGATTGCAAACACTAATAAGAAGTAAAAATATATATTAAATGAAATCTAGCATGAAATTTAGTAGTCGTGTTGGAATGACGAATTTATAAAAATAGCAGACTTGGGCCCCAGTCTAACCGGATGCAGCTGAATACCAGTATTTTACATGGAGCGACTGTCTATGTGACCTCCACAACCCAGTTACTGGATAATAAGATACCCCTTGGTAAGACTGGTTGTCAGACTTTCGGGCTTCTGATGACCCGTAACGACTGT
Source organism: Globia sparganii (assembly GCA_949316385.1). Classification (NCBI taxonomy): domain Eukaryota; kingdom Metazoa; phylum Arthropoda; class Insecta; order Lepidoptera; family Noctuidae; genus Globia; species Globia sparganii. The sequence goes on along the minus strand of OX438666.1, from coordinate 21,848,513 downwards.
CAAAGATCCAAGAATGACAGCCGGGACCAACGGCCTAACGTGCTTTCCGAGGCACGGAGGGGTCTCGGTATGTAAAGATGGTCACCCATCCACGGACCGACCATGGCAAACGTAGCTTAACCCAATCGATCAAACCATGCGGCTCTTATTACTTAGCCATGAGACCCTCAAGCCCCTCCTCTTTTGATATTTATCATTGTATGAATTCGTACTAGAATTTAATATAGGTTATTGATCTACTAGTTTCGAGATAAACTAAACCAGAAAAAAGTACTCTTTTCTTATAGGAAATACCAAAATAGGCACTTATCCAAATTAGCAAGAAAATAGAAAAACAAAAATATCTAGTTGCCCCTTCTAAAAGGTAGTTTCTGAGACTCAAACTCAAAGCATTTATTTCAATTAGCCATTTACAGTTACTTTTGAATTGTCAAAATTAACTAGTCGGCCAGTTAGTCAGAAAGTTGAAGCTAGTTGCCCATTCCTAAACGTAGATCTCTTGGAGAAGAACGGGCAAGAAACTCCAAGGACACTTTTTAAATCAAGATATTACAACATCATGGGTACATTATTCTTGTTGCTTCTATATGTGAGAACAATGTAAAAAAAAACACACAAAAGAAGAAACAATATAAGATTTCAAATAAGCCCTGGCATTTAAGACATGACCAGTCTCAACCGACGGCGCCCGTTCACGAACATGACGCATGGTACGCATCAGCACCAGTTTTAGAAGAATGCCTATGGAAAAAAGTTTTAAACACTCCTAAAATTCTAAAAAAACTAATATTAATTATTCCTACATAAGCTACAGTATATTTATTCGCAGACGGAAAGTTTTGTTCATGAAAACAATTCTATGACTCATTAAAATAAAAAAACAGGCATTTGACACTGCTTGGCGTTGTACTGACCTTTACAAGATCATTATTATTGAATAGCATTTATTTTTGCTCATACTAACGACAGTGAGAAATTATAATGATGTCATAATACTTGTTTGTCTGAAGAAAACTAAATACTTTTTGATACAATATAAGTAACAGTATCTTTATTTTATTACTTGATTAACCTAACTTAATATTATAAATGCGAAAAAAATTAAAAAGCTAACAGACTTAAAATAATAATAATAATATGTACAAGTATATAAAAAGGAGGTAAAATAATCAAAAGGGCATAAAAAAATTCGTCCGCATCGCTGTCAACAGGACACGTGCCCAAAAGGCTGACAGCATTGCCACGCTGTATGTCAATGCTGATTCTTTGATTCTTTCTTTTTTTCTACAATATATTTCATTGATGGTATCATTCTTAAAAATAACTAAAGTGCCCAAAAGAAGTCCCTGAAGTAATTCGGTAACACTCGAACAGGTTGCTTTTACATCAGTGTAAGTAACAGACCTCTTAAGATTAAAACAATCTTATTTATATGGGTTTTAGGAAAAAGGTTTTAGTTTTTCTCAAACGCCATTAACATTTTTTAACCTTTAAATAAGATGTTGTTATTTGCAATATGTTTTAGCAAGAAAACTAGCCAAGTGCGTACAGGAGCAGCGTATTTGGCCAGTCATTCAGGAAATACTATGTTGATGCTCACTCATTTTAAAAGAGTAACAGTTGATTTTTTTGCCCATTCTTCTCCATAAGGTGCAGCGCAGACGACAGACTATCCGTGACGCACTTTTTAGTCTGTGAAAATAGAATCTATGCAATTATATGCAGTAACGCACACGACGCGCAAAAAGTCCGGCGCACAAAAAATCCGTGTAATTCGGGCAGACCGCGCCGCGCGGCTCCGCACAAAAAGTGTGTGAAAAAAATGGAACGTTTGCTTCAACGCGTGCTAACGCAGACGGCGCACACTTTAGTCGGCAATCTGCATTTGCTAGGGGTGGACGTAACGCACGCGATCTATTATCATGGCGCGATTTATTATCAAAATAATACTTCGCGACCTCTGCACGATTTCCATAGCGTCTACGTCCCTACAACTCTGCCGACAGAATGATCGAAGATGTACGTCGTGTGCGTTGAGTTTGTGTAAAATCCGCGGCCGACTTTTTGCGCGCCATGCAGACTTTTTGTGCGCCGCAGACTCGATCGCACAAAAAGTGTGCCGTCTGCGCTGCACCTAAGACACAACTGTTTGTGTTCCTAAATTGTGTGACTTAATCTGGGTCTAATATACATATTTATATAAATTAACTCTTAAAATGTTCTGCACACTTTTCTTTTTCTTCATTAATTTTATCAGTTTTAACTGTTTCGTCAGAATATCCCGCCATTATCCATTCATCCGTGTTCAAAACTACGTCAATGAGACAAAAAAACTCACGCATAATGCTTTTAACACTATAATAATTGTAGTCTAAATTAATCGCTAATATCCTAAGTCAACATAAATTACTTGTGCCTATGAGATTCAACGTCATTCTTAAGACTATGCCGGCCACTGTTATCCGTTTTAATGATTATAATAAAACTAAACAATACAAAACTTAATATTAACGTATAATCTTGTGAAGCACAACTTAACGTGCTTATTTTCTGCATTTTCATTCTAAATTGTATGAAATAACCAAACAAACAATGTGGGCGCCACTATGCGGTCGGTGTCGTCATAGATTAGGTATGCAAAGACAATGTTGTTGTTTTTCTTGATTTAGGTAGTTATGGATAATTACGATCATGAGGGTGTACGTAATCTACCTATCTCCATACAAAGGTGATCTTTTAACCCTAATTATAATTATTTCAACGTGACTAATGTCTGAGATCTTTACTTAGCTGATACCTGTAGTGTAATATTGATTAGGTATTATAATAATTATACAACGTGTAACGTTAAATGCGCAAAATCTGAAAATAGTTTGTTCATAATTGACTATACTGAATCGATTTCAGTAATTTTTAATATAGGTTTTTTTTTCAAAAATTATTTATTTTGCCATACTATCCGCCGATTGAGCCAAAGAAAATTAAGGCTTATTTTAAGGCAATAAGACTCAATTTTGAATGCATAAACTAATGCTAGGATCAACACGACTTTCTTAATAAAAATAGTTAGCTTTAAAAAAAATAGTTTTGGTCATTGTATTATGCTTTTAACTCAATGCTCTAATTGGGGTGTATGAGGTTTTGCGCATTTAACATTACACGTTGTATACATAGTAAGTATCTACACAAATACACAAATTGGAACAAAAACATATTACAATTTTTGTGTACGTTAATACTGCGTTAGTTTTGTACCTAACTGTGTCACAGTTATTATTAGCGCCCACCCCAGGAGCGAAAGACCACTGAGTTCCATATCAACAAATTTGGTTCTATTTATAGGTAGAAACTAGATACCAACCAATCTAATAACTAGATGCCAATACCAATCTTTATTAAAGAGTCCAACTCATCCCGCCATCTCCGTCTGGGCCTGCCGCGATGTCGCCATTTTTGCGGGACCCACTGGGTTGTAATTTTGGCCCATTGATCGTCTGATTGAAACTAGGTGTCCGTGCCCGGCGTCGCCCGGCTGAATTTCACGTCTCTATCTCCCGTAGTAGCAGGCTGTGCAATTCGTTTGTCCGCAATTTCCGGCGGGTTTTCCAAAAAAAATCTTTCATACAAACCTTGCCCTAGCAATTATAAACACTACAAAAAAAAAATCAGCCATATCGGTCCAGCCTTTCTCAAATGATGCGCTTCCCAACGAAAAGTATTTAATTTTTATACTTTTAAAGATATTCTCCAGCTTAAGTCTTCATTATAAGTAATTATGTTCGGGGATGTCCCACACGTCTTTTATGCAATCAAAAACATTTTTAATAAACTGAAGAATACCATTAAATTGTATGCACAGCAGCGCACAGCGCTTTGACCTTTTCAGTCAATAATTACAAATAATAAAATTGATCTGTGTGAAGGCAATGGTGTTCGTTGTTGGGCGATGGATGGAAATAAATAATAACTGTGTTTCCCCAATAAAAATAATATAATGTAATTAATTTAATATAAAGGAAATTCGTAGAAAATAATAATGTGACATTCTTCTTGTCAAAAATATAAGTTAATGTGAAAAACTAAAGAGGGCGCGTATGTTGTGTGCGCGCCTCTTTTGCGCAGACTTCTAGAATCTTCTAGGCGTTTTCATACGTCGTGTGCATATGTGTGTATGCACTTACACACATTATGCGAGGCGTTAACATATTGCCACCCCAGGAGTGCAGCACTGATCCTACACTGGGAGTGAACATAATTGTTGTAGCCATCGATTGGGCCTGGTCATCCTTTACCAGCACCATCTCGCTTGTCTGTTAATTGTTCTCCAGATTAATTTGCTGTGTTCTCTTAAAGCATGAAATAGTATGCACATATATGTGTATGTACAGCAGCATGGTCCTTGAGGTACAGGAAGCAACGCTACGGCCCGTCCAATCAAAAAGTGAGACGGTAAAAGCGCTAACAGATTCATTGAGGGATCTGAAGTCACAGTTTTACTAATTTTAATGACCTCCTGCTAAACCTTTAAAATGAGGACTGGATAAAATAAATAAGCTGGAGAAAATTTATAAGTAATTAATATATTGATAATTTTAAATAATATTTTTTTAAAATAAATAAATAATTTTACCGGTTTTTTGGCTAGTTAACATTAACAAATTAAGTAAAATATCAATCTAAATATAGCCTAGCATATAAATAATGAATGTTTTTATTAAATAATTTTTAATTTTATACTTTAATTTAATTTTAATAATAATTTTTAATTTTATACTTAATTTAATTTTAATTATCATTTTAATAATAATTTTTAATTTTATTTTATTTATTAATAGATAAATAGATATAAAATGTTTTATTTAATTTTAATTAATTATAAATTATTAGAAGAATACTTGTCGTATTTAAATTTGGTCTATGAAAGGCGGCTAGGAAAGTATCTCTCTTAATTCGGTCACAGGTTCCTGCACTGCGCTTGTAGCCAAACAAACGAATAATCTGCTGCCTCTACCTTTCCGGTACAATGTCATGACTGGTCCGGTTTAATGTAATAACATAATTAAAAGTGTTGTGGTATGATGCGAGGAGCGAAGAAGTATAAAGTAAGTAAATATGGTAAGAAACAGAGGATGTTTTGTCTCATAATCATAAAAGTAACATTGAAAAACCTTCCCCCTACGCGCAGTGAATAATCATTTTTATTAACATTTAAGAAATCTAAGAAAATAATTAAATTGGTAACTGCTTGGTAGCCCGTGTTTAATGCCTAAGTCATATTTAACGACCAATAAAGATTCATGAACTTAATATTCACTAATAATTCGTTCAAAATAATAACTATCACTACTTTTAATGAATAAATAAGAATAATTTATTTGCTTATAAATGTTAAAAATATCTTAAATTAATAATGTTTTGTTTTTCTTTTTAACTAATCCAATTGTCGAATCATGCCAATATGGGACACTACTCATATGTAGTCTAATGATATTTATGTACAATAATGAATCAACTGTATCCCAAGAGATCTGAATATCATCTGGGAAAATACCATCCCATGTGATCTTAGAAGACCATAACTTTTGTAATATAAATTTAGCTTTTAATAAGCATGCATTAAACAAAACTAATGGGTCAAACATTTGTGTCATCATGAATATTATTTTATATTTTGAAACATCTAAAACAACTCTCATCTTTGCGGACAAGCTTGTTTCACGATGAACTCCATCATGAAGGAGTATGTAATTATAATTTTCTTTGACAGGATTTTTATTCTTTGTCATGTAACCTAGGGTAATGTAATCTTTTATAAAATCACAATAATGTTTTTTAAATAGTGGATCTTTATTAACTCTACGTTCTAGAGACAAAAATCTCGATAAAGCTAGCTCATAATTTGAATCTTGTAATTTACCAGGATTGTCTTTATCAGAAATAGTTACACATTCACTTGACTCACTTTTTATATTTCCGATAAAGCTTTGTTCACATTCCTGTTCTTCTTTTACTCAAACTCAAACTCAAAGCATTTATTTCAATTAAACCATTTCCAGGCACTTTTGAATTGTCAAAATTAACTAGTCGGTCAGTTAGTCAGAAAGTTGAAGCTAGTTGCCCATTCCAAAACGTAGATCTCTTGGAGAAGAACGGGCAAGAAACTCCAAGGACACTCTTTTAAATTAAGATATTACAAAATCCTGAGTACAGTATTCTTGTTGCTTCTATATGTGAGAACAATGTTATGAAGAAACAATTCAAGATAGTTATAAGATTAAAAAGAAGCCCTGGCAGCTAAGAGATGACCAGTCTCAACTGACAGCGCCCGTTCACGAACATGACGCATGGATCAGCACCATCCAGCTCAACCATTTTGAAGGGAACCGAATGATCCAACACACGCGCCACCATCAGTGAGACATTTAAGTGAGCATGACACATTCTCAACTGCCATGCTCTTTCAAGTCAATATAAAAAAATTATAATGAACGGATCCATGGTTCTTACATTTACAAAATTAAAATAAAAAAAAAAATGCTTCTAAATTATACAAAACTATCGTTACCAATTTATTTACGAGATGAATAAAATTTTACTAGAAAGAGGTATAAGATATTAAAGTAACAATTAAAACTTGATTGAATTAAAAATACACATTAAATTCGAATGTCAGAAACACTTAAAAAAAAAAGAGAAAAGAAAAAAAGGAAAAAAAGGGAAGCATGTCTTCCAAATTAATATTGAAATTTTAACTAGTGAGCCCAAGTGTCTGTGGAGCAGGACCAGCATTTAGCCAAGCATTTTTATCTACGATATAATCATCCAACTTATAGTATGCTTGTCTACATAGTGTGCGTTTAATGCATGTTTTAAATTTCTTCTCATTTAGTTGAAGAATATCGAGTGGTATTTTATTATAACACTCTACACAATAACCCATAAAAGAAGTTTTTACTTTAGACAATCTGAAACGAGGTTGATCTAATTTGTTCCTATTTCTAGTGTTAAAATTATGCCTGTCACATATCTTACTAAAAAGATGTAGATTTTTTCGAACGTACATAATGTTTTCATATATATATTGACAAGGAACCGTCATGATGTTAATTTTTTTAAACAGTTCCCTTAGAGAATCACGTCTGCTGAGGTTGTAGATAGCTCTGATAGCCCTCTTTTGCAGAATGAAGATAGATTCAATATCTGCAGCCCGTCCCCACAACAAAATACCGTAAGACATGATGCTATGAAAGTAACTAAAATAGACCAGTCTCGCGGTATCCACGTCTGTCAATTGACGGATTTTCCAAACAGCGTAAGCGGCTGAACTTAGCCGCCCTGCAAGTGATGTTAAGTGAGGACCCCACTGCAGCTTTGAGTCAAGCGTGATCCCCAGGAAAACCGTATTTTCGACGAATTCAAGTATCTCCTTATTCAATACAACGTGACATTCACTACTTCTAACATTCGGTAAAGTGAATCTAATGCATTTAGTTTTTTTCTCATTTAATACCAAATTATTTACAGTAAACCAATTATGGACCACAAGCATAGCGTTATTTACGTCGTCAAGCTCCTGTGCACGTCTGCTTACTTTAAAAATCAGTGATGTGTCATCAGCAAATAACACCATTTGTGGTCGGTTTTCCAGTAAATAAGGTAAATCATTTATATATACTAAAAATAAGAACGGCCCCAATATTGAGCCTTGCGGTACACCCATTTTGACTTTTAAACCCAATGAATTTACACCGTTTATTTGAACTTGCTGAAACCTATCATTTAAATATGATTTTATTAAGCTAAGAGCGAGTTTACCCAGTCCGTAATGCTCAAGTTTCAAAAGCAGTGTTTCGTAATTCACGCAATCAAATGCCTTGGATAGGTCGCAGAAGATGCCAATTGCATCTTGTGCCTCTTCCCATGCGTCAAATATGTGTTTTAATAAGGTTACACCGGCGTCGGTTGTACAACGTCCTTTGGTGAAACCATATTGTTGATCGTGTAGGATGTTATTACGATTAAAATGATTGAGCATCTGATTTAACATTACTTTTTCAAACACCTTGCTGAAAACAGGCAAAACCGATACGGGTCTATAATTATTAGTGTTTTTGCTGTCCCCAGATTTGAAAAGTGGAATAACTTTACTGAACTTCATTAAATCCGGGAATACCCCTTGATCAACACACAAATTAAATATTAAAGCTAAATAGGGTGCAATTGTCTCAATAATGGATTGACAAACTTTAGTAGACAAGCCCCACAGATCTTCGGTCATTTTGATCTTAAGTTGCTTATATGCGTGTATAATTACTGAAGGGTTTACATGTTTAAATTTAAATTCCACAGGACAGGCTGAGACATTCGCTCTTAATAATTCAATAGCAAGTGCGGGCGAGGAATTTAAAGTTTCTGTGGTTTTAATTGGGATATTGGTAAAGAAAGTTGCAAATTCCTGAGCAACATCGATGTTATCGCTAATAAGGCCACGGGAAGTGTTCAGTGTGTAATCAGTATTATGTTTTTTATTCCTGTTCGTTTCATTGTTAATAATTTTCCAAACTGTCTTTATTTTATTGTCTGCTGATTTAACCTTGTTGCTAATGAAGGAAGCTTTAGCTGTTTTGCAAATATTTTTAAAAGTTTTAGAATATGTAGCAACATACTTATTAAAAGTATCCGTGTTAATATACGGCTTAAGGCCATACAGTTCAAATAATCTTTCCCTACTTTTCCTGATTCCTTTAGTTGCCCAGTCACTGAATAAAAACTTAGGGCAAATAGTTTTAGATTTCTTCTTAAAAGAATTATTGAACTCTGTTTGCACTAACGAAAAGAATTCTTTATATAAAATATTACCACTATTCATACTTAGGCCCTGAGCACTTAACTTATTAATTAAAGTGTTATTAAACTTTTCCAAATTTCCCGATGTTATTGGTCTAAATTGAATCTGCACTTTTTGTATTGGTGTGTTGGACTCAAAAGAAACGGTTTGACCGCTGTGATCGGAAGGGAGATAATTTACAATGGCTTTATCTAAATATTCGCAGCAACAAAAAACATTATCAATACATGTAGCAGTAGCTGTAGTTATTCGCGTTGGTTCCAAGAACACATTTGACAAATTAAATGATTTAAAGAGGCTTAATAATCTACTGCTATTTGAATTATTTTCCAAAATATTAATATTAAAGTCACCACAAACAATTACTGATTTATTACCAGTTGCCAGTTTTCCCAAGACATCTTCCATTACAGACTCAAAAATAGAGTAGTTTTGATAGTTTGGAGGTCTGTATACGCACACTATAAAATGCTTATCCAGCTCAACACAGGACAGTTCGATGCTATGTTCGACCGATAGTTCCACTATGTCTTTACGAGTCTTATATTTTACACAATTTTTAATTAGGATTAATGAACCTCCACGCAGCATGGATTTTCGGTTAAAGCAACTGCCTACACTATAGTTCTCGTAATTAATCAGCATTTCGTATTCTTTCAACCAGTGTTCAGTAATACAAATAATATCAAACATTGTTTTTTCTAAAAACAATTCCATTTCTAATAATTTGGAAGACAAACCTTGAATATTTTGATGAAACAATTTATTTGCTTTTGTGTAGAAACAGATTCTACTTCAAAAACTTGTGTTAATTCTTTTTTAATTTGTATATCATTTGATGTGGTTATATTATTGCAATGGACTGTATCTATTTTATGGAAGTCCAGCCGGCCCTGACATTGACCCGAAAAGCTAGGCAAATGTATCGTTGGTAAATTTAATTTTGGCCCACCTCTAATCGCGGTACTTGAACCTGCGTCCGAATAGGAACCGGAGCCTGCAGCCACTGCGGCTGGTATGCCTTGCTGCGCCAACACCTCTCGAGCGCGCACGACTAGGTTGCAGTGAAAAGACTCGAACACTTCACGCTCCTGCTCTTCTGGTAATTCACAAATCATATCTATCTTATTTTGTATGACATTAAATTCTGTATCCAGATTTTCCAATTTAGCTAACCGAAATGACAGCTCTTTGGCCTGAAGCTTGCTTATTTCTGGAGACTTCTCTAAACCTTCTATAATTTTTTTAAATATAGTTAATCTACTAATAAGACTACCTCGTTTCTTCACGAGGATTTGAAAATCCATAATGTAATGGTAATTAATTAAATTAATGTAATTAAAGGTAATAGTAATAGGTAATAGTAATTGTAAGGTTTAATAATATTTTTAGTAATTGTATTGGAAATAATGCTAATTATGGGGAACACGATGTCGTCTCACTAATTAATTGGAACAGACTCACGATAACGCTACTCCAATACTCCCTCAGGCCTTAAGGTTCTTGAAGTAGGGTGGTCTTTCCTCTTACTATAATGTATATAATCTTCAATAATTCTTCATCCGTATAATTTTTCAACAACGTAACGCTTCCATTGTTCTTCTTAATTTTTAATTTTCTTCATCCGGCGAAGGACCAATGTGTGGTCAATGTTTCTTCACGAGCAGTTCACGAGGATATTTTCTTCATCCGGCGAAGGACCAATGTGAAGGCAATGGTGTTCGTTGTTGGGCGATGGATGGAAATAAATAATAACTGTGTTTCCCCAATAAAAATAACATAATGTAATTAATTTAATATAAAGGAAATTCGTAGAAAATAATAATGTGACATTCTTCTTGTCAAAAATATAAGTTAATGTGAAAAACTAAAGAGGGCGCGTATGTTGTGTGCGCGCCTCTTTTGCGCAGACTTCTAGAATCTTCTAGGCGTTTTCATACGTCGTGTGCATATGTGTGTATGCACTTACACACATTATGCGAGGCGTTAACAATCTGTTACATGCCTGTTACTGACTAATTACAAAGTCTACACGTTCGTATGTAACACGTGTTTTAAAAAAAGCACTAAATAATTTGAACAGACCCGTAAATTATATAAAGCAATAAAATGAAACAATTAACAATAATTTTGCCTCTTGAAAAACACTATCGTAATTCGTAAGATTTGAGATATTTTTAAATTAAGTGCATTGTTATTGGGATTTTAAGATTTCGAAATAAGAAACAGTCCGGCCGTCGCGCTTCGTCGAGAGAATACGTTCTTGACAGCTGTCAGTTTCGTACAAACGAATACGAGTTTAGCGAATTTGATCTTTATTAGGAAATTACTAGAATTGTCACACTGACATGGTCAGGAACGCATTCTCTCGACAGCCAAATTGTAGGCTTGAGCAACTTATACAAATGAGAACCTACACGGAATTTTGGTAGTACTAAAAAATAAAAAAAACTTGAATGTGCCTTGGGACAAAACTAAGCTTTACCACGAGAGGCTAAAACGACTAATAGCTGAAATCTCGTTGAGTAATTTACTGAGAAAGTAAATACCTAAAATAATATCCATATTTTGGTGTGTACCTATTATTATTATCCGGTTAGAGTGATAGCCGATCCATACACAGTTGGAAAAGGCTAGGCAGATGAATGATGGTGTGTACCGTGTGTACTTAGTTATAAAATTCAACATAATTGTAATATTTTGAGTTGAACTCAAATACCTCGTTTCGAAGTGCAGAAGACGAAAAATATTTATGTTCTAAAATTAAAAACTTAGGTAGGTAAGCCATTTACAGCAATTTTGTATTTATATGTAGATGCAGGTTTCCCCAAAACAACGTTTTTATATGAGCAAAAAGGTTCTAAAAATAATTTATGTAGTTAAATGATTCTGTTTACTTAAAAAAATCACGTTTGCTGCGGAATCGCTCAGTTTTTTTAGCATAGGTATTTGATTTTACTGTTGATTTTATAGATATTTGATTATTTCTGGATTTATAACTCATATCAACGTCTGTGAATGGTGACTTTCGTCAAACGATCACGACACGTAAAAAATAAAAAAATAAAAAAATTAAATTAAATTATAATTTAATTAAATTTGAGAGCATATTCGCCAGTCAAAGACTTAGGGCTAGGTTCTCGAACGAAATTTATCGCAAATTCATGTGACAAACTGTCAAGGGCGTATAAACTGTCGTGATTGGTTGAATGATTTATCAACAGCCAATCGCAGCAGATTACGCGCACTTGACAATTTTCGAGAAACTGGCCCTAAACCAGGCTCTCTAACGAGTTTGAACCATCAGAAATAGGTGCCCTAACAGGTTTTCTGTTTGTTTCAGACGCCTGAAAGATGGTTGTAGGCACTCTACAACATGTACCCAGCAAGGGGCGGATATCAATCATGAAAATACAAAACTTCACGGTGCAGAAAAGACGTAAGTATTATCATTAAAAAAAACTCTTTTGAAAATAGTTACATGTACAGTTGTGTCATTTTTCCAAGTTCAGAAGGCCGATTCTCGTAATTTAAAACGTTCATAATCTAGTCGCAGTCTCATCTCAGCGACAAAGAAATGTCAAAAACTTGTCAAAATGTAGGGAAATTCGAAATATTTTTTGACAGATTGAGACTGATTGTGAGATCAGACTGTGAACGTTCTTAAAATTACGAGAATTGCCCCTCTGATTTAATGGGGATACTGACCATGAGGTGGCCCGGGAACCTCAAATATGTCTTCAGTTTTTTGCAATTTGCAGGTGATTGCCAAGTTATAAGTAGATTAAAAAAATTATGTATGATTCGCGACCGTAAAAAATATGTATTTACAGAATTTGATTAATTAAAATCAGCCCAATTAAGTTGGGACTGGCCTCAAATGTCACGATTTCATGAAATAGTAATTCAATAAGGTAAAATAATTATGAACTGAGAGAGTTGTATTGATGATTTTTAGAATTATAAATTCTATACATAAATATTTTTTACGTCGGCGAATCATATACTCGTAACCTGATACTGACTTGAAAATTGCAAAAAACGTAAGAAAATTTGAATTTCGCGAGCTACCTAGACGCTTTCGCCTTAATTATAGCAATAAAAATCGTTCTCTTTATAACACGAGCAACATGACAACACGTGAATTTAAAAAAATGCATGTGTGTAGGTACTGTGTTTAAAAAAAAACACGAATAATTTAAAATGCTAAATAGAATGGAAGGTCAGTTACCTTATACCTACATCTTGATTTAGACCATAACGTGCCTAGAATAAGACGATTCTGTGTTATTTAAAGTTTTCAATCAGCGTCGATATTTTTGATCACCCGATCAGAAAATATGGCCGCCGGCGTAGGCGAAACAAAAATAAACACCACCACACCTTCTTTTAATATACATACTTAATCAAAACATTATTAAATTGGGTTTTCCATAGAATCTGTTGCAACAAAATAAATCACAATAAATTATGTACGTTGACAAAAAAAATTACGTTAAGACAATATTACAGATTTTTCTTTTATTTACAGATTCTGTTATCAAACTGTCGTACGGAATTCTGCTGATGGTCATTAGCGTTATTATGGCTGCGATAAATCCTATAGACATCGCTACTAATTGGGTAAGTGCTTAATTTAATCCTTTCATCAACAATAATAGTTAAGAAGTACACCCTTTAACGTGAGAATAACTAACATAACTATCTGACGAAATGTGGATATCTGCCATATGTAGTACACTTCAGCCTAACCCTTTAGGACGTAAAGGCGTGATGGTATGTTATGTCAACTAAGAATTGCTTAGAGATCCTGTATTTTTCACACAGGATGAGCCCTTTTTTTTTTTGCGGATGGGAAATCATCAAATGACCCCTCCCGCTCTGGGTGGAGCAGAAGGGAGTGTCAGACTTTTACTGACTAAAATCCACCCGTGTTCCTTCCTTAGCCCTTTGTGTTCCGGGGAAGCGGTAACCCTTTCGGACAATCCCGCTGCCCCGGCAGGCTTCGGCCCTTACGGGCCCCTTCCTTAATGCTGACATCTCTTTGAGGCGCGCGTGGAACACGTACGCGCCGTCCGGCACGGGCCTGGTCCTGATCGGACGGAGAGTTACCCATTACTCTCCGCCTGCAGGCCACAGGATGAGCCCTGAATAATTATTTAATGAGTTACCTCACGAACAGACGGTCGCAAAAAGAATATTATATTTTAAAGCGGCAGACGACTAGAATCAATTCCATTTTATTGTAATTTTTAACGTTCAAAAGTGCTTTTTATGTGCCTATTTGAAATAAATGTTTTGACTTTATAGGTATTTAATAAAATCATTTCATATCTGTAAAATCAAAGTTTATAAAAGTTATTAAACCAGTCTGTGATGGTCTTGAGTTCTTGGAACTTTGATTAATTATTTTTCCTTGATAATCCATCTTCATCCAACTTGAATGTACCCAAATCATACATCCCAAAATGTAATGTTTTTTTTTTATGTAGAAACAGAATCAACATACAAAATTTCAACTTGATTGGATAAAGGATAAGAAGAATTGGTTTTAATATAGCTTGCAAGATTTGACTAATAGGTACATAGTAACTTAACAAGGCAAGTTAAATAAAAGCTTGTAAAAAATATAGACTCAATACGTCAGAACTTAAAAACGTCAATAATTAATTTAAAAAAAAACCTATCAAATTACATTGTTGATACTCGTGATTTTAGTTAATAATTTACGACCAGTAACATCTGTTTTTATATACAAATAGTATAATTACTGTCTATCAAATAGTTTCAATTATAACATTATACCGCGCTCAACTTGCGTAGTCGGTAAAAAAAATGATCGGTCAACTTTTTTTAAGTTCAACAGACACGTTTTAAAAACGTGAGCTTTGAGACTAAACAAAGACTACATTCGTTGCCTTATAATTAAGCGAAGTGGATATTTTATTGCAAGTGTAAGGCAGTAGGAAAACCGGTTAAGTGTGACTTTGACTTGCGCTCTTGAACCTAGGCTATATAATTTTTTTGCCAAACGACATTTTTCCAAAATCTCTCATCCTCTTGAAGGAAGGTAAAGTACTACCTTTTTGAAAATACTTATTTGACTAGACATCCAAGATGGCTGCCTTTAGTCAATTAAAGGGACAGCCGGATTGCAAATAAAAGATACCGGTTATGTTATGTTATTAACGAATTATAACGTTGCTAAATTGAAGAGTACAACTATAACGTACCATGACAACTGAATAGACTGGTATTACGTTTAGTCGGTTAACCACGTCACGTGGTTTTTTTGTTTAATTTTATTTTACTACCTAAACTTATGGAGTATATGCAGTCAAAATCTATGGAACAGCAATTTTTTTTTAAGTTACTGATGAAAAATTTTAACGTTTGGGGATCCAGAATCATGTACTGAATCCATCATAACGTGTTACGCGTCGATGTCTCCGCCAGCCTGTATACATACATACTATATTATGTAAACATTACACTGAAAACCAAAGCCTACGAAATAATAGGTAGGTAACTACGAATAAGTAATAAGTCAGGAAGTCTAATTCAGAACAAATTTCACAGAAAAAGTGGCCCTACTTCAAACCAAAACGACGTATGATTCAAAATACGAATCACTTCCGAGGTTACAAGAAGACATGCTTGGTGATTGGTTTAAATTCAGAATGAAAGCCGGGATTGGTTCGCGCGCGTGCTGCAATGTCTGCTATGACAGCCGAGTCATAGTGACGTGGACGATGTTATGCAATAAGTGCACCGGACCAAGTCAATAATAAAAGAATATTATTGTACAATGTTTTTTTTATATATTTTTTTTGGGTTATTTTTTATAATCCAATGAACTCTATGTCCTGCGAAATATGATTAATTTATTAAGTTTTTGTCAAGAAGACATTAAAAGAGAATCTTTCAAAACAGATACAGCACTTTTGTGTAACAAGATTTATAAAAATCTTTTTCGTCAAAATGAACGGAACATACTCTGCTGGCTTTCACAGGCATCCAGTCGTACTCTTGTCTTTCTAACTTAACTGAAGCTATTCACTTATTTTGCCGAATTGGATCGGCAGGGAAACTAAAAGAAAACAAAATAAGAAAAATAGAATAATGTTCTAAAAATATCTAAATTTTATGGGTTTACTTTTCAATATTTTATCAAGAAGAAAAGAAAACTTAAATTGTAAAAAATTTACTGACTTCATTTTGCATAGCCACCACCACCACCTTGGTTTGATAACGTATTTGAAAATCTTTGAATATAATTATAATTTTGCTACTAGTTACCAGTGAAAAGTGATCCCTGGACATTTTAATCTTGTATGGTTCCTGCACCACTTCACAACACATGCTGGCATGATGATTCACAATGATAAAAACGAAAACGTGCGCGAAGTGCTCGCTTGCAAGAAAAATGTCCGACTGATGACGCGCTGGGTGCAATTTTTAAGCCCCGCCTACTTGGGCCTAATATTTGTTTGGTCATTCTTTTATCGTAGTTACATTTCCTGACTTATTACTTATTCGTAGGTAGGTAATAAGTAATACGGGCTGGTGTCCGCAACTTCACGTCAATGCGCGTATTTTGCGTACGTACATGATAAATAATAGTAGATTGTACAACTAGTGCATAAAAGAAGCCATTGTACCCCGACACCGGGTAGATAGTTAAGTCGAGGGTCAAATGGCTCGTTTATGCCCAAGTTATACACTCTGGTTTTCACTTCGATTGCGAGAAAATGAAACAGGTATAAGTTTCAAGCAGTATTTTCACTGTTCAAAAATGTTGCAAAATTGAAGAAGAGAATAGCTAATTCCCGCCACGAAACTTTTAAAAGCTTTTTTTTTTTATTAATCATGTGTTATTTTACTTGGGTACTTCATACTTCCAAGTCATAACAACGTTTCTTTGCATTTTTAAATTATAAATAACAACCATTCTATCTGTTTTTTTTTTTAAATTAACGATAGAAAACACGGAAGTTATATAAATTAAAGCAAATTAAATAAAATAACTACAATAATCTGCGACATTTTATTGCGCGTGTAGCTGTGGGGCCTAATTATCTTAGTCTTAAAAAAAATACACTAGAGCATAAAAAGAGACTTTATGTCACCTGCGCACAACACAAAAACGAACTTTTAGAGCATGAGAAGTGAAAAAATCAACCACAATGAGGCTATTAGAATGGTAAAACATGTATCAAAGAAAAAAGTACAATTTGACATTTATTTAATTACGTTGCTACTTAAATTTCTGGTTTCTACTAAAATCATCTGCATCAGCTGCCTAGCCTTTACCTATGTTGGGGTCGGCTTCCAGTCTAACCGAATGCAGCTGAATACCAGTATTTTACATGGAGCGATTGCCTATATGACCTCCACAAACCAGTTACTGGGTAATACGATACCCCATGGTACCCAAGACTGGTTGTCATACTTTCGGGCTTCTGACGACCCATAACTACTGTCAAAGATCCACGAATGACAGCCGGGACCAACGGCTTAACGTGCTTTCCGAGGCACGGAGGGGTCTTCGTATGTAAAGATGGTCACTCATCCACGGACTAACCTCGGCAAGCGTGGCTTAACCGGAACGAGCGCTATCTCTTGACCGATAGTGAAACTAATGTAATTTTTTTTATGCTTTCTGAAAAGTGTACTATTTAGATATCCCACAGTCGACCTATATAGAATTAGTGGCCTATTATCAGTCAGGAAACTATACCTTTTAAACATCACTCTATATTTACACAAATACCTTCCAGTTAACTCAGACAGACAGGCTAAGAGACGAAAAGACATTGTGGCTTACTCTCCACGGGTACGGACGGTTTTTGCAAGGCGACAGTATGTATGCCAATCGGCCTTCATATACAATAAAATTAACGCAAAACTAAAGTTCCACCATGAGGCCTCGCATCAATGCAAAAAAGTTATAACTGAGTGGTTAAAAACTCAAACATATGATGAAACAGAGCATATTCTAGTCACACTTGCATAAATACTTGTCTTCTTTATCATAATGTTATACCTTGTGATTTTAAAGTGATATTTTTATCTTTGATTATAATTTTTTTTTTTTTTTTTTTTTTTTTTTTTTTTTTTTTTTTTTTTTTTTGTGGATGGGAAATCATCCAATGACCCCTCCCGCTCTGGGTGGAGCAGAAGGGAGTGTCAGACTCTTACTGACTAAAACCCACCCGTGTTCCTTCCTTAGCCCTTTGTGTTCCGGGGTAGCGGTAACCCTTTCGGACAATCCCGCTGCCCCGGCAGGCTTCGGCCCTTTCGGGCCCCTTCCTAATGCTGACATCTCTTTGAGGCGCGCGTGGAACACGTACGCGCCGTCCGGCACGGGCCTGGTCCTGATCGGACGGAGAGTTACCCATTACTCTCCGCCCGCAGGCCCGCGCCTACGGTGGCCGGGAGTCGTCTCGCGGCTCCCGACGCCCGGGGCGTCTCCCGCGGCGGCTGGGACGTGAGGCCCTCTCCCTCAGCCGTCCCGCCACCTCCTTCGCTAGCATGACTGCTTCGCAGAAGGAGGTGACTGCCTCCCACTCCCTCTCGCCCCGGACCATGGCTTGAACCAGGGCCGGGCGCGAGAGGTCGCCGCCGCCGCCGATCGCCTCTGCGAGAACACGGCGGTGCTCCGCCCAATTGGGGCATACCGCCACCGTATGCTCCACCGTGTCCTCCGGGCGACCCTCGCAGTGGTGACACCCGGGCGTATCCTCCCGCCCGATAATGTGCAGGTACCTCCCGAAACACCCGTGTCCGGTGAGGACCTGCGTCAGGCGGTAGGTGAGGGCGCCGTGGCGCCTCTCTAGCCACTCCTCAAAGAGGGGTCTTACCGCCGCTATCGCGGCGTGCCCTGCGCTGGGTTGCGACAGTCGCTCTTTCCATGCCGCCATGAGATCGCGCCGGAGGTCGGTCCGCTCCGCTGCGATTTGCCGCGGAAGCGGAGTTTCCCCCCGGCGTAGTGCCTCCGCGCGCCACTCGTACAGGCGCGCGAGGACTATCGCCTCCAGATCCCACGGCGGCAGTCCGGCAAGGAGGCTTGCCGCCTCGCAACTTCGGCAGTACATATACTAAAATTGGAACGATACAGAGAAGATTAGCATGGCCCCTGCGCAAGGATGACACGCAAAAACACACCCTTACACACCCTCACACACACACACCACAACCCGCACTCACAAAGTTCGATAGTTACACATAAATATACTCATAATTACAAACTACACAGAGATGCTAATTACCTTATAAATCATTGTATTATCTTTTAAGTTTTGTTTTTTAGATTAGTTCTTAATTGAAATTTTTATAAAGTCTCAATATTGTTAACTATCAATTAAGGGAAGGAGCGAGACAACCCCAACACAAGTATTATTAATTACTTACTGGGGCTGTTTCATTCACATTTGTAAATGTAACCGTTTGAGACACAATAAACAATTTTATTTTTATTTTTATTATTATTTTTAAAATAAAAAAATTGCCTCCCAATCGTTATTCGACATTTATTTTTTAAACATTTTAATTTTTTCTTGCAGTTAAAAAAACCTATATTATTCAGTGATAATGTAGCATTCAAATGGTGAAAGAATTTTTAAAATCGGTCCAGTAATTTTTGAGCCATTTCGTTACAAACATACTTACATACAAATCTTTCCTCTTTATAATATTAGTATAGAATAGATAATAAAATATTATTACTTTTGCCATCGCCCCGAAAAAAAGAAGAAGAAATTAAATCCGTGGTTACATAAAGACCGTAGGGGTCCGTCCCTACGGTCTTTATGTAACCACGGATTTAATTTATTAACGGCTAAATAATAACAGCCGCACAGGTTGATCGATCAGGTTAAGCTACACTTGCCGCGGTTGGTCTGCGGATGGGTGATTATCTTTACATACCCAGACCCCTCCGTGTCTCGGAAAGCACGTTAAACCGTTGGTCTCGGCTGTCATTCGTGGGTCTTTGACAGTCGTTACGGGTAGTCGAAGAAGAAAGAAGAAGTTTAGAAGCTCGAAAGTCTGACAATCGATCTTACCAAGGGGTATCGTATTACCCAGTAACTGAGTTGTGGGGGTCAGATAGGCAGTCGCTACATGTAAAATACTGGTATTCAGCTGCATCCGGTTAGACTGGAAGCCGACCCCAACATAGTTGGGAAAAGGCTAGGCAGATGATGACCTAAAAACCGAATTAAATTGCCTCTGCGAATCCCCATCTTACAGCCTTGAAATCAACCTAATTCACATCATATTATTATGGCTTCATTAAACATATTTTTTGCCAAAGATTGCGTCCAAGAATACGTCTTCTGGTTGGCTATCAATTTTTTTTCTCGTACGTCACTTAAAGTTAGGATACCGGTCGCAAACTTCACTCGATTAAGTGACGTACGTTGTCTTTCAGATTTTTTTACTGTAAACTAGTTTCTGCGTGTGATTTCGTCCGCGTGAAATTTCTTAAATATTCCACAGACCAACCCCGTCGCATCGCATCGCCTGCCCGCGCTATTATTTCGTTTCCGCTTAGCGTTCTTTTTGCTGGGCTCCCAAGGGTCATAGCGTGATGTTACACCTTCCTCAAGAATTGGGCCATCGAAAAATATTTTTTCAAATCCGACCAGCGACCGGTTCCAGAGATTAGCACGTTCAAACAAACAAACTCTTCAGCTTTATTACAAGTAAATAATTATTATCATGTGGATGGCTTCAAGGATATTCTTTTCAACACATAAGTAGTTACTTAGTTACCTACCAGACAAATGCTAGGTAAATATGTAATAACTAGGCAAAACAAATTATATTCTCATTTGCAGAAAATTTTAACAAGTATAGACGAAAAATAGACTTTGGTACTATTATAATCACTTTATCATCATCATCATCATTTCAGCCGAAAGACGTCCACTGGCTGGACATAGGTCTCCCCCAAGCACCTCCATTTAGATTCTGTGCTTCCCGCATCCAGAGGATTCCAGCAGCCTTCACCAGATCTTTGGTTCACCTTGTGGGAGACCTTCCACGCACGTCTTGGCTACAAATTGCCAAACTGAAGCGACCGCGTACCGGAAGACGAAGCGTCGGAAGCCTCCCACAAAGTGGACCGAAAATGTAATATTTTTCTCAAGGTGGTAAATGTAGTATTTTGGTTTAATATTTCACATAGTATTAATGATAATAATATAATCTTTAATTAGCCAAAACACATACAGAGTTTAAAAAACTGTTAAAAATACATTGAAATCTTAGATTGAAAGTTCTGTACAAGAAATAGTACTCTACCTCCTGAAGGATATACCTGTACTTTATTTTATTTTTATTTATACTAGTATTTTATTTTATTTTTGATAATTATTTTCTTCTCTTTAAAAACCTTTTATATGTTTTTAGGTTTTGAAGATTTTCTGACTAGGTTTTATGATAAGCACGCGGGCAAAATCGTAGGCATAGTTAGTTAGAATAAAATTAATTGAGTTTCTAAAACCATTGAAATTCCAATGGTTCAGTCCGGATCTGTGCCCGATCGATGGCAATACGCTTTTTTTTTTTTTTTTTGTGGATGGGAAATCATCCAATGACCCCTCCCGCTCTGGGTGGAGCAGAAGGGAGTGTCAGACTCTTACTGACTAAAACCCACCCGTGTTCCTTCCTTAGCCCTTTGTGTTCCGGGGCAGCGGTAACCCTTTCGGACAATCCCGCTGCCCCGGCAGGCTTCGGCCCTTTCGGGCCCCTTCCTTATGCTGACATCTCTTTGAGGCGCGCGTGGAACACGTACGCGCCGTCCGGCACGGGCCTGGTCCTGATCGGACGGAGAGTTACCCATTACTCTCCGCCCGCAAGCCCGCGCCTACGGTGGTCGGGAGTCGTCTCGCGGCTCCCGACGCCCGGGGCGTCTCCCGCGGCGGCTGGGACGCATCGCCCCCTGTTAAATGGGACTTATACATACCTAACTGAAGAAATCTGGGTGTAGTACAGTCGAATTTCTGACTAAAACCATTCGAGAAATATAGGCGTAATGTTATGTGTTAATAGAGTTTATCTGTAAAAAGATACAGAAAGACAGACAGGCCTTATTATTCAATTATTATTCAACAAATGATGAGGATCAATAAACACTCAGACAAAATGAGCGTAATTAATAGGCACTTATACAGTAAGCGACAATTAATACATAATCTTAACAATAACAAAATCATACGAGACGCTCCAGACTTCCACTGTCTGTAAAACTCTTATCAGTTTGTAAGAAAACATATAATAATAATTTTTTAAGCTGTTATTATTTTGTAACAAGAATTATTACATGTATACCGCTGACCTCTTAATTTCACAACTTCTTATCACCTCCGTGATACTTTCTTAGAGTTGTGTAAATTCATTGATATAATGCTTGTAGAGCTGTCTTATCTGTTATGTTATTGACAAATGTAAAGAAACAAATTATTACATTTTTAAATTTATTTTAAGCATTTATTTTTAGCTTAAAGGCTCGGTGCGACTTGACAGTGCAACGCGATTCTTGTAGAACAATTTCATAAAGTTTCATAGAATCAGGGCCATATTTTATGATGACCACTTAACGATTCCTTTCTTCGAAACCACGTCAATTCCTTAGTTAATGACGACATCTGAGGGGCAATTCTCGTAATTTTAAGAACGTTCACAGTCTGATCTCAGTCTCAATCTGTCAAAAATACCTCTAATTTCCCTACATTTTGACGACTTTTTGACATTTGTTTGTCGCCAAGATGAGACTGCGACTAGATTTTTAACGTTTTAAATCTCTATGACACAAAGGCGTGGTTTGAACTGTCAAAATACATGTTCTCCATACGGTTGACATTTCAATTCCTTACCGTGAACAAGACACGATATTACGTGGCGTGGCTTGCACGTGGTAAGATTTCGCGGGAAATAATACAGAATTGACCCTGTTCGCGTCACGCCTGTCCGTCTTAAAGATCAGAGGGGCAATTCTCGTATTTTTTAAGAACGTTCACAGTCTGATCTCAGTCTCAATCTGTCAAAAATAATTCAAATTTCCCTACATTTTACAAGTTTTTGACATTTGTTTGTCGCCGAGACGACACTGCAACTAGATTTTGAACGTTTTAAATTACGAGAATTGGCCTACTGATTTTCAACACATTAATATCCTGAGATTAAGCTTGTTAAAACTACAACATTAGTTTGTTTGCTTGACACAAAATATCATATTCAGCAAACGTACTTGTCTAGTTTTTTCGTTAAGAGCCTACAGTACCTCAGCTAAAATTCACTCTTTATCTCGCTCGCACGACACTGCTCGCGGACTGAGCGAGAGCGAGACAGAGTGCGGTGCTAGGCGGCAGGCAGAGCCAATAGTTTAGGTATTTGCTTTTTACGGTGAAAATAATGGTAATTAAAAAAAAAGTAAATAACATAAGACCTGCTTTATAGTTAGTTCGGTTAGTATACGAAGTTTCATTATCTAATTTGAAGTATTTTTTTAATACCAGCGGTTTGTTGTTCTGTTTGGAGGTAACTTTGGAATTTTTTTCTATCGAGAAAATTTTATGAAATCGTGTTTTCGTCGAACATAAGACCTAGCATTAATCCTCAACTTTACCATATATTTATAATTAATGCTGCAGTATTTTCGACATAACGGAGGATCATGCTAAGCCATTTGAGGTAGTATAGGCTCTTAAGATCTGTAAATTATAGTCATCAAGAAACAAACTAAACGAATGAAGGAACCTTTTATATGATACCTAGGCAGGTATCATATAAAAGTTTACAATAAGTAGTTAATTCACATTTATATCTAAGATATTCACATTCATTTTTTGTTTTCATACAAATTGCAACCGTAAAGTATGAAAAACAAAAAGTAAGTACATTAACAGTATACTTACAATAGATTTGTTTATGGAAACAATCGCCTTAAATTATTACATTATACAGGGTGTCCCTGGAAGTATGGATCAAATCGAATAGGGGCGTGGGCAAGGTCATTTCCAAACTTTTTGATCCTGAGAATGATTGAGGATTATTTAACGGTTCAAAAGTTGTGACCAATTTTTTTCAATCGTTTCGAATAGTCCTCCAAGAAAAAAAAACATTAAAAAAAAACTATCCTAGGGCTGTCTAAAAAAGTTAAATTGACAGTCCCTGGTAGTTTTTTTTAAATGATTTTGTTCTTTGAGTACTATGCAAAGTGATGAAAATAACAAAAGTTGGTCATAACTTTTGTACCGCAAAAAAATTCACCAACATTCTCAGGATCAAAAAATTTGGAAATGACGTTGCCCACGCCCCTATTTGATTTGATCCATACTTCCAGGGACACCCTGTAAGTATGGATTATTACAGTTAGTTTGTTTTTAAGAAAACCGAATTTATTGTGTTTTTTTTTAGTTCCAATAAGTAGGTAATAATTATATCGTTCTAATATATTCTCTAACCTATGTCAAGGCAAATTACACCAATCATTTATACTTAGAATAAGTCTAATCCTGAGAATACATTTTGAATTTATGACAGTTTTTCAATACGAGAACTGTCAGACATCAATTTTATTCCACGGATAAAAGATATCTGACTTTGGTAAAATCAACCCTGAAAGATAAGTCGCAAAAAATTCAAGTTTTTAGCAGAGGCAGCAAGCAGAAAAGGCTACACACATCTCCCTCCGAATACTTCTTTTTTATTACTTTGCAATTAGAACCGTCATGAGACGCAAACCGACGCATACTCGCATTATTTGCAAAGCGCCTAGCGAATCACTGACCAATTGACGTAATTATAATACCTAACTTTGCGAAACATAAAAAAAATAATGACTTTTTGTCTATTCCATACAAACAAATTACTGAGTCTACGTAGCAGTTAGATTTGTATAAAAAAACACCATAAAATATTTTTTATCTCGAGGTGTATGATGGCAAAGGTAATCATTAGGTTTCCGTCAAGTTTTTATATCATAGAAGATACTGAATAAAAAATATCTCAGTCTACGCATGAGAAATACTTGTTTATTGTTTTCGAATCGTGATAATTTGTACTATCTACGCATCCGGGTCAATAACCCCTATGAGATGTTTATCGTAGTAAAATTAATATTTGGACTAAAACTCAAATATCTCGAATTTCTCAATAATTATCATGAGTCAGATGCATGGCGAAATTTCAATGATATCTGTTTGTTTAAGTTATGACCAGAACTGTTGACAGGCCTACACTGTGACTTCCCATACATTTGAAAAATTGTAAAAGCCAATTATTTTTAAAAGAGTAACCGTGGAGTTTCTTCCCGGGCTTCTCCATAGGAAAGGAACAATCTGAACCGTGCATCTAGCTTCTGAAATAAAATATTAAACCTAGACACTTACCAAAAGCTCTTAGTCTACAAACAATGATACATAGTTTATTCTGGCGCATCATTTTTCAGCCGAACTACCATACTAGCTGACAACAGTTTAGCTAATCTCGTATAACGAGATACAATGACATTCATCATCATCAGCCCACAGCAGCCCACTGTTGGACGTAGCCCTCTCCAATTGCACGCCATTTAGCTCGATTCTCGGCTACTCTCATATACCTAGCTGCTAAGAAAAAAAAATATTACTGATGTCCAAACAAAAACACGCTAGCGAAAACTTAGTATAGAGCTTTCATTCACGATCATTATTGCTGAACCATCTTTGATCTAACTCAATGAAAAATCATTAACTAATAATTACAGGCCGCTCACCAAATAAACAAGGAACAATGGATTTTCGTAATTATTGGGACTAGTGGTAATTTAATTAACTAAGACTGTCAAAGGTGTAGGGTCAGCAGTGCTATTCTGTAAAAATCTCACCGTGAAAACTAAGGTGAAGTGAGCTGTCATTCCACCTGATGTTAGGGATTGCCACCATTAATAGTTCACTTCAGGCTCAATTCACCTATGTTATCACGGCGAGATTTTCACAGAATCGATAGGCTGATCTTGGCGTTAGGTCGCGAAAGGCATGAAGGGTCGTGGTGATGCATGAATGAGGCTGTGCTGCTGACCCTCTTGCAAGAAGACCTTTAATACAATATTTACTGGTGTCAGTGATAAAATGACTTTTTCAATAGTACAGGCACCAACGTTACACTTATTTTTGCAAATTTTCTCTTGGAAAATTATTTTTCGAACCTTAAAAAAAATGCTAATATTATCATCTATTATCAGCACATTGCAAAAATCCTACTTTAGGGCAAAGGAATCGTTTCTTACAAAGGAATGAGCAGTCAAACGCTTGATTTCATGTTGATTCCAGGCTGTGAAGTCCCTAAAAATTCTTTCTCAGTTCTTTTTATAAAACCTATAAATAAAGCTGTATAAAAAATAGTATGGGTGCCTTTAAAACTGAATAAGTATAGATGAGGCTTGGATGAACTCTGTCTAAGATTCTCTGAGACTTGCTGCATAACACCGGGCCACGGTTACTCTATTTAGATAGATAGATAGATAGATAAACCATTTATTTGGCGCACATAAAAGTCAGCACAACACACAAAAGTTCAACACTAGGTGATAAGATAATCAATTACCTACATGTGTCTAATCTAATATATAAAATTCTCGTGTCACAGAACACTGTGACACGCCGTTTCGGAGGAGTATGGTAACTAACAAGTTACCATACTCTTCCGAAACGGATTGACCGATTTTAATAAAATTTTATATGCATATTCAGTAGGTCTGAGAATCGGCTACTAACTATTTTTTTTTTTTGCAAAATGACGTTTGCGGGGTCAGCTAGTATAATATAAAAAAACAAGGTGCCGATATAAAAACAAAAGAAAAAACATGCACATGACATATTGCATATTTTTCTGTTTGTGTATGTGAGTTTAAATGTATGTAAATGCACTCACGATACAGGAGTAATACCTAGTGTGGGGCAACGACTTAAAAAAAAAAACTCGAAAATGCAAGGAACAGCTGATTGCTGACGTGACGATGATCTGACCTGTTTTTGTATCTGTTGTCTTAAATTCCATTAGCATTCGGATTGTGGAGCAGTCTGCCACTGCATCGGAGCAAACGTCCACGACTTACGAATTGTAGTCGTAAGTTCGATCGCTATCATTCGCTTTACTTGTATAAACTATTTCATCACCACTGCTCTTAAAACGACGAAGGCAAACATCGTGTGGAAACTATCATGTCCTAGAACTAAAAATTTGAAGACATGTGACATCTGCCAATACGCACTGCACCCGCGTGGTGGATTACGGCCCACTCCCTCTCACTGAGAGAAGGCTTGTGTCCCAGCATCATCATCTGCCTAGCCTTTTCCCAACTATGTTGCGGTCGGCTTCCAGTCTAACCGGATGCAGCTGAATACCAGAATTTTACATGGAGCGACTGCCTATCTGACCTCCACAACCCAGTTACTGGGTAATACGATATCCCTTGGTAAGACTGGTTGTCAGACTTTCGGGCTTCTGACTACCCGTAACTACTGTCAAAGATCCACGAATGACAGCCGGGATCAACGGTTTTACGTGCTTTCCGAGACACGGAGGGGTCTCAGTATGTAAAGATGGTCACCCATCCACAGACCAACCGCGGCAAGCGTAGCTTAACCTGATCGATCGGCCTGTGCGGCTGTTATTATTTAGCCACGGGCCTCTTCGATGACCCAGTAGTGGGAACATTATAGACTGATTAAGCTGCCACTGCGTCATTTACATCGTAGACATATTATCATTGACATCCTTTAAACTGTTTACTAAGATTGACCTTCACTTTTGACAGCTACGACATGTACATAACTTATTTGGTCGCGAAAACACGTGCATGTGCTTACACACGCTTCGACATGTTTGCGCATTCATTGAAGCTAACTTAATTAAGTACGTGTTACTTAATACTTTCAATACAATTCGACACCTCCATGCAATAACATCGTAACTCACTTTTTTCCAAAACATGAGTTACAACGGCATTGTTATGTAAAAAAAAATGCATTTTTTCTGTACTATCATTGTAATTCTATTCCCTTTCGTTTCTAAAAATATGTAACTTAACACCTTGGAGTTACAATTATCTGACCTCAAAAATAAATTAAACAACAAAAAAACTAAATTGTAACTCAGACATACAATGTTTGTCCTCGTAACTTATATGTCATTTCACTGTTTTGTTTTTCACGTAAGTCATGAAAACCCATGAAAACAATTTTTCTTTTACAACTTAACTATACCTATTTGTAGTCCGCCTAAACTATATTAAATAGAGCCAGCTTCAAAAATTGTACGGGGTGTTTTGAGTTTGCTATAATTTTTCAAACTTTAAAATCGCTCTCCTCTAAAATCACAAAAAGTGAGTTACGATGTTATTGCATGGAGGTGTCGAATTGTCTTCACGTCTTAAGTTGGTAAATCTATACTCTATAGCCGTTTTGGCATAAGTCCCTTCTGATCAGTCTTATAAAAAATATAAGAAAATATTTCCTCTGCATCTAGCCGAATATGTAGGCATATCAGTGTCAAGTATATTATTTGCCAGAAGGACGGTAACTGGCTAAATAGATGTCTGTGACTACAAGATCTATCTGCCTACATAGATCTTCTTTTAGTTTTAAGTAACATAAATAATAAGTACCTACCTCTACCTATAGTAAAAGTGCGCAGTGCTTCACATCCCTACCCTATTTCAAGTTTAACAAATATCAACTTTATTTCAATGACAAGTAAGTTGATTTCAGAGTGACTAGCACTATTGAAAACGTTATAAAAGTGTTTGAAGCTGTGGCGTAAACTGAACTTTGTAATTAAAGTTATTTTTCCATTAATTCATATTTGTTTACATTTTTGGCAAATAAATCCCGAACGCGGTATAAGTAACAGATACCCTAGGAATGAGAACACAAGATGCAGGTTTCTTTTACCACATGTGTGTGACCACAATGAATTGGTAATTTGGTCATAAAACATAATATTTCTCTAAAATGTATGATCGAGCTTTCGATTTTGTATCGATGCTGCAGCGCTATTCTGTAAAAATCTCACCGTGAAAACTTAAGTGAAGTGAGCTGTCACTCCACCTGATGTTAGGGATTCCCAGTATTGATAGCTCACTTCACGCTCACTTCACCTAAGTTATCACGGTGAGATTTTTACAGAATCGACCGGCTGTTCTTAAAGAGCTCGTACCTAAATTATTTCAAAGGTTATTTACACTAAAAGGTAGGTGGGTGTTACAACAACATTCCTTAATTTTTTGCCACTTTAAATACAAGTTTCTTGTTTAATCATGTGACAAACAAAAACTAAAGTTACATGTCAATTTGTGACGTGTAAATAATTTAAGCAAAAACTTGATAAATATTTATACTTACTTACCTAAGTCATATTATTCGTTGTCTACATCTTAGGTTTAACTATTAATCTTCAGGTTTTAAAAGATAAAGACATCAATCAGTATTGATTTATGTTAATACAATGAATTCCCATAAATCATAATCCTAGATCTTCTAACACCTGCAAAATTTAAGATATTTGAACAGACTTTTTACAAAAAAAAAAAAATGCTTTAAACTAATGGACGCGCTAAATAAAACGATCGGACCTATGTTAATTTTTTAATCTTTGCGTCGATTCTGTAAAATTCAGACGACAACTCGCATCTCACGTCGCTATTCACACTCACTTCGCATAAGGTTCAAAATGACCTTGATTTTGCATTCTATGGGCATCGCCTAGTCACTTGCGAAGTGAAGTGAGCTCCGAATTCTTACGTCATCTCATACTTTATGTGTTAAAATCTCACGGTCAATCTAGTTCAACTCGCTGGCACGCTCGCTAAGGTAGCGCTAGTGTAAATTCGAATTATCAACCGAGTTTTTAGAATGCCAATCAAGAAACTCACAGCGGATTCAGATTCGAAGTTTAGAATGAGGTCTTACAGAATCACACTGCTTGTTGGCCTAAAACTTCGCCACTTCCACGGCCTCCTCGGTGGCCGCGAAGAGGTCACTTTGACTGCATATATTTTGGGACACAGACCTGCTGAACTTGAACTTGCTGGAGTGCCCTAAGCACCCGTTCACCTTGGATGACCTAAAGAATGCCACTGATGCTGCAATCAACGTGGCCACCTTTTGGGTTCAAACAATATAAAACATCGAAGAAGAGTACCATCGATACTAAAGAAGAGAATCAGGGTACCCTGCCCTCTGTGGACCATAGTTTCCAGCATTATTCCACAGCCTCACTCTGCTACCGTACCCAGATAATTAAATACAAAATAGGCTGAATGCTGAGTATACAGGGTGAAATTGAAAACATGCGACAAATCGAAACGGGAGATTGTACTCATCATTATGAACAACTTTTACTATGGACCAAACCAGAAATCGCGAAAAATAAATCAGCTGTTCCCTACATTTTGACGAGTTACGTGAACATAATTATGTAGGGAACAGCAGTTCGATTCTGTAACCATCTCACCGTGAAAACTTAGGTGAAGTGAGCGTGGAGTGAGCTGTCAGTGTCATGCTGATGCTATTGATACTCTTGACAGCTCACTTCATCTAACTTTTTACGGTGAGATTTTTACAGAATCGATCGGCAGCTGATTTATTTTTCGCGATTTCCGGTTTGGTCCCATAGTAAAAGTTGTTCATAATGATGAGTACAATCTCCCATTTCGATTTGTCGCATGTTTTCAATTTCACCCTATATAACATAGGGATCCGGAAAAAAGAATACACATTGCACACAGGTCAATGTAACTCTTGTAGCAGTCACGGTCATTCGTGATCATAGATTTAATTAACATAGAATACTTAAAAAAATATTTATAGTAACCTTATTAGTGACGTTCTTCAAAAAGGGCAGGTGTGTAGTAATTGTAAATAATTTACAAGAAAATACCATTCAATTTAAATACAGTTGCCTACAAAAGATAGTTTTGTTATCAAAATTAACACGGTTTCAATTGGTCGTTTCAACTTTATGTTACAAATTAATAACATTATTTCAAGTTAAACAAACATCAACTTTATTTTAATAGCAATTAAGTTGATTTCAGAGTGATTACCACTATTGAAAATGTTATAAAAATGTTTGAAGTTGTAGCGTAAACTGAACTTTATTGCATAGGATTTAAAGTTATTTTTCCAAACTCATATTTGCTTACATTTTTGGCAAACAAATCGTCAATGCAGATTACAAATAACCTACCTACTAGTACCTATGTATGTTTATCTGTATTCTCATAATATTTGTTTAGTTCTATTAAGTGAATTGTTTATGATTTTATGTATTTTTTTTTGTCTCCTTTATTCTTTCACACGCTGTCTACATCTCTCTAATTATTGTCCTATCGCAGGTATGCTGGAAGAGATTTCTTATGAAATAAGCATCACCTTTGTACCTATTTTTCTGTTCTGTTTTTTTCTTGTCTGTTTATATATGTGTGTACATAAATGGTAAAATAAATAAATAAACATAAACTCACGCCTTTTTTCCATGGGGATAGGCAGAAACTACATACCCTGCTGCTGCATAGTGAATGTGTCATAAAAATTTACCATCAGTAGTTAAGTTTTGTTCCTAAAAGCATTACTCACAAATTAACAGTCTAGCAAACAATTAATATTTAAATTTTATGATAAATGAATACTGTTTTTGCACCTCCGAAAGTTCATCTTGGTTTTCGAGTTGGCAGCATTGAGGTTCATGGCAGTTAACAATAAGCGAATGATATTGAAGGTCTCGCGATAGGGTCAAGTGGATTCATAATATCAGCGTAAAAACTAACGGTAGGCTAACAAAAAGATATAAAAAAATAAAAAAAATTGAACAATGAGTTGAGTGGGTGTGTTTCTTTAGAATGGTGAGTTCCGTATAGTGCACTTTTTGGTGATTGTGGAAATCTTAAAACGTTGCCTAGTTGGATTCTGAAATCTGGTTAGGCATTTTTTTTATGATTTCCTATATGTATTGCACAGACGCGCACATCAAGCTAATACAATCTGTCAAATTTCTTTAATAGATTTTCAGCTTTATCGCTAAAACACAAGGTTGAAAGATGATTGGGAAAATTTGACAGTTTCGGGTAGCTTGATGTGTTGGCGTCTGTACCTTTCTTTGGTTTTATGAATGGAATAAAAAAGCGGAAATGGTAAAAAATGTTTGTAACAGACATCTTTATATCCGATGAAGCTTTTTTATTATTGTATCGGTTGACCTTATTTGATTTACTTATTGTAAAAGATAATGATGATGAAATAAATAAACGAACCATATAATCTAAATTAACTAGCCTTTAAGGTCCCTGAAGGACGTTTAAGGTTCCATAAGGACTGTATAGGTTCCTTACACTTACTGGGCCATAATTCACTATGACCACTTAACGATTCCTTAGTGAATGACGACATCTATACTAATCTATACTAATATTATAAAGAGGAAAGGTTTGTATGTATGTTTGTAATGAATAGACTCCGAAACTACTGGACCGATTTAAGAAATTCTTTTTGTGTTAGATAGTCCATTTATCGGGGAATACTATAGGCTATATAACATCACGCTACGACCAATAGGAGCGTCGCAGCAATAAAAAAAATTCAAAAACGGGAAAAATTATTCCTTTTGAGAGCTTCCGTTCCGTCACTAACGCGGGTGAAACCGCGGGGCGCTGCTAGTCTGCTATAAACGTATTCTCTATAACACAATGTCTTGGTTCAAACTGTCAAAATACATGTTGTCCGTTCGGTTGACATTTCAATTCCTTGCCGTGAACAAGACACGATATCAAATGGACGTGGTTTGTACGTCGTAAGATTTCGCGGGGAATAATACAGAATTGGGGCCCTAATATGATAACAGGGTGATTCTATAGGGATGATGAAATACAACCGTCCTCCATCAATGTTCGTTAATACTGATTTATTGAAATACTAGCTGCGCCCCGCGGTTTCACCCGCATAAGTTTCGATCCCGTGGGAATATCGGGACAAAAAGTGTCAGTTATCTCTATACAAAATTTTATCAGAATTGGTCCAGCCGTTAAGCCGTTGGTCCCGGCTGTCATTCATGGATCTTTGACAGTCGCTACGGGTAGTCAGAAGCCCGAAAGTCTGACAACCAGTCTTACCAAGGGGTATCGTATTACCCAGTAACTGGGTTGTGGAGGTCAGATAGGCAGTTGCTCCATGTAAAATACTGGTATTCAGCTACATCTGGTTAGACTGGAAGCCGACCCCAACATAGTTGGGAAAAGGCTAGGCAGATGATGATGAGGTACCTACAGACGCGAAGTACGCGTCGAGAGTACAGCTGCTGGAGTCGCATCGCAACGTCAACTTTAAGGCGTTTGTGGTGCGCATACCAACATGCTACCTACACCTGGTGATGGGAGAAAGCTTTTGGCCGCAGGATGTGGTATTCCGCCGCTTTCGCGGACAAGTGCCACCGGAACGCACAAAGACATA
Source organism: Globia sparganii (assembly GCA_949316385.1). Lineage (NCBI taxonomy): Eukaryota > Metazoa > Arthropoda > Insecta > Lepidoptera > Noctuidae > Globia > Globia sparganii. The sequence continues at coordinate 21,815,171 of OX438666.1, read as the reverse complement.
GTGCAAATAAGTGATACTAACATAGTTATTAAGTGTTATTTACTAACAAAGTTGTTACTATATTATTATGTATACTTAGGTTAAGGTATGTATCTATGGGTCTTTGTTACCTGAAAATAAATGGTTTTTTATTATTATTATCAGGCCTGTTGGTCTAGTGGTTAGTGACCCTGACTGCTATGCCGGAGGTCGTGGGTTCGATTCCCACCCGGGACAAGTGTTTGTGTAATAAGCACGATCATTTGTTCTGTGTCTGGGTGTAATTTATCTATAATATTTATGTATTTAGAAATATATAAGTATGTTTATCAGTTGTCTAGTACCCATAACACAAGCTCTGCTTAGCTTGGGACTAGATGGCGTTGTGTGAGTGATAGTTGTGGATTATTATTATTATTTGCGACCTACAGGTCGGTAGAGTTATGTATGCTCCTGTACAATGCCTTAAGCCTTTGCCCTACAGTGGGCCAGCCCACTGGTAGCGCTCTCTCTCTCTTTCGCACAACTCTGTCTTCTACAACAATCAAAAATATATTCTTATCTCTTATAGTTATTATATTTTCAGGATGAAAAACTCCCTTTGAACTAACTCAGACAAAATAATAAAAAGTAATTATTTCATAATTATTTGTAAAACGCTAATTTCCCTTTCGTTTCGGTTCTGACGTTACTAAACGAGTTTCGGATACATGGGTTATTGTTTTCTGAAATAATTAAATCGATATTCAGAGAAAACATATCACAGTCTGACGTCACCCACATAAACTCAACAGCTAATAAACAAACATAACTATAACCGCTAATTAAATATACAACGTAGAGAAATCACAAAAAAAAAATAATAAAAAAATATCCAGTCGGATTAAAGGCTCCTACAGGCAGGCGCGACGCGATTCTAATAGAACAAATTTCCATGAAGTCTACTAGAGTGTCGTCCCGCCTGTGTGCCGGAACCATAATCTTTATGGATAACTATGCGTTATTAGTCAGTAATTTGACAAGCAAATTGACATGACGCTTATTGAAAATTGTCCATGACCAATGAGTTTAAATTGGCTATGTTTTTTTCCTAAGGAAACAAGTGAGCTACAAGCTCACAAGCTACGGTTACGGCAATTTACAGGCGAATGACGTCACTGAAACGTTATACAGGCTTACTTTTCATAGACCAGCCAAAAAGAGTGTGCTACAGACCATCAAACTGAACAACTTTCTCCATGGGACCAATATCGTAATCGCGAAAAATTTATCAACTGTCCCATAGAAAACTTCAATACCTACTCGACCTAAACGTATGGGATGGCTGACTTTTTATTCGCGATTACGATGTTGGTCATATGGACAAAATTGTTCAGTTTGATGGTCTGTACCGGATCCTTAAATTTGGCTAGTCTTTGAAAAATAACCCTGTATAAGAAGGTAAATTGGTGTTTTTTCCTAGAAAAAGGTTTTTGATACTGTAAAGTCGAACCCCGGTGCTATCATTTTCATGATAGCCATCGCTCCGGCCGATACAGCCTACAGGCTTTGTATGCGTAAATGTAGTCCTATGTCTTTAAATTGGGTATGTATCTACACAAGCGAGCTACAAGCTTTATGAGAAAAGTTTATGTTTCATTACCTGCCTAGCCTTTTCCCAACTATGTTGGGGTCGGCTTCCAGTCTAACCGGATGCAGCTGAATACCAGTATTTTACATGGAGCGACTGCCTATCTGACCTCCACAACCCAGTTACTGGGTAATACGTTACCCCTTGGTAAGACTGGTTGTCAGACTTTCGGGCTTCTGGCTACCCGTAATGACTGTCAAAGATCCACGAATGACAGCCGGGACCAACGGCTTAACGTGCTTTCCGAGGCACGGAGGGGTCTCGGTTTGTAAAGATGGTCACCCATCCACAGACCAGCCGCGGCAAGCGTAGCTTAACCTGATCGACCGACCTGTGCGGCTATTATTATTTAGCCACAGGCCCCTAGAAAAGTTTATCTTTGTGGTGCAAAAATGTGTTCCGGTCTGACAGCCAAAGGTTAGCCTGATATAATCTGCATTTGCGATTTATTTACCAAAAATGTAAACAAATATGAGTTAATGGAAAAATAACTTTAAATCCTACACAATAAAGTTCAGTTTACGCTACAATTTCAAACATTTTGCCATAGTCCTAGTCACTCTGAAGTCAACTTAAAATCAATCATTAAAATAAAGATCGCATTTGTTATACTTGAAATAATATTAATTGAAACATATTATATTTGAATATGAATAGACTTTACATAGTAATCGATACCTTCCTACCTGTACACGAAGGATACAACACTGTTGTCTATATTCATCAATTTAAGTTCAGGGTTACCAATTATCCGATTGCCTGATGATCTTTACCACCAGTTAATTTCGATTATGTACAATGTTGCAACATTGCATACAACGTACCGTGAATCAGTAGCATTTTTAAACTGAATACAACCAAAGAATGAGGTGGTTTTCTTGTCTTAAGATACCCACCGGCTACTGACGATTTTGTTAATACACACGGCAACACATCAAGCTATAAATTTTCAGTTTTAGCTGACCTCGCATTGTATAGGTTTTTCGTGCAACCAGGGGTCAGCTTATACTGGTTATTATAGCTTCATGTGTGGCCCGTGCGTATAATTTTATTAAACCTCAAATCATAACAGTTCTCGGAATTTTAATTAAACTAAAATAATAGATAAAAACAGAACTTGTATGAACGCAACATTTTTTTTCTACGAAGGTTTTATCATAAATCTTGACAGTGACGCTCTTTAATCCCATAAATAAATGTGCGAATTAATTAAAGCTATGTTTTACGACCATATTATGACCATTTATGGCGCAGCTTCTTGCGGTTTTAAATGGGCATATTAAAAATATGAATACAGGATATATTTTTTTGTGTCATAACTCTTAAGAGTCATAAGTTTATGTTTTAAATATCACTCATAAATATCTAGACAATGAAGCTTTTTTTTGTTATAACTGTTAATTGCATTGACTGCTTCTCCGTGCCTGCGTAAATCATTCATACCTAGTTTTTACTTGATAATAACCAAAAGAAGAAAATATTTTAGTGTCTTACAATACACAAAAGAAAGAATCGTTAATCAACGGTAATAGAAATACGACTATATGACAATGTAATCAACTACGACAATTCCATGATGTTAGGATTACCAGGTCTTAAAGAGTTTGTATTAATGACTTTAATGATTATAATTCTGTAAATACATCCTTGTTGCAGCCGCGAATCAAATTTGGATCACCATATAACCTAATAGTGACTTGCGAATTGCAAAAAACGTAAAAAAATTTAGATTTCGCGGGCTACCTTGAGCATCCACCTTAAAGAGTGAAACTGCCCAGATTTTTTTTTTTAGAAATATTTTTTTTTTTGCAATTCTGTACTTAGTCGGTATATCAGAAACAGGATCGATTTTCTGTTTAAAGGCTGTTGTTTTGGTTGACACGAGCCTTTTAAATTTACTCTTATACCTACCCTCTTGTACCTATTATTAAAGACAGCTCATTTTTTTCCTGTGTCGGTACTAAATCTTACTTTTTTTTTGTCCACAGTTTATGGACATGCGGGAAGGCTCGTTCCTCTACAACATGTGGGAGAACCCGACGTACGAGATGCTGTCTGAGATGTGGGTCTACAACTACACCAACGTGCACGAGTACCTCAGTCATGCTGAGAAGGCTCTGAGGGTCCAGGAGGTTGGGCCTTTTATGTTCCAGTAAGTATCCGTTTATGTTTTTAAGGTTTCCTCCACTTTAGCTTAAGACAGAGAGGAGTGGAAAGGAGAATGGGGAGACCTTTGCCCTCTTTTTTCGTGGTGAAATTCTCATGGATACCCTCCCTCTGGGGAGAATGGAGGGTTATGTCGGACTCCTACCGACTAAAACTCCACTGTTCCCTCCAGTACGATAAGTGGGGGGCTCAGGATACTGGTACATTCGACGCACCCCCGACTGATATCAGCCCGCCATGACAGTGAAAAAAAAGTGTTTGATAAACTCTAGTTCGACCACCATCCCACCTCATCAGGTGGTAGCTTCTGTATCTTCGTTTATCATCATAAATAAAGATACTTACAGAAGCTCACTTTTGCATGCAGTTTTGCTTAATAATATACTCTACATAAGGGGCCTAAATTGCATGGTCGCTTGTTTGTTTATGACAGATTAACAGTACACAATCTGTCAAAAACTTACAATCGAGAGACCAGATTGCAACGTTTTTAAATTAGTAGACTAAGCCCCCAGTTGGTTAGTCAGGTCGATGTAATGATAGCTATAGAAACTGTTGCTTTAATGTTCTTTCGAGGCCAAAAGCTTACCGAAAGCCTTTCAGGATGGCAACCAACCGATTATCCTTTAAAGTTAAGGTTCGCGAGCACTTTCGCAAGAAGCTGGCAGTATCATCACAACGCTAATATTTTCTCATTGTTTTTCTTATTTATTTTAAGTATATTCATTTATTTATGTATATTTATTTGTGCTTATATTTATATGTAATTAGGTGTATATTATATTTATAGTTTAAATAGGTTTCTGCGTAACTTTATATTTAAAATATTTATTCCTCTAATGATTGCACCTACTACTGTTTGTCTCAGCATCACCCAAAGGTTGACTGGTAGAAAATGCCTATGGCATTAAGTCCGCCTCTGTACATGTCGTACGCTGAGAACGAAAGTGATCGATTTCAAAATTTTGGTTGAATGAGTTAAGTATACAGAATGACTTAAAAAAGTATATTCTATCATAATTATATTAGAAAACTGGCCAATAAAGGTAAGAAAAGGATAGAGGTATATTTCGGTCTCTTTGTCACTCAACCGTTCCCTCCCCCCGCGCCCGAATGAAAGTGACGAAATCAGTGTTTAAAAATTAGCAATTTTGAGTTGAGTCACTTTCGTTCTCAGCGTGCGATGTATGTGCTTGAAGTATTAAATAAATAAAGCCTTTGACCATTAACTTGTACGCAAGTCCAAAAACCGAGAACATTTTTAGCTTCGCTCAAGAATGTGTAGCGATATCTACAACGACGCCACATGCGAAAAAACGCGTCACACTGACGTCACAAAATCCTGCATCTCGCAAGCAGAGTTTACCGCGCAATTAGCATAGATACAACGGCCCGACATGAATCATTGGGCAGTTGCCACACCACCGGTGAGAGATCTTGTAGTTGCTCTACACGCTGACGAAAACGACTACCTGCGCGATTTAATTGGTCGAAACCACATTCTCCTCTATCCCAATGAGTAAAAGATTTTTTTACTTTTCTTCCTAAAATAAGTTGATATCTCCAAAAGTTAAACTAACTTCAATTCCGATTAGACACTTGCCCTTTGCCTTGACGTAATCTTCCTAGTTAAATTGATACATTATGTCTGGCTGATTACACTGGCACTTCCTTGTAGACAGACATAATTCATTTATATTAGTTAAATATTCTGTGAAAACAACGCGTAGTTTATTTGCTAAGTTTATTGATCGACCTCCTGGTAAGGTTGTGGGTAATTGTCACTTTGTAAAAGGTACACAGTTTCATAAAATCGTAACCCTCCTTTGACTCTTATTCTTCGTAGCACTCTTATCAAGTCCTTATGTATTTTCTTGTCTAGGGGCTGATGTGATTTCTCGCCACCTACTCCAATTTTTTTTAGTTTTGGTGTACCCATAAAAGGGACCGCCCACCAGTGGCGAAGGTACCATACAACTTGATTCCCGCCGGCTTCCCTTCGAAAATTCAGAACACAACCACTCTATAGTCAATTCATCATTGAAATATAATGAAACGGTTTATTGATATCGCTTTCTTGCTCCGGCTTACCTCTGTTATAAATTCACACTTCGCCACTGCCGCCCACTGCAGGTTTAATTTGGTTAGTCCATCGCATGAGGTCTAGTGCCCACCACTCCACCCTGCATGGCAAGGCGTTGTACAGAGTCACCTTCACGCCTCGAGACTAAACGAATGAGTATTGTTGATTATGCCGTAGTGGAATGATTAAAGACTATCTCGACTCGGAAAATCATTTTTACCTTAGCGCCGATTTCATTTTCTTCGGACTACCCAATTTCATTCGTTGAAGAATGTAGCTTCTTATTAGCTTTCTTCAGGGACAACGAGAATGTTATGTGTCGTGTCGTATAATATGTTATCATCATCATTCGTCAAAAGACGTCCACTATGGCTACTGAACATAATCCCTTAAGCATCACCTCATTGACAGGTTCTGTGTTTTCTGCATTTATTGGATGGGTCGGTCGATGGTGTGGTTCGGTCATATATCTATGGTCTCATCAGACCGGAATTACTCTCTTATATTCGACAATTATATTCATATACTAGCTTTTGCCAGCGACTTCGTCCGCGTGGAATAATGACTTCCGGAAATTGAGGCACTAACTCTCATAGAGTTTAACCGATGTGCTCTTTCCTCTGCCGATTCTTGAGAACGCGTATTTCTCATTCAACGCCTTTTTCAAGACAATAGCGGGTCTTGAATAACTAAAAATATATAACTACGTCTAATATATAAAATAATATATAATAAAACCTACTTCACTTAAAACTAAATACCTATAACTACTATAATTAATAATACCTATACCTATAATTAATAAAAGTACCTACGCTTTTACCTACTTAATATTAAAAAAAACTGAACATAAATTAACCAAAACTTACCTACTACTAACTAACTACTACTAACCTATTACTACTTCACCTAAAAAGAAATCCTGTTTTCCCAACATTTCCCTTCACTGCTCTGCTCCTATTGATCGTAGCGTGATGATACTATAACCTGGCCAGGAGTATGAAGAACAATTGTACCAAGTTTTGTTGAAATCCGTCGAGTGGTTTTTGTTTCTATACCGAACATACAGACAGACAGACAGACAGACAGACAAAAATTTTACTGATTGCATTTTTGGCGTCAGTATCGATCACTAATCACCCGCTGATAGTTATTTTGGAAATATATTTCATGTACAGAATTGACCTCTCTACAGATTTATTATAAGTATAGATATAGATTAAGCTTTTGTCATTTGATGGTCGAAGTGGAGCTCCGTTTATAAGTTTGTATAACCAAGCAAAGAGTTACCTCGGTAGTCTGTTGTTTGCTATCAATTCAAGTAGGCTACGTGATTGCTAACGGTTCTTGGGAATACCCGTCTACCTTCGGCCTCATACAGTGCCGCTAAACATATTTACTCGGCAAGGTCGCGATTCAAATTGTGATGCAACTTTTGCTGAATCATAGCTTCTGCAACATTTTTACGTATTTTGCGGTAAGCAGCATTGTCAACATTAGCTCATCACACTTGTTTATTAGCGCAATGTGTTTCAAATATCACGATTTTACACAAAGTTTGCTACTTTGCTTAGGTAAAGCCATTATCCTTGTTCTGAAACTTGGACGGAATCACAATTAATTTTAAGTAAGGTGGTATGAGATCGTGAATATGAGTGTTGTTAAGTGGATTTTTTTGGGAAAATAGTGTGATCGACCGTTTCTGGGCAATCAATAGGATTATGGAGAAGATACTTACTCAAAAAACAGTGAAAGAAGGATAGTCAGTGAAAAAAGCAAGTTTTTAAGCCACACAAACAAGCAGTTACGATATAACTACAATATTCTAAACAGACAGTTACTAAAATTGCAACTGCACTGGATTGCTCACTGCTTGATGAGTCACTTAATAGACCTGCAGATGTATTTTGTAAAAATCTCACCGTGAAAATGTACGTGAAGTGAGCAGTCATTCCACCTGATGCTAGTGATCGCTCACTTCATATTCACTTCACCGATGTTTTCATGATGAGATTTTTGCAGAATACATCGGCGGGAACGATATATACCTAAATCGTCACACTTAAATTAATTTGATACCAACACATAGATGCTATAGTCAAATGTTTTTGTAATCAAACCTTCTTCTTTCCACGCCTGCTTTATTGATTAACATTATCATATTTTTTTGTTTCCAGAGAAATGCGAACGAACGAGAACATACGGATAGACAAGGAGCGAGGAGTGATGACCATGAACCCCAAGCTAAACCTCAAGTTCCTGCCAGAGGAGTCGGTAGATGATCTCCAGAATGTAACTGTCAAGATACCGAATATAGCGCTCATTGTAAGTATACCATATTCTTTACTCCTTCTTCATAATAAACACACAGTATCATAAGAATCATAGTATAATATATACATGAAGTAGGATACCTTGAACCAAGTGACTATATAGGTATTTATTAGAGCTTTAGTATAGCACGCTACTCCTTAGCGTTTAAATGAAGATTCGATGTTTGCTACAAAGTCATATTTGAAGATTTATTGAAGATAACCTTGCTTTTCATACATAAACAGCCTACAAAGTTCCCACTGCTGAGACTGCAATCGCTTTCAGAGCGTTTCGTATTTCTAAACAACTTTGAACAGGATCGAAAGTTTTTCGGTAGCTTCGGTAGTCTTCCGAACACTATATTTCTTACTAGCTTTTGCCAGCGACTTCGTCCGCGTGGAATAATGACTTCCGGAAATTGAGGCACTAATTCTCATAGAGTTTAACCGATGTGCTCTTTCCTCTGCCGATTCTTGAGAACGCGTATTTCTCCTTCAACGCGTTTTTCAAGACAATAGCGGGCGGACGCCGGCGTCCGCTTGGGTCTTGAATAACTAAAAATATATAACTACGTCTAATATATAAAATAATATGTAATAAAACCTACTTCACTTAAAACTAAATACCTATAACTACTATAATTAATAATACCTATACCTATAATTAATAAAATTACCTAAGCTTTTACCTACTTAATATTAAAAAAAACTGAACATAAATTAACCAAAACTTACCTACTACTAACTAACTACTACTAACCTATTACTACTTCACCTAAAAAGAAATCCGGTTTTCCCAACATTTCCCTTCACTGCTCTGCTCCTATAGATCGTAGCGTGATGAAAAGTATACTATAACCTGGCCAGGAGTATGAAGAACAATTGTACCAAGTTTCGTTGAAATCCGTCGGGTGGTTTTTGTTTCTATAACGAACATACAGACAGACAGACAGACAGACAGACAAAAATTTTACTGATTGCATTTTTGGCGTCAGTAACGATCACTAATCACCTGCTGATAGTTATTTTGGAAATATATTTCATGTACAGAATTGACCTCTCTATAGATTTATTATAAGTATAGATAAGTATACACACTTATTTCTCCCATCCCATGGGTATAGGCAGAAACTACCAGAACACCACCCTAGACTATTCTAATTCTAACACTGTTGGCGATGACACCTGGCTCGACCTGATCCTCACCTCAAATCCTTCCCTCGTTTCTTCCCACGGTCAACATGACGCTCCTGGCTTTTCTCATCACGACATGATTTTCCTTTCCTATATCCTGAAACCTCCCAAACCCAAGCCCAAGGTTCTGTACAGGCGTTGTTTTGCGCGCATGAATGTCGAGAAGCTCAAAGAAGATGCATCTGTGGTCGATTGGGAGCCTATGATGGATGCTACCTCAGTTGACGACAAGGTTGCCTTATTCAATGATGTTGTAGTCAACCTTTATAACATCCATGCTCCCGTCAAAAAAGTTAAATTAAAACGCCCACCTGCACCATGGATGACTAGAGGCATACAGATGGCAATGCGACGTAGGAACCGCGCGTTCCGTAAATTTAAGAAGGATCGTACTGATGAAAACTGGACATCATATAAGGCTGCAAGAAATAGATGTAATCAGATGATACGCAATGCTAAACGCCGCCATATTCTCGATACTATCAATTCTTCCTCTTCTGCCGATATTTGGAAATTTCTTGGAACTCTTGGTATCGGCAAATCGCGAAATTTAGATCTTCCTAGTTCAATTGACTTAGACGATCTCAACCGGCATTTCTCCACTGTTTCTACCATGGATCGTCTAATCAAGCAACAAACTCTGCTTCAAATTTCTGGTCTATCGCGTCCTCATACTAATTCTTTCAGTTTCATTCCAGTTGAACCGGGAGAGATCAGAAAGATCATTCTCTCCATCAAATCTAAAGCGGTGGGATGTGACAATATCACTCGTGGTATGATCATTACTATTCTGGATCATCTCCTACCTGCGATTACCCACATTATAAATTTTTCCTTGTACTCCGGAGTATTCCCTTCCCTGTGGCGCAAGGCCTATGTTCGTCCACTACCTAAAGTTTCCAATCCCTCTCTTCCTACTGACTTCCGTCCAATTTCTATCCTTCCCTTCCTATCCAAAGTGCTCGAGGCCTGTGTCCACAAACAATTCTCCAACTTTGTTCATTGTAACACAATTATTAGTCCTCTCCAATCTGGGTTTAGACCTGGGCACAGCACTGTTTCCGCACTCCTTAAAGTGACTGGCGATATAAGGGCAGGACTGGAAGACACTAAAGTTACTATTCTAGTGCTGGTTGATTTCTCGAATGCCTTCAATACCGTCAGTCATGACATCCTTTTAGCCATTCTGTCCTATATTATGGTCTCTCCCGAAACACTGGAATGGTTCTCCTCTTATCTTCAGGAACGTCAGCAGTCCGTTCATGTTGGGGATTCTTCCTCTAGCTGGTGTGATTTGAAAACTGGCGTTCCTCAAGGCGGTATACTTTCACCTCTTCTGTTCTCTATTTTTATTAATCTTATAACTTCCGAACTTCAGTGTGCGTATCATCTGTATGCAGATGACTTGCAGTTGTACTGTCAAGGGAAGGTTGATGAATTACCTGACGCTATCGACAAAGGAAATAAGGACTTGATAGCCATAAAAACCTGGTCTGATAGATTTGGATTAGCCGTAAACCCTACGAAGTGTCAGGCGATCATCATTGGCAGTTCTCGTAGTATGAGCAAGGTAGATGGTACAAGCTTGCCGCCAGTTCTCTTCAATGGTACGACCGTTCCTTTTGGTACTGACGTGAAGGACCTAGGCTTGCACATTGATTGTACCCTGAACTGGCGGACTCAAGTCGCTAGGGTGAGTCAGAAGGTTACTGGAACGCTGCGAGCTCTGTACCGATTGAAAAATTTATTACCATCAAGTACGAAGGCAATGCTTGTGCAGAGTCTTATTTTCCCTATCATCGATTATGGTGATGTGTGCTACTATGACCTGAATGCAGATCTCCTCAATAAACTTGACCGTCTTCTTAATAACTGCATTCGATTCGTTTTCAATCTGCGTAAATATGATCATGTCTCTGCGCAACGTTCGCTTCTAAAGTGGTTGCCCATACGCCAGCGCAGAGAGCTAAGGGCGCTGACCACCTTGTTCTCATTTCTTTATTCTCCGTCTTCCCTTGGTTATCTAGCCCCCCACTTTCAGTACATTTGCACCAACCACAATAGAAATCTACGTTCTTCACACAATCGTCTTCTCCAATGTCCCACTCACCGCACAGACTTCATACACTCTTCCTTCTTCGTTCAGTCTATCTCTCTGTGGAATGCGCTCCCCCAAGAAATCAGGATGGCAAACAACCGATTATACTTCAAAGTTAAAGTTCGTGAGCACATTCGCAAGAAGCTGGCAGTATCATCACAACGGTAATATTTTCTCATTGTTTGTCTAATTTATTTTTAGTAAGTATATTCATGTATTTATATATATTTATTTGTGCTTATATATATATATATATGTATGTAACTAGGTATATATTATATTCATAGTTTTAATAGGTTTATGCGTATCTTTATATTTAAAATATTTATTCCTCAATTTTCATGATTGCACCTACCACTGTTTGTCTCTGCATCACCCAAAGGTTGACTGGTAGAAAATGCCTATGGCATTAAGTCCGCCTCTGTACATTTATGTGCTTGAAGTATTAAATAAATAAATAAATAAATAAATATTCTTACATCCTTTTACTTAATTTACGTTCATACATCAGGGCCTCAAGTCTATTATTACAATAGTGTTCGAATGGTCTATCATTGATTTCATAATTGTTGATTTTGACAAGTTTGGTAATCTACTAATATAATGGCGTCATTATGACTTTCTAATGGTCAACCACTGACACTCCATTGAAAGAAATGGCATAAAATGGTAATCTCGAACATAATGACAAATGATTAAATGTAATGTTTATTGCTATTTACGAACTTCATACTACTTCAGATTGCAAACACTAATACGTGATATGTAAAAATATATATTAAATAAAATCTAGCATGAAATTTATTAGTAGTTTTTCTCAGACCATTGCCCGACTAATGATCGACCATTATGAATTTAGCAGATTACGAACTTTTAGGAAAATGACAATCGGATCGTGTTGGAATGACGAATTTATAAAAATAGCAGACTTGGGCCCCTGGTCATACACGCACGCCGGTTGCGAGTATTACGCCTCTGACCTTTCTAAGAAACATCACCAATAAGATCCACATGATCACTATAAATGTCCTTCTAGGGCGTCATTTCCCATCGTTTCCACTCACATCTGCCTTGTACTTTCTGTTAGTCGCCTTTGACTCATACTATCAATATGATCACACCATTTTTAAAGCATAGTTATTTCTGGTTACATAAAAATAAGTCGTGAAGCCCTATCATTGTTTATCAATTGATTTATAACTTCCGCGGTCTAATAGTCTCGTTTCCTATCAGTTATTATTTGTTATAGTTTAGTCTATTTGTCCAATATTCTCATAACAATAGATAACGTAATATTTTTAAAATTTTATAATACCAACCACTAAGACCAACCAATAAGACCAACCCCGTAGTGTCACGTATCCGAGATATTAACGTTCAAAATTGATCACGTGACATCCATATACAGAGTTGATACGACAGAGGGGCATTAAATTACACTACGTATACTATACTTGTTTAGTATTCATTCGATACGGTATAAAAATAAAAAGCGCCATAAATGAGAATTTTTTTGTTTCAAACAAACTAAATAGCTTACAAATCAGAGTAAAACGCAACCACCCTTTGTAAATAAAGGAGAAACCCAAACTTCATAAAAACTTGGGCCTGGTGACTGACCTTGGATAACTATACAAAGTGGCAACGTCCAACGTCGCGCGCGGGCAGTAACTCGAAACACACTGTGGATTTTCCAAACTGCAGTACCTACCGGAGATTTTGCCGATTCCAGATCGGTCCCAGTAAAAGTACTCTCATCGGTCCATATTAAATTAGTTAAGAAATGACGGTATTCGGATGTTTTATTTAGTAGCCATTGGCACTAACTGTTGCTGATCGGCAAGTCTCTCGATAAAAAAGTTTGCACCTTCCGATATTTAGAAGGTTTGCGTTTTTTACGTTTTAGAACCTTGTGGATAGTTCTATGGCAACATCTAAACTGCCGGGCGGCTCTGTGGAGACTCGTCGGGCTGCGGGAAATATTGTCTAAAATTCTTTCGTCCAAGCAGCGGGCATTTACCGCGGTGGCACTCCCTCCTGTTACAGCACTATACGTTTATTGACCCGTAATCTTTGTACTGCCAACTGTATGGTGCGGGCATTCCTAGGGCAATTGCGGCTATCACCATACCTTTCTCTGTAAGTTCGTAGAGCTAACGTTGCGTTTCCACGGCATTCGCCGTAGATTAAAATCATGTCAGTGTATTCTGACGCCGTGTCAGTTACACGAGGTATTTTTGAACACTTTAATTATACACACACACAACCAAAGTTTAACTATCACAATAAAAACAGTCAATTACAAAAAAAAACACTAACACTAAATTATAATAATCCCAAGTTACGTGTCCTGTCACAATAAAAAAAAGGAATACTGTCTTAAACTTATTTAGTGTCCTATCACAATAACAAAACAAAATCACAATTATTGTCAGCGCACAAGTTCGACAAAACAATAAGGGCGCAGGAGCTTCCGCGTACGTACCAACGTTCCGGAAGGGTAGCGTCGGCGCACTGAAAAAACAAGTTTTTTGGAGGCCCCACTTACTGATCGCAAGCACAAAATACAGAGAGTACAGAAGTCAATCTACATACAAAGTGCCCTCGAGCAACGCACACATAGACACCGCTCACGGACACGATATCTCGGACTGGTTGGGACTAGTGCGAGCGCAAGTGCCATCCGCTTGAGACATGCGTCTATGAAGTGCAAAAATGGAGCAATAAAAAAAAATTATAACTGTTCAGTGGACGGTTGTTTAAATTCAACACTAAACGGTGAATTGTAGTTTTTTAATCTACCAGTTGTTTCAGAGAGGTAAGTAGGTATTTGCTTGTATTTCGATGGTTTGTATTAACGTAACACAGTAGTTAGGTAGGTAGATAAGCGCCCCGGCCCCCGGTCCCGCGCCGTAAAGTAAAAGCGAACATGACTTTGTAGCACTTTGTGACAAATTTGTAATGTAACAATAACATTAAAATTAAAATATTTTAGTTATTATTGGTTTTTCCGTTTCTCATCAATAAATCAAACAACTAGATGCGATTGCCACTACCACGATAGTTTTTTGTGCATAAGCCAAAGTTTACAACCATAGTGCGACCGCCGAGCGTAGACTTCTGTACTCTCGGTATTTTGTGTCGCAAGGATCTAAGATACAATAGCAACACACTGACCTATTTCTATTTCTTTTACGCACGTGATGTTTTGCCAATAGGATTGTCACTCTCTTATGTACTACGTATTGGTTTATGACTTGCGTAAGAGCGACAACAACGTATCGTAGATTTATCGTTTTAAGGTGCATGACCTATGCCTATAGACATAATCAGCTGTTAGGAAAAATACATCGTGTTCAAACGGTGCAAAAACTTAAAAAATCATTTGCGACTAAACTACTGTTTCAATTTAATTGATTTTTGGTAGAGAGCTTGATAATGATACCTAGTATAGGCAGTTTAAAGGAAAGCCCATCTGTCGTATCAACTTTGTATACCAGGCTCCATAGAAAAATCTCCAATCACCTTTATGATGATTTAGTACGAAAGTAATTAGTACCGAATACTTGGCTATTTATATCTATAAGATTTCTGTTTTTGAAAAAAAAAATGGCTACCTGGCTATAAGTTCAATTATTTTTGGTTCTGAGTTACAACAACTTGAAACTTTAAACTTCACACAGAACAAAAAAAAACTTCAAATATGTTGTTATAAACCTTGAACGGGTCTATAATTACTATCAGTATTATTGGATAAAAAAAATCCTGTTTGTCGGATAACTTAAATTGGGTTAATAAAACTTAATTAACATTCTACCTTTATGTTGAACAACCTAAGTTATTTATTAGCATTAGTAGTTCTAATACAAAATTTTTAAACAGGCTTGTGTACTAGTTAAAGTGATTGAAGGTCAAAATAAGCATCGTAATAACCTGAAATTGTAATCTTAAAAAATGGCATGGCAACACGAAACAGATTAGATAGATCTTTTATCAACAACATCAAAATATATGGCAACATCAAAACTACTCACAATTATTTATGTAGTTTTAATATATTCTGCATCAGCCTGCAGAGGCAGAATCAGGAACAAACATTGGTCAACAGACTTTCTCAGTATGTTTTGGCCACTAGACCATGTAACCCCGCGATTATTGGCGATAAATTGGCAAAACTAAGCTAATGCGGTAAAAAACAACGGTTCTTTCCTGTAGATAAATAGCTAGAATGAAAAGAACGAGTGCTCCCAAAGTAAACCTACAAGCAATTTATTACTTATTAGTGATACCAGTGATACTTTTACTTAATATCAGTAACTTCTGCATACCCTTTTTCCAACAATTTTGGGATCGGCTTCCAGTCTAACTGGATGCAGCTGAATACCAGTAATTTACATGGAGCGACTGCCTATCTGATCTTTACAAACCAGTTACAGGCCCTCCTGGATTCCTCTTGGTAAAACCGATTGTCATCAGACTTTCGGGCTACTAAGGACTCGTAACGACGATCAAAATTGAATGACAGCCGTGGCCAATGGTTTCACGTGCTTTTCGAGGCACGGAGAGGTCTGGGGTCTCGATAATGTAATAGATGGTATATAATCCACGAACCGACCCTATGCGGCTGTTATTCTTTAGCCACGAGTCCAAACTTATACTGCAGAGATAATAAAATCTAACAATAGCTAAGTTATCAAATGAACTTACACTAATTAATTCATCTTCAGTGTTGTCAGGTCACTACGTTATTTTTAACATAACATCATAATATTTTTAACTTAACATCATAACAAGACAATAAATATGGCATTTATGACTTCTTGAATACTATTATGACTAATATTGATAATAAGACACCTGTTTGTGCTATGTACTATGGCATGACACAAGCTTTTGACTACGTTAACCATAACATACTAATAAACAAACTTTGGGTCGTATGGTATAAGAGATAATATTCTGGATAATAATCACTTATCTCTCAAATCGAAAACAAAAAACTGCTATAACAAACTTAAATTTTAAGACGAAATAAGAAGTTACATATCTATCTAAAGAACGTACTCTATACTTTGGCATACCACAGGGCAGTATTCTGGGTCCTTTGCTTTTTTAAATTTATATTAATGACCAGCCCAAAGGCCCCCCGCCCCGTTAAGCGGGGCTCCGTCGACGTACAACTAGGTGCATCCTACGTCGACGGAGACCCGCTTAGCGGAGCTCCTATTTCTGTGTAAAGGGCTTAAAGTAACCTAACCAAACCTAACCTCGGGGTGCCCTTCACTCGCTCTTTCCACCTCAAGCCCTCCGCCTGCCCGGCGCGTCCATCGAATACATTTTTAGCCGTTTCGTTTCGGTTAAACCTAAGTTTAGCTGGCTAATCTTAAGTTTATGTTCACACCCACCTTTAGCCGTAACATATACCTATATGAAATAGCAAAGTTGTTTACTTACCTTTCTGATACAACATAACAGGCGAAATGGCTACGCGGACGCAGAGCTAAGACGGCTCTCATGCGGAAAAGCATATTCTGCAGAGCCCCGCAAATCTATGCAGTCGGGTTAGTTGCACCATTTATCTCAAGAACGGCTGGACCAATTTTTATGCTCTTTGATTTGTTGAATTTGTCTCTGACCCGAATAACTATTAGACAGAATAACTATTAAAACATGGGAAAATTTCACGATTTTTTTTTAAAGATAATTCATTCATCCTGAGGCAGTACGAAGTTCGCCGGGTCAGCTTGTTTATAATAAAATTAAAAAATCTCTTAGAGAGTTAGATTTGGCTAGATTTAAGAAGCAATTTAATGAAATTTTATGTAATAAATGCTAATTTAATTTAAATGACTGCTTAAATGACACCTTGACATCGTAATTTAATTCAATTATTATTTATATTATTTTATTCCTGATTGACATCCCTAATTTGACCTACTATTATTAATAATATTTGACACTTGGACGCTCATGTGGTAAAAATAAATATGATGAGATTTTCTGTGTAATATGACATAAATAATAATATAAATAATAAAAGAGATTTTAAATAACTGTTAAAAATATTGTACGCCCTATGGATATGTAACAGTGATCTTTATATATTTATGATAATATCTGGTTTTCCATCTGTGACAAATAAATAAATGAATTTTAATTTCTGATTAACATAAAACATAATATTTTCACAAAACCTGATTATAACCATGACCATTCATTCCACGGTCAATGTCTCGGCTAATGGGATATGAATGGAAATTCTGATGTTATATAAGAATCATGTAATAATATTAGCCCTTTGGTACCTTACTGTGTCCCTTTTAATGTAAATAAAAACTTGGGTTAATTTTATGGTGTTCACAATTTAATGAATTAGATAAAGCTACGGTGTCTTAGGAAAGCGGTGGCGGATGACGTCACTGTCACGTCATTTATGAAAGTTTTTTGGGATGCATGAAAAAGCCTCCTGTAGCGCAGTCTGTTGCGCCAGTTACTCAACTGAACCGAGCGCTTGGCGCATACTGGACAGTCACATCCAACACCTTATTTGACTGGCCAATTCTTTCCTTGCGATGGTAGGGCTAACGCCCGCCTGGTTTGCGACCCCTCCCATCGGAGTCCAGTGTCAAGCAGCCCGCTGTGTTTCGTCGATGCGTGGGAGTTCCAGAGCTTTAGGCATCTTCTGGGCACGCTCGTCCCATCATAGACCTCATCCATCGCTTTCCATCAGGCGTGATTGAGGTTAAGAGCAGGCCCATTCAGCAATAAGCAGTAAAAAAAGTTAGTTGGTGTTTTTCTAGACAGCGTTTTTTTTTGACTCTGTGAAGTCAAACCCCAAAGCCATCGTTTTCTTGACAGCCGTCACTGCGGACGTTATGTGGCGGCCATTGCTCTCTTAAGACGCTTTACTGTCCATTAGCTACCTTTTAACCTTGCACGTGCTTTAGTATTTATTCACATACAATTGTAGGAGTTAGGGTTTTCTATTAGGAATCTCTTGACAGTCTCAGTAGGTAGCAGCCTGGAATCAGATTTACGCCCGGTTCAACGCAATATGCTCGCTTTCTAATCAATCTATACCAATAATAAAGCTGAAGAGTTTGTTTGTATTTTTAAGTCCGACTGGTAAGTCGGACTTAAAAATATCTTTCTATTGATAGCTCAATCCTTGAGCAAGGCTATAGTGTATTTTTAGGACACTTAGGAGCCGAGCAAAAAGTAAGAAAGAACTCTAAGCGAAGAACGAAGTAATAATGCGGGCAGACGATGCGATGCGACGCGGTGGGTCGGAGGAACAAGAAATTTACGCGGACTATGTCACGGGCAGAAGCTAGTACCCACATACACGGAGTTCCTACAACATACATCTTCCTACCCCTTTGGGAAAAAAAGCCTTTTTTACACATAATATCTTAATATCTCCATTGTTCTTTTCCAGGCCATGAGCACCTTAGCAGCAGACAAGCTGGGCTACTTCGCGAATGCAGGAGCCTACTACTCCATGTCTGCGCTGGGGTCCAAACTTTTCAAGGACCTGACTGTGCAAGATATGTTCTGGGGCTATGACGACGCCATAGTATCGATAGCGAATACCTTGCTGCCTGGCTGGATTGATTTTAAAAAGATCGGGCTGCTGGATCGGGTTGGTATATTTTTATGGTGTCCATTCGATAAAGAACCCCTGTAATGGTTTGAGTCTCTAAGACTCTGTAGTATTACCTCACTAAAACCACCCTGGTTCACCGTCTCACATGGATGGCACCGTCATCTCTTAAAAGACCGATCCGGAACACTCTCTGTGCAACGTCTCTTAGGGCACATCTAACAACCATTGCACAGAGGGGGTTCCAGATCATTTTATTGAGACGTAACTGTGCCACTGGTCTGAAAAGCATCATCATCATTCATGTTGTTCCTGCTCTTATCCCAATTTATTTAGGATTGACGCAAAATAACTTTTTCTTCCATATTTCTCTATTAGTTGACGACTAATAGAGAAATATGGAAGAAAAAGGCAGTCATCCCCTTTCTAACCATATCATCATTCACACAGTCCATCCATCATTTCTTTGATCTTCCACTACTCTTATAGCCATCCACATTCATAAAAAGTAACACTAAGTAGTAAAAAATAACGTCTTTGTAAATAAAGTTTGTGATAGTCTAAAGTACGTTAGCCTTACAACCAAATTTTATACTTTTTCCCACAAGATAGTAACAATGTACTGTTTTAGAACAGAAAACTATCTGTTACTAGGATTTATATTTTGCAGTTACAATGACCTTACCCTTAGTATATTTTTAAACTAAGACTGTTAAGATAACCATAAGTGTCTGCTAGTTATCCATTACCACACTTTTTGTTAAGAAGTAATTTCCATTGTCATTATTTTTAGATATTTTTAAGCATTAGCAGTATCTCTCGAATCTCTGCAAAAAACCAGCAAATACGATAATTTTGTAGTTCGTCACAAGAATAATCTCCCCTCTAATGGATTTACATAAAGTATGAATAATTTTGCACACTAAGCTGTAAGACTAATGTCAGTTCTTTTTTCCTCAGTTCTATTCGCAAAAACTGGAATGGTCTGAGGTGGAACTCAAGGACCGTAGCAGAAGATACTCTTTAAATGCATGGGATAACACCACTGGTCTTCTAGAGCAAGGCTTCACAGACTTGGAATCCAGGTAATCAGGACTACTCCTCTCCCAAAAGACATATAGCAAGCTACGTGTGCCAAGCGTTGTGGCTGTGATGATCTACTTTTTGGTGCCAAAACAGTAGATCGACATTTCGACATATATGATGAAATTACTCTAACAAATCACTTAAAATCTAATGGTCGTTTTGCACATAGAAAAAAGAAGTACTAAAAAAAAAGGTAAAAGGTAGACTTTTGACACTATTATTAAACAGGAAAGGAAAAAGGTGCAGAATAATCCACTTATTGATAATATGTACCTCACAATCTTGAAAATAGCACGTCTAAATTGTCTTTTTCTCTTCCAGCACACCATGCAACCGAATCAAAGGATCCTTCGAGGGTCTCATGTTGCCATCCAACTATGAAAAAGGTCGCAACATCACGATCTTCAGGAAGCAAGCTTGCAGGAACTACCCCTTCAGCTATGTCAGCGAGAAGACAAGTGACCAGGGCCTGGATTCTTATTTGTAAGTATACCTTTGTTTCTATTTCGTAATCTTCTAAATAGTTTTGAAACATGGTAGCTTCTTGGTCTTTTGTTCCGCTGACGATTAAGATCCGATTATTATTTGCTTCTATATTTATTTATTTTACGCTCGGAACATGAGGCGAGTCGCTGCGCAGTATAAAATTCACGTGTCAGCGGGGGTGAGGGGCGAGGTACTGCGCAGGGAGTACCGCACTTCAGAGCCGACATAAACTTTGAATCGGACTAAAAATTAGGTGAACATACTGCGTTAGACCATTCAAAGTGGTGTTTAGAAATGTCTCGGAATATGGCACATCGTCTTTTGCTATCAGGATTTTAACGCTCAGTAAATTGCAATGATTGCGTACCTTTCTCATATTTATCTTTTGATTCACTTCCAGGTACACCATGGACAATACAGCCTTCAGCAGCAACTCTCCCTTCGCCTGCAACTGCAGCAACGAATGTCCTCCCGAAGGATTTGTTGATGTCAGCAACTGTTACTATGGTCAGTACAGAATCATCTTCATCAACTTCCATTAAAGAGAATTCTTGTTGAAATTAATGTCGGTAACGAAATTGCTTTTTCTTATATCAAATTCTGAATTGTCATCATTATTTCCAGGTTTCCCGATATATCTATCCAAGCCACACATGCTGGATTCGGATCCCGTTCAGCAGGCACAATTTGAGGGTATGAATCCTGATCCTAAGAAGTATACGTCGCATTTTGAGTTGGAACCTGTAAGTACTCACAGATTTTAATCTTCTCATCGACAATCTGTTTTAGAAAATAAGCCTTTGACAACTTGCAGTATATCCAAATGATCTTAATTTGTGTGCTTGTACCTATATTCCGTCAACATTTCGTCAGTAACAGTTTTTTTTTATTTACCACAGTGACAATTTAAAATTATTTACCTACAGGTAATCGGAGCACCCTTAAGTTTCTCGATAAAGATCCAGATCAACCTTGCAGTAAGGATGTCTAAAGGAAACCCCATCACAGAACCACTGAAGGATAAAGTTCTGCCGCTCATGTGGTTTTCATTGGTAAGTTATATATCATTTACAGTATTTTGTTAGGTACCAGGATAAACCATCTCCACTCAATGTATGTGTTGCAAGAGGACAATATTGTTATGACAGAATCTATCGGGATGTTAAATGATAACAGCAATAATCCCATCAATTTGTTTACCAAGAATGGTGATTTACGTCGATTATATTATGTGGATATTATAACAGTTCTCTACTGAAATATTTGTTTTGATTTGAAGTTTCTAGTTTAAGAAGATGTTAGACCAAGCCGTAACCTAGAACCACAAAGTACTAAACAATTCCTATTCTTCCAGTACTGCAAAGCACCACCACCAGACGTGGTAACCCTGCTCCGTCTCCGCCTGATAATCGCTCCTCCGTTAGTCATCACTCTCGAGGTCCTACTCTTCATCATAGGCCTAGTCCTTGCAGCCCAAGGCCTCCACAGGATCTGGAAACCAAAATACAAGATCATCCCACCAAACGGCATCCCCACTCCTATTATTAGGAGGAAAAGCGCAGAAAGGAGGAGAAGCAGTGTGATCTTGAATATGGTAGAAAATGTAGCATTTAATTTTAAAGATGATGAGGATCTGGCTAAGGAAGCAGTCTCGCTCCTGGCTATCAATGAGGATGATAGCGAGTTTGTAGATTTGCTGGTCAGTTCTGATAATGAATGACGAGATAAAGCAGCAGACGTTTTTGCTCAATTCGATATAGCAGGAGTGAAGTATGAGTCTATTTGAAGTGTCTTGCCTCTTTTTGTGAAGTGAAAAAAGTGAACATTAGGATCGATTAAGTTATAAGGATGCTCAAGATAATAATTTATGTACTCTTTTTTTACCGACGATAGCATAATTATTCCTAGATTTCCACCATTTATTTTATAGATGAATATTTATGACAAATGAAAATTTTGGAAGAAAACATGATAAAAAAATGGTACGCATGGTAAACACCACGCATTAAACGGATGCTATCAACATTAGCGGCTATGTTATGAATGGTATTTTTGGTAACAACCGGGAAATGTGAACTTATTTATGATTTGCCATTCATATTGTAAGTACTATAAACTCCGCTGGCGGTTTAGCTGTTAAGGTAAATAAGTAGATATTAATAAATTGCTCAATATTAATTCGTAGGAGTTAGAAAGGTGTGAGGTTATCATTAATTATAAGTAGTAGTAGTATTATCTACTGCGACAACTGTTTCCTTCTATTGACGTAATTATCATAATAAATTGATAATAATAATGGATGGTAATAATGAGGAAAGTGAAAGAGAATATCGTTACCTAGCTATTCAAGTCATAACAATCTGACCTAAATGAATTAAGATAGTTAACTATGTTATATACCTAATAAAATGTTGACTATCAAATAACGAAGGCTAAGTAGATACTATATTAAGTAAAGTCAAGGAAAACAATTGTTTATCAAATTGACTAGCAAATTAGATTTTCCATACAAACAATGCACAACCGTCATTCTTTGACAGTTGTATAAAACGCCACGGCAAAATGTGTGAAACAATTTTGATAAACCATTGTGTTTTCATTTTACTTAATACTTAATTATGTTTTTCACTTTGATCTGTTAAGCTATGGTTTCCTATAAAAGCAGTGAAGGCATAATTATGCGGCCGTTATATCCAATTAAAGAGTGTTTTTGACACCTTAATGTCTTAAAGATACTAGTGAAAATGTCAGCTTTTCATGACGTCTGTTATAAACATGACGGAGCGCTCTTTGTGTATTTAATTTCATCACCATTGCTCTCAAAACGGTGAAAGAAAACATCGTGAGGAAACCGGCATGTCCTAGAACCCAAAATTCGAAGACATGTGACATTACTGATATAAAAAAAAAGGGTTTTTAGTATATCAGTGCAACACTGGATCCGCATAGTGAATTATGGCGCATTCCTATATCCCAGCAGTGGGGTCATTATAGGCTGTTTATGCTTATGGCTTCTAGGAAACGGTAGCATTAGGCTTGAAACAGACAGCTCATATTTTTCAAGTAAAAATGACACTTGTATAAATTGATTTTGAAACAGTAATCCAGTCATCAGGATCCCAGTATTATCTTGATATAAAACAGTATGCATTTTTTTCATCTAACAATAAAATTTATTGTACAGACGCCAGTACATCAAGCTACCCGAAACTGTCAAATTTTCCCAATCAATTTTGAACCTTATGCTTCAGCGATAAAGATGAAAATCTATTAAAGAAATTTGACAGATTGTAGTACCTTAATGTGCTGGCGTCTGTACCAGTTTGAAGGGACCACCACTTTTTTGTGATATTAATTTTAATTGTATTTTAAGTTATTTGTAAATAAATTGTAAATATTTAATTTAATAGACTGATGGTGAAAAGTTTTTGTAATTAAATAAAATATTTTTTCAAAAATGTAACGTTTTATTATTTTTTATAAGACTAAGCATCTATTTACAATGAAATAAATTATATTCATATTTATAATTAAATATTTTACAGAAACTGGTATTGCAGTAATTATACATATTACCTCAGTAATATCAATACTGCTTATAATAATTTAAATAACTTAAAATAAATAATATTAAAAGCTACAAGAATTTATTGTGCAGACTGACTACATATATTTCCAGCAGCATACATACCTAATTACCTACCTAAGTTCTACTTAGGGCCGTTTTTTCAATCGCCTGATAACTTTCATCTTATAAATAAAAATGGCGTTATAAAAGTTTTTGTATAGAAACTATATCAAACTAGCATATTATTCTTCAAATAAAAGTTATCTGACTATTGAAAGATCAGCCCTTATGGAAATATCAGGCGCTTCACTCGAACGTGCTCATTTTTGTTTCATTCCACAATCACACAACACCGATAAAACATAAAATTAACGTTCATTTGAGCACATTTAATTCGAAGCGCGAGCGAAAGATGCTCCATGCCAAAATCCAACAAAGTACGATCAGTTTCTAATTAATTAATTTTCACTTTATAGTTATTTTGTGTTCAGACGCTTCACTTCGAGTGAAATATGCTGAATGAAAAACATAAATTAACATAACGTGATGCGTCTGACATCTGTAGGCCAATTCTCGTAATTTAAAACGTTCAAAATCTAGTCGCTGTCTCATCTCGGCGACAAACAAATGTCACAAAACTTGTCAAAATGTAGGGAAATTTGAAGTATTTTTGACAGATAGAGACTGAGATCAGACTGTGAACGTTCTTAAAAATAACGAGAATTGCCCCTCAGCTTTACTGCACAAGTCAGAAGAGCAATTCCCGTATTTTTAAGAAACTATACTAATCTCAGTTTCAATCTGTCAAAAAACCTCTAATTTGCCTACATTTTTGACAAGTTTATGATCTTGATTGGCACCGAGACACCATTGCGACTTGAATTTGAACCTTTTTTTAAGTACGAGAATTAGTCTTCTGGTTGCATGCAGTCAGCCCTAAACACACTGAACGCTCTAAATAAAATTGATTGAATTTTGTTAAGAACATTATTTATATTAATTAAATCACAGTTATTTTGAGTGGTAATGGGATGAAATACCTACGTAACTACGACACTAATTCTAATAAAATGTATATTAAATAAAAATGTATTAATACTTTGTAGGAAAACAGTAGGTAATGGTTAAAACTGTAAGTAGGATCCACACTACAAAATACACACTTTTTAGACAGTAAGTACTTTGGCTGCCCGTTTGGTTAAGCCATAGCAAATTTATAGGAGTACAGTGGTGACCCAGTGATATAGGCTCCAACTAACGAGTTGTAAGTCGTGGGTTCGAACCCACGCCGACACTTTACTTTGTATAATTTATTTCTTCACTATTCCTCACAAAACGTTAAGGTACACATCATGAGACATCCTAGAACTAAAAATTCGAAGACGTGTGACATCTACCAAACGCCACTGGGCCCGCACTCCCTCTCAAAGAGGAGTACTGTGGGCTGTCTCAGCAGTGGGATCACTTATGCTTATGCTAGAGCAAAGTCAAAAACACAACAGGAAGAAGGTTTCAGAAACAATTATTATCTAAAAGCAAGTATTTGTCAAAACATCGGTAACTGTACAATGTACATACGAAATAGCATAACTTACAGATATTCATAAACATCTTGAATACTTAATATAAGATAACCCCTAGATAACAATAATAAACATGATAAATAATACACCTATTATTAATACAGAGACTAGACGGTATATTTACAAATTGGTAATCAATAATAATCATAATAAATAAATCAAAATAATTAGGTTAACTTGATCGTTGATATTAGTTAATCCTTGACACAAATTACTTAATAACTTTGTAACATCACCTAATACACACATATCATCACGACTGTATTTCTTCGAAAGTATAAGCAACAGTGTACTTACCTATTGTACAGCCACATTTCGCCAGCTTTATTTAAGTCCAATGTAATGGAAGGCGAGTCTATTATACAAAGTGTAACAGAATAAATGCAAGTCCTGAAAGTAATTTGTTCATAATTGACTACTGAATCGATTTCAGTAACTTTTAACATAGGTATTTTTTTTTTCAAAAATTATTTATTTTTTCATATTAACCGCCGATTAAGCCAAATAAAATTAAATCTTATTTCAAGGCAATAAGACTCAATTTTAAATGCATAAAGTAATGCTAGTGTCAACACGATTTTCTTAATAAAAATAGCAAGCTTTGAAAACGATAAATTTTGATCATTGTATTATGCTTTTAACTCAATACTCTAATTGGGGTGTATGAGGTCTTGCGTAAATTATGTTACACCTTGTATGATGTTTTTTTATATAAATGGTGTACATAATAAAGAGTATTCTATTCTTCTATTCTATGCTTTTGCCATCAATCGGGCACAAATCGAGGCCCCAGGCAGCTACTGAGAAATTCCAATTGGAAAAACCCAATAACACTTTGCCCGACCCGGGAACCGAACCCAGGTCCTCATGCTCAACAGTAGCATTTGCGACCCCTAGACCAAAGAGGCAGGAACTTTGCTAGTATATTCTAAACTAGCTGAGCCGACGAACTTCGTACTGCCTCAGAATCAAAAAAGCCATTCCACACAAAACGTATGACAAACTGAAATATCTTCATTATAATTTTTTTCGTGATTTTTTCCCATGTTTTAATAGTTATTCTGCTATTCGGGGAGGTGACAAATATCGGTCTAGCCGTTTTTGCTTTATAAATGGGGTAACTAACCCGACTTTGTTTTATTTAGATTGATAAGCGAAATCTATTTATTTTTTAGATAAACCAATGACCTCTGGTAGGTATGAATATACATATACTAGATCAATAGCAATAATAACATACATAGATACACTCGCAGACATAATAATGGAATATTATTAATATTTCCGATGTCCTTATAAAATTTTAATGGATAATTTCATAAGGTGTCGCATATATACTAAATAAAACCACTGCCGAAGGCTTATTTGAAAAGCGTTTGTAATTGGAAACGTGATCCCAAACTCTAGCAATAACACAAGATATTTTGCTGTAAATTTACGGTTTGAAAAATCGAGACATTCGCAACCCAATAAACATGCTACACATATTAAGAAGAAGGATCATTTTATAGTTTTGAGCAATAGTCCTTCTGTGCATACTCTATTTTGTGTTATTTTCGGGGACATCACACCAAAGATGCTACAGCAAATAGCTAGAAGATGCATTATTGCAATTTTATAAGGATTAGCTTCATGGCCAAATGGTCTGGTTTAGCAACATTACCTTGAGCAAGTCAATCAAGGCTCAAACTTGATTTAAAGACACGCGTGTCTGTAGACTTATTCTACAGCTAAATACGTGTTCCTCTTGCATCTGCCTCTACCTCTATGTTACCGCATACGCTATGTAATAACGTTTAAAGCCTTCTCAACAGTCCATTCTTTTACCTTTTTTTTAAAAACTTTAGCTGTTATGTCACAGATAATGATATGGTAGTAGAATTTCTAACAAACGTTCTAATCTCTCGTCATCATGGCGAAAAGCACATCAATTTAATCAACTTTGTTACAAGTCTTCTACTGCCTTACGCTTCACAACCCAGCTATATCTATAGTCCTCATAAACCAGGCTGATACATAAAATTTTAACATTCACACATATTTTACAACATAAACCCAAATACTAGCTAGCATAAACATGCGCGTATATCCAGGAAACATAGTGAGCTACATTAGTATACACATCTGGAACACCGCGTCGGGCACAACCTGACCCGAACGACGTCAGACCTCGGAGCTCCCAGCGGCCGCCTGACCGACATTGGAGGGGTCCACCGCTGTCACCCTGGAAGAGAAGGTGGGTCAGATATTAGTAGTGTAGAAGTAGCTGATGATGGATTTGATCTTGAAGATATAGGAGAGGACGATAAATCAATAATTTGAGTTGATAAAAATTTCTTTGGAATCATCAATCAAAACCAAACAAATAGATAGATTAACAGATAGATTAGTAGATAGATTTTCCAAACAAATTTTGGTGACCCGTACTAATTATTTTACTCCTTACCACTTTAACATTTAAGCAAAATACGAAAATAAAAAGGGAGAACACGTTAGTGAAGGCATAAACAAAAAATAGCTAGGTAAGAAGTAGGTACATACGGATACGAATGCAGCACTACAGATTCCAATGTATGGATATATATGTTCGCTAAATAGTTGAAATAGTAACGCACTAGGAAACCTGTTGCCAAATTGATGTGAACGTGACTCAATTATTTTTAATTAAAAATAGCAGAAATTGTGTTACTAATAAAAAGTAGTCGGTGTCTAAATAACATTCACCAATATTTTCCATTGCTAAAATTCGTCCAATAACATGTTGTAAAAACCAATCTAAGTATAAATGAAAAGGAGTTTATTTCTTTTTAAATTAAACGAATTGGCACGTAAACAGCAGTTGTAAAATCAAAATCTAGATAAATCTCTTTATGGCGAAAGCGTCAGGGTAGCTAGCGAAATTCAAATTTTCATACGTTTTTTTGCAATTTGCACGTCAGATTAGGTATGTCGATCGCAATATGATTCGCGGCCGTAACAAATATTTATATAAAGAATTTTAATTTTAAACATCATCAACAACAATCTGTAAGTTCGCATTACCCTATTGCAGGGATGGCGAACCAATGGCACGCGTGCCATTGATGGCACGTAACAAAATAATTTGGGCACGACATAATTTCAGAAATTTAGGTCCTCAAGTTATCTTACATAGATAACTTTGTTTGCAACAGCAGAAATTGCGCTGATTTGTCATTTCATTTAATTAAATAAAAACTGTTAACATTAACATTCGTCCTGCACCGACCGGGGTTGTCCTTAGGTGCACTTGCATATTGCGGCCATAACCCTCGGTTGGTGTCTCATTTCATTAAGCACGTCTAACGGGCTTCTGTAAGTTGATTTCGGCCCCTCTTATGCCTTCCAATGTTCCGGGACCCCAGGGCCCCGAGAAATGTCAAGAGAGATTTCAAATAATAATAACAATGCGAAAGTATATATGTAGTACTAGCAGTTCTCCCGCGACTTCGTCTGCGTGTATTCGTGTCAAATTTCAAGTTACACAATTTTTTTACAAAATTAACTCAAGTAATAAGATTTTTCATACAAACAAAATCCCCCCTTTTCACCCCCTTAAAGGTCGAATTTCCAAAAACCCCTTCTTAGTGCTCCCCTACATAATAAAAGGAAGCCGTATGCAAAATTTCACGTTCCTAGCCCTTGCAGTTTCGGCTGTGCGTTGATATGTCAGTCAGTCAGTCAGTTTCTCCTTTTATATATATAGATAGATATAGATTGTTTATTGGCACGTCATGGTCGCATTACATAGTTATTTGGAAAAAATGGCACGTAGATGTACAGAGGTTCGCCATCCCTGCCCTATTGAATGATTATTTCATGAACATCATACAACTTGACATTGACTTGCAAATTGCAAAAAAAACGTAAGCAAATTTTAATTTACGCGGCTACGTTACGCGGGCTTAGCGCATCCCGCTAAAATAAAAAATTTATAAAAAAAATCATCTCGATCTCGTTTGATTTGTTTTGTGTATTGCTTCCAAAAAATTACACAATACAAAAGTAATCAGTATTATGCCAAACTGCAAAACAGTTTGTCGGTAATTACTGGGATCTCTGGTCCCTTATCGTCGTTCATCAATATCGACAATTAATAGAACTGTAATATCAGACCTTATACCATTTTCATCACTTTAACACTGGTCTACTAGGAGATATATTTTGTGTTTAGGCCTATTTACAGACTTCAAAGTTATCAAACATAATTTTCTGTCATTCATCTTCCACAACCTTGACAGAGACAATTGACATCGGAATTCCCACATCTGCATCGAACTCACGACCTTGCAATCAGTCACAGCCGAGCTGTTATTGCCTGATATAATATTCTCTGATGAGTGAAAGTCAAGAATTTTGATTGAACTTTCCAATGCGAAGTTGATGTCACGAAAATTAATAAGAACACTATTATATTTGTAACAAGTCAACATCGGTCTTATCAGGTCTAATGATCAGTTGTTATTGACAGTTTGGTATGGCATACAATGTAGAGTATACCGGTTAATAGGTAACTATGAAGCCTTCGCCATGTATCTGAAGTCTTTCTGCACGAGAAACTGTGTCACTCTTTTCTGTTAAAAATTTAAAAAATGTCACACCACAATTTCCATGGCGGTTCCGGCACGACGCGACTTCTATTGCTGTAACTTTTTTCTACACATTGGCGATTTTTTTTTAACACATACATACATACAACAACTTGGGCTTTCTTCCCGTAAGGGGTAGGTAGAAACCACAGAACGCTAGTTTGTAACACGCCGTGGCCGTTTATTCAAATGCGATCGACACAGTCACTGTATACTTTTGTGAGTTAGAAACAAAATGACGAAAAAACAAGCCCAGTCTTAAATTCAAGTCTTATAATTTTGCTATTGTTTATTGTTCATGATTTTAGGTAGTAGCTATAATTATATATACCTATATATATTTAGATAATAATCACGTCTTCAATCTTTGAGACGAGATCAGATACGAGAATCTATATAGTAATTTTAAACTTTTCATTTCTGATGGCTGATAGCAAGAGAAGATGTAACGTTCAGATGCTATTGCGAAATAAGATGTACTACAAAGAGGTTTAGCTAGCGAAGTTTGTACCAGCTACTCGTTTTCATGGACAACTAAGTAAATTGCGTTTGGGTTTACTAAGTATTCGCCATTTTTTCTATAATGAAGGTTTTTATTCGGCTTTTATGATTTCCAGCAAAGGTAGAAAAATTTGCTTTTAAGTATTCACGTACAGAGGCCAGCACATCAAGCTACCCCAATCTGTCAGATTTTCGCAATTGAATATGAACCTTATTCCTTTGTGCTAAAGTTGAAAATCTATCAAAGAGATTTGATAGATTGGGGTAGGTTGACCTGCTGGCGTCTGTACGTACGTTGTTTGATTGCGCTTTTAGAAAAAAAAAAATTGGAATCACATGAATCAAATATTTTTTAATGATCCCAAATTGAGATCTCTACTACTTTTAAAAAATTTGAGATAAAAATCAAAAAATCTTCATTTAGATAACAATCTCGAGACATAATTGACTCAATTAAAATTCCTGGTACGCAAGGCTACACATCAAGCTATACATAACCAGTATAAGCTGACTTCTGATTGTACGAAAAACCTATACAATGCGAGGTCAGCTAAAACTGGAAATGTATAGCTTGAAGTGTAGCCGTGTGTACACCCAGAATTCACTCTTAAAGTCACGTTAGCTTTTACTCTCTCTTGGGTGGGCAGAATTCCAACAAAATACATAATTGTAAATTTTACCAAATTAATCCCCGTCTCCTCGTGATAATTTTTCCAATAATTATTCTTTCATTTTTAGTATCTAGAACAGAGGGCCTAAATATATCAGCAATAAAAATATAGACCAGTATATGGACCAGTCAAAAATGTTTTGTATTGATATTAGCTACAATAGGTACAAAAAAACTAGTCAATCCTGTTGAAAGTCGTTGTAGAAATATAAAACGCTTTGAAAGCGATTGTCACTTGTCTAGACTCTCGGGAGTAAATAAAACAAAAGAAGGCTCAATGTACTCACCACACAAGCTCCCGTGCTGCCATCCGTGCTTCCCGCACACAGATGGCCATCATTCAACGGAAGAGTCAGTGCGTACCTATCTCTACAGACATTTAGTGGCAGAACAGGCACCTCAGCTTCCAACAACACATCAGTCAACGTCCCATTAGTCTGTTCTCTGCCCCATCCAGTAGTGTAACACTCATCTTTGAAGTCTAGTCTATTATTGTCATCGATAAAAGGATCTATTTCTTCACCAAACATAAGTTTTTTATCACTTCTATTAATGTTTACTTTGTAATCATCTTTTAGGAGACTGTTTCTTATAAGTTTGACTACGCTATCTAGTGTGGCACTGTCATAGATAAGATCACTGTGTCCTCTTTCACTGTCAGATTTCCTCAGTTCTTCACCATTTTTCCTTTCTGTTTGTCTGTTTGATTCGTTAGATACTCTGACGTTATATCTCATATTTTTGTGTTTCTTATTCACAAGCCCTGAGAAGATATTCTTTGTTAAATTGTTCAGCTTTTCAAGATACTTCACTGCGGTATCAGGTTTTGGTTTTGGTGGTTTCAGCTTTCGTCTTGGTGGTTCCGTGTTTGATTCTGGACGGAGGTAGAACGATGATGAGCTTTTGTCCATTTCGAAGGGATCAATAGGTGGTGGCTCAAATGGGGGTAGGCAGATTGTACGGACGCGACTGCCTGTACTGACGTCTGCTGGTCTTGTTAACTTCATGAGGGCTGGAACGAGAAAAGTTAAAACTGCTAAAAAGGAATCACAAATAATTATACGGAGGTACCTCTTAAAATATTAAAGTTATCAAAAATATATAGACAGATAAGAGATACAATATTTTATGATAAAATTTATCAACATCGAAATAGTTAATTATTTTATTTTCTTCTACAATGTTAATTTATCAAGAGGTTGTTTTTCCAAATATGAGAGATCTGGCATCAAATTTGATCATATCTATTTATGTTCCCTATAATAATCTTTTCAATTAGTTAATGTGATTGGAATCTCACGAAAAATAATCAAAATCGTAATCTCGACTCGTCTCTGGTATATCGTTGTTCTCTTAGTCGTAGTCTTTATTTAACTTGTTCTCACCTATATCATGCTGGTAGTTATGGAACCGGTGATGCAGCACGATCTTCTCGATGGGCACATAGGCTCCCTTCTGCTCAGCCCTGTCCCATTCGCCCAACACTGCTGTCCAGAGAGCTGGCACTGGCAGGTTGAAGAGTTCACTGAAATATTTGTTGAAGACTGTTACTTTTGAAGTGATGAGCGTTAACGTAAAGCCACTCCAGTTCTCGCAAAACCTTGCTTGGCAAAATAGTCATGGATCTTGGGATTTCGAGGTTTATTCTATCTAGTATTGGTTTTAAAGTGCGGATGTATAATATTATTTTTAAATTACGTAGGTCGACTGGTAGTTGACAACTTACCATGACTAAACATCAATGCATTAGTTGTTGATGCGTTGCTAATCTTTTAATCAGTGAAACCATCCAAAGGTTAAGCGATGCTCACATAGTTTCTATCTTGTATGAGAATATGTGTATGGTAATTGCAAGTTTAGACCAAGATAATGGTTAAAATATCCCACTCAATACACAATACTTTCAAATTATATGTCTACAATAGTTAATAGACAAGCTGCTGATATATTTACGGTACAGTTTGAAGTCAAACAGATATACTTATGTATGCAGTGCGCGGTGGTGAGCAGCCACATCGGATGCACCAGCACTCCTCCGCACCAGTGACCAATCAGCCCGTAGTTCGGATGCAGCAGCTGGAGAGACACCTGGAAAATAGCAGTTCAAATAGTTAGCTGTTGTTTTGTCATCACCAGGTCAGGGCATGACTTTGTTATCTTGAATATAGATTACTTTGTATCAGTGATCATTACCCTCCTGCCCTTATCAAATTTATTTAGGGTCGGGCCAGCTTGTCTTTTAATATTTGCCATTCATCTCTATTAAACGTCATATCTGAATTCACTACCTTCCAAGACATATCATATATTAAACAGTCCAACTATGTTTTGCATTTCGCTATCGTGTTCATAGAAATATTCTCGATCGTAACTGTTCATCACAGTAGGTAGTTAAGTTCTTTCGACAGAAGACACTTAGTTGCAAAGGGATGTAAAGGCCTTTGAAATCAAAAACAAACTAGGTTCATAAACTTACCTGCCACGGCCAGGCTCCTCTCTTGGACTCCCTGCCCTTGATGATCCGTAGTTGTCCATGTGTTCGGTCTCGAGGCTGACGCGTGTGCCGACGTAATGGAACCCCACATTCTGAAGAAGATACCATGAAATTAAAGGTGTGGTCTCCTAGGAGTGAAGATAGAAAAATAATAAATTTAGTTAATCCAGGTTGAGGCATACAATACAAGGTGGCATGAACAAGGTGGCGTGAACTGTAACCATCACATGATTCTAGACCAGAAAGAAAGAAGAAATAAAATATAAATAATAATAATATATTCCCCTAGCGTAGAAAGTCGTCAATTATCAAAATAAAAATCAGCTGTTTCATATAAAAGTGCGATATCTTCGCGGTCAAAATGTATGAAAAACATTTTTTTTTAATACTCGACGAATCATTTCAATACTGGGGATTCAGAATCATGTGCTGAATTCCATGGCACCCTGTACGCACACAACAAACTTAGTTATAACAGTACTGTGTCTGAAGAAGATCTCTAGGTTCACCTAAGGATCATGTGTATTGTCCAATACATGAATAACTGCCAAAGACATATTCGCTGTGCTCGTTACAAAACAAATATATGTAAGGTAAATATATTAAAAAAAAACATGAATTCAAACAATATTTTTATAATTTATAAGCAAATTAATATTTTATAAGCAAATTAACGCCATTTGTTGTGCTAATAGGAGCAAATAGTTTATGAACACAATACACATTTTGTTTATCATATAATACACCCTTACATTTTGATCGTTTTAATCCTTAAAAGGGGTCATTATACTCATCATTATGAACAACTTTTACTATGGGACCAACCCTGAAATCGTGAAAAAAAAATCAGTTGATTAATACATAATGTCGAGTTATGCGAACATAAATATATGGATCAGCTGATTTTATTTTCACGATTTCAGAGTTGGTCCCATAGTAAAAGTTGTTCATAATGATGAGTATAAAGACCCCTTTTAAGGATTAAAACGATCAAAATGTAAGGGTGTATTTAAAAGATATATAAATGTCGGCTATACGATCTTTTCGTATTCATAGCAGTGCAGTGGTGGAAACAATTGTGTATGTCAATGTCGGCTTACATAATGATTTCAGTGTCTTTGTAATACTAATACGAGAATTAAATCGTGATGAGTATGAGGAACGAATTATGTGACACGCTATTTGTTCACGGTCCGTCAATCAGCAAGGTCGCATAAACAGCGAGAAGCGGACGCGGGAATGATGGCGAAGAATAATTGGACTATTTATATACGAATTATAAACGTATGCAGGTTGTAAAGTTCACTCATCTTCCATAGAAAAGGGAGGATCCTCCAACCATACGGGTGTTGTGTCTAGTGGGCAACCGCTCCACGACTGATGTCGAGAGTTTGTACATAATAGGCTTATCAACTGAAAAATCTAATTAGTCTGTCAGTTAGATTATCAAAAAATATTTGACCCGTATTTTTTCTTTTGTTAACTAAACCAAAAGATACGGCGCTTTTAAAATTCTCAATACGTCACACCTTCGTATAATTTTTGACGCCTGATACTAAATGTTACAAAGACAAAAAATCAGTGCGTTCTGACGTCACGAGCCCCCACTCCCGAGTTTGATACGTTTTATCTTTGTCAATATTCATTGATTTACAAAAACAAAAAAAAAACGTGTCCAATATTTTCCAATAGGTACTCTAACTGGCGGGCTAAATAGATTTTCAATTTATTGATGGTGGGAACTAGCCTATTATGTTAGTTGTGCGGTAAACTCGGCTTGCGCGTTGTACGATTTTCTGTGACGTCAGTATAATGCGTACCAGTACCTAGTTCACATTTGGCGGTGTAATTGCCGCTATAATATACACATTTATAGATGCATTGAAGGTTGACCTTTCACTTAATTTGTTTAGTAGAAGCCATTGGTCCTGCGCCTCATAGCTTCAGTTTGTTTGAGGCTTTAAATTTCCGAAACGCTATCCGCTTTCAATACGACCCCTGACTACCACATTCTGCTGTAAATTAAATTAACTTTTTTGCGGTACTTATTTTTTATTATTCATATCTTGCCTAAATAACTCGCGTGTTTTAAAATGACAAGCCGTGAATTATTTATTTATTTTAAACGTATTTTACGGAATTAACTTTAGTGAGCTTAGAATCAAAAGAAATATCTGAGTTAGACGATGTTTATTTTTCTTTGAAGCAACAAGAAAAAAACTTGGCATTTCGATGTTATAAAGTACTCGTAAGAAGGTATAATAGAGTCCTCCATAGGTCCATAGATCATCTGCCTAGCCTTTCCCTAACTTTGTTGAGGTCGGCTTCCAGTCTAACCGGATGCAGCTGAACACCAGTATTTTCCTCCTTTAATTAGACCCCTCCATACATATTTTATTTAGTTGGAAAATTCGCGCATGTTGAGTCAGTGAAATACATTTTTAAGCAAACTGACTAGCAAGTTAACTGACCCTTAAGTCAAATCACAACTGTAATTTATTGACAGTTGTATGAAAAAATCAAAATCATAATATTTTATTTGACACTAGCTTTTGCCAGCGACTTCGTCCGCGTGGAATAATGACTTCCGGAAATTGAGGCACTAACTCTCATAGAGTTTAACCGATGTGCTCTTTCTTCTGCCGATTCTTGAGAACGCGTATTTCTCATTCAACGCGTTTTTCAAGACAATAGCGGGCGGACGCCGGCGTCCGCTTGGGGCTTGAATAACTAAAAATATATAACTACGTGTAATATATAAAATAATATATAATAAAACCTACTTCACTTAAAACTAAATACCTATAACTACTATAATTAATAATACCTATACCTATAACTAATAAAAGTACCTACGTTTTTACCTACTTAATATTAAAAAAAACTGAACATAATTTAACCAAAACTTACCTACTACTAACTAACTACTACTAACCTATTACTACTTCACCTAAAAAGAAATCCTGTTTTCCCAACATTTCCCTTCACTGCTCTGCTCCTATTAATCGTAGCGTGATGAAAAGTATACTATAACCTGCCTAGGAGTATGAAGAACAATTGTACCAAGTTTCGTTGAAATCCGTCGTGTGGTTTTCGTTTCTATAACGAACATACAGACAGACAGACAGACAGACAGACAAAAATTTTACTGATTGCATTTTTGGCGTCAGTATCGATCACTAATCACCCGCTGATAGTTATTTTGGAAATATATTTCATGTACAGAATTGACCTCTCCACAGATTTATTATAAGTATAGATAAACCTACATGGGCACTTATGAAACGTCAGAAGCTAGGTGCACGGTTCCAATTGGTCGTTTCCTATAGGTAAGAGCCAGCAAGAAACTCCACGGTTACACTTTAAAAATAATTGGTTTTTACAATGTTTTCAAATTACCTACAGTTTTAATAGGTAGTTATGAGCGGACAGTGTCTTGGCGATGTGTGATAGCTATAACACGGCAAATAGATGTTGGTTGCCAATTTGCCTAGCAATTAACTTCACCTAAACATAGGTACCATGATGGCGGAAGGACAGTCCTCAATACGGAACTAAGCCTTCTTTCAAGTCCACACCCGCGATTACCCAACCGCGCGGTAAAAAGGTGTAATGTTGTTACACATACATTATTGATGAGCTCACAGCTACTCATTATGCTTGGTATTTGCATGTGAGCACGTAACTATTGTGTATTCAGGGCGGTGCGACTTTTTGTCACATAGTCGCAAGTCGGTATTTGGACTTTAATATTTGGGTTATATTGTTGCATAATTACTTGTTACCTAGCTTCAAACGGTGGGGAAAAATACTTTAAAATATTAAACTCAAACCATATATTTCAAGTAAACCAATTACAGACACTTTTGAATTGTCAAGGGTCGGTCAGTCAGAAAGATGAAGCTAGTTGCCCATTCCAAAGCGTACGAGTAGTAGGTACCTGTGGAGAAGAACGGGCAAGAAACTCCACGGACACACTTTTAAATCATAAAATTGTAAAAATATTGGTTAAATCATTCATGTTGAAATTATACATGTGAGAACGATGTAGAAAGACGTGCACGTTATAAGCGTCCGTACTGATTAAGATAAAAACAATTAAGAAATTAATATACTTAAATTAAAATAAGCCGTGGCGGCTAAGAGATGACCAGTCCCTACTGACGACGCCCGTTCACGAACATGACGTATGGATCAGCACCATTCAGCTCAACCATTTTGAAGGGATCTTAATGATCCAACACACACGCTACCACCAGCGAGACATATGAGTGAGCATGACATAATCTCAGCCGCCAGGGCACATTCAAATCAATGAAAGACGTACCCAGTACATGGTAGCTTTATAGTTTAGGTAATCATAGAGCACACAGGTGTGCTATGCAATTATGCAAATATGCAGCCGGTTAGACTGGAAGCCAACCCCAAGTCCCCAACATAGTTGGGAAAAGGGCAGGTGATGATGTGTGCTAAAATATGAAGATAATATTGATGAAAACACAATTAAATTATTAACAAACAAATTACACTAAATGCTTTCTTCAAGCGCTTTGCGGTTTTACGAGTCTGATCGAACGCCATCAGTGTGCCAAATATTTAATTGGTAAATAGTTTCGTTCGTAGGACCTTGCTTTTAAAGCAATTATTTCAATTCGACACACAAAATTATAACGGTCCTAGCCACGTCCAGCTAAATTAAAAGGTTCAGACGTGTGACCTAATAGACAATTTAATTAGTTTGAGTAATATAATTATAACGGCTAAGTTTATAGACTCGCCTTTTGTTAATCTTGTGCGTTTGATTGAATGATTTCGTGATGCCATTCAAACTCAAAATCAAAGCATGTTTAAACTAAACCATTTACAAGCACTTTTGAATTGTCAAATAGTCGGTCAGTTAGTCAGAAAGTTGAAACTAGTTGTCCATTGATTGACGTAGATCTATGGGGAAGAACGCGCAAGAAATTAATTTTACTGGGTTATAATCTAATACCTACTGACAATATAAATTACTAGCTTCTGCCCGCGACTTCGTCCGCGTAAATTTTTTTGTTTCCCCGACTCACCCCGTCGCAACGTGTCGCCGGCCTGCGCTAATACTTCGTTTTCGCTTGGCGAAAACTTCAGACTTTTTTTCTTTTTGCTCAACTCCTAAGGGTCCTAGCGTCAAGTTTAGTAGAATATAGCCTTTCTCAAGAACTGGGCTATCAAACGCAAAAATATTTTTATATATGCGACCAATACTTCCAGAGATTTAGAGCTTTCAAAACGTGTTTCAAACAAAAAAACTCTTCAGCTTTATTATTAGTATTATTTTAAAACTATGATATCTCCTAAGATATGCATTGAAATCAAATGATGTTAGAGGCAATTTTGTTCAAAATTAAATACATGTGATGAATAACGTATTTATTTGGATAAGGATTAATACCATGTATATAAAAACACCTTCGTAAATAATGCATTATTTTAGAACAAATTTGGTTAGCATAAAAGAGGTTATAGTGAGTTAGCTAGCAGAATTGTTCCCCTTAAAAGATAGACATATGCTGTCGCGGACTTTTTTTTAAAACTTTTAAAGGGGAACAATTCTGTCATATATGATTTTTGCGAAACTTTAACCGTTTACGCAGCGCACGCAGCGGAAGCTCTCAATAGGAAAAAAATCCCCCTTTTTTTAAACATTCTTCATTGGTGCTCCGCTCCTATTGGTTTTAGCGTGATGATATATAGCCTATAGCCTTCCTCGATGAATGGGCTATCTAACACTGAAAGAGTTTTTCAAATCGGACCAGTAGTTCCTGAGATTAGCGCGTTCAAACAAACAAACAAACTCTTCAGCTTTATAATATTAAGTATAGATTAACTTCGGAATAATAACATTGACGAATAGACTGACTGACTGCATCATTATACAAACTAAATTAAATTTTCATTTGATGCTTTTTAAGATTCCGTACCTCAAAAGGAAAAATGGAACCCTTATAGGATCACTTTTTTGTCCATCCGCCCGTCCGTCCGTCCGTCTGTCTGTCAAGACCCTTTATCTCGGGAATGCGTAAAGGTATCGAGTTGAAATTAAAACCATATATTCAAGTCTGCGGTCCCTTGAAGCTGTGAAAAATCAAGTTTTTGAGTTAACGTGAAAAAAGATACGGCCATCTAAGCCGCAAAAAACGTATATTTCGACATTCTCAAGGGAATCAAAATGTATAGGGTACTTCCCGTTGACTTAGAATCATGAAATTTGGCAAGAAGCAAGGTCATGTAGCATAAGTAAAGGGAAAAATCCGAAAACCGTAAAGTAGTTACGTACCTACTTTGTACGCTACTCTCGGTGCGCGAGTTCGATTCGCATTTGACCGGTTTTTTTACTATATACGCCGCTATAGATTGTAGACGAATGATAAGGTATTGATAAGACAACTTCGCAAGTTTGTTAAATGGCAGGTATGTCCCTGTCAATCGGTAACTTGTCTTAGTTAGCAAGTTAGGATTTTGATATGAACGATAAACATATCACACCTCTAGTAAACTCTAACGACTGCCGGGCAATTTACTAGCTTTCTTAGTAATAATATTTTATCTAGCTAACTTAGTAACTAATTAACTTGAAATACTAGTCATATTATTAAGATCAGAGGGGCAATTTTCGTAATTTTAAGAACTTCACAGTCTGATCTCAGTCTCAATCTGTCAAAGATGCCTCTAATTTCCCTACATTTTGACGAGTTTTTGACATTTGTTTGTAAAATGAGACTGCGCCTAGATTTTGAACATTTCAAATTGCGAGAATTGGCCTTTAGATCAACAGTCAGCCAATCCCAATCAACTTAGAATTTTTAGAAATCCAAATTCAGGAGAAACCAGTCATTAACATTGGTAACCAAGCATGATTGGCAAACAAAACACGTTGAACGTACCTACAGAAAATTACGGCATGTGAAGAGTCCTTTTTTTTGTGGATGGGAAATCATCAAATGACCCCTCCCGCTCTGAGTGGAGGGAGCAGAAGGGAGTGTCAGACTCTAACTGACTAAAACCCACCCGTGTTCCTTCCTTAGTAGCCCTTAAGGTTCCGGGGGAGCGGTAACCCTTTCGGACAATCTCGCTGCCCATGTGAAGAGTCCTATGAAGTTCTATATCATTATAATTATTTACAACCTTTGCTGAATGGCAATGTTGGCAGTTTATTATTGTTCCTACATTATAATTATATAACATGTCGCGGAATTAACGCACAGGACCAAACACCCCAATTAAAATATTATGTTATAGTCATAACGCTTGCTTAGTATTAAAGTGACCGAATTCAAAATCAATCATAAATGAGTTAGACACATTGTCATCTTTAAAACAACACCATCTGTGACAAACTCTAAGAAACTCTTAAAAAGTTAGAGTTCTACAGACTGTATAACTCTAACTTTTTATGAGTTTAAAAAGTTAGAGTTATACAGGCGTTGTTTTAAAGATGACCAATGTATCTAACTCATTTATGATTGATTTTGAATTCGGTCACTTTAATACTAAGCAAGCGATAATACATACACAGATTTTTAATTATTATGTATACAGCATTGTTTATTTAGTAAATTAGCTATACTGATTGTGGGAGAAAAAACGAGTGTGCTTATGACCACACGACTGAAGTGAAACTTCTTTCGCTCCATCTGTATGTATATATATATATATGTGTGTACAATATATACATGTATACACATAT
Organism: Globia sparganii; assembly: GCA_949316385.1. Taxonomy (NCBI): domain Eukaryota; kingdom Metazoa; phylum Arthropoda; class Insecta; order Lepidoptera; family Noctuidae; genus Globia; species Globia sparganii. Next base: position 21,773,385 of record OX438666.1, on the reverse strand, counting down.
ACATATATTAATTTTCTACAAATATTTAAATTTATTTCATGGTTTCATTGGTAAATTAATATTTTTGCATAGATCTTCTATTGCTTAGATATACGGAACGTATTTGGCTATGAGAGGAAGAGAGAAAGAAAATGTGCGCGCGCAATCCCCCACTTAACTTCCGTTCGCCTTGCCCGATCACACTTTTCGTAACGCTTACGTCACGCGTTCGCCAGCTTACTCCCCAAGTCAAGCGTGCGTAAAGAAGTTTCACTTCAAAATTGTGGTCACGTTACAAATCTACGCGCAAACACAATCGCACACGTTTATGGATCTTGCGTAGTAAGTATTTCATTCATTTTGGTTTGTTTTGACTATACAGCGGCTGTTTACGTAGTTTACATTTATTAAAAATGTCAGAAATCGATTCAGCAGTGCAATTCTGTAACCATCTCACCGTGAAAACTTAGATGGAGTGAGCGTGGAATGAGCTGTCAGTGTCATCCTGATGCTAGGGATTGATACTCTTGACAGCTCACTCTAAGCTCACTTCACCTAACTTTTCACGGTGTGATTTTTACAGAATCGATCGGTAAACGATTCTGAACAAACTGCTTTAATAATGTGAAAATTTTAAAGTTTCAACTATTAAGTATTTTATTTTTTAGTTTATTTTAAATTATTCAATGTGTAACACTGTATAGTTTTAACAGACAAAAAAGCTATGGACACTGTAGCAGACTTTTTTCCCCCTCTCAATTCAACTCTCTTTTTTTATAGTATCTAAGGATTATTACTTAGGGCCTGTGCACACCACGTTTTTTAAACGCACCGTTGACGCGCGTTTTAGAAACGTGCGTAGACGGCACGCTTTTATCCTACAGAATGTCTACAGGCTGCGTCTGACTCGCGTGCTATCGCGTCTGTATCGCTACAAACGCGCGTCCACGGCGCGTTTAAAAAACGTGGTGTGTACAGGCCCTTATAGACAACGGTGCGTGACTGCCGAGATGACTACTAATACTTAAAGAAAAATATATACGGTGACTGGTAATTAGTGACCGATACCTAAACAACAAATTGTAACAATAAATTTGATTGTACTGAAATCACAAACAAGTTACGCTACACAGTACCCCGAAATGTCATAAGACGGGCGGCCCGCGTGCCCCGGTTGTTCCATGTGGATTCATGTAAGACCAACGCCGGGGCGCGAGTGCCTCTTCGACAGCTTGTGGAAACCTATAACACACACTTCATGGAAATTGATATCTTCTCTCTCTCCAGTAAAAAATTCAAATATCTGGCTATAAAAACTTTATCACAATAATCAAAGAACTTTAACTTGTAATGCGATGAGCAATCTCGTCAACTCTTCCGTTTCCAACTCTGCACATATTAATCCGTGGACAATGGTGTGGGTTATATGTTTACCAATTCATTATTTTACTCATAGTTTTAATTAAACCTTAACATGTAACTGTTTTCTTGTCCCTTAAATAAATAAATAAATAAATACCTAAAAACGTGCTTGTACTCATGATAACAAACAACTTTTACTATGGGACCAAACCTGAATTCGCGAAAAAAAAATCTGCTGTTCGGTACCTACATTTTGACCAGTTAGGCTGAACAGCACATTTTTTTCACAATTTCAGGTTTGGTCCCATAGTAAAAGTTGTTTGTTATGATGAGTACAATCACGTGTTTAAGTATCGGTCACTAATTACCAGTCACCGTATATGTTGCGCCAACACCAAATAAATTGGGATAAAAGCAAGTGAATGGCGATAATGATGATGAATGCCATCAGCAGTTTGAGTAACAACCAATACCTAATAACTCATTCAAGACCAAATCGAGCCAGTTCATAGTTTAACCACAGAACGACATCCGGTTCAGATCCGTCACGTAACGTAACAGACTCTGAACGTTACGCCACTGTCAGTATCCTAATAATTACTTTTTACAAAACACTGCTCACTTTTTGTTCATTCAAGCATTCGTCCATTTTTCTTTTTGTTAGATTTCACCGACTATTCAATTCATAGCTAATTCTATTCTTTCGACTGGACTGGCAGAGATTTAGTTTATTGTCTAAATATTTTGTCAAGATCTCGTCTTTTGTGAAGTTTTGGCAGTCAGTGACTGATGAGTGAAAATAGTGGAATCTGGCGTTGTGGTATATGAAAGTGTGTAGGTTCGTGTGTTTATGGTTTATATCATTGATATATATGTTACACTAGATTAGCAATTACCGCACCAAGGCGTTGCCACTAGGCTGATGGCCACAGCCATCAGCGTAGCTAACGTCAGTTCAGTGCTCTGTGTGACGCCAACCGAAGTCAACCGAGTGACATACAACAAAAAATATTGCGAAAGAGTGCGATTCAAGATCACAAAAACATAATAAATTAACCGGAATTACTTTCCACACGTAAATTAATCGTCTCTGTGTTTATATCAACGTAAAAACGCAATAAAATATAGAATTTTGTAAATTAAGTTTAGTGTTACCACTAAAAACTTAGTTTTAGTTACCCACATTAGTGGGAGTTTTTAATTTATGGAATAAGTGATTTTAAATATTTTTTAATAATAACAACGTAGCAGGGTGCATAAAGATGCAGCACGCCGTGAAAAATGGGTGGAAATAATCCGATTGCTGAGAAAAGAGACTGACTGGCTACCTACTAAATCATTCAATTTCATTAATAATAAAGAAAAACTATTCAAAAAGAAAATGTCTTAGTTATTTTCATTATTTATAAACTTCTATTACACATCCAATAAGAAATACATAATTCAAATATTTAAAAAATAATTTAACTTAACCTAAAACGCTTTATATGGCTTAAAATGTTGGGTAAAATTTCGCATGGGTAGGCAACCCCATCCCGTCATTGCATGTTTATATTGCGGTCTTTGTCTAATCTAAGCGATGGTATTATTCTTACGACGTGTGTAAGTGAGACAGATATATGTTTACTTTTAAATGTTTAGTGGTTTCAAAGCTACGTCGTTGCGTTTATAAAGTGGCTATACTTTTTTGACACATTTTATTGAGGTTTGCTTCTCTAGTTATATAGCTCAATGGTTTATATGGTTTGCATTCACAGCTGAAGTGCTGTAACTATGGTCGAAAATGATTTACTGATGATGGCAAATGATAGGAAACTGTTCGAGAGGATGATGAGAATCTAGGATGAAATCGACAAAAAAAAACAAATCTTGGCTCGTTACCGATGTTTCAATGAAGACAATGACAATGCTTGAGTACGAGGCTTTTGGCTACTTTGTATGTGTGTATCTCATGCAATTTTTTTTATAATGTGCTTTGTGTTTGTGCAGAATAGACAATTTTCCTTTCTTTCTTTACAACTCTTATCTGCTCCTCGTGTATAGACTCTTGATGTCTTGATATCTCCAGCAATTGTGAATCGAATTCAAAAATTATTTTTTAATGGGTAGATTATGTCCCAGGGGTGGTCTCATATAAATTTTATTGACTTTGCTTGGGTAGTTTTTGAGTTAGCTATATTAATACTTATGTATTTTTGCCACTTAGTTCATATTGATGATCTTATAATGACTTCCTGTCACTGATATTTACATAGCAAGTAGTGTTATACGAATTAGTGTGGGGTCAGTACAACACAAACGTGAAAAATAAAAACTTTTTTAGAAAAAAAAAAACAACCGACTTGCAAAAAAGACACTACAAAGTGAAAAAGAACTTTAATTTTGGAAGTCGCAAACAACGAAAATGCGAACCCATCGACACCGACTTGCAAAATTAAAGTTATTTTTCAGTTTGTAGGGTCTTTTTTGCAAGTCGGTTGTTTTTTTTTTTTTTTTGGAAAAAATAAAAACTTTTATGACGTTATTAAAGATATTCTGATAACCGATAGACAATTGGTGACGTAGGATGGCTTACTCTGTTTAACCGATTAATCACCGCTAATGACACACTATTGATTTTTTATTGTAATAGGCCTCTATCATGCCACGCAGACCTAGGTACACTATATATTAAAAAGTTCAATCAGTAGGCCAATTCTCTTAATTTAAAACATTCAAAATCTAGGTAGTCGCAGTCTCATCTCGGCGACAAACAAATATCAAAAAATTGTCAAAACGTATGGAAAATAGAAGTATTTTTTGACAGATTGAGACTGAGATCAGACTGTGAACGTTCTTAAAATTACGAGAATTGCCCCTCAGATTCTTTTGATGGTTTTCAAAGCAATTATGTTTTGCACATTCGAACGTTTTGCAATTTGCATAGCAATTTAACCTTCTATTTACGTCAAATGGCCAGTGAAAGTGCTTATTATCCCGTGACCTGCCATGATTGATAGTCTGTCCCCTGACATCTTGAACTTCCGTCTCCTAACAAAAAAAAAAACGAATTTGTTTTGTATTGAGAAGCATTGAGGCTGCGCGTGAGCATTTAACGGCTGAACGAATTAAATTAATGGTAAAGATCATAAGCTGTGAAGCGACAATGGAGGTGAGGCGTTCTCAAGCAAATTCCAATGTATTGACCATTGTTATTTGGTCAGGTGGACTGAAGCCAAAATTTTATAAGAATACCTACTAGCTGTGCCCGCGACTTCGTGCATGGACTTGCACGCATGCATGTTAAAAAAAATGACTTGTTTTCCGACGAAAATAAGTTGTCTTTTTTTTTCTTCCTGGGCCTGCTCAAGACCTCGATCACGCCCGATGGAAAGCGGTGGTTGTGGCTTATGACGGAGCGAGCGTGCCCAGAAGATGCCTGTTCACTCTTGTTTTGAAGGCAGACGGGTGAAATGTGGAAACACAGAGGTTGGCAGAGAGTTCCTCACTTTGGCTGTGCGCATAATAAATGTGGAGACGACGCGCTGGGTTTATTTTTTTTTTACACGGAACCCTAATACTAATACAATTTATAAAATAAAAGTAGAACCTAAATTACTCCTTAAAACATCAGATGTATGCCAGTGAAAGTCCCGTCAAAATCGGTCTAACCGTTTCAGAGATGAGTCGGAACAAACTGACAGACAGACAAAAATTTTAAAAATAGTTTTTTTGTTTTATGTACCGTAATATATACTTTTAATATTTTCATAAGTATATAGTAAAAAGCTGTTATTTTTGACAATACAAACAGACTTTCAATTTTATTTATTTGTTGAGATTAAATTATAAAAATGAATGTGAGAGAGAAAGAGAACAGTAGAATAGAATGCTCTTTACATATTATACATAAATTACAGACATAGGTAATTATAGAAACTTTACAAAGGGTGACGATCTTTTTTAGAAGGTATATTAAGTTCTATCTACTTGGGGGCTTGTGGCTAAGCAATATCAGCCAGATGGGTCGTAAAGCTACGCTTGACGCGGTCGGTCCGTGGATGGGTGACCATCATATACCAAGACCCCTCCGTGCCTCGGAAAGCACGTTAAGCCGTTGGTCCCGGCTGTCATTCGTGGATCTTTGACAGTCGTTACGGGTCGTCAGAAGCCCGAAAGTCTGACAACCAGTCTTACCAAGGGGTATCGTATTACCCAGTAACTGAGTTGTAGAGGTTAGATAGGCAGTCGCTCCATGTAAAATACTGGTATTCAGCTGCATCTGGTTAGACTGGAAGCCGACATAGTTGGGAAAAGGCTAGGCAGATGATGATTAACTTTTATCTACATAAATAAAAATGAAATGCTGTTCGTTGGTAAGCACAACACTTGAGAAAGGCTGAATCAATTTGGTAAATTTTTGTTTTAAAATGTTAGTAATAGTCTGAATAAGGTTATAGCGAAAGAAAAATTTGAAAAGTTGCCCGCGAAATTCAAAACTCAGGAAGATGCCAGCGATAAGGCCGCCCATTGTATGTTTTGTAGTATACGCTTTTTGATATGTGTTTTCTGGTGTAAAAAATAATCCTACTAATAATAATATTATAAACGTGAAAGATTGTGAGGATGGATGGATGGATGTTTGACGCAAAAACTACTGAAAAGATTTGAATGAAATTTGGCACACAGATAGTTTATAACCAGATTAACATATAGGATACTTTTTATACTGATATTCCCACGGGATCGAAACTAACGCGGGTGAAACCGCGGGGCGCTGCTAGTAATACATAAATAAAACTGAAAAGACCTTTGTCTAAGGGCTGAAGTTTGGACAGAACAACGTCTGTCAGGTCAGCTAGTAGGTATTTCTTACTTAAAATAAGAATTAAGGTATTCGTTTAAGATCAAGAAATATAAATGAGAGTACCCAGGAACTACTTCCCATTTGCCAGAAGCTGATATAAAAATAAAGAATCTATAATTGCACACCTTTTCTGGGATGCATGAAAAAGTATCCTGGTTTATTCCACCAGTTACTGAACTCGAGCACTCGGCGCATCCTGGACAGTCACACCCAACACCTTAATTGACTGGCCAATTCTTCCCTTGCGGTAGTAGGGCTAACGCCCGCCTGGTTTGCGGCCACCCTCCCATCGGAGTCCGGCGTCAAACAGCTTGCTGTGTTTCGTCGATGCGTGAGAGTTCCAGTGCATTAGGCATCTTCTGGGCACGCTCGTTCCATCATAGACCTCATCCATCGCTTTCCATCAGGCGTGAACGAAATCAAGAGCGGGCCCATTCAGGAATAAAAAAAACCTATACTTAGGATGCCTTTAAACAGATGGGCCAAAGCCGGCACACAGTGGGTACCTGAAGTCGTCACCAAGGCAGGCCTAAGAAAAGCTGGAGTGAACATTTGGACTCGTTCCTAAATGCTTAGCCAAACTGGCAGCGCGGGGCGGGAGCGGCGCGGGTGCGGAAACGCGCGCGGGCTGCCTGTCCGCACTGGAGCGTGGCTGTGTTCTGCGTGTTGTCGTGACCAGAGTTTGACAAAATATAACATGGATGAAGAAGACTTATTTTTACTAGAAAAAAGCTCGAACTAGTTTGAAAACCCTGGTCCCTGCGCGGGCCACCCGCGCCCGCGCCGCACATTCACTGCGGCCAGTTGTATGTACTTACAAGCTATGACGTGAGTTGCCCGCGCGCTGCCCAAAGCCCGATTGGACGGAGAAGGAACGACACAAAAAAAAAAGTGGAAAAATATAGAGGAGACCTTTGCCACGCAGTGGGATATTTGAGAGGATTTATTTTTCAGTTAACCGATATTACCGAAAAAAAATAGCACAATTTTAATATTCACAACGTCAAACATCTAATATCTCAAAAAACATTCCTATCAACTTATCGCTCATCCAAAACTCAAATCGGGTATTCTTCGAACTTGCCAGGCTTTGACCCGAAAATTCTTCGAAAGAATAAAAAGCTCAAATCAACCGGGTCATCTGTTCTGATAGCAACGGCGGCGGCCCGATTAATAGCTCTGATGTTTTTGATAACGCTACTCTAATCATCTTGGCAGGTGAGGTTTTTATTTAATTTACTGTGCGGTCCGTATGTCAGTGTTCGTTTCATCTTACTTTTAGGGTTCCTCGTCTTCAAAGAAATTATTTGTGGAAAGAGTTGGAAATGAGTCGAAATAAAGCATGAAGCGAGGTGACGTATTAGTGAATGAGACCCATTAGGGATAGCGACGAAATAGCCAATGTGACGAATGGTCATCAGATCCGAAATTTCACGCGGACGAAGCAGCTGGCAGACGCTAGTCAAAAATAAAATGGGGGTCACGACGGATCATGCCAAATATTTTTTTCAATAGAGAAAAATGAATTGTGATAAATTTGTCTATGAATGAATTGGGACAAAAGGATGAAGTGAGAGTAGTGTAAATTGTTGCAGTAAGCCCCTTAATATTGGAGCTCTAATATTGGATCGCGGCAATAGAATGTAGATCAATCAGTAAGCCAGCAGTAGCCATTTAGACAAGAGTGAAGAAATCTCACAGCGGGATCTTAAACTAAAGCGATGCAATCGCTACTTGTTTAGCACTGAACACTTACCAGTGGCGAAGGTACCATACAACTTGATTCCCGCGGGCTTCCCTTCGACAATTCAGAAGACAACCACTCTATAGTCAATTCATCATTGAAATATAATTAAGCTTTTTATTTACTTTTTTTTTTGCTCCGGCTTACCTCTGTCATAAATTCACCGTATTTCTATATCTTTCATTCACAGTCTGATCTCAGTCTCAGTCTGTCAAAAATACGTCTAATTTCCCCTACATTTTGACGAGTTATGGAATTTTTTTTGTCGCCGAAATGAGACTACGACTAAATTTTGAACGTTTTAAATTACGTGAATTGGCCTCCAGGTGTTTCGCTATCCACACCTAATTTATCTCCTACAGCTCTATGCCATCTTTACGTCCTGGTTTCATCAAGTTGCGGGACGTCTTATACAACCATCAAAGGAACTTCGACACAGTCACATCTTTCAGATTACAATATCAATATACATAATTTAAAGAAGCTTCAAGCAAAGGTCTGCTTATTTATCTTGCTGAAAGACTTCGTCTTAAACCTCAGAAAAGGTTCTCAGTCTTACCATATAACACAAAAAGTACTACCACGTTACATCACAAGTTATTTTATAAACGCCGCAATTAATTTGTACTAAATTGCGTCACACTCTCAAATCGTTACGAAATAATCGATCCCTTAGCAAATGACATAACAACGCCAAAGCCCTTTGTACTCTAACCAATCAATTTCCTATAATAACCCGAGGTTATGTAACTATAGACGTGGAGAAAGAAGTTTAGAAGGTGTACTCTGCACTGTTAAGAGTCGAGACGGACAGAATCTGCCTCTGGTGTACCTGGGGCAATTTATGTATTATATCTTAGCAAGCAACAACATAATGAAGCCGAAGTTTAAAGATTCTTTTTGCCATTGATAGCTCAATAGGCTAGTTTCCACCATCATTATATTGAAAATCTATTTAGTCCGTCAGTTAGAGTATTGGAAAATAATTGACACGTATTTTTTGTTTTTGTAAATCAATGAATATTGAAAAAGATAAAACGCATCAAAACTCGGGAGTGGGGGCTCGTGACGTCAAAACTCACTAAAAATTATACCAAGGTGTAACGTATTGTGAATTTTAAAGGCGTCGTATCTTCGTCAATTTTGGTTTACGTAACAAAAGAAAAAATACGGGTCAAATATTTTTTGATAATCTAACTGACCTAATAGGCTTGTGGAAGGCTATACGCTATATAACATCACGACATGTCCCTTGGGAGTCGAACAAAAAAAATTCAAAGAACGCTGAGCAAAAAGGAAGTATCAGCGTGGGTAGATGATGCGATGCGAAGGGATGAATCAGACAATAAGAAATTTCATGCGTACGAAGTTGCGGGCAGAGGGTAGTGTATACGGTGACTGATAATTAGTGACCGATACTTAAACACGTGCTTGTACTCATGATAACAAACAACTTTTACTATGGGACCAAACCTGAAATTGTGAAAAAAAATCTGCTGTTGAGTCATTTATGTTCGCCTAACTGGTCAAAATGTAGGTACTGCAGCAGATTTTATTTCGGGAATTCAGGTTTGGTCCCATAGTAAAAGTTGTTTGTTATCATGAATACAATCACGTGTTTAGGTATCGATCACTAATTACCAGTCACCCTATACATAATAAAACTGAAGAGTTTGTTTGTTTGTTTGAACGCGCTAATCTCTAAAACTAACAGTCGGATTTGAAAGATTATATTCTTTTTGCTTTTGATAGCCCAATTTTTGATGAAAGTTATAAGCTACTTAACTCAACTCAAACTCTAACTCAAAGCATTTATTTCAATTAAACCATTTACAGGCACTTTTGAACTGTCAAGAAGTCGGTCAGTCAGGAAAAAATGAAGCTAGTTGCCCATTCCAAAGCGTAGTAGGTACCTATAGAGAAGAACGGGCAAGAAACTCCATGGACACTCTTTTTAAATCATATTTTTACAAAATTATTAGTTACATCATATGTTGAATTTATAAATATGTGAGAACGATGTAAAAAATAAATAAAAAATAAGTACGCGTTAAAAGTGTCCAGAGTACAGCAAATAGTAACAAAATAACAATCCAAAAATAAAATAATTAAAAATAAGCCGAGGCAGCTAAAAGATGACCAGCCCCAACCGACGGCGCCCGTTCACGAACATGACGCATGGATCAGCACCATCCAGCTCAACCATTTTGTAGGGAACCGAATGATCCAACAGACGCGATGGCCCTTAAGAGCCTAGCAAAAACAAAACAAGTCAGAAAAAACGCTGAGTGAAAATGAAGTAATAGCGCAGGCAGGCGATGCGATGCGACGGGGTGGGTTGGGGGAACTACTTAGACACTTTTGGGTCTTACCATAAAAACTTTAACACTTGTTCAACGTGTTGCTAATGCCAGTGTTGCGTCAAAATCCTCATAATTATTTCGTGTTTTAAAAGATGATTAGCCTAAACATCTGATAAACACTGTTCTGTGGTAGTAAGGTTACATTTCTGATGCACGTTACTATCCCGCTTGCATACTGCACCTTCTGTGCACAATCCATTCAATATTATAATACGTTATCGGTAATCCGGAAATTGGTTGTCAGTGAAAGTGCTATCATTACGCTGATGCGTTGTTGATGAGGTCACTGACAGCAACCGCATGACTCCGGGACGCGTACAAAGATGGTACATATATCACTCTTGATGCAACGTGGGAACTTGCACTGGTGGATTACCATTCACTCTTTTGGCGGGATAATGGCCCCGATTCTGTTGTTCGCAAACGAAATTAAATTTAAGTTCAGTGCATCTTTTTCTTTCTATTTCATTACGAAAAGGACAGAAGATAAATATTAGTTTAGTCCCGTCAAATTAGATAATCCATAGACAAGTTTAGACGTGATTAAAAAATTGGCTAGTAAAAATACTTCAGCTTACGTCAGGCGCTGACTAATTTGACAGGACTAAACTAATTTTTATCTTCTGTCCATTTCTTATTGAAATAGAAAGAACAAGATGCACTGAGCTTAAATTTAGTTTAGTTTTTGAACAACAGAATCGGGGCCATTATTTAACAAATTGTGAGTTTTTACGCGAACTGTTAACCGATTCTAAACTATGTGCGGTGCAATAATTACTGGCTCCGATTTGAACTTCAAAACGTCGAAACGTCGTTCGTTTTTCTTGCCATCTTAGTGTTTCGTTGTACAGCGGGGTAATTGCGTAACACACTATTAGTAGCAATGGATTTCAGTTTGACAGATCAACAACGTTCATTGCGTTTTTTATATTGTTGAGCAGACACACTTTTCCGACACATGAAGTAATGGATTAGCAATATGCTTCAAAATGATTCAAATTGAGATCGATAGTGTGTTTCGCTATTAGGGTGCTGGTCCTTTGAAAATTCTGAAAGCAGTTTTAACAGGGAATGTCTCAAAGAGTCTTCTATACTGTCTAACTTTTATTTTGCTTTGATGTTGGCTAAAAGACCATTCATGTTAAATACGTACTCAATCGTTCAAATCCGTATCTTTCCACCAATAAAGGTCGCTTTATTATTTTCAGTATTTTACATTAATTAATTGATCGACAGGAAAAGCAGTGGTGTTCTAGTGGTAATGACCCCAACTTAAGAGATGTAGGTCGTGTCTTCGAAATGAGACAGGTTCTTTACGTTGTGTAAATAATTTCATCACCACTGCTCTCGAAACGATGAAACTGGCATGTCCTAGAACCAAAAAATTCGAAGACATTTGTGACATCAACCAACCCGCACTGGGCCCGCGTGGTAGATTACGGCCCACTCCCTCTTACCGATAGGAAGCCTGTGTCCCATCAGTGGGCACATTATAGGCTGATTACACTTATGCTTATGGAATAACAGTCTCTTCAAAGGAACTCCGACACATGTTTTTAAGTTGTGCAAGTTCTCCATAAATCTATTTTTACAATCACCACATGTCCTCAATATTCTTTTAAGATAATTTAAAAGGTAACATTTGGTTACATAAAGAAGCTTCATATAATCGCCCGCGCGGCTTTGACGGGCAGTTCCGCACCGCCTATAGAATATGCAAAATTAAAACATCGTCGAGTGTTTTACAAACAAAACTGAACTAATACATTACCAACTGTCATAATTTCACTTTCAAAACCTGTTTGTGTGGTGACAAAGCGTTTCTGTAACGATTTGGACATTAACTTTCCATAATTTGAGGAATAGAATGTGTAGCAATCGTAACAAGTGATATATTATGTTTTTGAACAATCTTGATTTCCGTGTCACCGAAAAGGTAGTCAATTAAAAACGCCGTGCTTATTCTGCTTACCCGTTTCAAAGAAATCCAACAACATGTTACATGAAAAAACAAACCACCGAAATGTCTGTACGCACATAACTTCCGAATGGCTGCACCAAATTGGATAATTCTTTTCTTGTTGTGCTCGGTATTGCCAGGACAAGGTTTGTATGAAAGAAAATATCTGAAATTCTAAAAAAAAAATTGCACTCGTGCGAAGTTGGGGCGCCGGGCGGGCCGCTAGTATAATTATAAAGAGGTAAAATTTGTTTGTTTGTATGTTAGAGGTAATCTATGGAACTACCGGATAGTCGGATTCGAAAATTTTTTTTTCTTGACCATTTAACATCACGCAAAAAGAAAAAAAATCATAAAAAGCGCTAAGCGAAAAAGAAGTGATAGCGCGGCCAAGTGATGCGATGCGATGGGGTGTGTCTGGGGAACAAGAAATTTCACGCCGATGAAGTTACGGGCAGAAGATAGTTCTTACTAATAAAATTACAGTTAGTAGCAGCAAAGTTCCTTATGATACAGTTCCTCTCGGAAGTCTATTTCTGTTGCCATAGTTGTTGCTGCCTGCATAGAAATGATGCTTGTCAGCTAAGACGGTAATGGGTAGGTATACGTGAAGGTATATTTTCAGGCATATAAGACTCGTGTCTAAGGCCGCTTTCACATTAGGACGTTAGCAGCGCAACAGTAACGCGGCAGCTGATCAAAATTCAAATTCAAATTCAAATTCATTTATTTGCTAATATGGGTAATTACATAAAGTTGTTAAAATAAAAAAAAAAATAGAGCATAGTTCAACCATATTACGCCTTGAGGCATGCAAATCTCAAGCTTTTACTGTATCACAACATTGTTAAACAATTACTAAGAACAATAATTTAATAATTACTAATAAATAACACATTTTGGTAATTTCACCGTGGCAAATAATAATGGAATATTAGCAAATATTAATGTCACAAGAATAATAATTAAAGATCCTTCGCGGCTTCTGTTTATAATATAAAATATTCTGACTGGGCAACGGTCGCGCGTCTGCCGCGTGACTGTCGCGCTGCTAAAGTCGCCTAGTGTGAAAGCGGCCTAAGCCTGGCAACGTATTGGCTGCTCGGGTAATGCATATATCCAGATCCACAACACAGCATAAACCAGCGAGTAATTGCGTAACACACTAAGAGTACCAATTGCTTTCATTTTGACAGCTCAACAACATTCATCGCTTTTTTTACGTTGTGGAGCAGACAATTTTTTCGAACATAGTTATAAATAAAATAAAATAAAATTCATTTAATTCAGACTATTTAAATGTCCATATTTTGTTAGTATTGCATTATCTTAACACTAGGTTAGTCATGAGGAGATCATGCATGGGTTAGCAATATCCTTTAAAATGATTCAAATTGAGATTGATAGTGCAATTAGAGGTAAAAAGGCTTTCAAATGTTTATCAACGCAAATAATTAGTCTAGTAGGTATGTAAGTTTCAAGACGAAGTTAAGAATTATTGCGATGTCTAGATCAGATAAAAGCTATTTATGGAATACTGATTATAATTCAATGACAATTTTATATAATAAAGTCTGATTTTTAATTCGAAGGAATTCTGACGTTTCCGAAGAGTTGCCAATTATAAAGCGGTCCTATTAAAACCGGAACGCATTTAAGCGAAATTAAAAAAAAATCTTTCTTGTTTTTAAGGTTTCAATTAGAAAAACTAAAACTTAAAAATTTACTTAAATTTTAATTTTAAAATGGTAAACAGATGTTTTATTATCAAATTATTGAAGATACAATAATTAGTAAGGTAATTATTTTTCTTTCACTGGAATCCCTGACCACTAATCCATGGGTTACAAACCTTTGTTAGGAAAATCTTTTTGATTGTAAAATCTTTGCTTCTTGTAACTACAGATTTGGCGGTATGGGCCTGGATTCCTTAGCCTGTTCTTCGGGACCATTAATAATTATAATCATTATAATGTGTCATTGTCATGCATGTTATTCGGCTTCTAATGTGCTCACAGTGTTTGTTGCGATTTATTGTTGAGTTTTTATTTACTGTTACGTTTTGTTTGTTGTTCACATTGTCATATAATTTACTTGATCTCATTCTCTTTCATATTTTATGTTATTTTATCAGGAAAATTCTAGTCATTTAAATAACTTAGAAAAAGGACAAGACAAGACAGAAAAGGTTTGTGATATCTGAAATGTCAAAAAATGACCGCTGTCAGAATTCCTTCGAATTAAAAATCAGACCTTATGTAAGGGCTGATTTTCCATCGCCAGATAATATAATAGACGTTTGACAGTTTTTGTAAGAAACCACCTCAACTGTCAAAATTTCAAAATGATTCCTCGAATTAAGTTATCAGATGATTTGAAAATCAGCCCTAAATCAATCTACTGAATAATTCCGGGCAGTCATTCAAGCTAAACATAAAATAATTGAGCACAAAAAAAACAATCACAAGAAAGTGTCCAATTTGTCAAAAGTCCGACAATGATTACTCAACGAGAGTTAAACAATAATTTGTAGTAATGACGCGTCATATTGCGCAATACTAAACGTAACGTTAACGTAAATGACAACGTAACCGCATAGTTTAAGTTACGTTACACGTGACTTACTTATATCCGGTTACATTAGAATGGTTATTATTTATTTTTGTTGTTTTGGGCGTGTTTTTTATGTAATTTGGTGTTATGTCATGTAGTACTTACTTAGTGTGATAGTATATTATTATCTTGAATGTTTGTTTGTAATTTGGTGTAGGTACTATAGTAATTTTAGCTGGAAACTGAACTATCATGTAAACTTCGATCAATTATAAAAGCACAATGATCAATCTTTAAAGATGGAACAGATGGTAGGTATTTTATAGATGGTGTAGTTCGAAAATTCAGCGAGAACAAAAAAATCCTTTCCAATGGATATCGAGTTACCCAATAATTGAGTTATGAAAGTCATAGGCATTCGCTCCATGTCAAATAATGGTATTCAGTTGCATCCAGTTAGTCTGGAAGTCGACCCCAACGTGGTTGGGAAAAGGTTAGGCAGATAATGATGATGAAAACGCTAAGATGCCCCGTTTTTGCACAATAATCGGTAGGTGATTATCTATAGGAATCTGAAAACTTTTTACAAAAAAAAAACAGCCAACTTTAGCTCCAGCAGCATCCTGAGGGCATTCGCGCAGAGGTTCGATTGCCAGTACCTGAACCATTGCTGTATGGTTCACATACTGGGCAATCGAAGTATGTAATAATAATATCTTTAAATGGTCTTTCTAATGTGTTTTTATTTTATTTGTTGTATTTGTGTTTGTGTGACTTTGTTGTGTGTCTATGATCCTATGTTGGTCAAAATAAACGATTTTATTAAAAAAACTAGCTTTTGCCAGCGACTTCGTCCGCGTGGAATAATGACTTCCGGAAATTGAGGCACTAACTCTCATAGAGTTTAACCGATGTGCTCTTTCTTCTGCCGATTGTTGAGAACGCGTATTTCTCATTCAACGCGTTTTTCAAGACAATAGCGGGCGGCGCTTGGGGCTTGAATAACTAAAAATATATAACTACGTCTAATATATAAAATAATATGTAATAAAACCTACTTCACTTAAAACTAAATACCTATAACTACTATAATTAATAATACCTATACCTATAATTAATAAAAGTACCTACGCTTTTACCTACTTAATATTAAAAAAAACTGAACATAAATTAACAAAAACTTACCTACTACTAACTAACTACTACTAACCTATTACTACTTCACCTAAAAAGAAATCCTGTTTTCCCAACATTTCCCTTCACTGCTCTGCTCCTATTGATCGTAGCGTGATGTAAAGTATACTATAACCTGCCCAGGAGTATGAAGAACAATTGTACCAAGTTTCGTTGAAATCCGTCGAGTGGTTTTTGTTTCTATAACGAACATACAGACAGACAGACAGACAGACAGACAGACAAAAATTTTACTGATTGCATTTTTGGCGTCAGTAACGACCACTAATCACCCGCTGATAGTTATTTTGGAAATATATTTCATGTACAGAATTGACCTCTCTACAGATTTATTATAAGTATAGAAAACACTACTTACCTACCTACATAGTAAAAAATAACTTTAATTTCGGATGTCGGTGTGGTTGTTGCCGCATTTTCGTTTTTGACACCAACTTCCGAAATGAAAGTTATTTTTCACTTCTGTAGTGTTTTTTTTTTTTGAAGTCGGTTGTTTATTTATAAAAAGTTTTTATTTTTCACTTTTTAGTTGTACCTACCCCATACAAACTCAATTAACTAGCAGGCTCCCCAGGACTCCAAAACTTAAAGTTATTGTTGAAACTTTTTAGTTGACAACATGTTTTCAAATTGATATTCGAACATGTGTGTATTTTTATAATGACTTGTGTCATTCTATTGGAAAAATACTTGATTATAAAAATCTTCTCTGTGCAAACAACGTTTTTACTTCCATATCCTAGTTATCTAGTTTATTACATCAAAAGTTATTCAACCTAATTTACTGCAAAGGTACCGTAAGCACGTGCATCCCTGTAACTGTAGGTTCCTCGAAGGTATTTACGTGACTGGTGTACGACTAACAGCGGAACTGAGTAGGAAACATGGATACCCTTAGAATACAAAGAAGGTGCATAAGTGCATGACAAGCGGAGAACATGGGACGATGATTGACACAGCAGAAAGAGAAAGTCAAGTCTCTATTAGATCTGCACTTCCGTTTCGCATTATTTTATATTGCACATTTTATTGCTCCCTGCAGCGGCACAAAAGGTTTAATCGTTAGTTTTGTTGAGTCTACTTGTAATTAAATCCTATGTCTATGTCTTCTCAGGTCATTTTTATTACAAAGTTTTTGTAAAATGAATTGATTTTTTTAAATCTGTAAATGTGATATCAGGATCACTTTTACGTGTCAAATTATCAAAACATAAATTACAATAAGCTAGATGGAGTCGACGATTCCAACATGATTACCCCTGCGAAGAAATGGCAAAGGAACTCAAGGGTCAAAGCCTCTTCTGTGTAATTCTTTTCACTACTTAACGGCAAAAATACAGATTGTCGAACCTTTTCAAAGGCAGTTCTTCTACGATAAAATCCCTTTAGTCGTTAGCACTGGTGAATTGAACTAATACTAAAGTCGCAGCACACGTCAATGGTCTACTTTAATGAAATGGTCTACCTTACCTTAGTCTACGTCAATGATCCCTTGTTGCCCTCTTCCAGCGACGCCCTAAGCCGTGGTCAGAACCACACGGGGGGTGCCCTTAGCGTGTAGTTGCTAAGTTTTTAGTTATTTTTTAAGCCCTGGCTGGAAAAATTAAGACTGGGAACTTTGATAGCAGCTATTATGGCTTAAATATTGGTGAAAGTAGAATTATTCTATCATATATGAGGAAGCTGGAGTTATGCACATTGGAGGCCTTAGTTTAGGCATCCACAGGCAAGCCCAGTAAAGCAGCCAACAACCTCTTATAGGTTGAACTGCGAGATGTCATTAAAAAAAGCAATGGTCTACCTATCGACACGCCCAGCTATCTACTACATCAGAATATAATACTCTTACATCATATGAATTACAGAGATAAATACAGGGTGCAATTGAAGTCATGGGCATTATTTTAACCTAAGGCACTACTCATGATACTAATTGCATTAGGGTTACTATTACGCAAATCAAAAATATTATTAATGCAAGTATGGAAAACCTTAAAATGTAGTAAGTCATAGAAAGTATCAAACACTTTGCGCTTCTCGATAGCAAATGCGTAGGTACATTACGCCGTACGCGTCATTGGGCGTGAATTCTTTGACCCCGCCCGACTCACGTGACATTCGTAAGTTGCCAATGAATTGATTCATAATAAATTCCAACTTTCCCTTCGTACTTTGCCGGCTTAGGACGGTCAAAACTACGTCAACTAACATACATTAAAAAAAACATTTACGTACCTAGCTTGTGGATTGTTTTGAAAAAACCTTATTTGTCGGTAAAGTGACAGAGGGTAAACGGGTGCTCTTCCACGGGCTTGTGCATGTGCTGGCACGTGAAAAGACGAAAAATCCAACAGGTTCTTAGTGGTTCTGGTGGAATGAGACCCCGTGAAGGAATAGGGTCGTTTGGGTTGCGGCGATGGAACATTTCACGAGTTCATACAACCATTTGTGGGTATTGTTGGTTGGTTACGCGGTCGAGGCATCGTGTACACAAACACACACACAACACACAAATACTACACTAACACTTAATACACTGCAATCCAAGCACCGTATGACGCGAGCGGCGAGTACGGCGATTACATCACGGGATCAATAAATCAATTACGCGTCAATGCACCTGCGCAGTCGTTATGACACTGGTTCCGGGTTCACGTTGCGGCGGGAAGCAGACCCCGCGCGGGGGTGATATTCGTATTTTTGCGAGTGAGGGAGTGGGACAGAGAGAGTTCAGGGAATCCCGCCGGACGGCATGTCTTTTAGCCCATTGTTATTATCACTTGTAAGGAAAAACCCGCGCGCGCGCAGGTGATGTTTGTTTACATTTCGCTTTGCGCTGTACTGCGCTTTAAGATTTTGATACTTCAACATTTATTGGCGTTAACGAAGTATTTTGTTTTAATTACTTTAAGTGTTTATTTGCAATAATAAGCCTTGTGCAATTTGACTTACTACATTTTTAAGGTTTTCCTTAATTGCATTAATAATATTTTTGATTTGCGTATTAATAGCCCTAATGCAATCAGTATCGTGAGTAGTGCCTTAGGTTAAAATAATGCCCATGACTTCAATTCCACCCTGTATAAAAATTTTACAAAAGGTGACACAATGGGCGGTCTTATCGCTAAGAGCGATCTTTAAAAGACAACCTTTGGGTGGATTAAAAAAGGGAAGAAAAGACAAATACGTCTGTGGTGTACCATTTACATAATACATACGTGAATTATATTATACTAATCTAAATAAATATATGTACACATATTTATAACAATACACATGAAACAGGAGCAAAAAAAAATACAGTGTGTCCGGTTAAACGAGGGACATACTTTATGGGAGTGTAGTACTCATGAAAATGAACAACTTTTAATATGGGGCGGACTCCAAAATCTGAAAAAAACAAACAGTTGTTCCCTAGATTTTGTCCAGTTATGCGAACATAAATTAATGCATAGAGCGGGTTTTGTGAATGGGAAATCATCAAATGACCCCTCCCGCTCAGGGTGGAGCAGAGTGTCAGATTCTTACTGACTAAAACCCACCCTTGTTCCTTCCTTAGCCCTTTATGTTCCGGGGCAGTGGTGGGCTTTATGTGGCGGGGGGGGTGGTGGCATAGAGCGGCTGGTTTTATTTTCTCGATTTCACTATTGGTCTCTTAGTAAAAGTTGTTCAAGTAACACTGCCTTATAGATGTCCTTTGTTTAACCTAACAGACTGTTTATTGATGATGTCTAAGGAGAGAAGAAGCGTTACTACATCAGCACAGATTTCCCAGAAAATCTCAGCTGTTAAAGTCTTCACAATAAAATCATCATCATCTGCCTAGCCTTTTCCCAAATATGTTAGACTCGGCTTCCAGTCTAACTGGATGCAGTTGAATACCAGTATTTTACAAGGAGCGACTGCCTCTCTGACCTCCACAACCCAGTTACTGGGTAGGTAATACGATACCCCTTGGTAAGACTGGTTGACAAACTATCGGGCTTCAATCTGATTACCCGTAACGACTGTCAAATAAAACCATCACCTCATTGTAAAAAACTATTCCCTGAAAAAACGATCACCGAATTCGCCGAAACACACAAGAAGTTTATACGCACGAGCCAATAGCCGCGCGTGATCGGAAAATATCGTTTGTACACGCTTTCCAAGGCTTGCTTCCGTACTTAGGTACCTCTTACTTTCGTTCGCCGTGTGTTCGTGAAAATGGATCGCACAGATCTGATTACAAGGTTGATGGTCGAGAGTTATTGCCGAGTCGATGACCGACGTGGGAACAGACTACTGAAAAGGGAGGTAGATTTAAGGTAGGTTTACAAGTGTGGTGAAGGGTTTTCCCTTCTGGGTTTCCTTTCTAAATATGACAGTTACTAGTCTCGATACCTTACTACCGGCTTTCTGGTTTATAAAATTAATAAAAGCCGGGAAAATTAAACTAAGACTCTGCATCCCTGTAGACTAGTGAAGTGGTATTGAAAATTTTAATTTCTGAATTGTTTTTATCTTTTTTATTACGCTTTTAGCGTGCACTTCTTGAATGATGTTACAATTTTGTGATGTGATCGTTCGTAGAGTTTTGTTGTCCGTTCTTCTCCATAGGTACTAACAACGCTTTGGAATGGATAACTAGCTTCATCTTTCTGACTGACCGACCCCTTGACAATTCCAAAGTGCTTCCTAAAATTATCTATAAGATAAGACTCCAGGCATATAAACAAGCAGCGGGATTGTCCGAAAGGGTTACCGCTGCCCCGGAACATAAAGGGCTAAGGAAGGAATACGAGTGGGTTTTAGTCAGTAAGAGTCTGACACTCCCTTTTGCTCCACCCAGAACGGGAGGAGTCATTTGATGACTTCCCAGCCTCAAAAAAAAAGGCATATAAACTAAGTTACTGTACCCGTCATACCACGGGGAATTGAAATGTCACAATAAATTACAAAGCTTACCGCGACACACCTACTATCAATCATAAGTCCAACGTCACGTTAATAAGTTCATCAAACTCTTGGTTATGATGGTGACCAAGTGACGTAACATGGAGTTGCACCATGACTGTCCCAGAACCACGTGTAGTTGTGTGATGTAAGAGCGTGGTGTAAGGTATGAGCGAAGCGGAATGGGGCTTGATATCAGTGGCGAAGGGTGAATTTATGACAGAGGTAAGCCTTAGCAAAAAAAAAAAGTCAATAAAACGTTTCATTATATGTATTTCAATGATGAATTGACTATAGAGTGGTTGTGTTCTGAATGTTCGAAGGGAAGCCGGTGGGAATCGAGTTGTATGGTAGCTTCGCCACTGCTTGATATATACGTAAGTTTTAGATAGAAATGATAGCTAAATCGAAGAAAGTAATTTGTTAAGTTTGTAATATAATAATAATAATAATAATAATTCTTTATTTGCATAAAATGTAGGTACATAATGGTGGTAAAACATAGTCAAGGTGCCATATACATCTTGCCGCTTGGCGACATGCAAATCTTTATACAGTTCAAATATCATAATATTATCACAGAAATAGAACATTTATAACAAATTTAATTTACAGTCTATACCTCACAGATCGCTCACAATTGTAGAATTTACATGGGTTTTTTGCTAGAAATTCATCAACTGAGTAAAAACATTGCTGACATAACCATTTTCTTAGCATTACACAAAATTTATTTGAAGGTAGACCGGTGATAGTTTTTGGTAAAGAGTTATATATTAAGGGACCCATATAAATACAGCTTCGTCTAAATAACTCTAATCTAGGAATAGGTAACTGAAATTCTAAATGAGTAGCTTTTCTTTTATTTGTATTATTGTTAGACACAAAAAATTGTGGATTATTCTTCACAAATTTAGAAATCTCGTAAATATAAATACAGGGAACCGTTAAGAGGTTATTTGATTGGAATGCGGGTTTACATGAATCACACCAGTCAATATTAAACATTGCACGAACACACTTCTTCTGAGCAATGAACACTCGTGATATATCTGAAGAGTTTCCCCACACAATGATACCGTAGCGGATAACCGAGCAAACATATGCATGGTATACCATTAAGGCAGTTTGCATGGATGTTATACATGTAATTTTTCTTAAAGCAAAGACAAATCTATTAATTTTTACACATACATTTTCAATATGAGTTTTCCAAGTAATATTTTCGTCTACTGTTATACCCAGGAATTTAGAGCAATGTATTTGTTCTATAACACTAGTATTATACGATACATCAATTTGCATGGGCTTACTTTTCCATGTCTTAAAATAAATTACATAAGTTTTAGAAATATTTATTCTTAACTTATTAGTATCTAGCCATTTAGTAATTTCACCTAATGCTTTGTTGACCTGAGTACTCAAATTTTGGGGTTCATTACTCTTTATGATAATAGTAGTATCATCTGCAAAGAGGACACACTGATGACTTATTGACTGTGGTAGGTCGTTAATGTACACAAGAAATAATAGCGGCCCCAGGATACTACCTTGAGGCACGCCACAGCTATTAGTAAGTGGAACAGAATCAAAATCTTCAATAGTATTTGTTACTTTATTAAGTTTAGCTATCCTTGTTATCTGTTGTCTGTTACTTAAATACGACTGAAACCATTTTTTCGCTGGGCCTCTAACACCATACTTTTCAAGTTTCTCTATAAGTCTATTATGATCAACGAGGTCAAATGCTTTACTTAAATCTAAGAATAAGGCACAGGATGGTTTTTTTGTATTAATATTTTCTAAGATGTTTTTTACTAAGGTAAATATTGCCATGGTAGTCGATTTGTTCTGTCTAAATCCATATTGTTGCGGAACTAAAATTTCAAATTTATCCAAGTATTTAAGCAATCTTCTGTACATTATCTTTTCAAATATTTTTGATAATATTGGAGTTAACGCTATTGGCCTATAATTGTTTACGTCTGATTTTGTTCCTTTTTTGTGTAGTGGTTTAATCAATGATAATTTCAATCTATCAGGAAAACAACCCTGTTCAAAAGACAGATTAATAATGTGCGCTAAAGGCAGAGCAATATAACGAGCAATATATTTAATAAGATCTGTTGTGATGCCGTCATAACCAGCTGATTTCGTATTTTTTAGCGAATGAATTACCGAATATATTTCCGTTGCACTTGTAGGTTCCAAGAAAATACTATTGTCCTGTGATTGTATATTATGCAAGTCAGTGTTATTATTATTAATTGAATTGAATGAATTATTATTGGCAATGTCAATGAAGTAGTTATTAAATTTATTAGATATGTCAGACCCAGAAGTAAGGGTTATAGAGTTGTCAATAATACTATCGATAAATTCTCTAGGCAGAACATTACCCATACTCTTTTTCACAACATCCCACGTGGCTTTTACCTTATTTCGTGAAAGGGCTATAACTTTACGGTTACATACGGACTGTAGGTTATTGATACACTTTTTTAGGAGTCTGGAATAAGTTTTAAATTGTTGCTTATTTTCACTATTTTTATTTAAATAATATTTATACCTTAATAACCGTTTAGTCCTACTACTTATTTTTACACCTTTGGTTATCCATTTAGGTTTTTTATTATTTTGTTTTATTTTTACCTTTATTGTAGGAAAACAAAGTTTGTAAAATAGTGTCAACAAATCGTGAAATTCATTAAAGGCGTCGTTGACATTATTTAGTTCACAAATTTCATTAAAACTTAGACTACCAATATAATGAACAAATTTACTAATGTTTTCCTTACTTAAGTCTTTTAAAGTCATATTGTAGAATCTATTGTTATTTAAATCCTGGTGTTCCACCGTTATAGTTTGAGCGGTATTATGGTCAGAGAGATAGAAATTGAAAGTTTCGCCTATGGCACCGTCAATGTTACTAATAATATTGTCTATACATTTGTTGAGTCTAGTAGGTTTATTTATATGATATTGTAATCCCTGATTAACTATTAATTCTTTAAATTGGATACTATTTTTATCGGACGCTCCTAAATCTATATTAAAATCCCCACAGATTACTATGTTATGTTTTTTATTTCGTAATTTGGAAAGAATATTTGATAAATGTTTGAAAAAAATTGTTACGTCTGAGTTGGGTGTTCGGTATATAGAAAGTACGATTATTTTAGGTTTATCTAGTTGTATGCCGCAGATCTCAAAATGTTTATCTTCAGCAAATGTTTTTGTCACATCAAGTTCAGTGCTTTTGTAACCTTTCTTACACAGTATACAAGAACCTCCACGTCGTTGATTAAGTCGTGAGTAGCTCGCAGCCAGATAGAAATTGCTAACGTTTAAGTAACTTTCTTCGTTCTTTTTCAAGAAATGTTCGCTCAGACATACTATTATAACATTTTTCTCTAACTCTTCTAACTCTTGCAACGCAATTTCTAAATCGGGTATTTTATTTAACGCACCAGCAATATTTTGATGAAAAATTGTGTGAGAGTACTTAGTCACGAAAAAATTTGCTTTTGTTAGTCAATTTGCAGTCAGGTTCTATTTGTAATGTTTTTTTAATAACGGGAAAATAAAACGGTATTGTACCCTTTCTTGGTTCTAATATAATGGCGTTGTTGATTTTAGGTTTGACAGTCGGTGTCGCATCTGCTGAATTACGTTTTTTAAACTGATTTCGAACAATATTTCTTGTAGCTGTGTATACTATTATTTTTTGGGTTCCGTGCCTCAAAAGAAAAAACGGAACCCTTATAAGATCATTTCGTTGTCCGTCTGTCTGTCCGTCGAAGACCTTTTTTCTCATGAACGCATAGAGTTAAACAGTTGAAATGAATATCAATTGCTCAAATTTGTAACCCCTTGAAGCAGCGAAAAAATTAAACTTCTAAGTCTACGCAATTAAAAGATACGAGCGTTTATGTTCTAAAATAAAACCTATTGGGTACTTTCCATTGACCAAGAATCATGAAATTTGGCAAGAAGCAACTTCGTGTAGCACAAGTAAAAGAAATAATCCGAAAGCCGTAAATTTGTAGTTACATTACAAAAAAAAAACTATTCACATACCTACTTTGTAAGGAGCCCTCGGAGCGCGAATCCGACTCGCACTTGACCGTTTTCTTTTTAAATATTATTCCTTCAAAATATAAACCAAATTATTGTGTAAAAACTGCTCGGAGCTACAGTTTCTTCAAATATATGTAAGTTCTGGCAGTGAAACTGTCCTGGAACCTATAGGTAACGAAGCAAAATTACGGATTTACTACATCAAGTCAACAAAAAACTGCTCCTTGAGAGGAACAATAGTTTCATGAAACTTCTTACATTCTCAATCCGCGACCTCTCATCCTTTAAACCCCAGACCACTCACCTCGCCAGTCACGTTTCAAAGAAAATGAAAACTCATTCCATTGCGTATTCCCTGCGCGCCACTCATAACATTACCGCCATTAACACGGCAATGGTTGCGCAATGTTGGGAAGTACGATGTGTGGCTAGTTGAGCATCAAGCTGTTACGACATGACTTGATAAGTTGTGATTGCTTGGTTTAAGACCTGTCTCTGTACGTTTTAATGGTTTGTTTATATGTACACGGTCATAAAGTGTTTTCTTTGGTATACAATAATAATAATAATAAACGTCAACGTAGAGATACGACGATGGAGTTATTATAATAACCCTATCGTCGTATCTCTACGTTGACGTCGTGGTGGGGCTTGCGCGCTCCGAGCTCTAGGCCTGTGCCGGAAGAGTTTACTTTGCCGGAACAGGTCTAAGGTGAGGAGCCAGACCAAGAGAGATACAGAAACCCGCAGGGCAGCATGTGGCGAGCTGTTGGGCAGTAGCGACCCCACGGACCCTATCTCCCGGGAGTAGTCTTGTTCCTCACCTCTGGCTTGCCTTAATTGGCTGGCTGGAGTGAACACTGATGAGCAACAGAGCTCCCACCTCATTCTTGCCTTTATTGGCCGGCTTGAGTGGAGATTCGCAAGAGCAAACGTGCTCGGGGGAAGGAAGTATTCCAGTAAGTGCTCGTAGAGATCTTGACCATCTTCCGGGCTCTGGGATTGTTCTGAAAGCCGTGGAATACCTCTCCACTCCTCAAGCACCTCAGGACATGTTGCCCCCTTGTCACTACGTCACTATGTGCTAGCGACAGTTTCCGGGGGCCCATTATTGAGTGTGCAAGTCACCCCCTGCCATTTTATCCGTGTATATATAAAACATTCATCAGGCAGGGGCCATAGTTCTTCCATAGTTCTTGGTAACCAATCCACTTTAACCTCGAAAACCCATAGTACAACTTTTTATTTTTCCAATACTGCAATAGTCCTACACCAACCGAGGGTTGTCCTTGGGTGCACTTTCATAGAGCATATAGGGATAATCGTCGGTTGGTGCCACATTTCATTAAATTTTTCTAAGGGGCCTCTGCGAGTTGGCTTCGGCCCCCCGTACGCCTTCCAAAGGACCGGGACCCCATGGTCCCGAGATATATAAAATAAATCCAAAATAATAATAATAATAAATCATTTATTTCGACCAACATAGGATCTTAAACACACAACAAAAACACAGAACCACAAATAAAATAAAAACACATACAATTAGATAGACCATAGATATTATTATTACATACTTCGATTGCCCAGTATGTGAACCATACAGCAATGGTTCAGGTACTGGCAATCGAACCTCTGCGCGAATGCCCTCAGGATGCCGCTGGAGCTAGCCCGAACCCTGCGCACCAGGGATGTGCATCGTTTTCGCTTATTAGAATAAAAACAGCCGATAAAAAAAAAATAAAAATAAATGGAAGCCGATTGCAACTTAGGTAAGTAATAAATAGCTCTAAGAATTTTGATGGCTGGATTTTAAAATTTACTGGATTTAATTCTTTTACTTTACATCATCATTTTTCGTTTGGTCCAAAGAAAATGGTTTCGCTTATCGGTTTTTTAGGTTTTTAGGACTGTCTTTGTTGATAAAGAGAGATATAAAGAAAGGGCTTGCTAAAAATACGTTCGATTCTGATAACTAGGTATATAAGTAGGTTCTGACTGAACAAAATATTAAAAAAACGAGAAGAAATAGAGTTGTCAAATTAGCTGGAACTAAAACTTTTATAGTCTTCAGGAACCCTTTTAATGAAGCACACATAAAATATAATCAACCTATAATGTTCTCACTGGTGGGACACAGGCCTCTCTAAGCATTTATTTCAAATAAACCAACTTAGTCACTTTTGAATTGTCAAGGGTCGGTGAGTCAGAAAGATGAAGCTAGTTGCCCATTCCAAAGCGAAGGTACCTGTGGAGAAGAATGGGCAAGAAACTCCACGGACACTCTTTTAAATCATAAAATTGTTACAAAAATCTTGGTTACATCATTCATGTTGAAATTATACATGTGAGAACGATGCAGAAAGACGTGCACGTTAAAGAACAATTCATAAATTAAAATAATCCGTGGCGGCTAAGAGATGACCAGTCCCTACTGACGGCGCCCGTTCACGAACTCTTAGAGAGGGAGTGGACCCACCACGCGAGCCTAGTGCGGGTTGGTAGATGTTTCATATTGTGAGAGGGAGTGGGCCATAATCAACCACGCGGGCCCAGTGCGGGTTGGTAGATGTCACATGTCTTCAATTTTTTGGCTCTAAGACATACCAGTTTCCTTACGATGTTTACCTTCACCGTTTTGAAATAAATTATACAAAGTAAAGCATACAATCAATTTAAATTACTACACAATATAAAAGATGAGTTCATCAAAATAAATTCAAACCAAAAACCACTAGCAACATTAATAGAAGCGACAGCATCGTAAAGTCTAGGCGTCGCCGTTGACAGGTCATCATGAGGTCGTGACGCGCGGGTTCAAGTCGTGCCCTGAACTAATGAGGTGAACTTACTCTTAGTACGTGCATTTACCATAGTAAGTAGTGGTGGAAGGGTAAAGATGAGGTATAGAGATTTTGTACCAATATTGATAGAATCTTAAAATATCCGCAATTCTATACCAAAAGAGGAGATATTCAAACAAAAATTACACTTAGACATGAAAGCAGATTAAACATACCCACTTCACGATTAAAAATGCATTTGTCTAGTACATTTGTTATGTCCATTAAAATATACAATAAGTTACCGGAATACATAAAAAATATAAATAAAAATAATATCTTCTTCAATAAATTAAAACAATTTCTGATAATAAAAAGCTACTACACTATTAACGAATATTTTAGCGATAAATTTCAACAACATGAAAAACAAGTTTCACAAAATACCTAAATTTAATTTTAAATTTCGCTTTAAATATACATTTATTTTAAAACACTAAAATACTGTTAATTTAGAATTCATATGATAAACAGTGCACAGTTAATAATAATATTCTATAAAATTCATCAAAATTGCTTAAGTATTATAATTTATTGTGCTAATAATGTAAATCGTGCAATATATAAAAATATCTAAATATAATTTAAAACCAAATATATAAATACTTACCTATATAAAATATAAATACAAAAACAAAAATAAATAAATAAATGATACCTACTATTTTAATTTAATTTATTTTTTTCTTAAAAAAAAAGCGCCTTCATCCTCTCTCCTATTAAATTTAACTTTGCTGTGCCCGACAGGGTCCATAATTGATTCGATGTTCTAACATACCAACTGGTATATGTGCACATTATGCAATGCAATAAAGTATTGAGTATTGAGCTTACAATGCCAAGCCAATATTCCCAGAAGAGAGATGTACCTATAGTATCTCCACATGTAGGTAGCCTTCTACGTTTTTTTATGGGCAAGCATATTGCCATTAGCCGGGCAAAAGATTCCAGTACCCTAATTGCGTAACACACTTTCAATTAAAATCTGAATCGTTTTGATGTATACTTATTGATAATCCATTGCTTCATCTGTTCGAAAAAAATATCTGCTGAACAACTTAAATAACCCATAGAATGTTGTTGAACTGTCAAAATTAAAGCCATCGCTACTGATTAGTGTGTTACTCAATACCGCAGGTGCTACTGAGAAAAACCCCATAATACTGTGCACGACCCGGAAATTGAACCTAAAATGCATGCTCATCAAATCTTGAGACATCTACTGCAAAATATTGTCCGTCAAATGAAAGAAACAATAGCAGTTTTATTTAAAACTGTTAGAGAAATTAAAAATTGTAATATATGGCTGACTGAAAATGCAAGTAATCTAAAAGAATGTAATCTAGCTTTATGTGGTTGTACTGAAAGCCGATTTAAACCAGGAAAAACTCTAACACAACGATGAATGAGCCGTTCTATTTTACTGCAGTTGACTCTGGTCATAATGTGTTTCACAAAAGTTCATAAAATCATGTCATAATTCGTTCTCATATTACGTCCGACTATTACTTCACAAGACATTAACACTCCATAAACATTAACTTCTACTCTATTAGTTCAACCATAGATAATGTATAATTTGTTCTCAGAAATGAGTGGCGTCGTGTCATCGGGGCAGGCATCGAACTCGCGACCTTCGCGGGAGAAAGTTAAGAAACTGACATCTAGAGTTACTGAGGGCTGATTGCTGGGATTATGTTATTAGCTTAGTTTAAGTAGCCTATTTGTTAGTAGATAGTTTTACGTTATTAGATTTTCTATCCAATCTAATCAATTTGGTACTTAAACATAATTAGCGAAATGTGAGTGTGGGTACTAGGTGTAGCTAAACCATAAACCTTTGCCTAACCTTTTAGGGAATACGGGCGTGATGTTACGTTCATAATCTGAATAATTTAATGCTTCATAGCATTCAATTATTCAGATTATAGCATCCACTTTATGGCTCCAAGTTGGTATTCTAGCTAGAAATGCTAAGATTTATAAAGCAAAATATACAAACTGGAGATGACAATACAACAATAAATGAAAACACTAACAATTCTAATGCTTATGAGTATTTTTAGGAACCATCAAATAAATTCTAACGTTTAAATTAAAAAGTTGATTTTTTCTAACATATTAAATAGCATAAAAGTGTAAACAAAAAGAACACACTTTAAATATTGCCGCAACAGCGCGGTTATTGACCCAACAAACATATGGCCGAAACCTGAAAAAAGTGTATAGTCAGTATGCCGGGCACCCCTTTTTTGCAGGTTTGCAATAAAATGTAACATTTATAGTAAGTAATAACTTCCGCATGCATGACTATGTCTCAAGAATAAGGTATAATATGCATTAGTTCGCATCGGGAATACAATTTAAGAATTTTACAATTTGGCGAAGGTTATTGAACTAGCGGGCTGGCAACATGTCGTGTTTAACTAAAAATGTATTTAACCTGTCGGTGTGGGCTTGTTAACAGGTACATAATGTAGAATATTTAAAAAATGAAAAATAATGTCCAGTGACTAAACTATTGGATAATAATTTAGATTGAATTTTTGTATGCAAACTGGGAACGTCATTAGGTATACGAAGTTTAATTTATTGTTGTATTATCATCTCCACTTTGTACAGTCGAGTTCATTAATATATTGGCAGTGACAATTTTTCAAAATATTGTAAGCGTTAAAATAATCATATAATTCTATACAAACTTACATCAATAAAATGTTATCATATAAACTGTTCATAAGGTTTAAGTTTGTATAGAATTATATGATTATTATAACGCCTACAATGTTTTGAAACATTGTCACTGCCAATATATTAATGAACTCGACTGTACAGTACACCATTTTAATCTATTTGTCCTGTAATTCACTAAGCAGAATAAGCTGTTGATTTCCCGTGGTACCCAGAAAACGTGTGGGATAAGACTTTTATAAATAATAAGCTTCTGCCCGCGACTTCGTCCGCGTGATATTTCTTGTACCCGTCCCATCACATCACCTGCCCGCGCTAATACTTCGATGTTCTTTCTGACATTTTTCAAATCCATCCGGCAGTTCCAGAATTTAGCGCATTCAAACAAACAAACTCTTCAGCTTTATTATTAGCTTATATATAGTTAAGTAGGTACCACAGATAATTTTCCTTCGTCAACGTTAATTATATATTTTTGTAAAGGCTACCAAAAAATTATACACACTATGAATTAATATATCGTTAAGAAATCTAAACTCAGAAATCACCATTGTCAGTAACCCAAATGATTAATGCTCTATGAAGAGTAATGAAGTATTCTTATCTAGAAAACTAAAATCTAATATGAACAGAGAGACAAATATCTCTATAAAGAATAGCCATTGTTCCTTAACACACAAATCTGGGTGAAATAGAGAGTTTCAAGTGAGAGCAATAAAGTTTATGCCTACCATTTAGTAGGTAGTTCAATGGGTGCTAAATTGCCCCCACAAGTAAGAGTTGTAGTTTACGAGCCACTAATTGTAGGGTACCCAAACACCCCCTAAGCAATAAGTTTTGTAATGTCCTAAATCAGTATGTTTTAGAAGTTAGTGAAACAATAATTCGTCTACTAACTTCGGGCGTTAGAAAAAAATGCAGTCAGACCAACCTAGCTACTTAGAGATAAGGTTGCAGATAAGATAGTTCTGAGTTTCGAAAGGAATTCCTATTAACTAGCCTAATATTTGCTGAATTGTTAGAAAAATCTGATGAATAAAATGAAAAACGTGTAAATGTCGGGTACAATTACGTATTTGAGTGTGATTATTGCCGAGAAACGAATAGATAACAAAATTATATTTAAAATAGCTACTATATAAACAGGTCTAGGAAACAATAAAGAAGAAAAAACTGCACATCTAGATAGAAATAAAGATAAAGAACTAAACACACAACTACAACACATCGTGAAGCAAGCAACGTGAGTGTAAAAGTAAAAGCATTGCATGGAAGTAGGAAACAGCCTTGACCGCAAGCGTGTAGTTGCGGTTATATTGACGTGACTTATGTGTTTATGGATTATATCCTATAAGTGGCGTATAGGGAGAAGAATTTAATAGGAATGATGGGTAACAAGATAACTGAATGATCAAGATGTATGATTGATCCAATAATTGGTCAAAGAGCACCGTGGGATTGACCTAATCATGGCACGACAATTGTAAGAAGGTGACACAGTACCTACCAATTGTACTAATACTTAAGTACCGCATTTTAAATTTAAGGAAAACCAGTAAGTACAACTAAACTACGACTATTCTTCACTATAGCTAAGCACTGAAGGAGTGATATTGCATAACTGACGGAAAAATAAAAAAAAATCCCTTCTGTGCCAACTTTGTTGTTCATTTTTTGTAAGTTTATCAGGCTCACACATATGCACAATGGACTAGCTATGGTGCTGTCGCTAGATGCAAACAAAATTGAAATCAGTGATATGATAAACTAATATAAATAACGAGATTGAATCGAATGCATTTACATATGAGCAGACTATAAATTGAAAAATAATGAAGATTCAAATCTACAGACATTCAACACAATTCGAACTAGGAAAACCAACAACAATAGTATTTCACATCCAATCTCTCATGTTTTGCAAACACATCAGTCATCATTACCGTGTAAGAAATACCGGGGGAAAAGTCTAGTCTTTTTCTAATGACAGATTGTCTCGTTTGATATCGAATCGATATTCTAAGTATCGATTGTTGTCATATAGTTTTTTGGTATCGGACTCAAGTGTGAAAGGACGTGCGTGAGATTTTTGAGGGCATGTGAAAATGAAACCTCTTTTATGGTTGATTGTACACAGTAGCCATCTTCGACCATTAATTTTTATGAGGCATTCACACAGTGGCCGATGTTTGCGTTAATGGGCTGCTGGCTATTAATATGTTTATTATTTTTTAACATGTTACAGTAATGTAAAGCAATATCAACAACAACAACTTTGAATGTAGATTCCTTGAAAATGATAATTGGTTCCTTGTAATGATAAGCTTAATTTTAATTAATCTGGGAACTGACTTACTGAGAGCTTACTCGTATTTCCTGAAAACATATATTTTGTTGCTTTTACGTTGCTAATTTAAAGACGAGTACAAACAATAACCTGTGTTTTTATAATGCGCTCCAGATTAGATGTTATATTGAACTTCAGTTTACACATTACTGAGCGAGTCATCTACATGAATTCAGCTCCAAAAAAGCGAGGTAGATCCCTTTCCACTTGGAAGTCTGTAGTCAATAACGACCTGAAGCAAGCCCAAGTGAACGACTCCAGAACCGAAATATCTGGCGAAGAATAACGAGGAAAGCCGACCCTAGATGAGATGGGATAAGTCTAGGAAAAGAGAGAGAGAGTTTAGCACTTCATGCAGCTAACGATAGCCAATGTTATTCTTAATTTTCAGCACTCGCAAAACTTACGTAACCAATGTAATAGTTTCCGTTCCAAATCGAATTTGGTTTATTTATTTCCAATGACTACTTACGGCTATTTACTTTCCAACGCAGTTTCAACTAATTTTCTGATTTAACTTTTGTTTTCATCTTACCTAACAGCTTAGGTAAACTTTTTAACCAATTTTCTAATAGTTTTACTTGTAAGTACATAAACTCTTTTGTTTTCAACTAATCAAAATAATGTAATTTCACTTTTAGTTAGTCCACCGTCTTTTTTCTTTTTACTATGTGGTTTGAATGATTGCTTTTGTGTTCACGTGATTATGAAATATTTCTAAAATGCACTGTTTGTTCATTTTTTGTATGCTTATCAATCACCCCATGTCATCCTCATTTATTTTTAGGATTTTCATAAAATTCATCCTTTTCTGTTACTAAGCCATTGTTGGTTCCTTTAGTCAAACGAGAATTAACGAGATGCACCATAAAATTAATTCGTATGAATATGATGTATGATTTTATGTAGTTTTCTACAGTAATCTTCCTCAGTTATCGTAAGTTAAAACACTGTCAGGTCCGTTCTTTTGCAAAGGCTTTACTATAAATGAAAGCTTGGCTGTAAGAGCAACAGCAAGGTTGTTAGCTAGCCAACTATTTGTCAAAGACGGTAACACTATGTTTTCCGCGTACAACATTACATTATCACGTGAAAGTGAATCTAATTCTAAAGAGAATTCAAGTATTTCAGAGCTGACAGCATCGAATCTGATTCAATGTAGTTCTTTTAGATGTTATTCACTTATGGATTTGTTATTTAGTCCTTTCCAAGTAACAAAACGGTCACAAATACATTAACAGTATATTATTATGTAGTTTATTTGTACTTTCTATGTGTCGTAAGCAGTGACTAAGGAGTTATATGAGTGCTAACTTTGACTAGAATATTAAACAAGTTACGAAGTTTATATTGATGGTAGTATTATGGTAATACCTATGGGGCTACTTAGTATGATCGGTTTGTAATAATATTATTCACTATGAGCAAAATATATATTATATTCAATAGAGGAAGTCTTTTAGCCATAATACGTAATGATTAGTTTCACTTCCTATGCATAAAGATAAAACAAAGCAGGAAAAGAGTTCTCTGTGAAACCTCGTAGGTTTTACAGCAATATGTAAACATGATTTTGGTATAGAAAATGGGTACAAAATAGGAGCCATTGAAATACTTGGCATTGAAGATACGAGTAATGGTACTGCTCACACTGCAAGCAAGAAGGAGCATAAACATAAAAATAATCGAGACCCAAATAGCAATGGCGATAAAAATTTTAATTGCAGCAACCGCGCATTTCCGTAATTTTAGTAGTTTCTAAAATCAAATCAAAACTATAAAATAATTTGTATGGAACACGAAACGGCTCGAGTCAATCGGCATAAAGTGGAACGATACTAATCGAGAAATTGATCGGTCGTGACGTCACAGACCCCAATGCGCGGGCGCAGGTCCGATGTTTTTGCTCCACCGCTTTCCTCGCAAACATTTGGTGTTTCATAATAAATGTAACAGTGACAATGAATTTGGTAATTCAGCTACAACAATAGCAATCACAATAATGTTTTCGATGGATTTTTTGTCGATATTTTCAACTTTTTTATCGATCGATGATCTTTTGTGAGCTAAGACTGAATTGTCAATAGCTGACAGGTATTTCACGATTTTAAATTAAATTTTATTGGTATCGCTAATGTTGTTATTGTTGAGTTTAAACTGATTACGTTATAGTTACGATTGGCTTCAACAAAAGACGTAACTGCTGTTATGATCGATTTTAGTTCTGCTCATACTGTTCAAGTCAGCTCGTAGAAATTGATATCCACTGCTAAATATGTGCGTGGAACACCAATCACATCACAAACCTATTTTGGAGATGAAAGGCATCAAATACATTCAGCAGCTTTTTTGCAAATACCGATGAATGCAATTTGAGGTTTTGTTACAATCTGGTTATATTGGCAACAATAAATTGATGTACAACAAAGGAAACACATGAAAGTCTAAAATAGAACCTTATTGGAAACTGATGTCTTTCAATCAGTTGGAAATTGGTTTTGTGTAAGTGAAGCTGGTTTCTTCTATCAATTCAAACTAGTTGCTATACAATATAGCTCCCGGCTTTGGGGTATTTCGAAAATGAATCATTGGATTAAGGCAGGGCTTTTTATCAGATTCCTTAAAAGTTTTATATTCATGATGTGCTGTTATTTTATAAAATTTGAATGTTATTATCATGGGTACCATCACTTTTCTTGGCGCTTCTAAAGGAGGTTTTGTGGTCGTAAGTATTTTACTAATTTGGTTATAGTTTAACCCCTTTATTCATAAACGTTGCTTACAGATAAATTATCAAGTTGACTGACTCGCTTAATCTTAAACTGTTTCTTAACATTTTAATTCTAACAGCCTATTTTTTTCACGCAACACTGACTAAGGCAGTTTAGCTAACAGATAAAGCCGTTTATTACAAGAACGACAAGATATTTTCTGTCAGCATTAAAGGGAAACCCGGTTTGCATTGGAAACTACCCGATATAAATATTAAGATGGAAAAGTGAAATCTAAAGGTTTGTGTAATAAAACAGTTTCCTATTGGAATGTTGGATTGATTATTACGAGTTTTATTATAGTTATTGTACCTATATGATGTAAGTTTGTCGTAACTTTGACTGTGTTGTTATGGGTTTAAGGTAAAATGCTGACGTTTTAAGTATTTACTGATGCCTATTCATCGGAATTTTAAGTGTCACTTTCATCATCATCATAGAATAGAATAGAATAGAATACTCTTTATTATGTACACCATTATAAATTACAGACATAAATATAGAACTTTTGCAAAGGGTGACACAATGGGCGGTCTTATCGCTAAAAGCGATCTTTTAAAGACAACCTTTGGATGGATTAAATAGGGGGAGGAGAGACAAATACTGTAGGTAGTGCGTGGTGTACCATTTACAAAATACAATAAATACATAAATAAAGCATCATTAGCCTGACTTTACCCACTGTTGAGTATAGGCCTCCTTTTCAAGTACGCACGGCTACACATCGAGCTATACATAACCAGTATAAGCTGACTTTTGATTGTACGAAAAACCTATACAGTGTGAGGTCAGCTAAAACTGGAAATGTATAGCTTGATGTGTAGCCGTGTGTACCTACCATTATTTACTCCACACTTTACTGTAGATTATTTTATGTGATTCATCATCTTCTTGATTCAAAATGGTATCCATGGAGTTTCTTGCCTGTAACTCTCCAAAGGAATTTAATACGCTTTGGAATGGGCAACTGGCTTCATCTTTCTGACTGACCGACCCATTGACAATTCAAAAGTGCCTCTATTTGGTTTTTTTGAAATAAATACTTTGAGTTTGAGTTTTGAGTTCTTGCTCTTGCCCATATTACCAGGAGTCGGCACAATACGTTCTATATTTTTATGTGATTGTCTGTCTAAATAAAATAAATTAAAATATGAAGTCAACGTTATTAATAAAATGCTACTTAACATGAATTTTATTACTTAATAAAATATAGGTACTAATAAACTTTACGGTTATTGAAACCAACGTCTAAGTGTCTAATAAATAACATTCTTGACGTCTTCACAACTTTATTTAACTACCTACTTAAGGCTATATAACGTTATAAAATATGGGACATTGTACGTAATGCAAGTTCTCTCAGAGCAAAAATTGGGATAATACTTCCGGTAAACAGACTCATAAACAAAACTCATTTGAAACAGGACGACAGCTGGGGTTATTTGCAGTAAAAAATTTCTCTGTGGCAGTGCCCTAACTTGACCTCCTTAAAAGTTATGACAATTTGAGTGTTTACAGTAAGGTTTTAAAGTAACAAATAATTTTTCGTGAGACTTAAAAGATATTGATAAAAGTGCCAATACTGATAAGTCATGGTACCCACTATCCTAAAAGCACTTTTGTAGTGATGATGCTTTTATTAAATACTTTCTTTTTTGTTTTTTTTTACTGCATATTATAATTATAACCCCTGCTATCGTTTTGTTTCGTTTGATCCGATTATCCATTAATTCCGATTTATCTCCCAGCCAGTGCCGGATTAAGCCAGTGCGGGGCCTGTAGCAAATTCTATCAAGGGGCCCTTGGTTTGCTTTAGGTTATCAAATTTATGCTGATATTAAATAAAAAAACAAAACGGTTACAAACAAACTTTTCTGGATTTAATTTGGGCAAATATAAAATAAATACTATTCTTAACGACTTCTCTAGAGCAAATGAGAAAAGTGAAGATAATCAAGACGTTCTTGGCTCATCGTGTTCCTTAACTGACGCAAGCTTGTAAAATTGCACTTCCAGAGCCTCGTGCTTCTCGCTTGCTGTCAATAATTCTAGCCATATCAGATTTTAGCAATGCAGCAAACTGCACTAATTCATCGCCTAAGCTATTCTCCAAATCATCCGCGTAAGCACTGACGATATTTTTTTTTATCTCTTCTCTTGGAATAGATTTTAGGTGTAGGAATATTCCAAAAACTCCAGTATTTTTATGATATGCTTTCATACGTCTTCTGTCTAAGCTGATATTTTTTTATGGTCAGAAAGTATTGTTGCGCGAGGCCCCCAAATGCGCGGGGCCCGTAGCATTTGCTACTCTTGCTTCGTGGTTAATCCGCCACTGCTCCCAGCGCGTCACTAATTGTGATTTCCAGCAAGTTGGCAGTAAAGCATTGTTACACAAAGGTTAGCAATCTTTCATTGCCTAGTCTGTCGTGAATAGTCAGCTTTTAATGCTAAATGTGTTCTGAGTTGTGGCTAACACTGCTGGCGGGGAAAATGAGAGTGAATATGTAAATTGGTTGATATTTTAATCTAAAGTTATACCTAGGTAATATTTTATATAGGTTTACAGTAAATTGTGAGCTTATGAAGGAATTCAGTGGTGGAAACATACAGGGTGAAATTGAAAACATTCGACAAACCGTAATGGGAGATTGTACTCATCATTATGAACAACTTTTACTAAGGGACCAATGCAGCAATCGCGAAAAAAAAAAATCAGCTGTTCCCTACATTTTGACGAGTTATGCGAACATAAAAAATGTAGGGAACAGCTGATTTTTTTTTTGGCGATTTCAGGTTTGGTCCCATATTAAAAGTTGTTCATAATGATGAGTACAATCTCTCATTTCGATTTGTCGCATGTTTTCAATTTCACCGTGTATATTTATTTTTACATTTATATTTTCTCTACATTTAGTGATTTAGTAATGAACTCATGAGGTTATATTTTATTAAGTACCTGGTACTTGTTGACAGGTTAAAACTGTCCTCCCATACCTATTGACACTGTAATTTGAAAACATTTTAAAAGCCAATTATTTTCAAAAGTGTAACCGTGGAGTTTCTTGCCGGCTCTTTTTCATAGGAAACGACCAATTGGAACCGTGCACATAGCTTCTGAGATTTCATAAGTGCACATGTAGGTAGGTTTATGTGAAATATTTTTTTAAAATTTGATTTGAGGTCTAAAAGAGGAACAATCATGAAGAATCTGGATTTCAAAAGGTAGAGAATTCAACAATATTAAGAAGGAAAGCAGTTAGATAATAACTTAAGGGCTAATTTTTCCATTGCCAGATAACTTTTAATCAAGGAATAAAATTGACGTTTGACAGTTTTCGTATGGAAATAACTGTCAAAAATTTCAAAATTATTCCCCGAATATAGTTATCAGATTCTTGGAAGATCAGCCCTAAGTGCTGACTTTTCCAACGCCAGATAATTATATCAGAGGAACAATTTGACAGTTCTTCCCAAAAACTGTCAAACGTGAATTTTATTCCTCGACTAAAAATTACCTGTCGATTGGAAAATCATCCATAAGTAAAATTAAAAAGCCAATTGCAGGGCTGAACAAACGTAAGGAGAATAACGATGGCGACTTATCACATAAAATTATCGATAAATAATAATTGCTACTGCATAGCGATGAATTTGATCAACAGAGATAAAAATAACATCGAGTCATAGATCATTTATCATCAATTACAGTAAGTGCTGATTTACTGATAGCAGTTAAGTTGTTACAAAATCTGAAACTTATTTCCTTTCACAATCGTTGAGTCACGACAATTAATTGAATCCATTAGGATTTCAGTTGTAACTAATTATTTTGAAGAATTTGGTACTTGTGATAAAGCTAGAGCTTTCGTTTTTGTTGAAATAGGTATATGCCATTTATTTAGTACGTAAAAACCTGAAATTTCACATATAACATGCTCGGTAAAAATAATAATTTTGCTTCTTACCTCTAGGGCTGTAACCATCACAACTGTCCATAAAAATTGCTAATAAAAATACAATTAAAACACAACAGCTTACACGCGTCATAGTCATTAGTTTACACGACAACAATCAATTCATTCTTCCACCACGCACAATTTGCGCTGATGTTACGCGTAAATTACGCGACGATACGTATCGATATTTAACGATTCATAAACATCACTATTAATCATTGTAACTGCCAATAAAAACGCGGTAAAAGTCAGCCGTTCGATGTTTGAAATAATTTGAAAAAAGATTATTTTCGACACGTGCGCTTGGGACGGTGTCGAAATTAGAAATGGTTGGAAAAAAGTGCGCGGTGCGCTTGCGACTATATTAATGACTAACGATAGTGTTTTTACTTTTTTCCGCGGTATTGTGCCGGCGCCTAAACCCCCACCGGCAATGAAGTGGGGAGTTGACAACATTTTGTAAAGGGGTAATTGTGTAGGAAGGAAATGAAAAGTGACTCTCGCTGATTTATTAGTTATTGGAAAAAGTATGTAAATAGCACATTTGCGTGGAAATGATGAAAATTGGGTTTTCTTTTGTGAAAGGCGGCATTACACACATGATTAATATCAATAATTACTTTGTCATTGATAGTAGATTGAAACTTAAAACTCCGCTGGTTTTATAACTGTCTAAAGATTTTGCTCTACTTATTGAGAATATTTAATACATTTTAACGATGATCGAGGACTTTTAACAAAATATTTTTAATTTAGTATTTCATGACTTCTATGTTGGATAACACGTGAAATGCGAACTCATAAAAGTTATCCATTTATAATCCAACTTAGAAGTTTCCATAACAAAACAAATGTTGCCGATCAATGTCTATAGAGAGTGAAATGATTTGCGCGTGCGCCGCGAGCGGTTGCAGTCGATAGATACTACTGCACTGTTATGTTGACAAGTCTATTGTGTTTCTGTCTTTATTCTACTTGAGGTGACAAGGATTCCTCGCCCTAAGAGCCTGTTTCATAGGATCAACTCTTCATAGCGTGTGGTAAGAATGTTCCAGTTTGAGTAAAAAATAAAATATAACAAGCAACGCAAATACTGTTTGCTAAAACAGCTATTGGTCACCAGAAAGAACAAGAAAAAGTTACTTACATTCATTTGTTTTTTATTAATCTATAGGTACACTGCTGGGTAAGTCTTCCCTATACTTTTATATTCGTCTTTGTCTGCTATCTTTTCCAGTCCAATTATTCAAGAGCGAGTCTAGGTGGTCGCACTAGCGTTTTTTAGACGCCCTTCTTCAAGCACCTTCTGCGTGACGACCTTAGCATATCTGTCCTGATGCATCCTATATGTGTGACCACCCCATAGTGCCATTTCAGCCCCGCGGTGTTATCGTCAACATCAGTTAAGTTACTTATTTATTTACTAATAATAAAGCTAATTACGTTAGCTGCAATCGATGGATTAAAAAAAAAAGAACTCGGCAGCCCCATTTTATGTCCAGGAAAATCACTGTCCATCCTAAGGTTGCCTGGAAGAGATCGCAGAAAGCGATAAGGCCGCCCATTGTATATTTTGTAGTGTTTGATGTATCTTTACTTGTTGTATTTTTTTGTGGTGTACAATAAAGTATATATAAATAAATAATATAAATAAATAAATAAGAACTAAAATTATTTTTACTTTATTTAAAATGAAAGAATTACATTAATTAAACCTTAAATTAGCCTAGGTGCCTATTCGAAGTATGAATATTATGGAATGGAATTTTACAGTTACAATAATTGGGTAAACTAAATCCATAGACGTCATAAGCCAGGTCCATTGGCCAAGCTTTCCAGTTTTATCTCCGATGGCTGGATCTCGCGAAGCACTAACAGTAGTAGAATCCT
The DNA here is from genome assembly GCA_949316385.1 of Globia sparganii. Classification (NCBI taxonomy): domain Eukaryota; kingdom Metazoa; phylum Arthropoda; class Insecta; order Lepidoptera; family Noctuidae; genus Globia; species Globia sparganii. The sequence goes on along the minus strand of OX438666.1, from coordinate 21,731,871 downwards.
GCATTAAGTTAGGTTCCTTAGGGGCTAGGGCCTCTTTTAATCTATTTTTGGCTACGGGCCCAAGTTTCTTTGACGTATAAACGTGTATCCCATACCCAAGATACCATTTTGGCTGATTTGCCAGAAGGGCTTAATGAATACCTGTTGAACGTATTCTATTTCTGATTTGAGGCTCTTATTTCTAATATCAACGCAGTACGATTTGATAAAGAAGTTTCGTTAGTACTTAATATTGTAGACTTCCTTCATTTGCGCCTTATGATTATGAACATACTGTTGTAATAATCTATGTCTAAAATATCGCGTGGATCAGTGTCCAGTTAATAAATCGAATGAAGCTATGTATTCAAGTAATCTAGTGAAGCTATGTATTGAAGAATTGTAACCAATTATAGCATAAGGCATAAGATTTACGATAGGCTCCTCTTTGTGTTGTAACTTTAATATTATTTATGTTCAAGGAGAATTGAATGGAAGCGTTCAATGTTACCGTTATCGTTAGGCGCATACGGTAAAACTCTATGATGATTTATCATGGGAAGGCGTGTGAATTCTAGGAACATTTGATTAGTAAACTCCGTTCCGTTGTCAGTCCACTAAAGTTAAGAGAACTCTATAGTGGGTACAGTATTGTACTAATGATTGAAGTACCTATACTAATGCCGGAGCCATCTCGAAGATGGTCTGCTTGTCCATAATTGGTAAAACCATCTAAGAATGTAACATACTTTTCATTGTGAACAGTGAATAAATCCATAAGAATTATTTCAAATAGTTTTGTTGCCGGGGGTACAATATTAAACTGAGGTCTAATAGGTGTCCGGTCATATTTAGCTTGCCCGCAAATAATGCATTCGTTGATGGATTTGTTTGTTTGGTGTTTCATTTTGAGCCATGGAATACTTTCTTGAGAGGGATAAATAACATTCGGTAATTCCTCGGTGATTAGTTTTGCTGTCATGTTGGCATGGCACCACCATATTATTGTAGTGCTGCTGGTTTAGTAAGATTGCTTAAATGCAGGTGACTTCATCAACATGGTCAGCTCTTTCATCATCATGGTCATCTTCGATCTTTAGTTTATTTGGCTACCTTTGAACTGATCCAATACTCCGTTCCGATATCCTAACAGCAAGCGTCGCATACTTGTAATCACGGTCACTTAACTTTTTTTTTTATCAAAGCAAAACCGATTAATATTTTTGGAAAATTCGTAAAAAAAACATGCACATAAATCCCAAGATAATGCACCTAAAATTATTCTGACGTAACATTACAATCCCTGTATTTTCTTGAATATTGTGCCTTGGTGTAGAGAATGAAATGATGCGCTTGCGCAATCTTCACGGCTCATGGAATATGGATTATTATTACCTCCTACTACTCCTCTTCCTCCTACTATATTGCAGTTGCGAAGCGATCGCTCGTATATCAGCGTTGAAGATTATTGGTGTCAGCAGCTGTCACGAATGGTAAATTAATTGAGTCGAGTGGTCACGCAAAACTACGAATGAAGACGTCACTGAAATCCGGAAAAAACGACGATATGGGAAGTCAATATTAATCTAATCAGCTTATCGCAGTCCACTGCTGGACATAGGTCTCCACAATACCCTGTCCCTGTCCTGTCCTGTGTAGGTGGACCTTCCGAGTCTACTGCGGCTGTTCCAGCCACCTTTCCATGGTCGTCGGTGCATCTACTGGTAGCGTAAGGGCATCCCACACTACGCTTGCCGATACGTGGTCCCCATTCCAGGACACGTCTGCTCTATGGGCGGACCATATGGGAAGTATGTGACCTGAAATGGCATAACTTTTATGACCGCAAATTTTTAATTACTAAGCAGTTAATGGTTTAAGAAGAAAAATTCGATTGATTCTGGGGTCAAGACTACACGGTGTTTCAAGTAGAGATGTAACGGAGGCCAAAGGAGGCGGAGGGACAGAAGCAAAAAAGTGACGCAAGCTACTTATAAAAAATTAAATTTAAAAAATTAAAATAAGTACTTGCCTACGTTGATAAACGCAACTGGTGCAGTTGGAGGCAATGGGTAGTTTTCCACCTTGGTTAAAGTTCCCTTGTTACGCGTGCGGGTTTTTTGTTTTTTTTTTTATAATTACTTTTTACTTTACACTGTTATTATTATTTTATTAATTCTTAACTAGGTTATTTTTCTCTAATTATGGGTTAGGTAAACACTAATTATTTTTCACTGTAATGAAACGTACCTACTCTATGAATACTCTAAGAACTACATTACAGATTTACAGCTTTATTACAAGTTTTGATTTTTTTGTGAGAATGGTTGCTCTAAATAGTTATCTATCATGATCAATAAAAATAAAAAATTATTAAAGAAACCTTACCACCACACAATACTGTAATCATCACAATTTGGTGGTGATAGATAGTGGTAAATAACTAAGATGTTAATCTTGGCGGGATGTGTATAACGCCATCTACTGATATGATAATGTAACTAAACTATTGATGAACAACGCTATCTATCGGGTCTATGACGAATCAAGAAGACAATCAATAAAGTCGAAGCCTGCCTTCGCTCTAGCTAGTACTCTTTCCAACCACTAGAGGCGCTGCGGTTACGTAAAATTGCTTTACGGTTAACATCCTTCATCTCTTTCATTCATTCTATGACGTTTTACGCTAGAAAGGGATAGCTAGAATCGTGTCAATGGAACGTAACGTAAACACAAGTTGTCAGTTGTCGGGCTAAATTCCACGGTGGCGGGTTACAAAAATAATTTAACTTTAGTTTAATTTGTTACATCGAATGTTTAATACAATATTACATAAACAGTAATTATGTAGGTCTGTGTTAACTTCTAAAGTGTTGTTTAGTGTGTTGCTGTGGTACCTTTAACCGTTTTCTGTGATGTCAAGCTGTTGAAATAACGGTATTGTTGTGCTGTGAACCACTGGTTTTGTATCAAATCGAACACACCTAGTACGGAGCCCGTTTTTGTGAACAAAAAGTACAGGATGCAACGCGTGTGATTTTTGACTGACCTTATTTACGGTAAGAGTACTTGTTTACTAGTAAAATAACCCGAGACAGAATTTTGTTATTGCAAAAGGTTCTGTCGAAATTATTACGACATTTCTTAATCTTTTAATCATAATGCTCTCTTTCTTTATTAAGCGGTAATAGCAACTTAATCACATTTTAAAATTTCAAATTCAGAACCACAAATCCTTGACTTTTTTATTTTAATTTAAATTAGGCATAGTCAACTGTTTATCGATTTTCTTACCAAAAAGGTTTTCACACTTTTGACCAGGATATTAAGGTCAATATTTCTCACCTATGATTCATAAACATAAATAGCAGACATCGAGAGTTAAGCAAGCTGCGACCTTGTTGCAAAGGTCCCCATTTGCCATTCTCCACCGGTTTGTCACGCACGTTTATCCGTCTGTAAGAGAAAACACCTAAATTATCACCTAATTTATTCATTTCGGTATGTTGAAGTATTTTTCAGGTTTTCTGCGTAATTATCGGCTCTATTATTATGTTAATTAGATGATTAAAGTCAACGGTCAACAGTATCTTTTGAAGTTAGAGCAGGCTAAAAATTACAAAACAAATGATTAAAGAAGACGAAGAATGAATTAGGTATATTGAAAAGCTTTCCTTGAATAAGACTCTTTATTTTCAGGCAATTGTATTTCCAACTGTACGTAAGTATTGTGGCTTTTTGTAGGCCATAGCTACACTTAAACCTCTCCAAATTGGGCCAAATAAGCTAATTGTTCTCTTCAGCAAATTCAAGAACCAATGAAAACTACATAAAAAAAGGTTTCCCAAAAAAAATCACACCAAAGGTTTCTCAAAAAATCACACCAAAGGTATACTTAAGATCTTAATGATCTATCACCACCATCTAATAAGATTGGATTCAAAAGGTCAAACAATTAGGCTTACCTACATGTTATCCTCTACAACACACCTACTAAGACATAAACTGCAAAAACAGGTTTAAAATATGCTCTTTGGCTAAAATGTAAAACCTTGCTACCTACCTACCTACTTACTAAGGGCTTGCCACTTAACAGACGATGCTAAAACATCGCAGACCATCTGCTCCAGTGTTTTGGTCTAATTCATACTACCCATCCATATTGGTCCAAATCAAAATCCATACAAGAGCCAGTTGTGGCCAGGGCTACACAGATGTGTGTGAATTTGAAGTGAAAATACTTACTTATAGAAATGATTATATTCCTTAAGTACTTACTTAATACCAGTAACTGTCGGTCTGTCTGTCAACCACACGAGAGGCAACCGATAGCTGCATTTGCCTCTGCCGTAGACGCGTATCGCTCTTGTGTGTCCAAACCTATGGCCTGCGCAGACGATGGACAATTTGTACGCGGATAATCTGTCCGCGCCGATATAATGTATGGAAATCTTTGCAATAAAGCACATGAAGGGCAAGAAGACTGCTGGGATTTCCATACATTCTATCGTTGCGAACAATTTGTCCGCGTACAAATTGACCATCGCCTGTGTAGGCCCTTACCGTTTCTTAAAATTTGGATGCAATTTGGCACACGGAGAGACCATGACTTGGGTCCTCTTAACCTCTTAAGTATAGTATGTCCTAATATAGGATGCTTTTTATCCCAGTACTTAGTGCTTCAAAGAAAAGGACCCCCCGTCATTACCAACGGGGGGGTCCTTTTCTTTGAAGCTTACTGTACGTTCCCGTGTTATAATTACCGTCCTCAACGCGGGCGAAGCGCGGGCAAAAGCTGTGTGCAATAATACTATTTTTGTACGCCGTTTGTGGTTTTTGACTATACTTTGTAGTAATAGGTAGGTTATAGCTTCATCGAATACAAATCTGTTTTAATGACGTAATAAATGTTAGTCATGCCTTAGCTGGACTTTTGCAAGATGTGGGAATGCGGGTCTTATTGCGTGGTACACGGAATTTGAAAATAAAGTGTAGTTCTTTTGTGTTCTGCGTCCGAATGGTAATTGCAGGATATATCCAGAATTCGAAGACTATAAAATTACGTAGGTTTCGACTCTGCCCTATAAGTTGTATTCGTATTGGAACTTTGGAAGTTATTGATGGTGTCAATTTCTAACATCATAATGGTCCTCCAAACCGTATTTCGGCCATGGCATCCAATCACCATACAATCTCAACGGAGACTAGCCTTCGACGCGGAAGATATGGGAAAAAAATAATACTAAGTGGTTACCTATAGGTAAACCTTTAAAAAAGTAAAAATCATGACTGAAACTTTAGTCCAAATTATAAATTGCAAAATTTTGTCAAACCTCAATATCCAAATACGGCAATATAAGATGCTGACTCAAACTCTCAAAGCTACTCGAAATTCAGCTCACTAAACCAAGTGAAAACATTTAAAGTACTTTCTTCAGCGCAGACTTGGAGACCTAGTGTTGGTCCTATTGGAAAGCTGGTAACAATAGCGATTTGACGTGCCCGATACCGATAAACGGGTTCTGAACAGATATACCCAGAGAGTATATTATACAGGTATTGTCAGCAAATATGATGGGAAAGACAAAATTAATCAATCGAGGAATCTGTTACAGTACAATAGATGAAACATCAGATAATTCACAAGATTCACAAGAAAATTCATCTGTTTTAGTAGACAAAACTCCTGTAGACCCCGATGCGGATGCGCTAATTATACAGCCAAGAGTTTGCCGTACTTATATGTAGTCAATATTACAGACAGGCCTCCCCCAGGCTGCACCACAAAACCCTGTTCTTCACCTTCCTCATCCAGTCCGTTCCAGCCACCTTTTTAAGGTCGTCAGTCCATCTAGCTGGAGGGCATCCCACACTCCGCTTGGCGATACGCGGTCTCCACTCCAGGATTTTTTCTAAATGACGTGCCAATAATTTCATAGAAATCCATAGCTTTCCAACACAGCAATGCAGCTGCTTGGCAGCTAGGCCAGCTAGCATAATATAGATAGGTAGGTGGTGACAAACCCTTCAACAAGGAACTAATATAACAACATTTTGAATTGATATCATCATCTGCCTAGCCTTCTCCCAATTATGTTGGTGTCGGCTACCAGTCTAACTGGATGCAGCTGCATACCAGTATTTTACATGGAGCGACTGCCTCTCTGACCTCCACAACCCAGGCACTAACATTTTGAATTAATATATTTTGTCAAGAATCTTCATACAGTTACCAGAAAGTTTTTCTAAATACTTTTAAATACGTGACATGAATATCCTTTTAACTAGCACGACGAACTTTCTTCAGGTGACGGGTTTAAGTTCCATGTGGTCATTCGAAAGCTGGTAGACAGGTAACAAAATGCCGATTTGATGTGCTTGAGACAGAACCAATCGAACTACGAAGATATGACCATTCATGAGAGCTAAACGCTCAACACGACAATGAAAATGCAGAAAAAACTCTCAATGTGCATTTGCATTTCCTGAGATTTTCATATCCGGAGAGTTCCGGACATATTGCAAACTTATATGGACAAATCAACGTCAAGATAACTAGACAACACCAATTATTTTGTCGTTTCCGATGTTGTAGACTTTATTTTATAGTGACAGCAAATAAATATAAAAGGTTTTGCTAAAAGAAGAACCGCAGTTGTCATTTTCACGGCGGCCGACGCAGAATGGCGGCGAAAAATAGGTATTATCTTTATTATTAGATCGCAAAGACGAGACCTTTGCCTTTTCACATTGTATCTAATCGAAGGCAAGGTAACACAAATAAACCTTCACATTATCTATCAAAATCCTCGATCGAATATAAATCACAATCTCCGAAAAGGTATCAATTTGGAAGTTGGCGAAAACTTCGAGGATCCTATCCTGCAGCCTCTCCTACATTCTTGAAATTCAGCCAACACTCGACCGTGTACTATGTGCACTTTCTAGATGACCTGCCTTAACACATGGCCTCTATTCGAGAGCCGTTTAGAGCCACAATGAGACGTTGTCTGCACACAAAAGACTCCTAAACGAGTTCCGAACAAATAAATCTTGGAGTATAAAGTGAATTCAATGTTGTTTTTATACGGCGAGCGAAGCTGTGGGCGACGTGTCGGATGTAAATCGAGGTTTATGGTGTTGGGCTATGAAATAAAACACACACAAGGAGATTTATAGCATCGCAAGCACTGGAAGTCATGTGGAGGTTTATCTTAGCCCAGCCGTGGGACGATACAGGCTAAAGTCACAGTATCATTAACTGGAGATTTCTTGCAAGGCCTGGCCTTACACAATCGTATTCTACAAAATCAAAGAAACCTGAGACTAAAAGGTAATCCGTATTTCCAAGCGGTCTGACCAACCTCTGCCAAAAACTAAACAATCAAAATTCTTTAACTGTGTTTTGACAATACTTACTACTTAATGGCTTTCATTTTGGAGATACCAAAATAACACTACAACGTCTGTAGATAATGATTAGAAGATCTAGAATATCGTCACACTACAAAAATAAAGTAAATACAAAATAAAAATGATCAAAAACAAAAGAAACATCGTCATCATTTCAGCCTGGAATCTCCCACAAAACAATGTGTTGTAAACAAAAGCTCAACTGAAATAGTTATCAAGTTATGATAATGTTAAAGGTAGATAAAAGCAAACCAACATTGTCAACAAATCGTCCTCCATTTGCGGTCCTTTGATCCCTCAATATAGTCTGTAGAATGATCCCCTGTCCTGGCCCCCTCTCCGGTCGCGTCGGATTGCCGTCCCATCGGACTATGAGAGTGAGGGAAGAGGGAGTACACCTGTGTCTGCGCGCACACTAGTGCACTATAATATCTCCCGCGCCGAAGGCTAGTCTCCGTTGAGATTGGTCGCCGTGGCCGAAATCCAGTCTGCAGGACTTTATTTATTTATAGTCTGTAGGAACATAAACTTACTGAAGTAATTACTTACCATGATTAACGAGTTCCCGTAACATCACTTAGGTCTTAGTAATTAGCAGATGGTTATTGTTACTGTCTATTACTAAGCGCTGTGGATAAGTAGTGATAAAAAAGATTATTGCAGTTAAGTGAAATAACTTAAAAGCTCTATTAACTCCAGGTACGATGTTTTTCTACAATTTCTGTTACTCGGGTATTGTGGCCACTTGTTTAGGAAGCGACTTGTGGTGGTCATTCGTGTCAAGAAAACATTCATTCTGGTAATAACAACCTCTGTGTCATTTGGGTTTAAAAGTTTCCGTAATTTGATCAGCATAGCTATTCACAACCACTCGATACGCTTCCGTACCGTATCGAACATCAATTAATGTTATCGTAGGAGTCCTCTAAACGCTGTTCACAAGTCCAAAAGCCGAAAAAATTGTCAGTTTCAATCACAGATATAGATACACCTAGATAACGCAAGAGCAACTACTTCGCTTGCCAAAAATCGCACCAACTTACGTTCAAAAATCGTAAGCCGCCACTTTCGCGCTCACTCCTTATTACTGCTGGGTGGTTGAGCGTGAGTGAGAAAGAGCGCTTGTGGCGTCATAGTAGGTAGTAAAAAAAATGACACGCTTGATTTTAACACAGATCGTGATACTTGCGTTATCTAGGTCTATCTATATCTATGGTTTCAATCAAAAAGACGACCACTATTCTTCCGACAGCTGTGTGCTGTCGGGGACAAGCTAAATCAGGTTATTGAAATGTGTCATCGATACCCATCTACTTATGGAGTGTACTAAGACAAAGAAGGAAAGAGAGACACTGTTGAGTAGACTAAAAATAAACGAATATGACACTGGTCCTTATGTTAAAGTTTTAGCGCAGCCCTCACCTGAGATAGCAAACCTACTTGCTGATTTGTTTCGACATCATTAATTAATAATATATATTTATGGAGGTAGTTTAGAATAGTTTAAGTTATGATGAGGCTGACATGCCACTGTGGATAAAAGCCTCTAATAAAAACTAGAATAAAAAATAAAAAAAAAAAAAAAAAACGATATCTTGTCGTATGGTTGTGAATTAGGGTGCAGGAGTCACCTCGAAGGAGTTTCTCGAGACAGCGGTATCAGTACATCCTCATACTGAAAAGGATATCTGAATGTTTCCTTGTTTTTCTATGGAAATGTGTACTTAAACTAGGCGGGTTTAAATCTTAGAAAAATTAATCCTGAACTGGACCATGTGATATATGTGTGATACTGATACAGCTTAGAAAAGGTACATCTCCAGCTGTGGTAGACTATGCTCAACATCATCATCATTTCAGCCGAAAGAAGTCCAATGCTAAACATTTCGGCCACTTCTTCATCTTTGGCCTTCCAACAAGCATGTTATTTCGATCGGTTTTGTGCTTGTCGCATCCAGCGGATTTCTGCAGCCTTCACCAGGTCATCGATCCATTTTGTGGGGTGCCTTCCAACGCTACGTCTTCCGGTACGCGGTCGGCACTCCAGAACCTCTCGGCCCCATCGGCCATCCGTTCTGCGAACAATCTGCCCTGCCCACTGCCACAATAAGCTTGCTTGTTAGGCAATGATAAAAGATAATTAAGTATGCTATATAAATTAAAAGCCCGCTCTTCACCTCCTTTTGTACTTCTCGGAATTCGGGTAGAAAGATGGAGACATTAGATAAAAACGGTCTTGGTAACACTTGAAATTTGAGTTGAAATACCAGCCGGCTTTTGAGGACAAAACAACAAACACTACTGCTTTGCCAAATCACTACCGTAGAGAGTTTGTGATGCAAACATAACGGTGGTTATGGGACAAACAGAGACAGTGGTGTAAACGATATTGCAATGACCGAGTTTCGAGAACGAGTAGATGCCTGCATAATTAGCTGGGTACGGAAATCGGTTCATATTAGAAGCATACTTGTTAAAGAGGTGGAAGGGCGAGGAGTTATGGTAACTGTCAAGATTTAGTGGCTTAAAATTATGAGGAATATAGGTCATAAGGGACCGTTAGGTAGAACTTTAAGGCATTTTAGGACCAAAAGACTTCATAGTCACTAGAAGACATCACTAGGTTTTTTTGTCATCTATACTTCTATACTAATATTATAAAGAGGAAAGATTTGTATGTAAGTAGGTATGTTTGTAACGAATTGGCTCAAAAAGTACTGGACCGATTTTAAAAATTCTTTCACCATTTGACTGCTACATTATCACTGATATAATATAGGCTTTTTTATTGCAAGAAAAAAATAAAATGTTTAAAAATAAATGTCCACCCGTGCGAAGCCGGGACAGGCCGCTAGTTGATAATAAAATTAGACATCATCAGTGATGACCACTTCCTCTTTAGACCACATTCTAGCGTTTGTTTGTCGTGTTTAAATACCGCATCACGTCTACGAAGTTTCGCCTGCTAATTTAATTTGACCCTGTAAATTATAATCCCTCTGTTCACAAAAATGAAATAAAATATACCTACTCGTACGTATTCACGACCTTAGTACGATAAATTGTTAGTGTAGTGATTGTCAAATATTTTTCTTCACTTTATATTTCAATTCTTTATTTTGAAAGACCGATCAATGCTTGGTTGGCCAAATTATCAATAACCAACCGTATGAATGAATTTCGTGTGCCGTAGAGAATTATCTGTCGTAATCGTAACCGATACAAGGCTAGCGGGCAGTAAATAGCTACACGACATGATTATATCAGTAGCTTTTATAGTAGGTACCTAACCTACAAGCTGTTTGGCCGATGGGATTTCCTTTCATACAATCTTTCAGCCGCTATTTAACCCCTTCAGGAGATGAATCTTTAAAAATCCTTCCTTAAGGTGCCACTTTTCGATATTTTTTCTATAAAAATTTCGGGACAATATTACTGCACTGTTTGACATTGTGCATCCAAAGTTAAACATGATATCGTTTTGACTTATTATTAATTGTGTCTGTACGGAAACAGAATAGTAAAATAAAAAGCCATTAAAAAGTTATGAGCCAACAAAGATTCGTTTTTCTTGCTATTTTTAACGTAACTTTGGGTGTAAATAAATAATAAAAGAACTGTGAAATCTTCAAAACTAAGTCCGTACCGACAAAGCTCAGTAGGCCAATTCTGCTAATTTAAAATGTTCAAAATCTAGTCGCAGTCTCATCTCGGCGACAAACAAATGTCAAAAACTTGTCAAAATGTAGGGAAATTTGAAGTATTTTTGACAGATTGAGACTGAGATCAGACTGTGAACGTTCTTAAAAATTACGAGAATTGCCCCTTTATCGAAGAGATCAATAAACTTTATTTGTAATTGATTTATGCAGTGGTTTTTTCATAAAACTCGATTTTCCGAAGCACTCGATTTTTCGAATCTTTTTACGCGCCTATCAGTTCGGACTTCGGAACGGTGTTTCTGTGCGTGAGAACTAGCAACGTCTAGTTCGTGTAGACTAGCGTATAACTGCTCATCGCTGATACTAGCGCTGTCGGACACGAAGCCAGGCGAGACAGCGTGCTTTTTGGCCATGACCACCAGCGAGTGCGATCTGATTTCATTTCCACCAAACGACTCGCGTCGCATCGGAACCGAACGGATTTTACAATCTTTAAACGATATTAAATCGTGTACACAGTATTACCAAGCCGCGTACAGCAGCTTGACCGCGGGCGTCTTCCGCGACACACAAGCGTAGCCGAAAGTATGCTGCGACGTGTGATAGACTGCGCGTTGTCTGTCAGTGAGTGAATGAAGGATTGAATTTAAGAATTATTATTAGGTATTTAGATAGTATTTTATCGGAAAATAGCTTTCTGCCGGCGACTTCGTCCGCAAATGCCTATTCTAATATAACATCCACATTTTTATAAAACTCCCCGTCGCTTTTACTTCGTTTTCGCTTAGCGTTTTTTCTGACTTTTTTGTTTTTGCTCGGCACCTAAGGGTCCTAGCGTAATGTTAAATATCCTATAGCCTTCCTTGAGAATTGGGCTATCAAATGCAAAATGAATGTTTCAAATCCGACCGGTAATTCCAAACATTGGCGCGTTCAAACAAACAAAAAAAAAACAAACTCTTCAGCTTTATTATTAGTTAGTAAGATCTATAAGGACGTCCAGCTAAGCACTGTACCTAAGCACTATAGGTACCTATCACCCTTCAAAAAGATGGTACATACTTACGATGTGACATGCCAATCTTGCAAATATCTTCGATAAAGACGCAAACCTCAGTAGGCCAAGGTTTGGTACCTACCGTTTTGGTACCTACCGCTTTGTAAGCAAAAAATTATAAAGTAACCAAACATTTTACTACCTATATAATAAGTATCTCGAACATAACCAGTTTTCAAACGCTTAAGTAATTACCTGATGCTAAAATATTCAAAATGTCTGCCGATGTATCAGTGGCTCAGAAATCAGAGGAACGCGTGAATTTGGGGTTTTTTCTTTTTCCATCAGTTAGATTACCTACATTTTTTACCTGACACCCACTAAAATTAGTCAGCGGTACAGTTACTGGTATTCAGCTGCATCCGGTTAGACTGGAAGCCGACCCCAACACAGTTGGGAAAGGCTATGCAAATGATGACCCACTAAAATTAGTCAAATAAAATATATTTCGAGGGCCACATATGGATATTTTGTTTCCTGCTACTATAATTATTTTAACCAGAAACTACGTCAATGATATAAAAATTAAATGACTAAAATCACCGTTTTGCAGGAAATTTAACCACACTTACCTACATAATTCGTACACATACGTATGCAATCAACGTCAGAATGATTTATTTGGTATTAGGGAAAACTAATATGACAAATTAAATATGTACCTAAATAGATAGGTCAGTACCTAAGTACCAAAATTCATTGTTTTTCATGGTTACATAAAAATTGCGACCAACGAGACAGTCCTTATAGTCTGAAACTAAAGTGGTATTATAGTACAAAATAAACGTTATAAGATTTAATAAAAAAAAACCTCAATATGCTTATTTTGTACCATACACCACCACTTTAGTCCCAGGCCAGCCAATTAAACTTATTTTATCATCAACCCACCATGTTATCAGGTTTCCTAGAAACATTCTATCTACAGTTTCTTGAAATTACTTTTCTTTCATGATACTTACATACACTCACGCCTTCTTGCTATGGAGGTAGGCAGAAACTACAGAACGTCACCTGCTATGATCCTTACATACTTCTTCATCTTCATGATCCCCTAAAGAAAATAAGAAACACGCACTAATCATCATCATCATCACCATCCTTGCCTGTCTTCACCCACTGCTGGATATAGGATTCTCTTTTCTTGTACCAATCCCCACGCTCCTGTGCCAGCCTCATCCAGCAGGGTAATTGCGTAACACACTATCAGTAGCAATGGGTTTTATTTTGACAGTTCAACAACATTCATTGCGTTCTTTACGTTGTTGAGCAGACACACTTTTCGAACGTAAATGGAGCAATGGATTAGCAATAAGCTTCAAAATGATTCAAATTGAGAGTAATATTGTGTTACGCAATTAGGGTACTGGTTTTGTCCGCGATTTTAAAAATGTCGTCCGCTTATCTCGCCGCCCCGGACGACCAACACTTCGTCTTCTGGTCCTTGGACGACACTGGGTCACAGCCTTATTCCACCTATTATCACTAGGTATGCCTTGCCAAGTGTATTGTCTTGTGTTCTGATATCAAAGGTCTTCGGATCTAGAAGTTTGGAACTCAGTCTATTAGCCATATGCCAATCCTGGAACGCTGTAATACCGTGGTACTAATATTGCTGGTAATTAATTACACCGCAAATATCGCTTAGAAAACAAGTTTCCTTTACGTAAACTGAGTTACCTAATTGGTTTCCGCGGTTCATAGATGTCAACGTCTTGTAGTATTTTCACTTGCATTGAAATATAGTTAGGGAGGCGAATAGGGGAATTTTCGGTAATACTCGAGCGTGGCAGTTTGAGATATGAGAGATACCTTAGACCTAATAGAACAACCTTGTAAAGTATTTAGCTCTATATGTAGTGACGCGCGCCTAGGATAGACGATCAGATTAGTAAAAAAAAATCGATAGTCTGAAATACTCGAGCGCGTCAGATTAAGATATTGGGGGTTGATTTTAGTGTTTTAAGACTAAATTTAACTAATCTGACGATAAGTCCTTGACGCCACCGAGTTATAGGGTCGCGAACTTGTAAAAAAAAACGTTAATCCCGGCATTCTCGAGCGCGATTTTTTATTTTTTTATTTTGAAGAATATAATCTAAAACTCACTAAAAATACAAAATCTGCCGGTTTCCGCATGACCAGAAGTGTGGAGGAGCCATTTCGTCTTCCGAAAAACGCGTTGCGGCATATAGGGTGACTGGTAATTAGTGACCGATACCTAAACACGTGATTGTACTCATGATAACAAACAACTTTTACTATGGGACCAAACCTGAATTCGCGAAAAAAGAATCAGCTGTTCCCTACATTTTGACGAGATAGACGAAGATAAATGTAGGGAACAGCTGATTTTTTTTTCGCGATTTCAGGTTTGGTCCCATAGTAAAAGTTGTTTGTTATCATGAGTACAAGCACGTGTTTAAGTATCGGTCATTAATTACCAGTCACCGTATATAAGTCGCGAACGATTCATCTTACAAAAAAAAAAGTTTAAATAAACAAAAAAGGTAATTTTATTTTACACAAAAAAGGTCTCTTTACATTTTTGTCCAAAGTTAAAACTTTTTGACTTGAAGCATCATAAAAACTCAAACTCCCGGTTTTTTGAGTATATCTCGAAAACTGAGGTTGTTAAAAAAAATTGATATGAAATAACGATAATTAAATTATGTGACTTTTATTATATCTCACAAATTTTTTTTTCTAAAGCTTCTCGACAATTTCGTGGACTCGGAAAAAGCTACGCGTATCTGTATACAAAAGTATTATTAACATGTACAGTTTCATATATATTATTCAATAGCCTGTTGATCCTCAAATTGTTTTTTGGACGTACCGTAAGCAGAACGAAGTGAAGAATTGAAGCAAAAAAGAGGAATTTGCCATAAACATGTAATAGAGACTGAGCGCTTCGCGGAAATATGCCGTTCTACCAGTATTTTTCCTTTATTTCGCAACATTGATGGTGGGGAAAGAAGCGGTAGAAGGGAATTTTCGGTACACCCTAATATATATATTTATGTTTATGGTCCCCTACCGTAGACCTATGTGCCCTCAGTATAACGACGATTGAAGAGAGAGAAAAGACCCGACGGTATATTTCTCGAATGTGCTGGAAACTTTGATGAATTGTATTGAGCAAAAATGTAAAGGTAACAATACAATTATAATACAATTTGTATTTCATTTCATTTTTTTTATACAATAAATAATACAATTCGTACTACATTTCATCTACATTTACGTTGGTTGTATCTATCGCTTTATTGTCATTCTTAAATTCCCCGTTTTATCAAGGAGAAAGAAAGGAAAAAAAAGAAACCAAAAAACCTTTTTCGATCAGATTAAGAGAACCCACCAACATTTTTGTCAGATTAAGGAAATATGCTTTCAGGATACCGAGATAAACCTCCCCTATGAAAATCTGACGCGCTCGAGTATTTCAAAAAAACTTTTTTTTTTTGCATTTTCAAAAATTCATCTTAACTTATCGTCACGCCGAAATCGTCAGTTTTTTTAAAGGGAGCCTCCTTGGGGCCTACTTAACACCCCTTCCGAAAATCTGACGCGCTCGAGTAAATTTTTTTTTTTTGCATTTTTGACTACTTTATATGCCTACCCCCACCACGCAAACCGGCAGATTAGTATACCGTTGTTATCAGAGGCACTTGGGGCAAACGTAGTATGAATATCTGACGCGCTCGAGAATGCCCAAGTAACTGTTTTTTTTAACATTTTTGAAAAACCGTACACGCCAAACCCACCGCTAAAATGGTTTTTACCATACGAGCTTTTCTTTTCGAAATCATTTTATCTTTCGATTTTGATAGGTCTCGACGGCGCCGTTGAATTACGCCATTTAGCTACCTCGCCTCCCTAACTAATACTAACAGTAAGTGTTAGATTTCACACTGATTTCAGACAATCTATTTCATTGTGACATTCTGTAGTAAAGCAGAGAATTTATATGTAAGTAAGTGTATTTGTGGGCTAAATTCAAAATAAATTTTGCAAAAATATGCATGACAATAGATTGTGTTGAAAGAGTTTTGCCATTAGACTGTTTTGAATTAATTATGAAGCAATTTAACACCCTACGTCAATTGAGCGTGTTATAGCCATTCATACAGCTGTCAAAAACCGACAGCTGTGGTTCTAATGTTTATATAAAATCCGTCATTTTATATTCGTAGTCCATTTGCTTAACAAATTAATAATAAAAATTATAATGATGAATATAAATGTTGACGGATGGAGCGGGAGAGGAAGGCCAAAGAAAACATTTGTAAATAGAGTGAATAATTGAATTTGGTAAAATCTTGACTGCATAGACTTTCTGCCACAATATAATATACTTAAAGCCAACCATAATAATCACAATGTATGCGACTGTCCCTTTACTTAAATTAATTTTGAAATCTTTTTATCACCGGTCCTTTGGAACGTAGACGATTTTTGTTTACGGTCGAATGGCCCGCGGTCCATTCGCTTTGGGCCGTTCAGACTAAATACCCTGAATGAAGGATAAAACGTGTTACCCAAACATAAGACAAGCGAGGGCAGGAAGATAATAAGTCAATTTGCTTAAGAATTAATTTCCCTGTCTGTACTTAGTAATACTATGTGACATCTAAATATCACAACATGATTGCTCATTTCGAAACAATAGAATTCTCACACAATTCCCAGATCGAATGAAATCAATGTAAAGAAAATTAAAAGTGACACAGTTATTGCATGCCTTTCTCTAATGATTTATTAGTCTTGCAACCACTTTTGTTCGTAGTTGAAAGCTAGGCCTGTCTAACATGTGGCCTTGGGTTCGATGGCTAAGTCAGGCAGTGTCATATTTTTTTTTTGGTGTTAGAACTACTTTGGTAGGAACTTAGCAACCCTGGAGTACCCATACAAGTAGCTTGCATGTCCAATATCCTATCTGTGAAACACCAATCTAAAGTTGTTATGCCTCGATGGATTGTTCCCAGCTAAATAATCACTAGGAAGTGATGAAGGGCGTTTTGTTTGGGACAGTGTCTTATGTAATTTTAACGTTCAAAAAGTACTGATGATTCTCGAAATGACTTGATTTTACTTGCATACTTTTGCTTGCTTAAGTTACTGGCATATGTGCATTCCCGGCTTTAGTAGAACTTCAGTCTCCAGTGAAACGCTCTGGACCGCAGATATAGATAGACCTAGATAACGCAAGTATCACGATCTGTATGAAAACCAAGCGTACCATTTTTTTGACTACCTACTATGACGTCACAAGCGCTCTTTCTCACTCACGCTCACCCAGCCAGCAGTACTCAGGACTGAGCGCGTAAATGGCGGCTTACGATTTTTGTATGTAAGCTGGTGCGATTTTTGGTACGCGAAGTAGTTGCTCTTGCGTTATCATGGTATATCTGTCTGTGCTCTGGATAGACCGGCCAATACATTAAGCGCGACGATTTAAATAAATATTCCTTTCTATTTACATATTGGTGCAATACCAGGCTACATATAAATGCCTCGACATTCATATCCGATCACCATTCATTGTAAATGTAAAGCTGTTCTTGTGAAGGTCAACAAGATTCTCGCGCAGACGCATTGAAGAATATTGATAGGAAATCACGATGCAGTAAGCTTTGATTGGAGGAAATCTGTTTATACCTAAAGTACTACGTATTTATTTACATAAGATTGCATCGTATAAATTAAATACAAACGGACAAAAGTGTGATACAATTATTTGCTTGGAAAAGGCTCAAATTCATAACTTTTAAATTTTTCTTAGAATTATTAAAATTATTTCATGATTATTGATTAAAAAAACCTTCCGACGTTGTTAAAACCAATAATGGAGGTGATTTTCAATTTAGGGAATTGTACCTACTTTATCACCTACTTATACTTACCTACAATTTGTTTACTCTTCTGTCCCTGTGTATGCACTATCAGTCGGAATCTGAATCATTTTGAAGCAAATTGCTAATCCATTGCTTCATAAGTTCGAAAAATTCGTCTGCTCAACACGTAATAACGCAATGAATGTTGTTGAACTGTCAAAATGAAACCGATTGCGATTGATAATGTGTTACGCAATTGCCCCGCTGGCTTTCCTACATCAGTCGATAAAGAAAATGCAATACTTATTTCATGTAATCAAGCGTAGTGTTACAAGTTTTTATTTGAACACAGGAGGGCATTCATCCTCCTTTTGTCAACCGTCCGTCGCCATTCACTACTTTATACAGTTTTAATATCCCGCCATCTACGATCAAATTCGTAACGCTGATCATTCCAAAATGTCCCCATTAGCCATAGGAAATGGCGAAACGACAATTTTATCACCACCAATCCATGCCAATTAACGACAAATAAAAGAATGCAACGTCAATTAGTGATTAATATCGTATCAATTTTATATTATAAACTGATTAAATAACTAATAGTTTTCACATTTAACAATATTTATTGTAATAAGCGTGACTGAGTTAACAATCATCGGTACCGCGGTTTAATGTTTTTGTTAATGTGTAGAAATAATCAACTGATTAGAACAGAAGAATAGAATACTCTTTATTCTATTTTTTTTTTTAATTTCTTTTTATTAATGTTTAGGTAGTATAGAATTGACGTCGGACAAGAAGGTGAAGGGTTCTGTACAATTTCTCAACTCGGCAATAATATCCTACTTCATGATTCGTCAATTCATAATTTCATATCTGTCGCCGAGATGACGGCAAATACATATAATTATGTATACTGTATCATATGTGGAAGGCATAAGTAAACAAGTGGCAGCATATATATATATCAATATGTGACCTATATGTGTCCTTTCAATGACACAGACCTCTGTGTCATTGAAAGAACACCAAAACTATCTGATGAGACAAGCGACGCCAAAATATAAGATGTGGTCTCGCCTTCAAAAAGATGTGTCTCCTCTTAGAATGAAATATGCTCATATTGCATGAAAGTCACATTTTCCCACTGACAGCATAAATATCTATAGCACGTTAAGCCGTCGCGTCGGTCCCGGCTGTCGTTTTTAGATCTTTGACAGCCGTGACGGGCAGTCAAAGCCCAAAAGTTAGACAATCAGTTTGACTAAGGGGTATCGTGCTACCCAGTTACTGGTTTGTAGAGGTGCGCTTCGTATGAAACACTGGTATTCAGCTGCATCCAGTTAGTTTGGAAGCCGACCCCAACAGTTGTTGATATTTGGTACAAGGAACGCTCAACATGGCGTAATGTCAGGAAGACATTACATATATACATATATCTATAAGCGACTTTTTCTTAATTCTTGCATAGTTACATAAATAAACATCACGTTAGTGATTCCAAACAGTTAATCTAAATTACAAATTACTAAACGCTAGATTAATAATGTACAAATGATTAAACGCTAGATTAATAATGTTGATTTAACTGCACAACAAGATAGAAATGAACATCTATAATAATTTCATAAAAGTACGAGTACGCATTTTTGCATTAACTAAAAGCAGTACTTAACTACACATTCTCATTGATACTGAATCGTTACCAAATGTGATAATTATTTTGTTCTTCTTTTTCTTCGTGTCGCTGGCACGACAATATTTCAGAACTTGTTGGCCCAAAACTTCACCACTTCCACGGCGTTGTCGGTGGCAGCGCAGAAATCACTTTGACTGCATCTTTTGGGACACAGAGGGCAGAATATGAGGTGGAGTATGGTTTGTGACATAGCTCCACAATCACACCCTACTGCCGTTCCGTCAAAATACATTACTAGTTTGGACGTACTCTTCCCACTTGTTTCCGGAGACGGTTCAGGGACTTCCAAGTGATTATTTTGGTAAAATTGTACTAAATTATTTGGGGTGTTGACTTATATCTAATTACTAGGTTTACTACCAAGTACGAAAACGACGCGTAAGTGTCCTTTTGTTTTTATGTGTACAGTTAGTTAATTTAGTACATAGTAAATAGTTAGTTTAGTTGTGTTGAATATTGTAAAAGTTATGGTACCAAATACAATCAGAGAGACATTCTAGCAAACAAAAATATGACGATGAGGATAAAACAACGGTACCTAACTCTACGAAAGTAGGTATATGCCAGTCAAATATTCTATGTGTTACATATTCCAACATGGTCAAGCCTTAAAAAGACTAATTGTTTCAAAGACCCAGGCATTGTTCGGACACTTTCTTTTTCTTCCTTTTGCCTATTATGAAACAAACAATCGGCTCGTGACGTCCCAAAATGAAGCGTAAACTTTGGTTGCACAACTGAAGTGAAATGCTACCTGTGACTGAGTAATTCTTGTACAAAAACAGCACTTTACAAATAGAATGGAAAGTGGGAAGATGCTGTTTAAAATAAGATACCGTTTGGAAGAAGAAATTAGACATAGACGAAGTAAAAAATGAAAAGTGGCATCAATAGTTAATAAAATTGGCAGCGACAGCAAGTTTAGATAACTTCGAATAGACATTTTAGTTTATTTAATATGCTTTCGTAAAGATTACTATTAATAACACTTCATACAATGGACTGCCGTTGTATGAAGGTTTATTTATAGATATTACTTAATATAATGCAGACTAATAACACGACCACATTACTTAGCCCTGGATCGAAAGAGCTGGAAGTCATGGGCCTTTGCCCAGCAGTGAGATGATGCAGGCTAACAGTAACATAATAAAATACGTGAGGTTTATTAATAGACTAATCTGTGATTCAAACTTTGAAATAGGTACGCAAATAGGTGCTACCTACTTGACCCTGCGATTGTGCCCCTTCTAAATAGGGCGCATGTTTGAATTATAAGTTAAAACTGGCTGGATATCTACTCTGTTACTTAATATTTCATTTTGGTGCCAAATATGTCGATAAACGACCTGACTAAAGTCAACAGTAGCACAATGACTCCAATTTATAATCGAGATACTGGGGCTCCGAGTGGACCTGCCTGCCAAACTACAGAAGCAGTGTGTGTTGATCCTGATGAAAGTAGAATCAATAAAAGTACATTATATATATAAGATACGGGAACTGTAGAAAGAGGTAAGGGATGCCTTTATAAATAAATAAATAATAGGATGAGGATTTGAGGATCACCAAAAGTTAAACCCAAATATCACATACTAAAGGTGAAATAAACAAAAACAAAATTACTATAGGACTTTAAGACAACGACCACACGATCAAAAGTGCACCAAGATTAAGACAATAGAATTGAATAATACAAAATACAGGACCTAAATCCCGGGAGGGGTTCACATCGGCGTCGAGTCGACGATGAAGTACCTGGGACTTGTCCGCGACAGCCGGTGGAACTTTGAGGAGCACTTCCGACGTTTGGCTCCCAGACTGGAGCGGGCCGGGGCTGCCTTGAAGCGGCTCTTGCCCAATCTGGGGGGTTCAAACGCCTCCTGCCGGAAGCTCTACGCGGGGGTCGTGCGGTCCATGGCCCTTTACGGGTCACCAGTGTGGGCGCGTTCCCTGAGGCGGCGACCGGCCTGGCGGTTGAACGCGCCCGGGTGTCACCATTGCGTGGAAAGCCCGGAGGACACGGTGAAGCATACGGTGGAGGTCTGCCCAGCTTGGGCAGAGCACCGCCGCGTCCTCACGGCGGCGATCGGCGGCGGCGATCTCTCGCGTCCAGTCCTAGTCCAGGCCATGGTACGGAGCGAGAGTGCATGGGAAGCCGTCACCTCCTTCTGCGAAGTAGTAATGCTCGCAAAGGAGGAGGCGGAGCGCGTGAGGGAGAGGCAATCTCTGCGCCCTCACGCCCCTAGTCGCCGCAGGAGACGCCCTGGGCGTCGGGAATCGACAGCCGATTCCCGGCCACCGTAGGCGCGGGCTTGCGGACGGCGAGCAATGGGCAGCTCGCCGTCCGGTAAGGACCAGGCCCGGGTCGACGGCGCGTTGTGTTCCACGTGCACCACAAAGAGATGTCAGCAACAACTGACGGGGTCCGCTAGGGCCGATGCCCAGAGCGGGAGAAGTTATTTGATAATTTCCCACCCTCAAAAAAAAAAAGGACCTAAATCCCAAAAGCCAATCAGTGAAATGACAGATCGGCTTGCAAAAAATCCATCTAACTAAGGAAGTACACACGACGTAACACAGCAGCAAGTTGTTCGATAATTCTGCAATCAACATGATGTCGTGACTCGTCATGACCATCGATAGGACGGTGTGTGTCGAGCTTTAGACATTTATCATTGCCATGCCATCAAACATCGTGAGCCGATGAAAACGTGAGGAAATCCGCTATTGTCATGCATAATAAAATCTTACATACCTTTGTCATGTCCTAAGAATTCAAGACAGCTGCAGTTATCGAAGAGGTATACTGTTCGCGTGGACAAGTCCTCTCATGGGCGTTGTAACTTGTAGCTTAAAGATTAGTGTTATGTCATGTGAAAAGATTGGGCATTCGATATCAGCTTCCTCATGTTTGCTAGCAATGATAATCTACGACCACAAATTCGTTAGCTTCAGTCAATTTTCCCCAATGATCTTCTATACAGTGGTAATTTGAATGTTCATGATCAGCAATCTCGAATATTATATACTAACAATAAAGCTGAAGAGTTTGTTTGTTTGTGTGAACGCGCTAATATTTGAAACTACCTCTTGGATCTGAAAAAATCATTTTGATAGGCTTTAGCATCACGCTAGGACCCTTAGGTGCCGAACAAAACGAAAAAAAGTCAGGAACAACACTAAGCGAAAACCAAGAAATGGCGCGGGCAGGCGATGCCATTCGACGGGATGGGTCGGGGGAATAAGAAATTTCACGCGGACGAAATCGCGGGCAGAAGCTAGTGTAATTATAATGATGATATAAAGAATGATTGCCATCTAATTAGAAAGCTTTATTGATCCGTTTACAGGAGGCTATACTTAAATTGCATCCGGCACAACCTCGCTAGTCTCGATAGTGAGCCACGCTATGGCCGATACCATCTTGCTAACAGGATGTTGGTTTTGTTCTACATCACCACATGTGAACTACGCATCACACTGACGTCAGGCAAAATCCTGCATCGCGCAAGCAGTTTACCGCGCGCTTAGTATACAAGATTCCGATAGCCCACCAGAAAGAATACCTATCTGGTTGGAGGATCCTCCCTGTTCTATGGATGATGAGTGATCTTTACGCCATGTTCCTCGTACCTCTATAGAACCTACGAGTTAAAAAAATCATTTGAGTTTACAATTAAGTAATCCATTTTTGTAATCATGGTTGAGTTTCGCATTCATTAACAAAATAAGCCATTTAGCCACATTGTTAACATCTACCTTGTCTGTGTTAAAACAAATAATGTTTTAATTCGGATTCTCACGATGTTCACAAACAGGTCACCTGATTCTCATCATTGTGATGGTGTAGTACATATGTTTGATATGTTGATCGATAATATTATAGTATGGTTAAATATGGTTTGTTTGGCTTCGTTTTCATAATATTGTGTGATCACCTTAACATGGGGTAGATTACTGTGAGGCCTGCGAAGTAAACATTTATAAGTTGTAAATTCGGAAACAATAGCTCCATCATCTTGTATCTTTTATAAGTTGTAAATTCGGAAACAATAGCTCCATCATCTTGTATCTTTTATAAGTTGTAAATTCGGAAACAATAGCTCCATCATCTTGTATCTTTTATAAGTTGTAAATTCGGAAACAATAGCTCCATCATCTTGTATCTTTTATAAGTTGTAAATTCGGAAACAATAGCTCCATCATCTTGTATCTTTTATAAGTTGTAAATTCGGAAACAATAGCTCCATCATCTTGTATCTTTTATAAGTTGTAAATTCGGAAACAATAGCTCCATCATCTTGTATCTTTTATAAGTTGTAAATTCGGAAACAATAGCTCCATCATCTTGTATCTTTTATAAGTTGTAAATTCGGAAACAATAGCTCCATCATCTTGTATCTTTTATAAGTTGTAAATTCGGAAACAATAGCTCCATCATCTTGTATCTTTTATAAGTTGTAAATTCGGAAACAATAGCTCCATCATCTTGTATCTTTTATAAGTTGTAAATTCGGAAACAATAGCTCCATCATCTTGTATCTTTTATAAGTTGTAAATTCGGAAACAATAGCTCCATCATCTTGTATCTTTTATAAGTTGTAAATTCGGAAACAATAGCTCCATCATCTTGTATCTTTTATAAGTTGTAAATTCGGAAACAATAGCTCCATCATCTTGTATCTTTCTGTTTCATTGATTATTGTAATTCATGCTTCAAATAAAATGATTTAAATTATGGTAGGTATATTAATTTATTTGGTATGAATTAAAATAATAATGTAAATGGGTAGTTCTACGATAAGAGGTTTTAAGTCCATAGAGAATACGGCCGCGGAGAAAAGTTGCTATTTTTTCATTCAACACTTATATTACGATTTTTGTCCTATTTATGTATTTTTTCACGTAAGGGCAGGTCACTTTATGCATATTTTATTACTTTTTACAAGGCCAGGGTAAATACATTGGGCAGGGTAGAGACACTAAGATCAGGGTACTATACTTATTTAGCCAGGGGAGAGAATTTGTGACAATAAAAGTAACAAAATTAGTAAAATCAACTTTAATTAAACATTGTACTTAACATAGAATCAGACTATCATTTTTACTAAACATTAACAGACTATTATTATTTCAGCCTGCTCTGAAATTTAAAACAAAAATGTCTTTAGTGTCATTACAATACAACAAATAATAAAATATTCTTTTATTAATACTAATTATACAACCTGTAACGTTAAATGCGCAAAACCTCATACACCCCAATTAGAGCATTAAGTTAAAAGCATAATACAATGACCAAAACTATTTTTTTAAAGCTATTTTTATTAAGAAAATCGTGTTGATCCTAGCATTAGTTTATGCATTCAAAATTGAGTCTTATTGGCTTAAAATAAGACTTAAGACTTCTTTGGCTCAATCGGCGGATAGTATGGCAAAATACATACCTAATTTTTGGAAAAAAAAAACGTATATTAAAAATGACTGAAATCGATTCAGTAGTCAATTATAAACAAACTATTTTCAGGTTTTGCGCATTTAACGTTACACGTTGTATAGACTAGCGTCTTTTAAGTAATACAAATAATCAGACTTGCGATAATCAGGATAATTTTCATATTACCTGTAGGTATCTATGCTACATTTCACTAAATGAACATGTTTTAATCATAAAATAAAATTAAAAATATAAATTAAAGGCACTCTCTTGCCTATATTGCTCTCTAGGAGTCATTTGGTCGACAGTTTTTATAATTCCTTTCTCTTTCTTTTTTAAATATTTTGCCTTTTCTTTTTGCTTTTGCGATTCATATTTTTCGGAATCATTTTTAATCTTTTCATATCGTAGTCTCGCTGCTTCACGTTTCTTCTGTAATCTTTCTTCACGTGTTAACTTTTTCCGCGGTTCCTTGATCTGTAACAATATTAGACAATAATGTAATAACAATATGAACTGAGAACCTCCTTTATTTTTCAGTTTTAAGAATTTACCAAAACTGTTTAAATCCGTTTGTTGATAAAAATATGCTATAACTAAGTTTGTTTGCACTAACATTATCTCCCCTGGTCAACAAGTCTCTCCCCTGACAGTTATCTTGCCAGGGGAAATATGGCAGGGAAGAGACGTTTTAAGGCCAGGACTCTCAGAATCGACCTATTTTGATTCAACATTAAACAATCAAATATTCTTTGTTTTGATCTGATAAAAATATATGTTGTAGTTCAATAAACATTCTTGATTATTCTATGGTTCAAAACACGATATTTACAACTTCACTCGATCATAAAAAATCGCAAACAAATCGAAAATAGGGAAGTTTTTTATCGTTTTTCAAGTCGTACTTGAAGTAGACCAAAGTTTTACTCTAAAAAAATATGTCAAAAAATAGGCAATGATGTTTAGAAGAATATTCTACGGCTATTTTTTTTCAAAACAGATTTATTTTTATTGTTTTGACAAGATATAATATAACAAAGCGGCCCGCGCGCTTCGCTTTAGTAGCCGGCTAGGCGTCTCCGAGGCGGGACCTGTGTCGCTTTTACTGGCTCGCCGCGTTCCTCCGCTAATCGATCGAAATATACGTTATATTATTGTTATTTTCCGTGTTTGTATATTAGTTTTAAAAATAAGCCTGTAAATATTTTTTTTTAAGTTCTAGTACTAATAATTAAACAAGATATTAGTTTATGTTGTAAAATATAGTGGTATTTAAGATTAAATTATGGGGAATAAATACAGAAGGAAGAAAAAAATATCCAGCATTGAACTGCGGAAGCTTAAAAAAAAAGGTAAGATTGATTATTATTTTTCTACGTTGTTATACCTACCTACTTTTAAAAAACGACGCGACAGAGCAATATTGTAGTTGTATAGGTAATTATGTACCTACTTACCTACTTGCTTTCGTCACAGTACTAACAGACAGTAGCAGGTAGGTAACATAAATTTACAATTATACTAATATCAAAGTAAATATAAACTACTACTCCATTCACAATAAGATTAGACATTTAAACAAAGCTTTTTTACAGCTTGTTCAACCGATTTTGACTTCTATTACGTAGGCATAAGGATGGCATTAAAAGCAAAAAAGTGCTTACAATAATAACTGTTTACTGCTTTTAATGACATCCTTACGCCTACGGAATAGAAGTCAAAATTGATTAAACAGACGGTAAAAAAGGTTTGTTGAAATGTCTTATCTTATTGTAAATGGAGTATAGTTGATATTTTAGTTTTTATGGACAAAACAGTAGCACAACTATAATTTTTGCTAATAAAACTTTTTATCTTTGCAGTTCATCGATACCAAGATGTAAAGGCGTATTTACAAAAAAATGCACAGGCGAACAGTTACTTAATCAACAATTCGATTTTTTACCCGACTTTCAAAAAGGAGGAGGTTACTATGTTCGACTTTATGTATGTTTTTTTATGTATGTTCTGTTCACTGATTCTCCGTCAACTGTGGACCGATTTTCAAAATTCTTTTTTTATTTGAAAGGGTATGCTCCCGAGTTGTCCCATTGTCACCAAATCGGAATCTGATGAGGGAATCCTATGGAAATCGAGGGAAACCCTCAAATTTTGTAGGCACACCTATAGCGATTTGGGTAGGTATTTTTTATAGTAGCTCGTGCATTTGCTCTCAGAAAGCACCATTCGGTGAAGTGGAACTGATAATGAAGACCACAGATGGCCATCGGAACTACTCAATAATAAATATTTCACGGGTTGCGATTCGATTAGGTACTTTAATGTGGTTGCTAAGCAGAATGGAGCTGATGGTGACTTCTCAGTCAGCTCCAGTTCTTATAAGGAGAACTCCTCAACAATTAACGTTCCTGCATCGGGAAAAGCAATATTTTGTAAAAGGTGATGAGCAGTTGACATTAGGCTATTATAACTTAGATTAGTTACAAACTGGACTACTAAAAAATCAAAAATAAAAACTTTTTTACAAAAAACAACCGACTTCCAACAAAACACTACAAAATGAAAAATAACTTTAATTTCGGAAGTCGGTCTCAATAAAAGAAAATGCGGAACCAACGTCACCGACTTTTATTCAGTATTTGCTTCTCGCTCAGGCGCAATAGGTAGGTAGACATGTACTTGTACCAGCGCTGCGATATTTATTTTTAAATATCGCAGCATCATGCTGAGATAGGAGCATTTTGGCCTCGTATCGGACTTTTTGTTTCATTTTTCTTTTTGTTACTTTTTTAATTTTTTTAGTTTTTATTTTGGTATTTTAATTTGGACTGTGTTTAATTTAGTTTGTGATCCTCCTGTACGAGTCGCAATAAATACTTTTTCTTTCTTTCTTTTACTTACCTAATGCATCAACTCAAGTCGCGCGCCTATTGTATCTATTCTACAAATTATAATAATAATGCAAGGTTGTTGATGTTGTTGTACTTTTATACAAAATAGTGACTAGAATGTATGTAGATATCTGTTACCTCCTGACTTACCACTCGACTTACCGACTGACTTAACGACTTTGGTTAGTTTTAGTTTTAATTGTAATATCTTGAGTCAAATAAAAAGCAACTTTTTCTTTTTATTGTTTCAGTGACAGTCATGATTCATATGATTTTACTGTTGAAGTGGAAAACAAGGAAGATGACTTTCAACCCGTTTCAGGACGCAGAATTGTCGACATAAATTTTATTTTGCGAAAACTGCAAGAAAAAGTAGGAATGAACGCGGCATGCCAATTATAAACCGTGTATGGCAAGACAAGGAAAATGAGCAACCAGATAAATGCGCATCCAGTACACACTCTCTGCCTCAACCAGCACCCTAATTGCGAAACACACTATCGATCTCAATTTGAATAATTTTGAAGCATATTGCTAATCCATTGCTTCATAAGTTCGAAAAATGTGTCTGCTCAACAATGTAAAACACGCAATGAACGTTGTTGATCTGTCAAAATGAAACCCATTGCTACTAATAGTGTGTTACGCAATTACCCCGCTGATTTGCAGTAACCAGGTGCAAGCACGCTCGTGATTAATATTTATGATTTTTGATTATTTTTTGAGTAAATGATTAAGTTATTATTATATATTTTAAAAAGTATTTCTTATTTCTAATAAATAATTTATTGTCCTGTGTATTATATTGTAATGAGTTTTATCAGAATTTATTTAGTCCAAAGTAAGTAAGTAAGTATGTAACTAATAATAAATAACTAGGTAGCTTATGCCCGCGACTTCGTACGCGTGGATTATAAATTAGTTATAAAACATACCCTATGTGGTACCTAGGTGAAAACTAAAGCTACGGAATATAAACGCCTGTCAAAATCCTTCCAGTAGTTTATTATCAGACAAACATTCTAAAAACTGGATCGTAAGGAAGCGCTGTAACAGTCATGAAAGAAAAGAGGTAACAATTAAAAAAGAAACAATTGTTGGTAGGTAATACCTAAAGTGATTTATGTTACCTCTATATAAGTATACTTATATTTCCCTAAAAACTAAACATTCGAAATATTAACATGAATTCCGTAAAACAAAGTTAACTGTTCCTACTGTTACAATTTTAAACTGTGACGCAAAATTTTTGCACAGCCGGGTCAGCGAGTTCATTTGAACTGCGCGCTCGCGGGACTTGCCACGCGAGGGGGGGGGTAACGCTAAATGCCTACTGCGCTCGAATATCCTGGCCTTAATGATAAATTTTATTGTTTTAATTGACATAAGAAATGTTACTGTAAATTATGTATCACACTTTAACTATTACATTATTACTAAATTAGACCAGTAAATGCAAATAAATAAAATGAATAATATAACTTTTATGACTTACCAGTGGAGAGACACAATGACCTCGCGAAACGACCACTTTGAACCAACGCGTCGCAACAACTAACAAATGTCGGCGCTCTTAAGGGCTCACGTGTTTGCATTGCTAATTTCACGTTGATAGATGACCTGGAGCGCTATTTGGAATATGGCCGTTTTAAAATTTGTGTTTGTAGTAGCTGAATGAAATTTGCCAGGGTAGACACCCAAAAACATTGGGACAAAAGTTAAGTTTGAAAAATATTGCAAATAAATAAATTTTGTTCTATTTTTCCTTAACAATACTTAAACATATTTATTGAAATTTGTGTTTAACTTACTTTAGTTTAATAACTGATACAAAGAAGGTATGTATCGTTTGCAAATTAAACTGAAACCGACAGGGGGACAGGCCAGGGTAGAGACTTTTTTAGACTTTACAAGGAATTTCAGAAAAACATACTTTAATTAGGCATTTAATCGTGACGTTATTTAATAAAGTGCATTTAGGTGATGTGTTTCATTGCAAAAAATAACAACTTATAGAATAAAATTTATATTTTAAACTGATTGCCGCACAAGTTACCTCTTATCGTAGAACTACCCAAATAACAATAGTAACTGGGTTGTGGAGGTCAGATAGACAGTCGCTCCATGTAAAATACAGGTATTCAGCTGCATCCGTTTAGACTGGAAGCCGACTCCAACAATTATGTATTGGGAAAATAACAACTCATACCTAATTGATTCATAAAAATAACAAAATTATAGCCTAACTTAACTAAAACTATACACAAACTAAAATATAGCATCGAAAAATTAATCCAAATCGCTATCAACTAGAAATTTACCCAAGAGAGAGAATTACGACGTTGTATGGCAATGCTTAGCCTCTGGCCAAGGTAAAACCTTATATCCCTTGAAATGATGGTTGCCTACAACAATGTTGTAAGGATAATATAGTGCTCGCTGGTTTATTTTGGGTGGAGTAGACTTTTATTCTCTTTACACATTTTGAAGAGAAACATTATCTAATTGAATTGTTTGGTTTGATGTTCCTATGAATGATATTTCAGTTCAGTGACGTGCTTCACTGTTTCTCTAAGGCATTCCCAAAGATCGACTCCTTGGGGTCGATATCGGTTTCCTAGGGGTCGACATAAACGAAAACTGATTTCGGGGGTTGACGGGGTTGATCTTAAAAGTAGGTAATTTGGCCGTGGCCATGGGGGTCTGAGGTAACAGTTCATTTTGGAAAAGGGGTCACTTATAGTTTGGGGATCCCTGCTCTAACGGCTGATTTTTCCAACGCCAGACAATTAATTTATCCGAGGAATAATTTTGAAATTTTGACTGTTCTTTCATACAAAATCTGTCAGTAGTCAATTTTATTCCACGAATAAAAATTATCTGTTGAAAAATTAGCCCTTAATGTAATGGAAATAATTTCTGGCAGAGATTGAAGAACAATCCTTTCCCACCAATTTTTAGATTTATTTCGGTCTGATCCCCCCTGAACCCCCCCTGGATTCCCTGCTAGTTATAATTTTGTCATGCCTCGATGGATCGTTTAAGTGTAGGTGGTAGGGAAGGTCCTGACTTCTATTCCTAGCTCGGGTAAAGTGCTATTGGGTTTTGTCCATCTGAAATTTCTCAGTAGAAGCCTGGAGCCAGGATCTGTGCCCAATTCATGGCAATAGGCTCGCCTCATGTTACATGGAACTTAACATAACTGGCTAAATATGGGGGTACTATAGGTACACAGATATAGATACACCTAAATAACGCAAGAACAACTACTTCGCGTGCCAAAAATCGCACCAGCTTACGTTCAAAAATCGTAAGCCACCAGTTTCGCGCTCAGTCCTGTGTACTGCTGGCTGGGTGGGCGTCAAAGAGAAAGAGCGCTTGTGACGTCATAGTAGGTAGTAAAAAAAAATGACACCCTTGGTTTTCATACAGACAGTTGTTAGTTTTTTTCTCTATCTTTTCTACTTAAATACACAGCACCTATAAGATAGATCAGGAAGTATTTAAAGATCACATATTTACAATAAATAGCTGCAACTTCTCATTTCCTACAAGTGTTGGTGCTAGGCTATTAATGTAAGCACGTTTCCTACTGGTACCACTATATTACGCAAGTTTAAGTAGGTACCTACATACCGCACTACTTAGATGAGTTTTTGTGTCTGACAGAGGAATGGTGTCGAGCTATTTTTACTCGGTTTGCTTAAAAAAATATGTCAATAGAGTCTTTTATACTCTGTGGAAATAGATACTATGGTGTAGGTATATTTGGTCATGGTCTTAATTTTTGGATTGATTAGGTACTAGTATTCTGCATGCGACTTCGTCCGCGTGGCAGAAAACTGATTTTCTATGGCACTCTGAAATAGTGCACCTCTATCAGCGAAAGAATGACACACGATGTTAGGCTGACTGTCCAGGGAGCGGCAGGAACTCGTCCAAGTCTCATGTTAGAGAGGGCTATCTATCCTATTAATATTAACCGTGTACAAATCAAGAACTTATTTAATTAATTAATACTTCAAGCACATAAATGTACAGAGGCGGACTTAATGCCATAGGCATTTTCTACCAGTCAACCTTTGGGTGATGCGGAGACAAACAGTGGTAGGTGTAATCACTAACAACAACTGTGTAACTTCGGGCTGATACAATTTTCCTGGCCTGAGGCACAGATTACTTACCTAAGGATCAATGCCAGAACCCCTCAATTCAGCTATTGCCCTTGCAACTATGTACCTATTAGTAAGGTGATGTTAAACGTAAAATACCGTAAAATGAGTTCTTTGTCCTATAATTGGAACATATTACAAGTGTAAACAATAGTAAAAAATATTTTACGTTGCATAATTTTCAAAATGTTGAGCGTAAACTATCATAAAATTGTTATAAGTAATGCTGATAAATGGAATTAAATCAACTAAAGAAATACCTAAAAATAATTCCATAGAGCCGTGCAAAATTAATTTTATTTTGGTGGTCATTCGATTTAACTAACATCAAATACATCGCTGTTTTGAACCTTATTTGTTGCTGCGATGCGCTGCTGTCAATTATCTAAAAATTTGCTTCGTACCGCGCCGCGAAAGTAAATCTGTCTGAAACAGATAGTCAGCTTAAAAAGTTCAGTGCCTGCCACAACATCCGATCATAATTCATCGAGTATTATTGCTATAATTTTATTACGGTTATATTGGTTGCTAGACGGATTGACATAAAAATCAACTGCCTAGCCTTTTCCCAACAATGTTGCGGTCGGCTTCCAGTCTAACCGGATGCAGCTGAACACCAGTATTTTACATGGAGCGACTGCCTATCTGACCTCCACAACCCAGTTACTGGGTAATACGATACCCCTTTGTAAGACTGGTTGTCAGACCTTCGGGCTTCTGACTACCCGTAACGACTGTCAAAGATCCACGAATGACAGCCGGGACCAACGGCTTAACGTGCTTTTCTAGGCACGGAAGGGTCTTAGTATTTAAAGATGGTCACCCATCCACAGACCAACCGTGGCAAGTGTAGCTTAACCTGATCGACCGACCTGTGCGGCTGTTATTATTTAGCCACGGGCAGACGGATTGACATAACAATAATAATAATCATCACATAACACTTCTCATTAAATGGATGTTATAATCTATTATCTAAAGTAATAATAAAGCTGAAGAGTTTGTTTGTTTGAACGCGCTAATATCTGGACTTCTGGAACTACCAGTTGTTTTTTGAATTTGATAGCCCAATTTTTGAAGAAGGCTATCTATAGGCTACTTAACATCATGCTAGGACTTTTTGGAGCCGAGCATATAGATAAAAAGTCAGAAGGACCCATAAGCGAAAACGAAGAAATAGCGCGGACGGACGATGCGATCGACCCACCGTGGCCGTGGGTCGGGAGAACAAGACACGCAGACGAAGTCGCGGGCAGAGGCTAGTAAGTACTTGTAGACTGTTCTATGATGTGCTTATAGTATAATAATTTAATTACAAAGCACTCTGTTATGCTGTTAAAGCACGTATGACGAGTCATGATTAAATTTATTGTAAGTAATAATTACTTGTTATTGTTAGATTCGTCACGTATTAATAAGACACAAAGCCGCACGCCCGCACCAGATATTCTGCTGATGGTTATGTCTTTAGATCCTGGCGGTGTGGGGCATATTGAGCATATAAGCACTAGATTTTCTACCATAAATCTCAGCGATGTCTTTCTCTTGAAGCTCCAATCATGGACGTTATGATCAGTTCTACCTTTAGAATAGTCTGACGTCTGTCCTCACTGCATCCAGTCAAACCGAATAGAAGGCCGATTCTCGTAATTAAAAACGTTCAAAATCTAGTCGCAGTCTCATCTCAGCGACAAACAAATGTCAAAAACTTGTCAAAATGTAGGGAAATTAGAGGTATTTTTGACAGATTGAGACTGAGATCAGACTGTGAACTTTCTTAATATTACGAGAACTGCCACTCAGGTGTTGGAACAGGTTTAACTTTTCTGATTGGTGTCTCCACAGTCACACAGTGCTTATAGGTATCAATTCCATTGTCTGCCTTTTTCTTTAACAGCCAAGAGATTTTACCACCATCTACAAAATTAATTTGCAGTGATGGCTCAGTGATGACGGCCCCCATTTACTACGTCTTTTGTGCAAATCCAGGCAGACGCTTTACTTTGTGTAAACAATTTTATCACAACTGCTCTCAAAACGGTAAAAGGAAAACATCGTGACGAAACCGGCATGTCCTAGAACCAAAAATTCAAAGATATGTGACATCTACCAACCCGCACTGGGTCCGCGTGGTGGATTACGGCTCACTCCCTTTTACCGATAAGAGGCCTGTGTCCCACCCAACAGTGGGAACATTATAGGCTGATTATGCTGCTCTCAATAGTCACAGTGCATATAGGTATCAATTCCATTGTTTCATTTTCTTTCACAGTCAAGAGGGTTTACCTGCCGGGGCAGCGGGATTGTCCGAAAGGATTACCGCTGCCCCGGAACATAAAGAGCTAAGGAAGGAACACGGGTGGGTTTTAGTCAGTAAGAGTCTGACACTCCCTCCTGCTCCACCCTGAGCGGGAGGGGTCATTTGATGATTTCCCATCCACAAAAAAAAAAGGAGGATTTAAGTACCTCCATCTACAAAATTAATTTATATAGGTACCTTACCTAACTATACCTAACTAAAGAACATCCTGCACAGAGATTTTTTGACATTAAAATAAAATATACAAATGTTAAAACGTAGTTACACGAAAAACATCAACCAGAATATTTCAAAAACGTGAAAATATCATTCCACAATCAGACACAGAACATTAAAGTGTAAGCAGTCCAGCAGAACCAAACCCCGTGCATTATTGCGGTTGACCCGGCCACCGTTACACCATCGGACTTATTATCTTACAGTTATCTCTCAGTCAGTAACTACTGCATACAGCAGTGAGACACGGAAATCATTCGCTCGTTTGTAATTCAGGTTTATTGTTCATCGAAAATCGTGTGGGTTTTAATGTGATATGCTCGCAATAATTATTGAGGTCATCTTATCTGGAATCCCTGTAATAAAAATAAATATTACCATTTTTTTTTATAAGTTTGTGTCTGATAAACTAAACCATCTTCGGCCTACAGCAGTCTACTGCTGGACATAGGTCTCGTCCAGCTGCTACCAGCCACCCTACGAAGATCGTCGCGCCACCTAGCCTGAGGGCGTCCCACCTTACGTTTGTCGATTCGCGGTCTCCACACCAGAACACGTCTACCTCAACGGTCATGCATCGGTTCTACGGCTAGTATTGCCACTTCAGTTTGCTTATTCTGTGAGCTATGTCAACAACTTCAAAGAATAACCGATGGTGGCGAAATAATGTTTTAATATTTCGTGTGGATCGCGTTGCTTAAGAGCACTTTTCTAGTCTATTTTTGTAACTTTAAAGATCATAAGTATATACAGGGTGGCAGGGACATCGACGCACAAACGTCGTGAAAAGGTTACACCTGATGCCCTAAATAAAATTACGAAAGTCATTCATCTCGGAAATGACCGGTTAAAAAAAATTACATTTTTGTGCGCGCAATGTATTGCAAACAACGCGATCAAAACGCTCCGCGGATGGCGCGCGCGCGCGCTACCTACACAGTACACACACACGTTTGTGGCGCGGCCGCCCGCCGCCGCTGCCGGACGAACGTGATTGTACCTACGAAATAAATCGCCTAACGACAACATTGATAGGTACCTACCACATCAAAACATTGTTTAATTACAATTAGTCTTGATAACCGATGATAGTTACTTCTTAAGTACCCGTTATGGAAATAAAACTAACGCTAAAAGCTTATTCCCATAAAATAGCGATACCGATGAGGATTTATAACAAAAAAGATTAGAACTTAGCGATCCAGTAATGTTCAATTAATGAACTTACCTTAACTAAGACCGTCGGACAGGAAGGGTTACGTTTGGAGGAGCGCCGTCGTGTTGGAACCATGTCTCGCGGAACTGGAGCACAGGCACCTCCTCGATTATTTCCTCGAGGAAGGCATTTTGAACGTCTCTCACAAACACACACACACACTCACACACACAAAGAAAATTACTTTTGATTTTATTAAGATCACAAATTCGCGTCAAATAGCACACCCGTTTGCAATCAACGAAATCTAGGAACTGGCAAAAATCCGATAAAATCGGCAAAATGTAAAAGAAATGTACTTTGCTGATCTTTCTTTCAATTTGCCGCACTTGCTTTCTACAGTTAGTACTATTCATTGATATATTTTTATATATCAATGGTACTATTATTTAATTTGTGCCTACAGTGCCTACACCGAACACAGACCAACAAAATGATAGAGTGTACAAACACATTTAGTTGTACCTAGCTACCTATTCACGAAATTAATTGCGAATATGAATGTATTTTTTTTACGAAACAGTAAATTACATTGTTGAATTGCATTCGAAACTAAAATTAATGTTGATAATAAAAAAATATCGAAAAATTACGTGACTATCAAGACACTTGTACACCTTTTTTTAAAATCTTCTTTACTTAAGTCGATGAAGCTTTAGAAAAATAATTATCCCCCATAATTAATCTAAAATAAAAGTAGTAAATGGGTCATTCATTTCTGTAGATGATTAAAATGCCTCATGAGACGCGTCTGTTAGATTCATTGGGATATGTCGCCTTATCGCATAGCTTCTTGGAAAGAGACCGCTCGCTGCCGCCGTCCTTTTGTCGGCATTTGAAAGCGAATAACGTAGGTACTAAGCCAGTGTTGACCTCACAAATGAACTTTAGCAAAACAGCTGATCAGGTAGCCCTTTCGAGTTTTATTTACATTGCTGTTTTAAGTGAAACAAGTGAATTTACTATTTTTTTATTAAAAATCTCATTGGGTTAGATAGAAATAATGATTTTATACAGCTTACATTAAAAAAAATTGCAGAAAAAAATGTAAAAATTAAGAAAAAACCGACGAAAAATTTCAACGCAGAGGGGTCCAGAATCATGTACTGAATCCATGGTAAGCGGTTTCGCGTCGATGTCCCTGCCACCCTGTATAATAGCTTCTCTTCTCTCTGGTCTACGATAATTATAGCCCCAAGTCGGGAGTTGAGTGATCCTGTTTGTTGTCTCTGTGTAAAAATAAATAGATCCTCATTTAAATTTTTTCAGCTTTTTGCTAAGGTCCATTGTACAGTGTGAATCATGCACAGAAGGGAAATGAACATGTTTTCACATTTCAGCGATTGTAATAAAAACTCCTTCAACCATGGTAGGTTGAGTTTCTGTAGGCCAATTCTGCTAATTTAAAACGTTCAAAATCTAGTCGCAGTCTCATCTCGGCGACAAACAAATGTCAAAAACTTGTCAAAATGTAGGGAAATTTGAAGTATTTTTGACAGATTGAGACTGAGATCAGACTGTGAACGTTCTTAAAAATTACGAGAATTGCCCCTCTGGTTTTGGCGAAACAAATGACTGCCGATTGACCTACGAAACCCTGAGGAAATCTAGATTTACAATATTACTGTGTAGGCTGAAAGTTAGGACATTCGCGGAGAGGCTATAGAGGCTATAGAGGCTATAAAAGCGACATAAATTAGAGATGTAATCTAGAAGATTTGTGTTAGAAATAAGCTCAATTTATTGCTGTCCACAATCTGTTTAGAAAGTCCCTTTAATGCGGTTAACTTATATTTACTGAGCACTTAAAAGTTATCGAAAATGTCAATAGACATTAAGTAGGCTCGATTTCAAGGGCGAGTAATTAAACAATTTGTAAAACGGATAAATTAAGATAAGTTAGTCATAAAAGTGTTAGGGTTCATCAGCAAGGTTTCTATGTGTCACCGTAAGATCGTGAACTCCGTTAGTTTATAATCTATCTCGCGAGATTGTCAACTGTCGATAAATTGTGAACTGTACCATACCGATTACAATATTAGTTATTCATTTACGGTAGCTTATAATATATCCAAACCGAGAAATTTTAAGATTTAGGCCTCTGCCTCCGGTTAGTTGTATGTGAACTTACGTGTGACGGAGTCGGCCAGTCTATATCCGAACTTGTTCGCCCCATTCGCGACAGGCTATCTTGCGATACAGTTTATATTTATAACAGGTTGCTGTCATCGCTTACCACGTTATGTAACCCGTTTACCTCATCATCGGTCAAAAGGACTGGATCTGCAGCTTTTTTAATTCACTTATAGATTACAAAAATTAAATACAAACGCCAGGAGTTAAAATATATTGGCTGAAGGAAAGCTGCTGTTCGCAGATAATAATAATAGCCTCCCCGACCGATTTCGGTCACGGTGGACAATCTCAACGGAGATTAGCCAGGTACGCAGGAGATATTATAGTACACAAGTGTGTGCGCAGACACAGGTGCACTCTCTGTTCCTTTACTCTCATAGATATCCTCATCTTAAATCACTGACTATATCTATTTATGACTGACTATGAATGTGCCTATATAATCTGCTGCTTTAGCTCGATACTGGTGCCGATTGTGTTGTTCACAAACTAAACTATCTTTTTCTTTATATTTCATTAAGAAAAGGACAGAAGATACATTTTAGTTTATTCCTTTTTTTTTTTTGAGGATGGGAAATCATCAAATGACACCCCTCCCGCTCTGAGTGGAGCAGAAGGGAGTGTCAGACTCTTACTGACTAAAACCCACCCGTGTTACTTCCTTAGCCCTTTGTGTTCCGGGGTAGCGGTAACCGTTTCGGACAATCCCGCTGCCCCGGCAGGCTTCGGCCCTTTCGGGCCCCTTCCTTACTGCTGACATCTCTTTGAGGCGCGCGTGGAACACGTACGCGCCGTCCGGCACGGGCCTGGTCCTGATCGGACGGAGGGTTACCCATTACTCTCCGCCCGCAGGCCCGCGCCTACGGTGGCCGGGAGTCGTCACGCGGCTCCCGACGCCCGGAGCGTCTCCCACGGCGGCTGGGACGTGAGGCTCTCTCCCTCAGCCGTCCCGCCACCTCCTTCGCTAGCATGACTGCTTCGCAGAAGGAGGTGTCTGCCTCCCACTCCCTCTCGCCCCGGACCATGGCTTGAACCAGGGCGAGAGGTCGCCGCCGCTGCCTTAGTTTAGTCCTGTCAAATTCATCAGCGCCTGACGTAAATTGACGTAATGTCAGTAGGCAAGTTTTTAATCACGTCTAGAGGTCTAAAGCTAAACTTGTGTGGAGTAGTGTCAGGCGCTGATTCATTTGACAGGACTAAACTAAAATTTATTTTCTGTCCTTTTCTTAATGAAATAGAAAGAAAAAGATACAC
This sequence comes from Globia sparganii, assembly GCA_949316385.1. Taxonomy (NCBI): domain Eukaryota; kingdom Metazoa; phylum Arthropoda; class Insecta; order Lepidoptera; family Noctuidae; genus Globia; species Globia sparganii. Next base: position 21,692,576 of record OX438666.1, on the reverse strand, counting down.
TGAACTTTAGTTTAGTTTGTGAATTATAAAATCGGCACCACTACCATATTTCATCAAGGTTCAACTTTATTGAAGTGAGTTGTCAACAGTTCACTTCACCTAAGCTTTCACGGTAAGATTTTTACAGAATAAATCGGCTGAAGTAAGATTGATTCTTTTGAATATCACGTGGATATTTAATACTCCTTCAAAGTAAGACTGACCTGAAAATAACGCAGAACTCATTACATGTGTTTTTGGATTTGTAGATAAATGAGGTAGTAATTAACGAAACACAGAACACCACACAATTACGTTCCTAAGCTTAGATAATAATCCTTGTTCCAAACAATTACTTAATAAGTCACACAAAAACCACCAGACTTACCCTTGAAAACGAAAACAATACGTTAATTACTTTGTTTAAAACAAAAAACGTGTATCAGCATTAGGCAACTCTTCCACCGCCGACGATGAAGCGACTATAGCTATCTACGATTTTCTCGCTTAAGAAACGTACAATTGTTGGTCCCGTGAAGTAAAAGAGATACATAATAATAATTATATGTATAATAGTGAACAGGCATCTTCTGGGCACGCTCGTTCCATCATAGACTTCATCCATCGCTTTTCACCAGGCGTGATCGAGGTCAAGAGCAGCACCCTAATTGCGTAACACACTATTACTCTCAATTTGAATCATTTTGAAGCTTATTGCTAATCCATTGCTCCTTACACGTTCGAAAAGTGTGTCTACTCAACAACGTAAATAACGCAATGCATGTTGTTGAACTGTCAATAAAAAAAGATATTATTGTATTTAATTAATAAAATTTTGTTGCTGGACGCTGACTGTTTACACCGCCGGCTAGTATACGTTTGTCACAGCGATAAGAGCTATCAAAAAGAGCACTCGCTTAGCGACACTCGCTTGAAGAGCAGAACACTGGCAGCTGAGAGACACACGCTTCGTACATACGCATACCAGCGAGTAATCGCTCGTCGAAGTCGCTCAATCGTTGCTCTCCAACTCATTTTTACCACGCTTTTATTAGCTTCACTCGTAACGGATTAACAAACAATGTAATAAAATATATGATATCAATTTTAACCTACTTCTAAATGTCGTATCGAAATGAGACTTTGTTTGGTAGTTCGGATGACAAAACTGTAATTTGGTATTTTGGAGCTGATCTGATGATGGAGCCAGGAGGTGGGTAGTGGAATTCTTCAGTGGCTACTAGTAAACCCTTCGAGTTTGGTCTCGTATGATTTGTTTTGACGAGATTAATACGAGATTGAATAAGCGTGTTTTTTTTTTTTAATTAGTTGTTAGCTCTACTCGTTTCTCATTAATCGCTAGCTGCGGGGCAGGTGCCTCAGTATTTGTACACGCTCATACGGGATCGTTTGGAATCTCAACCGCGAACTGTGTCGTTTGATGTGACGTAAATACTTACGTGAAACATTGCGTTGTGCAACTCATTGTTCTTGAGATCTGGTGCGGTTTTTGTCAGTTACCGTGTGCTTGTTATTAAGAAAGGTTTTTTTTTTGTATGGGACGTGTTAATAGGTGGGTTTTGGTGTAGTAACTGTTAGATTAATTGTTATTGCAGTATTTGTCTAACGACTTCCCAGTCGGGTTACTTGGGAATATTTAGCAACTAACACTTTACAATTACATCGTTCGTCTAGTGGGCGAAAGCGCTGCTGCTCAGCATGAGGTTGGGATTCCAGATGGAAAACCTAATAACACTTTGCCCGACCTAAGAATACAACTCTAGACCTCCCCTACCACCTACACCTTTATTTATAATCAATCGAAGCATGTCAAAATTGGTGGGAGAGGATTGTTCTTCAATCTCTGTCAGAAGTTGTTTCTATTTCATTAAAGGACTGATTTTTAATCATCTGAAAACTTTATCTGAGGAATAATTTTGAAATGTTGACAGTTATTTCATGCAAATAATCTATATAATAAATTACCTAAAAAAGTCAGAGAGTGTACAAGCATACCAACATTTAAAAAAGGCCTAAGGAATTACCTGTTAGATTCATAAGTTTATTCTAATAGACACATAAGTTTAGCTTGATCTGTGTTGTATTTTCTTTAGACTTAAGTACCTTCATACTTGCTATCCTATCCTATCCTTCCTATCCTATCCTACTATACAACTTCCTACTAATATTATAAATGCGAAAGTTTGTGAGGATGGATGGATGTTTGTTACTCTTTCACGCAAAAACTACTGAACGGATTTTGATGAAACTTTACAGTAATATAGTTTATACATCAGAATAACACATAGGAGACTTTTATCCCGATATTCCCACGGGATCAAAACTTGCGCGGGTGAAACCGCGGGGCGCAGCTAGTAATTTATAAATTAAACTATGGTGTTCAGTTTCTCGGATGGCTTGAACGTCGTAATTTAAACTACAACTTATTGTTAATTTAGTTAAGTTTCTCTTTAAGTGAACTGTAATTTGTTCTTTGAGAAATAAATGTCTTTAAACCGAAAAAATGTCAAACGTCCATTTTTTCCTCGAATAAAAGTTACCTGACGAAATGTGGGTATACTCTAGGCACAGAATACCTAATAGTACTTCGTACAGAATGGCCACTCCCTACCCCGCGCTGACATCAGATACCGCACCTCACCCCGCACACCCGCGACATTATAGCTCGGGGCGCTCACAAAGAACCGCAGCACTGTTCTGCTGACACGAACACACAATTTTGCGATTTAAAAGTTTTATCTGAGTTTTAATCACGATGGTTCGATATTGTGATGCTTTTCCGAATTTGTATTTACATAAATGTTTGTAAGATATCGCATTTTAAAACCATGCGATATAATAACCGATTATTTATACACACATCAAAAGTGTCTGGGGATCAAGCATTTTTATGCAGATTTCTTGAGATTGAGATGTGGCTTTGTAATAAATTTATGATTTTATAAATTTATATGGATCCTTTTTGGTGCATTTCATAATTTGAATCAGGAACTGTGAATCAAATTCGAGTAAAAGATGAAAATCAGCTGTCAATATTTTCCCTATAAAAACATACAACGCATTGAAGACATTATTAGTGCTACTGTTTCCCTACTACTGATTAAAACCAACGTTATTATGGAGCGGCGACGTCATTTAAGCAGGGAAGAAATGCTCAGAGCCGTGGGAATGATAGAAGCTGGTTCCCGGCAACGTACTGTGGCTTTAGCTCTAAATACAAGTCAGAGTGTTATCAGTCGACTTTGGACACGTTACCGAAGCACTGGTACCGTGGCTGAGCGCCATGGAGGACAGTATCGCTGCACCACACGGAGACAAGACCGATACATTCAAATCTTAACTCGAAGAGCTCCAACAATAACCGCCATGATGTTAGCCGTGAGGCTTCATCACTCTTCAGGGAACTTAATTAGCGACCAAACAGTCAGAAACCGCTTGCATGAAGTGAACCTTCATTCCCGAAGACCGCTACGGGTACCACCTATAGCAATGCACAATCGTAGGATTCGATATCAATGGGCTCTTGAACACAGAAATTGGGCAGAAGAACAATGGCGTTTCGTGTGCTTTTCTGATGAGTCTCGTTTTGGTATGAGACCGGATACAAGACGTATACGACACTGGAGAACCCCTGGACGCCAACAGCGATTAAAATCCTGCCAGGAAGTCCATCCTTATAGTGGTGGAACCATCATGGTATGGGCGGGTATTTGGATCGGCGGAAGAACTGAGTTGATTTGGATCAGAGGCAACCTCAACGCTCAAATGTATGCTGAGACGATTGTATCAGACGTCATCGTTCCTCTACAAGTGCAAATCGGTCCCTTATTTCAGTTAATGCATGATAATGCACGACCGCACACCGCAAGAGTTGTAAGACAGGCTCTCGCCGCAGATAACATCAATGTCCTGCCCTGGCCTGCTCAGTCGCCAGACTTGAACCCGATTGAGCATGCATGGGATATGCTACAGAGAAGAGCTCTGCCGAATATGGAGGGTATCCAGTCGCAAGAAGACCTTTTTTTGTTGTTGCAACGAACATGGGCGGCCATTCCACAGCGTGATTTGGATGAACTCATTTTGAGTATGCCAAACCGATGTTCTTGTGTTGTTAGTGTTCGCGGTAGAAACACGGATTATTAATTGTTTAAGTTACCCAATAAAATTTTAGAGAAAACTGTTATTTCAGTCTTTATTTCGAACTTTTGTGTTAGTGGTTCAAATGTCAAAAATCCCTTTATTAGGAAAATGGCAAATTTCTTTATTAATGCAAAGGTGACTTGGTTTATCGTTACTGTGACAAACGAAAACACTTTATTTGATGAATCCTTAAAGAAAATTTTAATTAATATCAATCAGGAGAAAAGTTATTGCAAAAATATATGTTGATCCCTAGACACTTTTGATGTGTGTAGTTAAGTAGGTCATTCAATCGAAAATATTTTAGTGTAAGCAATATTTAGCTAAGTACCTTATTTGCATGGGTATTTGCTCTGGGATAGCAACATTTAGTGAAGTGGAACTGATGATGAAGACCACAGATGGCCACCGGGACTACTCAATAATAAGTATTTCACAGGTTGCGATTCGATTACTTTAATATGTTTGCTAAGTACAATTTATGCTCGTCACAATGCGAATGGTGAAATGGAGCTGATGATGGAGTACCAAGAGAACTCCTCAACAATTAACGTCCCTGCATCGGGAAAAGCAATATTTTGTACAAGGCGATGAGCAAGTTGACATTAGGCTATTGTAACTTAGATACTTTATAAAAAGACCCACTAAAAAGCGAGAAATAAAAACTTTTTAGCAAAAAAAAACCGACTTCCAAAAAAACACTAAGTACAAAGTGAAAAATAACTTTAATTTCGTAAGTCGGTGGCAATAAACTAAAATACAGATCCAAAGACACCGACTTCCGAAATTAAAGTTATTGTTAAAAAGTTTTACATTTATTATTTAACTATTATAATATTATTTTTATTTCATTACGAACCTGACTAATTAGATAAACAATCAAACGCCGCTCGTACAAGGTCACTTATTCTTTCTAGTCGCGTCGTCGTCGTTCCCGCCATTTTTTTTACGCTCCGCACGACAACCAACCCTACTAGAGTTTACGCACACATTTGCACGTGTACCAACGTCATTTGGCTATGTAGTAGTAGTAGGTAATTATTTTGCGCGCGTTGTACGGAGTGTCCGGGGTGTGCTCTAGGTACAGATGCTAGCACATCAAGCTACAAAATCTGTCAAATTTATTTAATACATTTTCAACTTTATCGCTAAAGCATAAGGTTCAAAATAGATTCGGAAAATTTTACAGTTTCGGGTAGCTTGATGTACTGGCGTCTTTACGTCAGTTAACTACTGATTAAACGCATGTTATATTCCTCTTCATAACACTACGAGTTTCTGGGTTTGCTTAGAATATCTAAGTATTAGGTGTATTTTTTTTTTTTGAAGATGAGAAATCATCAAATGACCCCTCCCGCTCTGGGTGGAGCTCAAGGAGTGTATTTAGCTTGGCGTCTTTTTTTTGTTGATGTGTAAATAGGTCTTCATCTTCATCTTTAAAATCATTATCATCATCGTCCACACATCTTTTTCATCTCACAGCAGGACATAAGCTTGTAATAGTTATGTAATAATATGGTGCATTGTTATTTAAAAGAGCGCCTCTCGCTAACAAACGTAAAAGTTTGGCGAGTTTAGAATTAAGTAACACCTCTGTATTATAATATCATTTTTTTTTAAATCCTCCTTTGTACACAAGGACTACTATACTTTTCCAGTATAAGTTGACTTCTGATTGTACGAAAAATCTATACAATGCGAGGTCAATTAAAACTGGTAATGTATAGCTTGATGTGTCGCCGTGTGTACCTACCTACCTATGCCACTTTTTACTGTGTCGTTTGAGTAAGTCCTTCCGAAAATCTACACTATCTTGCATCTATCTTCCAAATCCACAGTGTCATTAAAATGCCTAAATCCTTCAAACTATTCAACAACACGTTATAATTAAATTTGTTATATTAAATTTGGCCATTGCCAATGAATGGTTTAACACAGTTAGCGACAATCAGAGCAATTTTGTAACTCAATTGAAGTAATAAAAAGTGTTTAGGTTTCTAATGTCAATGCTACACTTAGGTGAATTGCTTTATTTATATCTCTGATGTGCTTGAGGCTTAGCATTGCACGAAACGCACGACAAGCACTTTTGTGTAAACTATTTCATCATCACTGCTCTCAAAACGGTGAAGGAAAACATCGTGGGAAAACTGGCATGTCCTACAATGATATTATATACAATAAAGAGGTAGATAGGGCACTAGCGCGCGCAAATTGTTGCATTCAAATTCAGACAATTGTCGTAATTTCGTTTAGTCGACATACTTCAAGCGCAACACACTACAGATAGCTATCTCTTTCTATGTCATACGTTCCGTATTATCTGTCGCAGTCGTAGTTGAAAACCACTATCCCAAGCCCAACAACACAAAACGTCGCTCAGTATGAACGTAGCATATCTTTCCTTTAGAATACCATTGATGTCCTAGAATAAAAAAATCGAAGACATGTGACATCTACCAAACCGCACTGGGTCTGCGTGATGGATTATAGCCCACTCCTTCTCGAAGAAAGGAAGCCTGTGTCCCAGCAGTGGGAACATTATAGACCCAGATTATTGACACTGTGTGTGTGTAACACACATTATAATCACAATCTGAATCATTTTGAGAAGGGTATTGCTAATCCATTGCTTCATATGTTCGAAAAAATTGTCTTCTCAACAACCTAAAGTAAGTAAATAACGCAATGTATGTTGTACAACTCGGCTGTCCCATTTCAAAACCTAGTAAGGGACACTTTTTACAAAAATCGTTTTATTGCATAATCTTGCTAACCTAGACTAAGTTAGCAAGATTACGCAATAAACAGATTTTTTTTTAAATGTCCCTTACTAGGTTTTGAAATGGGACAGCCGAACTGTCAAATGAAAGCCATTGCTAGTATCTATAGTATGTTACGTAATCATCCCGTAGATCAGCCATTTGCAGGTTTTACCCTGATCTGAGAATGGATCAGAATAAGTACCTAGGGATATTCAGAATACCTGGGTAAGAGTTTAGGAATGTCGAGATATTATTTCGTAACTCCATCTGTAAGATAGAATTGCATTGCAACATGTTTTGACAAATCGACAACATAAGACTGGCTATCTTATGTAACGTCACTAGCTAAGCCTAAGTACCTGCTGTGAAAGCCTGATTTCCCTAAGGGTTAGGTACTTGGGTCAGACACCTAATACTTCCGGGGCAGCGGGATTGTCCGAAAGGGTTACTGCTCCCCGGAACATAAAGGGCTAAGGAAGGAACACGGGTGGGTTTTAGTCAGTAAGAGTCTGACACTCCCTTCTGCTCCACGTTGACTCTTACATAAAATTCGGAACAATGATGGCCAGTATGTCGGCTTTAAAATTGTATCAAAACTTTTTCTTAGACTCATCATTGTTTTCATGTTTAGGCCTTTGTATTTCTCGTGGAAATGTAGGGTGGCTCGATTTAGGAATCGGGTTGTGTATCAAATCTCTCCCCATGACTCAGGCCTGAAGTAGAGCACTGGTCATTTGTTTTCACCAGCTCGTCCAGCCATCTTCTACCTATGGGGTCTGCCGCGACGCACGTGTGTAGTGTTTATTTTGGCCCACAAATTCGCAGTTTATTACCATAAAAAATCAACCTGTTAAAAATCCTTGACAGACGAAATCAATTTATTGAATCTTTGACCTACAAATCACCAAATAATTAAGAACAGATGAATGACCTACAAACCACGAACAGAATAATTTGTAAATAATCAAACTGATATGAATAGATTACGAAATAACAAGATTTTTCTCACGGCACACTTGACTAATTACCGTGAACATACCCACCCATTAAGATGTATTTTAAAGTAGGCATGGTAATGTAATGTACAATTGTTTAGAAGTTACGCTGGAATTTACAAAACTATTGTAATTTTTAGTCCTAGGGATTAGTGGGGTCCCAATCACAGGTTGAATGCCGTAATTACAGAAATAATTATTAAAAAGCCATTGATGCGTCTCACGTGGGTCCACGTTCTCTCATACGAAGGGTTAAAGAGGAGAAAATAAAAACGTCCAGTCGATCTACTTTGTGAGGGGCCCGTGGCTAAATAATAACAGCCGCACAGGTCGATCGATCAGGTTAAGCTACGCTTGCCGCGGTTGGTCTGTGGATGGGTGACCATCTTTACATACCGAGACCCCTTCGTGCCTCGGAAAGCACGTTAAGCCGTTGATCCCGGCTGTCATTCGTGGATCTTTGACAGTCTTTACGGGTAGTCAGTAGCTCGAAAATCTGACAACCAGTCTTGCCAAGTGGTATCATATTACCCAGTCACTGGGTTGTGGAGGTCAGATAGGCAGTCGCTCCATGTAAAATATTGGAATTCAGGTGCATCCGGTTAGACTGGAAGCCGACCCCAACATAGTTGAGAAAAGTCTAAGCAGATGATGAGTCGATCTACTTTGTAAAAATCTTACCGATAAAACTTAGGTGAAGTGACCTATCAATAGTGTCAATCCTTGAATCCGTAGCGAGATGAGCCCCACCCAAACTTAAACCCAACTTAAACCCAACTTAAATCCAACTTAAACCCAACTTAAACCCAACTTTAAATGAGCTGTCATCCCACCTGACGGGGGGATGACAGCTCATTTAGAGTTAACTTCACCTAAGTTTTCCCGGTACCCACCAACCCGCTTGGACCAGCGTGGTTGCTTACCACATTGATTACAGCCCACTCCCTCTCACAGAGAGGACGCCTGTGTCGCAGCAGTGGGAACATTCTAGTCTTTAACAGAATGGACCCGCACCCTAATTGCGAAACACACTATCGATCTCAATTTTAATCATTTTGAAGCATATTGCTAATCCATTGCTCCATATGTTCGAAAAATGTATCTGCTCAACAATGTAAAACACGCAATAAACGTTGTTGATCTGTCAAAATGAAACCCATTGCTACTAATAGTGTGTTACGCAATTACCCCGCCGATGGTTTGGCGGAAGGTGTCTCACTGCACAACACCGGTTTTTCTATCCGACATTCGTAATTGTAAATCTGTAGGTCTGTGGTTATATTTTAGTGAGGCCTTGTCAGTTGTCACTACATAGTATAAAACAAAGTCGCTTTCTCTGTCCCTATGTACGCTTAGATCTTTAAAACTCCGCAACGGATTTTTATGCGGTTTTTTTTAATAGCTAGAGTGATTCAAGAGGAAGGTTTATATATATATATATAATACATGCATGCATGTACAGTAGAGAAACATTGATAATTTTAGAGGTTTCTAATGTGATGTCATAAATAAACACATTTTTTTGCGCTTACTTTTCAAACGCTGGCTGAACCCTACGAGATAGGTCAAAATAATGTACTACAGTATTGTACACCTTAAAAAGGTCTACAAAAAAGTTCGCGATGGTATATGTCTATCTCTTAGGGATAACCCACAATAATCATTTTTTATCCTTTACTTTTTATGAGAAATAATGGCTTATTAACGAAGCGATTTTAAGCAATACAGCATTAATCCTTATCCAATTAAGTACCTTAAATACATTGTGCATTTAATATAGATAAATATGGCCCTTTACAGTATGTAATTTAAATGAATATTTTCGAATATATTACATATTTAAAATGCAGGGACATAGGGGTTGCTGCGGTACCGGCCGGCCGCGATGGCGCGTGCTGACATTCTTGAAATACCTATACTTAGTATCAGCATTGCACCCGTGCGAAGCCGGGGCGGGTCGCTAGTATTCTTATATGAGCTTTTCGTCCATGCTAATTGCTGTTACTCAACTTGGCGCATTGTCTTATTTCAAAACGGTGAAGGAAAACATCGTGAGGAAACGAGCCAAAAAATCGAAGACATGTGACATTATAGCCCACTCCCTCTTGAAGATCTTGAAGAAAGGAGGCCTGTGTGCAGTGGGAACTTTAAAGGCTGATTATGCCTAATCCCATGAAATGGGAATGTTTTTATCAACTAAGTAAGTATAGAATTAAAATCAGATAAATATTATTATGCTCAACGTGAACTAAATGCAAGAACTCAATATCAGAATCGGATCTATCTTGACTTGATTTGTATTTCAGTATTGTGCAACCATCAGATAAATTCGAAACATAATCTATGAAATAGATACAAAATAAATGACTTCATTGCAACATTATTATCCAATAACAGTACAGTCAATTAATTAGCTAATTAGAACAATTTTAACGCTGCACGCTGTCCTACTGAGGTGGCTCGGTCATGGGTGCTGACCTGGTAATTAACCTAGCGGTAGGTAGCTAGCAAGGGTTATTAGGTGCATCTACGTAGATACGTTTAATTTTGAATAATGTAGATGAATGCCCAGTTTCTGATGTCTTTTGATAAACTCTCAATAGCAATTGATTCGACACGGTTATCGATATAAGTGAATTCATCGATTTTATCGATTTATGTGCAGACACAATTAGTCGAAATAGGAGATTGCAGACCCATCCAACACCCAGTGCGAGTGTGGTGCTTCTGACCACACCATGCCCCACTTGCTGGAGTGTCCCAAGTGCCCGTTCACCTGAACCTCTAATGACGTAAAGAATGCCACTAATGCCGCAATCAACGTGGCCACCTAACCACGGTGATTGCGGCATTGGTGGCATTCTGGGCTCAAACTATACTTTAAAAAAAACAACGAATAAGAGTGCCATCGACACGAAAAGAAAAAAGTTAATTAAATTACTTATTGTGTTAAGAAACGTGATATTGAAATACGAGTACCTAATAGTATCTAAATTAAAGATTAAATTCCTCAAAACCCGGGCATAAGACCACCTTGAGTTTCTAGTTTGGAGAGGCTAAGAACAGGAAAAAACGTGAGAGATCAAGAGTGACTACGTCACTAAAGAATTGTAAACGGACTGCAAGATAAAAACCTCTAATTAAGATACAATTAAAGCGATCATCTGTTACATATACAAATAATTATTATAAATTCAATCAAAGACCACGTTGTTCTTCATAACTATACAACTGATTTTGATGTGGCTTGCAGTATCACTTTGAGAATTGACTCCGAAAGGTTTATGTGCACAATACATTAATATTTAACTCACGTACCTACAATGAAGAAATCTTGATTGTCAAGTAGTAAAAAACGTGCAAAGCACGGGTGGGTAACTAGTAAATGATAATTATAAAGTAAGTAAATTAATAAAATGCAGTGAAAGAAAATCATATTATGTTGAAAATTCAATGAATTACACTCCTAAAGAGGAAGCAAAAAGGCAATAATAAAAAAAGTTTACATTATATCATAACACTTTTTAAATAAGCATCCGTGACAATACTAAGCTGAACCAAAACAGACGTTAAAGCAATCATTGTGTTACTCAGCGATTCTTGAACCTTACTTAAATACTAAAACGAATTGACAATGAAAGTTATGCATCATTGTTGGCACTAGTAAAGGAACCTGGAAGAGAAACGAAATTTTCCATAACAAGGTATGCACAGCATCCATATTTCTATACTGATATAAATGCGAATTTAAAGAGGCTGAACGGTTTTCTATGAAACTCGGCACGCATGTGATATATTATCCTAAATTATGGATTGTAACAAATATGTAATACTTACCTATTCTACATTATTCAATATTTCTCTTGGTATGTCTGTAGACTAGTTAAAATATTAAGGAATAATATGTCGTTGATATTTTGGATGAGGGTAGATAGAAACGTCGAAGTTGTTTGTTCATAACTATAAAAGGGGGAGCTCAGAGTGGCAGGGGACATGTATCACCAATAAGGTGTACAAGCTCCTCCCCGCCCCACTCATACTACTCATGACCGCCATCTTCAATGGCGCCATGAGCAACAACATCTTCCCGAACGCGTGGAAAGATGCCACCGTCATAGGTATCCCAAAGCCAGGCAAACCCAAGTCTGAGCCCTCCAGCTACCGCCCCATCAGTCTGCTTAATGTCTTCGGCAAAATCTACGAGAGGCTTATTTTTAAGCGTCTCAAAGACTATGCCGAGGCAAAGAGCCTCATCCCTAACGAGCAGTTTGGTTTCCGAACCAAACACTCTTGCATCCACCAAGTCCACCGCATCGTCGAGCACATCAGCGCTGGCTTTCAGCGCAGTGCTACGACAGGCGCCCTATTCTTCGACATAGCGAAAGCATTCGACAAAGTTTGGCACAATGGCTTATTATATAAGCTATACTCTCTTGGAGTGCCAGACCGTCTCGTGCTCATCTTACGAGACTTCCTGTCGGATCGCTCTTTTCGCTACCGCGTCGAGGGCGCACTCTCCACCCCTCACCCCATCCGTGCCGGAGTCCCCCAGGGTTCCGTTATTTCCCCTCTCCTGTTCACCCTATTCACCAGCGACATTCCCACGTGTAAAAAGGCACAGTTGGCTCTATTCGCCGACGACACTGCCATTTATCACACGGGTCGCTGTCATGACGCCATCGCCCGTACTCTCCAGACTTCCGCAAACGTCCTAGGCGCTTGGTTCCGGAAGTGGAGAATCGAGGTCAACCCTGACAAGAGTCAGGCGGTTCTCTTTTCGAAACATAGTCGATTCGCCCCCCCCCTCCCCAGTCCTATCACTATGTACGGTAAACAGATACCTTGGGGTAAGCAAGCGAAATACCTAGGAGTCATCCTCGACCGTCACCTCACTTTCGGAGAGCACATAAAGACGGCTCGTTCGCGAGCCGCTTTCGCTCTCGGTAGGCTCCACTTCCTTCTCACTGCCCGAAGCAAATTGTCACTGAAGTGCAAATTGCGCCTCTACACCGCGGTCATCCGCCCTATCATGACTTACGCTTGCGTAGTCTTCGCACACGCAAAGCCTCGTCACCTGCATAAAATGCAGACCCTCCAAAACCGTTTCCTTAGAAAGGTCACGGGAGCCCCCTTCTATGTCCGGAACATCAACCTCCATCTCGATCTTAGAATCCCCACCGTCCAGCAGTTCATGAAACGCCTCTCCAAGCGCTTCTTTGATTCTGCCATCAAACACCCCAATCCCCTGATTGCGGCGGCCTCCCGATACACTCACTCGCGCATAAGCAAGATTCGCCGACCGAGGCATACTCTCACCCTCCCTGACGACGCTACGACCCTCCTACAGGAGAGTAGCAAGAAAACAAGTACCTTAAACAAGTACAAGCCCAGACAGCCGTCCTATCGTCCTCGCCGTCGAGGCCCGTCGCGACGCCCCGTACCTAGTCCACCCCGACCCTTGCTCGAGCCAGCCCGCGCCGCTGAGCCTGCAGTTTTAAATTCGTCCCTAAATAACACCGATCCAGCCTGTCCCTTGCTGCCCTCTTCCAGCGACGCCCTAAGCCGAGGTCCGAACCCCACGGGGGGTGCCCTTAGCGTGAGTCGCTTAGTTTTTAGTTAGTTTTTAAGCCCTGGCTGGAGGCCTTTACTTCAAGGCATCCACAGGAAAGTCCGGTTAAGCAGTCGACAACCTCCTACAGGTTGAACTGCGAGATGCCAATTCCAAAAAAAAAAAAAATGGCAGGGGACATTCTTGTTCGAGACGTCAACCAGAACGGTGCTCCGGCCTATGTTCAGTTGATTAGGGAATAAATCGTATTAGTGACGTTATTATGTGGAATAGATCGACCAGATGTCATGTAAGTTAATTGATATTATTATAACTATGGTGTTCTGTATATTTTATATTATGGCCAATATATGGCAATGTGAGAAATGTTGATAGATTACTTTAAGATTGTTTCCAAGGAGTTTCTTGTCCTTCTTCTCCTTGATGACCTAGATTTGGAACGGACGACTAGCTTTCTTATTATTTACTGACAAGCCCAATTGAAAATAAATGCCTAGCTTGTCTTTCTGTGCTTTCATTCATAAAACCCTTTCCCTGAAAACCTAAGAACATACATACACATATAACACAGTAAATAACTATAGAGACATTCCTGACATTCATAGGTTATTATTTGGGTGATATATGTATAGTTATAGTTATATTTTATACTGCTCTATATAACACATGTATGACCATATATGTATGACCTTGGTTAGGATACAGGATAAGTACTTTTTATCCTGGTAGCACCTACGTTCCCGTGGGATGATTTTATTTCCGAATTCCACGCGGGCGAAGCCGCACTGTATACTATAAAATAATGTAGGTAAGGTTGTAATATGAATGGACGATGATGTTGCTCTTTAGCCACTTTATGTGAAGAGGTCTCATTAGCTGGCAAGGTCTGTGCCTTTACCTTAATTGAGACAAGGTCATGCGTGTATAGTGGAAAAACAAGTTGAAGTATAGATTTTCTTTGGGGTACTGTAAAAGTCTAGGTAGGCGATATACTACGGAGTATATCACCCTTCTAGACTTTTTAGGATACAAACATGTATTCCTTTCATGTAGGTTATATTAAGCTCTTGGACTATCCCGTTGGTCTCGTGGTCGCCAGCGCGACTGCTGAGCGTGGGGTCCTGGATTCGATTCCCGGGTCGGGCAAAGTTTTATTGAGTTTTTCCATTAGGAATTTCTTAGTAACAGCCCGGAGTTTGGAAGTTGGTGGTGTGATAACCCCGTTGGTCCTGCGCTTGATCTCTCTCCGGTCGTGTCGGTTTGCCGTCCCATCGGACTAAGAGAGTGAGGGAAGAGGGAGTGCAGCTGTGTCTGCGCGTACACTTGTGCACTATAATATCTCCTGCGTACCTGGCTAATCTCCGTTGAGATTGGCCACCGTGACCGAAATCGGTCGGGGAGGCTATTATTAAGGCTCTTGATATCTTAAATCCTCACAGTTTTGAACCTTTCTATCAAGACTTTTACCCTACCTGTTGCTAATGAATGACTTTTATCGAAGAAGGGAGAATTTATTTTCTACTAGTTCAGACTTTAGTACAGACGCCAACACATATTCAAGCTACTACAATCTGTCAAATTTCTTTAATAGATTTTTAACTTTATCGCTACAGGATAAAGTTTCAGGTTGATTGCGAAAATTTTAAACTTTCGGGTTGCCTGATTTGCTGGCGTCTGTACCTCACGAATAGTAAAACTTTACTTTTATGCTCTGTCTTCCTCTTAAACACGAAAGTGACCATGCCCTTGATTTTTTAACACAATTCAACCTCATTTAGGTTGTATTGTTTAATTACAATCATTGCTGTCAATGTAAGCTAATCATCAGTCTTGCCTAAAAATTTAAGAGAAATCTGAGAAAATTTACATAATCACAATGGGTTGGAACCTTGAGGCTCTATCCTTAACAATGCACAAACCTTAGGACAAAAACTATCAGTTTCTGCAACCTTTTACGACTGTGAAGTGTGACTTAAATTTGTCATTATTACATACGCTTCGGTCCATTCCAAAATTTGAAAGAAACTGCTGTCAGAGATAAAATAACTGTGAACGAACCGTACAGGAATAGCATGTGGTATTTGTTTTTACGTATCGTTAATAAACTTTCCTTTCTATCCTTGATGCAAGAGCGATTGCTACAGTATTTACTAAATTAAGATATTAATATGTTTCCAACATCTCGACGTTTATCATAATAATATTATGATTTACGTAGTGCACAAGTGAGTCATCTACTTATACAGTATTGTAACTCGGCCGTATCTTGGACATAAATGCCTACAGCCGCGCGGTACGTAAACATGCGATAGGGCTGCCCGCCTCCAGCATTTGAATCACATTTGCCTACTTTGTGTTTCCATTTAGTTTTGTGATTGTAAATATACTTTATTTTATATAAAAAAATAAAATAAGTACTTTGTGAATTTAATAGGAAGTGTTCAATAAAAATGCATGTTGTTTTTTGATTGGTAGATTTAATTAAAAAACCACGTTTATGTTTGAATAACAAATCGGTCTTATAAATTTGCGACCGAAAAATATTTGCGCCTTGACTGAGACGTACGAAACGCTTTATTATTAAATTTTAAAGTATAAAAAATCCGCATTCTAATATAAAGCTTAATTAAAAATTGTTTTGGGAAACATGGACAAGGTGGAGAACTCCAATCTTTACAAACTTCAACACCTACCTACTCAACTACAATGCAAGAAACAGCTGACGAGTAATTTTAATAACTTTTTATCTCAGCTTATTAACGTCTCTATAAATTAGGTACCTACAACTCGCAACAACTCAAAACAAAAATTCTTTGGTCACCAATGCCAAGCTGAACAGCTGGCTACGAATGTTTTAAAATCACAAACCTCTCAAATATCTAAATATTCTGTGAATATCTCATGAGTTTAGCTGTTGTTGTCGTTATTAATACCGAGAAAAAAAAAATGTTTATAGTGGTATAATTGTTGTTATAGCAGCAGCAGAAATACTTAATCTGAGAAAATTTCAACTATCTAGTGACAGACAGACGGCCAAATTTATTTTTTCTAGTATTATTCATACACACAGTACAATAAACAACTGTTATTAATAATAAAATACCACGTCTTTACTTTGAATTGTACAAACTAACAAAATAAAACACACATGCCCCGAGGTTTTTAACACAAGCGTAAGTACCTACCGTATCTTGATTCATGAACCGCCTATAACTACCTACTCGTATTTCACTATTGTCAATCACTTTCCTTTACTCTATTCACTTTACACCAGACATCGGTTTTTTTCGGGAGATAAAAGGAAATACTTATGCATTAAAAAGACACATTATGTACCTACCTACTAGTAAGTAAAATTATTTTATAGTCTTATCTTTCAGAGTTTCCAGGTAATCTAAAAAAAGTTATCCCTAGATGCGTTATTGACGAATTCATGCAACCAAAAACAGCAGAATATATCCTACTCGTCATACTAAATATGTACTTGAATTTATTTGTAGTGAAAGAATCGCGCGGTTATTGTTTAAAAAAACAACACACCGACCGTTCATCACTGCGGCACAGTCGCGACTGACTGCCTGCCGAGCGAATGCCGAGATCGAGGCGCGTAGGCATAGCTCGCGCATCGTCCGTTTGTATGAAGATGGAATACTGTATAATAATTATACTGTGGTATCGTCCTTAATGACATTCATTATCTAATAAACATTACTTTTATGTGCAAAGATGCATTGAAAATTGGA
This sequence comes from Globia sparganii, assembly GCA_949316385.1. Classification (NCBI taxonomy): domain Eukaryota; kingdom Metazoa; phylum Arthropoda; class Insecta; order Lepidoptera; family Noctuidae; genus Globia; species Globia sparganii. The sequence goes on along the minus strand of OX438666.1, from coordinate 21,675,364 downwards.
ATCCAATGACTTTAAATATTTGCGTTATAATTAAATGACACAGATTAGTTAATAATTAAAGTCTTCAGTGATATATGACTCATTTAACTAAAAAGCTACATATTAAATGATATCCACGAAACTGAGAATATTCAAATCAAATCAAATCAAATCAAATCATTTATTTGCTTGAATATGGGTAGGTACATGAGGTGATACATAATTACAACAGTTCATACCATCAACCATATCCTACCTTACTAGGTGTGCAAATATCTAATACAATAAAATATAAACACGCCTTCTTTCCATGGGGTCAGGCCTGGTTAGGCAGAAAACTACAGAACGCCACCTGCTACGATCCTTACAGACTACCTCAGCCTCGCTCACGTTCACAGATCTGGTTGTACACGCACGGTTACGAGAAATATTTATTACATTAATCCATGATTTGAATACATACATCACATTAAACATTATCTATATCATATATTATTATTGACATTATTAATTATTTAATTATATTAGCATTGTTTAATTTAAAAATTTAGTTACATTTATCATTTAAATAATCATTAACATTATAATATTACTTTCAGACAAAGAGTTAAAGAACAAGATAGTAGATAATGTCCCCGATTCTGATGTTCACAAACTAAACTAAATTAAAGTTCAGTGCATCTTTTTCTTTCTATTTCATCGTTTAAAAAAAATAACATCATGACGGTTCCTTGCCAATATATATATGAAAACATTATGTACGTTCGAAAAAATCTACATCTTTTTAGTAAGATATGTGACAGGCATAATTTTAACACTAGAAATAGGAACAAATTAGATCAACCTCGTTTCAGATTGTCTAAAGTAAAAACTTCTTTTATGGGTTATTGTGTGGAGTGTTATAATAAAATACCACTCGATATTCTTCAACTAAATGAGAAGAAATTTAAAACATGCATTAAACGCACACTATGTAGACAAGCATACTATAAGTTGGATGATTATATCGTAGATAAAAATGCTTGGCTAAATGCTGGTCCTGCTCCACAGACACTTGGGCTCACTAGTTAAAATTTCAATATTTGGAAGACATGCTTCCCTTTTTTTTTTCCTTTTCTTTTTTTTTGTGTTTCTGACAGTCGAACTTAATGTGTATTTTTAATTCAATCAAGTTTTAATTGTTACTTTAATATCATAATACCTCTTTCTAGTAAAATTTTATTCATCTCGTAAATAAATTGGAAACTATAGTTTTGTATAATTTAGAAGCATTTTTTTAAATTTTGTAAATGTAAGAACCATGGATCCATTTATTATAATTTTTTTATATTGACTTGAAAGAGCATGGCAGTTGAGAATGTGTCATGCTCACTTAAATGTGTCACTGATGGTGGCGCGTGTGTTGGATCATTCGGTTCTCTTCAATATGGTTGAGCTGGATGGTGCTGATCCATGCGTCATGTTCGTGAACGGGCGCTGTCAGTTGAGACTGGTCATCTCTTAGCTGCCAGGGCTTCTTTTTAATCTTATACCTATTTTGAATTGTTTCTTCATAACATTGTTCTCACATAAATAGAAGCAACAAGAATACTGTACTAAGGATTTTGTAATATCTTAGTTTAAAAGAGTGTCCTTGGAGTTTCTTGCCCGTTCTTCTCCAAGAGATCTACGTTTTGGAATGGGCAACTAGCTTCAACTTTCTGACTAACTGACCGACTAGTTAATTTTGACAATTCAAAAGTGCCTGGAAATGGTTTAATTGAAATAAATGCTTTGAGTTTGAGTTTATTAAGAAAAGGACAGAAGATAAATATTAGTTTAGTCCTGTCAAATTAGTCAGCGCCTGAAGTAAATTGACGTATTTTTAGCCAATTTTTTAATCACGTCTAAACTTGTCTATGAATTATCTAATTTGACAGGACTAAACTAATATTTATTTTCTGTCCTTTTCATAATGAAATAGAAAGAAAAAGATGCACTGAACTTAAATTTAATTTAGTTTGTGAACGACAGAATCGGGGCCAATATTTAAATTTGCTCTTTTTTTGGTACCAAGATGTAACTTTGATAGTTTTTTTTTTTACACCGAACGCGTAGTTTATCCCCTTGTCTATTAGGCAAGAGTAATTGTGTCTCATTAGTTGAGCTCGTAAAAGTTTTTTAAATATTAGTTGTAAGTAAATCTTGATCATTGCCTTGTTTCTCTGCGTGCGCGTGCGTAGTCGTTGGTCCTGCGCCTGATCTCTCTCCGGTCGTGTCGGATTGCCGTCCCATCGGACTATGAGAGTGAGGGAAGAGGGAGTGCACCTGTGTCTGCGCGCACACTTGTGCACTATAATATCTACCGCGCCGAAAACTAGTCTCCGTTGAGATTGGCCGCCGTGACCGAAATATGGTCTGGAGGACTTTATAAGATCTTAGCACTTGAGTTTGATTGTCCGTCTTGGTCGTTATCATCATCCGTCTGCTCTTATTCCTATTTATTTGGAGTCGGCGCAGTATGTCGCAGTGTGAGTGAGGGTGTGTGTGTGTGTGTGTGTATGTCGGTGCTTTTAGCGATAAGACCGCCCATTGTGTCACCCTTTGCAAAATTTATATATTTATGTCTGTAATTTATATGATGTACATAATAAAGAGTATTCTATTCTATTCTATTCTATGTCTTTTTCTCCCATACATCTTTGTTAGTCATCATCTCCGACGTCACCTCATTTCTAGTAGTCCAATCATCGGTCTATTTTTTCCCAACTACTTTATGGTCGGCTTCCAGTCTGCAGCTGAATACCAGTACTTTCCATGGAACAACTTCTGGTAAGTTGGTAATACGATACCCCTTGGTAAGACTGGTTGTCAGACTCACAGAGCATGTAAGTCAGGTTGTTGGTGTAACGACTATCAAAGATCTACGAATGATGATAATCGGGGTTTCGAGACACGGAGGGGTCTTGATATGTAATACTAATACCCATCAACGAACTGACAGCGGCAGGCGTAGCTTAACTTTCAGTCGACCTGTGCGGCTGTTATCATTTAGCCACGAGCCCCTCCTTTCTAGTAGTCCATTGACCATTGTCCATTGTGTCACCCTTTGTAAAATTTCTATATTTATGTCTGTAATTTATATGGTGTATACAGGGTGTCCCTGGAAGTATGGATCAAATCAAATAGGGGCGTGGGCAAAGTCATTTCCAAACTTTTTGATCCTGAGAATGTTGGTGAATTTTTTTACGGTTCAAAGTTATGACCAAATTTTGTTATTTTCAATCACTTTGCATAGTGCTCAAAGAACAAAACAAAAAATGTGCTCATTTAAAAAACACTACCAGGAACTGTCAATTTAAATTTTTTAGACAGCCCTGATAGTTTTTTTAATGATTTTTTTTTCTTTGAGCACTATGCGAAACGATTGAAAAAAATTGGTCACAACTTTTGAACCGTAAAATAATTCTCAATCATCAATCATTCTCAGGATCAAAAAGTTTAGAAATGACCTTGCCCACGCCCCTATTCAATTTGATCCATACTTCCAGGGACACCCTGTATAATAAAGAGTATTCTATTCTATTCCATTTTGTTGTAAATTACAATTTTTGACGCATCTATACAGGATTAGGGAATCCCATCTTTCTGTGTGATAAACTGATAACAACATGACGAAAACCTAAAAAAAAACAATTTAATTGTTACAGATAACCAAAGATGGAGACACGATGGAGTTACGTCACCGTTTGGACGGCGCTTTGTTTTGCTTTAGGTAAGTAATGTAAATAGTAATAACATTCACAGTACCCCCGCCAGTGCCTCCGGCTAGGATAAGATGTAAATCTTGGCTTATGTTATTGCATGTACAACTTATAATATAAAAGTTATGACGGCTTTAATAGCGTAGGCGTGTCGTTATTGTACAGATAGATTTTCAACTTTATTATAAATAAGGTTCAAAGTTGATTGGGTAATTCAGATGAGAGCAGTTTTGTGGCCCATTGGTAACGTCCGCGACTTACCGAGTTCAAGCAGGCATTTTGTGTAAATTATTTCGTCACTACTGCTCTCGAAAAGATGAAAGAAAACATCGTGCGGAAACCGTCATGTCCTAGAAACAAAAATTCGAAGACACGTGATATCTACCAACAACCTTAAGTTTGAGTTGAGCTGCATGATTACTGACAAATGCGTGCACTGACTGGACGGGTCCACTCAATCTGTGTGGTTCTTTCCTCAAAAGACCATTTCAGACATGGTCTCCACATGATCTGACCAAGATTATGTCTGGACTTTAAAAGAGACTGTGACCTCTGAGTTTGTTTCGGCCTTTCTTCTCAAAGTAGTGAGATAGGAAAGGCCGACCTCATCTCGTTTTAAAAAAATATGATTGACGTGTTACTTGTACAAACCTACTTACAGAAATAAAATCATTTAACATTTAACACGCACTGGGCCCGTGTGGTGGATTATAGCCCACTCCTTCTCACAGAGAGGAGGCCTGTGTCCCGGCAGTGGGAACATTATAGGCTGAGGGAGATTTTGATAAATAAATAATAAATAAATAAGTAGCATTTTATAATGAAAAATCTGCAGAGATAGGTACCAGTGCCGGACAAAGATGCTTTCACTTAAGGTTTTAAACAATGCTATTGCTTTAACAAAGTGACGGTATCTAAAACTGATAACTACCGACAGTGAACAGTGGGCTGTTAACAATAACACTGTTATTGGAACCGGAACAGTGATTAACACAATTATCGGCCATAGCATCGGCTTTTTCTCCGTGTATGGATTTTAACTGCTAATGTGTGTAATTGAACATTGTGCAATTTATAGGTTTTTGGGGCGAAAGTTTGCTTTTTTTACGGCCATTTAGATTTTTTTGGTATATATACCTAGGTGACGTATTTTCAACCGTTTATTTGATTTGATTTTCATCCTTAAGGTGGAACTAGTCGCAAGCTCGAACTCACTGGTGGTCATGGCCAAAAAGCACGCTCTCTCACCCGGTTTCGTGTCCGACAGAGATAGATCAGTGATGAGCAGTTAGACGATAGTCTACACGCACAACGTCTAGTTCTCGCGCACAGAAACACCGTTCCTAACTGAAAGGCGCGTAAAAAAATTCGAAACGTGCTTTAGAAAATCGAGTTTTATGAAAAAATCACTGCATAAATCAATTACAAATAACTGTATTGAACCCTTCAATAACTGAGCTTTGTCGGTACCGACTTTGTTTTTGAAGATTTTACAGTTCTTTTACCTACTTATTTACACCCAAAGTTACGTTAAAAATAGCAGGAAAAATTAATCTTTGTTGGCTTTTTATTTTACTAGGTATTTTATTTCCGTACGACAAAATTAATAATAACACAAAACGATATCATGTTTAACTGTGGATGCACAATGTGAGAAATAATAATACACACATCAAAAGTGTCTAGGGATCAAGCATTTTTATGCGGATTTCTTGAGATTGAGATGTGGCTTTGTAATAAATTTATGATTTTATAAATTTATATGGATCCTTTTTGGTGCATTTCATAATTTGAATCAGGAACTGTGAATCAAATTCGAGTAAAAGATGAAAATCAGCTGTCAATATTTTCCCTATAAAAACATACAACGCATTGAAGACATTATTAGTGCTACTGTTTCCCTACTACTGATTATAACCAACGTTATTATGGAGCGGCGACGTCATTTAAGCAGGGAAGAAATGCTCAGAGCCGTGGGAATGATAGAAGCTGGTTCCCGGCAACGTACTGTGGCTTTAGCTCTGAATACAAGTCAGAGTGTTATCAGTCGACTTTGGACACGTTACCGAAGCACTGGTACCGTGGCTGAGCGCCATGGAGGACGGTATCGCTGCACCACACGGAGACAAGACCGATACATTCAAATCTTAACTCGAAGAGCTCCAACAATAACCGCCATGATGTTAGCCGTGAGGCTTCATCACTCTTCAGGGAACTTAATTAGCGACCAAACAGTCAGAAACCGCTTGCATGATGTGAACCTTCATTCCCGAAGACCGCTACGGGTACCACCTATAGCAATGCACAATCGTAGGATTCGATATCAATGGGCTCTTGAACACAGAAATTGGGCAGAAGAACAATGGCGTTTCGTGTGCTTTTCTGATGAGTCTCGTTTTGGTATGAGACCGGATACAAGACGTATACGACACTGGAGAACCCCTGGACGCCAACAGCGATTAAAATCCTGCCAGGAAGTCCATCCTTATAGTGGTGGAACCATCATGGTATGGGCGGGTATTTGGATCGGCGGAAGAACTGAGTTGATTTGGATCAGAGGCAACCTCAACGCTCAAATTTATGCTGAGACGATTGTATCAGACGTCATCGTTCCTCTACAAGTGCAAATCGGTCCCTTATTTCAGTTAATGCATGATAATGCACGACCGCACACCGCAAGAGTTGTAAGACAGACTCTCGCCGCAGCTAACATCAATGTCCTGCCCTGGCCTGCTCAGTCGCCAGACTTGAACCCGATTGAGCATGCATGGGATATGCTACAGAGAAGAGCTCTGCCGAATATGGAGGGTATCCAGTCGCAAGAAGACCTTTTTTTGTTGTTGCAACGAACATGGGCGGCCATTCCACAGCGTGATTTGGATGAACTCATTTTGAGTATGCCAAACCGATGTTCTTGTGTTGTTAGTGTTCGCGGTAGAAACACGGATTATTAATTGTTTAAGTTACCCAATAAAATTTTAGAGAAAACTGTTATTTCAGTCTTTTTTTCGAACTTTTGTGTTAGTGGTTCAAATGTCAAAAATCCCTTTATTAGGAAAATGGCAAATTTCTTTATTAATGCAAAGGTGACTTGGTTTATCGTTACTGTGACAAACGAAAACACTTTATTTGATGAATCCTTAAAGAAAATTTTAATTAATATCAATCAGGAGAAAAGTTATTGCAAAAATATATGTTGATCCCTAGACACTTTTGATGTGTGTAATACAGTGGAGAAAAACTCGCCCGAAATTTGTATGGAAAAAATATCGACTAGTGGCACCTTAAGGAGGATGCGCTAGATAGCCCGCGAAATTGGAATCATACTTTGTTCAACATACAACCTGACACTGACCTGCAAATTGAAAAAAACGTAAGAAAATTTGGATTTCGCGGGCTACCTTGGCGCTTCCCCCTTAAATGTAGCTTTGTGCTTTTTTCTTCTAATTTTCTCATGGCGTCATCGTTGGAAATTGCTATTTTATTCTATGGTTACTTAATTCTTATAAGTTCAGGGTCTAATGTTTTGTATGTGTGTTGAATGAAAATATCTTTACATTGAACGCTGCCGTTAAGTGACAGGTGACGTCCACTGCTGAACATAAGCCTCCCCTAAGCACCTCCACTTCGACCGATTCTGTGCTTCCCGCATCAAGCGGCTTCCTGCGGCTTTCTAAATTCCTGTTCCATTTTGTCATTAGCTAAGAGTACATAGGTTTCTCGATATCCCGTAGTCCTTAAGAGCGGTTCCGCACTACATCCGATCCGAATCCGAATTAAAGATCCGACTTCAATCCGAATTGGGAATGTTCTAAATTCTGACGGATTGAATTCGGATGTAGTGCGCAACCCCTCATACAAATAGGACTACGGTCACTTCGGAGTTCGGACCGGCATTTCTCGGATTCGGATCGGATGTAGTGCGAAACCGCCCTAACACACCCGAAGTCTTAAAGGAATGGCCTTTTCGGAGCAAAGAATTTGACGAGATGGTGCACGGATCATCATCATCTGCCTAGCCTTTTCACAACTATGTTGGGGTCGGCTTCCAGTCTAACCGGATGCAGCTGAATACCAATGTTTTACAAGGAACGACTGCCTATCTGACCTCCACAACCCAGTAACTGGGTAATACGATACCCCTTGGTAAGACTGGTTGTCAGACTTTCGGGCTTCTGACGAACCGTAACGACTGTCAAAGATCCACGAATGACAGCCGGGACCAACGGCTTAACGTGCTTTCCGAGGCATGGAGGGGTATTGGTACTTATGTAAAGATGGTCACCCATTCACACACCAACCGCGGAAAGCGTAGCTTAACCTGCTCGATCGACCTGTGCGGCTGTTATTATTTAGCCACGGGCCCCTCTGATGATGGTGCACGGATATTATGTAGGTATCTTAATCAATCGTCAATTCGAAATAAAAACTGTCTGTTTCCAGGGTCCACGAACATGTTGCCAGTGTTCACACAAGACATGAACAACCTGGCGTTATCAGAGAGCACGCCGGTCGGCACGATGGTGTACAAGCTGCAAGGCACCGACCCTGAAGGATTACCGGTGAGAAAATTTACTGATGACTTTATACTTACGTCTCCATTACCGTTGCCTATAATCTGCATTCGCGATTATTTGCCAAAAATGTAAAAAAATATGTGTTTATGGAAAAATAACTTTAAATCCTATATAACAAAGTTCAGTTTACGCTACAACTTCAAACATTTTTATAACTTCGATCAATAGTGGTAGTCACTCTGAAATCAACTTAATTGACATTATAATAAAGTTGATATTTGTTTAATTTGAAATAATATTAATTTGAAACATAAGTTTTAGACTTTATATACTTATTATTTATCATAACCTCTCTCATCTCTTGCCCTTATCCCAATTAATTTGGGGTTGGTGCAATATGATTTAAAGATGTTATACTTAATGTATTAAATAATATCTTTAAAGGCTTAAAATTAAGACAACGACTGTCAAGGAAGAATGGAAGAGCAAAATGTATTGCGCTGATCCCAAGTAGCATGGTACAGGAAAGGCTGAAAATGGAAGGCAGAAATATTATAAAAATACTAGCTGACTCCGCAAACGTCGTTTTGCAAAAAAAAAAGTAGATAGTAGCCGATTCTCATACCTACCCGATATGCACACAAAATTTCATACAAATCGGTCCCGCCGTTTTGGAGGAGTATGGTAACTAACACTGTGACACGAGAATTTTATATATTAGACTAGCTGACGCCGCAAACGTCGTTTTGCAAAAAAAAAAAAGACAGTAGCCGATTCTCAGACCTACCCGATATGCACACAAAATTTCATACAAATCGGTCCAGCCGTTTCGGAGGAGTATGGTAACTAACACTGTGACACGAGAATTTTATATATTAGAAGAAGATATTAGATAGATTTCAATTATCCAATTAACTGTATGAAGAATATAGTAGGTAATCATTCATTTTGTTTGTTTTCAGATAAAATACAGCTTAGTGGGCACAGACAAGTTTTCAGTGAACCCTGAAACTGGAGACGTCATGTTAGACAAACCACTGGATAGAGAGGTAAAAATTTCATTACAATTCAACGTGACTTTCTCTAGTTTAAGATTGTGCTGAACCATTTCTTGAAACCAATCTTGAGGTAGTTGACTCAACAAACCTATAGCAAGTTTACTTTCAGTACCGTTGACTTTACATTTTTATTGCCAGTATAAAATTACCACGAAACAAAAACCAAGGAAATTTGTATGTTACTTACCCACGTTTTTTTAGTATAAAATGCTCTCCGGCGCTCTCTTGAACAAATAAAATTTTATTTTATTTTTAATTGCGACAAAGACCCCAAACTTCAAGGCTGGCACGGTTAATGTTCTCAGACTTGAATTTTACATAATAACAAAGCTATTACTAAAACAATTACATTTATTTTATAATATTACGAGCATTGCAAGTAGGTATAATAATAAGAAATATGCATATTTATGTACGCACGGCTACACATCAAGCTAGATAACCAGTATATGCTGACTTCTGATTGTACGAAAAACCTGTACAATGCGAGGTCAGCTAAAACTGTAAATATGTAGCTTGATGTGTAGTCGTGTGTACATGTATACTGTTTTATATTACGCTATAAAACAGTAGGTATGTGGTATATGGCAATAAGTATTTGATTCCGCCTTTACGCTCAGGGGTTCAATTTATACATATTGAAAGATTTTATGAATACAAAGGTTTATAGGTAAACATTACGTGCTGCGCTTCAATTTTATTATAAGTGCCAATAATTATTTTTGACGACTGTGTATCTGTAAATTCTGTTGTATTGCTTGTGATAGTCTTACACTAGCTTAAAATTAAGGTACAATAATTGCGGACCCTGTTGAGCTCAACAAAAAAGTAAAAAAAAAATCTTTAATTGAACTCCGATGACGGCAACACCGAAACATTTACGGCAATGAAACCACCTAACCAGTTTTTAATAATCTAAATATCATTATACAAAGTGTTAAAAAGTTAACCCGACAAACTTTAAGAGGTGCTTTATACCATCGAACTCAATAACTTTCACTATGGGACCAACTCTGAAATCACAAAAAAAAAAATCAGCTGTTTTAAACATTTTGGTCAAGTAGGTATTGACCTTTTGTATTAAACAGCCGATTTTTTTTCGTGATTTCAGAGTTGGTCCCATAGTGAAAGTTGTTCAGTTCGATGGTCTAAAGCACCTCTTAAAGTTTGTAGGGTTAATTTTTAACACCTTATATTGTTACAGGTGGAAGACACAATAAAGTTCCTAGTATCCATAGAAGATGAGGACCCTGCCAAGGTACAGAACCTGGTGCAGTCGCAGCCGGTCACCGTCATCGTCCTCGACGAAAATGATAACCCACCTATGTTTAAAAATGTAAGAGAATATTTTTATTTCTATAAAATACATATTTCTTTACATATACAGGCTGTTCGGCAGAACATTGAACACACAAAAATGGCAGATAGGTGGGGTCGTCTGCTACCTACCCAGCCCAAAAAAAAATTACCTAGGCCCCCCAGTTTTTTAATTTTTGTTTTATTTATTTATTTTACACATATATAAACAGACAAGAAAAACAGAACAGAAAAATAGGTACAAAGGTGATGCTTATTTATTAAGAAATCTCTTCCAGCATACCTGCAATAGGACAATAAATAGAGAGATGTAGACAGCGTGTGAAAGAATAAAGGAGACAAAAAAAAAAAAAAACATAAAATCATAAACAATTCACTTAAAAAACTAAACACATAATATGAGATTTATTATTTTTATATTACCGAAATTCGTGACTTTTAAAACTTTGAAGGAACTTTATGTAGGACAGACGAAACTGAAAACTCTTTTTTTATTGTTTTTGTCTCGGCTATTGGTAGATTCATCTAAAATTATTGTTTGGTGCAAATAGTAACTAGACAAAAAGTTCTAAGCCATCAAACATTACAAAAAGGGATTAAACGTTTTAGTAATAATTAATTTATAAACCTTTTCAAAAATAATAAAAAAAAAACTATGGGGCCTAGGTATTTTTTTGGGCTGGGTAGGTAGCAGATGACCCACCTATCTACCATTTTCGTGTGTTCAACGTTCTGCCGAACACCCTGTATATATTTCTATTTGAACATTAACAAAGCGCCTGTGCGAATGACTTACATTGCATTCAGCCTATAGTGTTTCAACTGCTGGGACACGTCAAGCCTCCTCTCTCCTATAAGGGTACTTGCATAAAGCAGGTTTTGCGGTACAGGTCGCTGTAGGTTGATCTACGGAAAGAGACGGTTTCAATGTTTTGAGCAAATAAGTAAATATGGGGCTACTTCTGCTATTGGTACCGACTTGTCTTTACCGGGAACCCGTTTTTAGGGTTCCGTACCTCAAAAGGAAAAAACGGAACCCTTATAGTATCACTTTGTTGTCTGTCTGTCTGTCAAAACCCTTTATCTTGGGAACGTGTGTATCGATTTAAAATTAAAACCATATACTCCGGTCTACGGTCCATTGAAGCTGTGAAAAAATCAAACTTCTAAGATAACGTTAAAAAAAAAGATACTGCCGTTTATGCCGCAAATAACGTGTATTTCAACACTCTCAAGGGAATCAAAATTTATAGGGGGATTCCCGTTGACCTAGAATCATGAAATTTGGCAAGAGGCAATGTCATGTAACACAAGTAAAGGGAAAAATCCGAAAATCGTCTATTTGTAATTTTCTAGTTAGATACCTACAAATTAGAACGGAAACCTCGGTTCGCGAGTCCGACTCGCACTTGACCAGTTTTTTTATGCAAGCACCCTTACGGAGGAAGTGAGCTGTAATCTACCACAAGTCCATAGTGCGGTTCCTTGAAAACCCCACATCTTTGCACATGCCCGGTTTCTTCACGATGTTTTACATCACGGCATTTAAATTTTTGTGACTAAAACGGACGTTATCCTTGTTTGCAAATTTCAGAGTCCTTACGAAGTAGACGTGCCAGAAGATGAGGAAGTTGGGAAGACTCTCCTGGAGAACATCCTCGTGGAAGACAGAGACTCTGTCGGAGATGGCCTGGAAGTAGGCTGTGTGCCTAATGATCAGGTAAGCTTAACAATAGCATCTTATCAGCATAATATTGAAATAAGAAGGTCTGAAGAGCTCCAAGGTTCTCCCAAAAAAAGATGAAATACGTATATGCTTTGCCGGTTGGTTAGAAACGGCCAATAATGTTCAAAATCTAGTCGCAGTCTCATCTCGGCGACAAACAAATGTCAAAAACTTGTCAAAATGTAGAGAAATTTGAGGTGTTTTTGACAGATTGAGACAGATCAGACTGTGAACGTTCTTAAAAATTACGAGAATTTCCCCTTTGATCATCAGGTTTCTTAGTAAGTTTTACATTGATATTGCACTGGGCAAGCCCGTCTTTGTTGAATATTTTGACGGACTGTCGCCAGATTGTGGTTTCAATTCCTTACTTTCCTACCATTGACACTTAACTCTATCATTGTTACATAATATCTTTCATTCAGTCATTTAATAGGACAAAAACATCTTTACTTTGACCTATATTTCTTCCAGTGGCCTGAAGCATGCGAGACCTTCGAAGTGGTGGCCCTCAATTCCTCAGCTCACCAGTACACCGGTGCCCTGGTGCTCAGGAAACCCCTCAATTACAACGAGAGGCAGTTCTACCAGTACCAACTTTATGCTACTGTGAGTATAAAGTATAACCAGCAATATAATTTTATTTAATCAGTCAAAGATTCCAAGTTAAGTGGTCTATGACATGGGTAGGATATGGATATTATTTCCTAGAATAGATTTTAACAAACATTACACACTTTTTTTTGTATTTATTTTTACAGAAAGCTTACAGACTAATAATAGGTACAATTTAAAATGATTCATAGGCAGGAAAATTTGCTAATTACAAGCTTTCACATATATACGTCTAGTTACAAGTACTATGCGTTGATTATGTTAGTTGACAGCGATTTTCAAACCTAAAGAAAACAAAAGAACAAAAAAAAAATTGTTCAAAATGTTATAAATGTAATAAAATGTTAATTAGTCAAGTCGTGCAATATCAAAACAGTTAAATCACTTAAGAGCAATTTCATAACAGTACATTAGATATCAAAACCCGAATTACATATTTAGTAGTTAATCATGACAATCTCTAAAATATTCCTTGTTTAAGATCTTTCTAATACTGTGTGCGTTGGTGCAAAATAGGTCTATATCGATTATATAATATATCGGTATATCGGTTTTTATTAGCCATTAATGTCCCACTGCTGGGCAAACGCCTCCCCACTCTCCTTCTACCTCCCTCCGTCCAGAGCTGCCAAGAACTAATCTTTATTCAAAGAGTCCAGCTCATACTGCCTTTTCCGACTGGGCCTGCCGCGATGTCGTTTGCTACTAAGCGGAATTTTGTTTTTCATTACACGCATATACAAGGTTATTTGAAAAACACCAGCAACCTCTTAAGAGGTCATTGTACTCATCATTATGAACAACTTTTACTATGGGACCAAACCTGAAATCGAAAAAAAATCAGCTGCTCCCTACATTTTGACGAGATAGAGGAAGATAAATGTAAGGAACAGCTGATTTTTATTTCGCGATTTCAGGTTTGGTCCCATAGTAAAAGTTGTTCATAATGATGAGTACAATGACCTCTTAAGAGGTTGCTGGTGTTTTTCAAATAACTCTGTATAAATATAAATTACTAGCTGAACCCGCAAACGTCGTTTTGCAAAAAAAAATAGATAGTAGGCGATTCTCAGACCTACTGAATTTGCATATAAAATTTAATAAAAATCGGTCAAGCCGTTTCGGAGGAGTATGGTAACTAACACTGTGACACGAGAATTTTTTAAATTAGATATTTTAAAATGACACAATAATTATGTAAATTAAGAAATGAGTCACACAGTGATATAATATGGCCCTGTCAACCATATATCATCATTCCAAATCATTCATAAACTCATCTGAATTCCTCAGGACGGCACCCTCAACTCGACAGCCCACGTGGAGATCAAAGTAATGGATGTACAGAACTCTCCGCCGGTGTTCAGCGGGGCCCTCAGCGGAGCCCTCGCTGAGGACGCGCCGGTCGGCACGCTGGCGCTCACTGTGAGGGCCAGGGACGCTGATCGGGCACAGCCGAGAAATGTCGTGTTGGAATTGGTTACTAGTAAGTGTTCTGCAAAAGTCTTTTGATAGTAATTTTTATTTAAATCTCATTTATTGTTGTACAGTCGTTACGAGTGGTCAGAAGCCCGAAAGTCTAACAACCAGTCTTACCAAAGGGTATCATATTACCCAGTCACTGGGTTGTGGAGGTCAGATAGGCAGTTGCTTCATGTAAAATACTGGTATTCAGCTGCACGCGGTTAGACTGGAAACCCAACATAGTTGGGAAAAGGCTAGGCAGATGATGATTTAATGTTATAAAATTAATACTGCTGCCTTTGTGAATTTACTTAGAGTTGGTAATGGTCAACCAGCTTGTGTTTGAGAGTTATATCACTAGCTGACACCGCTGATAAATGGCATTGCATCGACTGTAGCTACCATGTGAGTTGAAGACCAAGAAGATAAATATTCAGCGGGCGTGACTTTACTGCCTTTATCAATGCCTAAGCTAGCTCCTTTCATGATTTTTCTAAAGTACAAATATTATTTTCCAGACCCCTTGGATTTCTTCTTACTTGATAGCCGGACGGGTGAACTAAGAACAGCTAAACCACTGGACAGAGAAGCTTTAGCAGACCCGTCTTCACCACTGAACCTTACTGTTAGAGTAAGTATCCATTTTAGCTTTAAGCTTATTTATATTCCTTCACGATTTGATGAAAAGGTGAACTAACTGCAATATCACCTTAGTAATAATACAAAATTGATGACAAAGTTAGTAAAAAGTCATCAAGACGAAACATTTTTGTCTCTGATTCGATTTTTGAATTATTTTTCGGCTGAAATATATTACATTTTTTTTGACGTGATAACGTCTTAAAAATCGGTCTACACCGGCTGCACGCACGAAAAAGTGTCACGCTCCGCCTGAGCCTGAGCGTGCAACAAGCGATAGAGAGGCACGATTTGCCCAAGCGTTGGCTGTGACATATTGGCGTTGTGACATATTTATTCATCAACTAGCTGCGCCCCGCGGTTTCACCCGCGTAAGTTTCGATCCCGTAGGAATATCGGGATAAAAAGTATCCTATGTGTTAATCCTGGTTATAAACTATATGTGTGCCAAACCTCATCAGTAGGGTATTATTGGGCATTCTATTCCACTGTCCTCCAGTAGCTCGGCGAGTACGCCTCGCTACGGACAGTGGAATAGAATGCCCAATAATTAACGATCGACTCGACTTAAGCATTCTATACCACTATCCTCCAGTAGCTCGGCAAGTTCGCCTTCGCTACGGATAGTGGAATAGAAAGCCCAATAATGAACGATCGACTCGACTCTCTAGTGTATTACTGTACTCGACCAATGAGCATGCGAGTGCGCCATCGCTCCGGATAGTAGTGCAGACTATAATTATAATGCTCAATAATGAACAGTCGACTCGACTTAGGCATTCTATGCCACTGTCCTCCAGTAGCTCGGCGAGTTCGCCTTCGCTAAGGACAGTGGTATTGAAATACCTGAACGATCGACTCGACTCTAGTGTATTACTGTACTCGACCAATGGTCATGCGAGTGCGCCATCGCTCCGGATAGTAGTGCAGACTTTACTTGATCGACTTGGTGAATGAACAATTATGTGAATTTATGCGACAGCGAGTTTGTTTGAGATAAAATATCATACACGTCTTTCTACTTATTTAGTTTATTGTTCATAAAGCCTTGGTTTTTCTAGGAACAACATATCAGCCGAACGCATGAACTCTTGTAGTTTCCGCCACTGAGGAGAATCCGTATCGGTCTGGAACTTGAGTCGGATGAGCGCCTTCCTCCACAGCTCCAGGGAGTCGGTGTGGCGCGCGTCGTCAGCCTTGTACACCTTGCAGTCGATGTAGTACTCCCCGTCGGTGCTCGTTGCTCGCCGCTCGCAGCCGTTCGCCACTCTGTTCACGAAGAATGATGATAGACATGTTATGTTCGACGAACCTTCTTTGAGCTCGGTGTCAGTTCCGCTGTTCTTACTGATACCGAATATATCGTTACCAGCATTGGTTTTTTTACTGAAACAACAACGAAAACTACTGTTAGTTCATCACTTTCATGATTGATTTATCGTTTAGGTAGGTTCGCACTGAAAAACATAATTATTATCAAGAAACCTACACAGCACGAGAGAGTAGAGACGCACAAATAATAACATAACGGTTATGTCTATAGAAACTCAGCAGACTTGTAACAGTGCATGATTCACTGATTATGTACAAAAACATAGTTTGCAAGATAAGAAATATAAATAATTAATTAATAAGTACTGAAATAATTCTACACTTTAAACTTTTTAACACTAAATAATTTAATATTTTGTATAGATACCTCGGATGAGTTAAATTCGTTGAAGGCGTGCGCGACTTGCGTTTCCCACTATTGTCTGCAGATGGTTTGCGGCTGGATTTAGTTTTCTGTTCAGTGACCGGAGCTTGTCGAAAGTATTCACACTCAGAGTCAGACCTGAAATAAAGACAAGAAAAACATTTAGTTAAACGTATTCCAATACAAATACGACTCTGAACCGTGAAACGGTTGGAATGTTTTGACTTACATTTTTCCAATGATGCCCGATCGGTCTGATGGGTTGGTGAGGGCAGGCGCAGGGACTGACGGCAGCAGGTGACGATGGCAGCGGATGGCTATCAACACTGATATTGACAGTAACTCGTGGTGTACAGTAAGACTTATCGCAGAGCACTTCTTGAAGATTACTTCCACACTTACAGACTGCAATTAGTATGTATCGAGTACTCCGAAAACATGAAGCTTATAAGTCACAAATGAACGATAATTCACTATATTAAAAATTACTGCAACCGATCAGTTACTGTTGCATAAAACAACTTTTTCCTTGGTCGTATTATACCCATTCAAAAAATAAAGACTAAGGATTATTCAGGTAGCATCGATTGTCGATGCAGCGAAACAGCTTAGGGCTGACAAACTGATAACGCGTAAATAACAAACAACGCTAATAATTATGCTTGCAAGTAATTAATAAAATAATTACCATTGCATTGGTGTCTTGTAGGTGATTACCTATTTTACGTATCATATACAATATCTAAGTTTTATTTATAATTCAATTTGTTTTGCTTGAGTAAAGCATAGGAAATAATTAGTTTGACTTGGGTTTAAATATGTCATGTAAGCGAGTTTTTTTTTTTTTTTTCTTCAGTAAGTCATAATAGATGAATTTAATTGTTAACACTTTTCATGATGTTGTAATACTACATTTTATTAATTTTAAGCTAAAATGTAGTGTGTAAAAATACTTGCCTATACATAAATGTGAATGCGTGTCAACCTTACCTAAAATAGCTGATTGTTGCGAGTGTGACTTAGCTGACTGGAAAAAATAATTTGGTTGAGCACACGTGTAATATTTTGTGCAAAATTGGAAAAACGTCGTATGACTACTTGTATAAACATCCGGTATCGATTTTTAATTTCATTATGAGTACCTAACATTTGTATTATTTAAAAGTCGAAAACTGACAAATGTTACAACATTATCTCAAAGCTACGACGGAGTATAAATCCTTTTCAGAATAATTAAAATTAATAAAATCATTTTTATTGATAGCAAATACCGAAGTGTAGGTACCTACATTAAAAGTATACCTACGATCTTATCATCTCATGAAACAGATTTGATCAGTGACTGTTTAATAATGCGATCTGAAGAATATCTACACATTTGGACTACATAAAATTGGAACATTGTAACCTACCTATGTCATTACATAATTATTTTGCAGGTAATTAATAAATAATTATTTTTGTTTAAAATATTGTTAATTTTTCACTATAAGTACCTACTTACTTACCTTTTTTAACTTTTCAGAATTATTTTGATGAACTTTTGGATTAATTCAAGAAGAAGTCATCATCAAACGAGAGAACGTGAGCAAAACGGTCCTGTATTATAATTCTGCTACGCTACTTACTTCGATTTTTTATGTATACCTACTAGGTAAGATCGTGAATTTTAGTTGTAAGTATTAATTTATTTATGTTGTATTTAGTGACTATATTGTATTTTAATTAATTTCAATAAGTACCTAACATTAATATGCCTCACTGTTCGGTTTGCAAAGTATTTGTAGATAAACGGCGATGGTCTGGTCATTTACGTAGCAATGTTCATAAAAACAAAAGCGCGACCCCTATTTATGATAACGTTGTAATGATTAATTCTTCGTTTAAAGCACGAATCGTAAGTTACAAGATCATTGCAACTAGCGAACAAATAAATAATTTCCCTGAGGTGTTTCTCCTTAATATAAGTGAACAGGTTAAAAATCTAATAGATCGTTCACTACAGAAACATACAGCTGTCAAAATGAACTTTGAACTTTTTTCTTTCTTTCTTATGTTTAAAAATGATCAACAGGAACTGAAATCATTCGCTACGAAAAACATTATCATTCATTTCAATTACGATTTTGATTTAACTTATAAAGCAACAGTTGAATTACTGTTAAAAAAAATTGAAGAGTTTCAGGAGAGAGATAGTGGTTGGACATTTTTGTGCAATTCGCATTTAGAAATAAATATTAATAAATATCAACCTCTCGGCGGATCAAAATTTATAACTTTGCCAAAATATATAAAAAATAAAAGAGCTTGTTTGAACATTCGGAACAAAGATGAGTATTGCTTTTTATGGTGTGTTGTGGCGGCCCTGTACCCCACAACCCGACATCCCGATAGAGTTTCATCTTATCCCTACTTCCAGGATGTTTTGAATATTGATGATTTGACATTTCCAATCACATTTTCGGACATAGCTGTCTTTGAGAAAAATAATCCCTTTCTGAATATATTCGTGTATGGTTTAAAAAATGATAAGACAATCATTGGACCTTTGTACACATCAATGAATAATAAATCTAAGAGTATCCATCTATTGCTTTTAGAAAATAACACTAATTCTCATTACTGTCTTATCAAAGATTTGCCTCGTCTAGTCAGAAATCAGATGACCAAACATCATGGTAAACTATACTTCTGCGAAACATGCTTATTGTTTTTTCCAACGCACAGCCAAATTGAATCACACCTGTGTGGGGGAATTGTCACCATTTTACCAGAACAGGGATCATTTTTAAAGTTTAAAAATTATGATAGAAAACAAAACATTCCTTTCGTCATCTACGCTGATTTCGAAACATTACTCGAACCGATTTCCGGCGATGAATTCAACACCGCCAACACGTCATACTCACAACGCCACGTGCCGACCGCGTTCGCCTATAATGTAGTATCATCATTTAATGATAGGGTTGACGGATATAGAAGCTATCGCGGAAAAGATTGTGTTTCAAAATTTGTACATTTTCTGACTGAAGATGTTATAGCAATACATAGAATTCTGTGCAAAAGCGAGCCTATGATATACACAGAGGAAGATGCTCTCGATTTTAAACGCTCTGTTAAATGCTACATTTGTGAAAATTTACTTTTGACCGATAGAGTAAGGTATCACTGTGATATTACAGGTCGATACCGAGGTGCAGCACATCGACACTGTAATCTGCAACACAAAGTACCAAAATTCGTTCCAATATTTTTTCATAATTTATCTGGCTACGATTGCCATTTATTTATAAAAAAGTTAGGCGAAATACCAGGGCAAATTAAAATAATACCCAAGAACAAGGAAAAATACACAGCATTTACAAAGTATATTCCTACTGGTGATAACGAGTATGTGCAAATAAGGTTTTTAGATTCTTTCAACTTTTTAGGAACAAGTTTAGACAAACTTGCTAAAACATTGCACGTAGAACATTTTGTTAATCTTCGATCTCATTTTTCTGATGAGAAACAATTTAATTTGCTGACTCGTAAAGGTGTATATCCGTATGATTATATGACCGATTGGAAATGTTACGAACAAAAATCATTACCATCTAAGTATTGTTTTCATAATTCTTTGACCAACGAAGATATTAGCGATGAAGATTATAATCATGCTCAGACGGTTTGGGCTGAATTCAATATTAATGACCTCGGCGAGTATACAGATCTATACTTAAAAACAGATGTGCTTTTGTTGACAGACATATTTCAAAATTTTCGAAAAACATGTAAACAATATTACAAACTCGATCCCGCGTTTTATATAACTGCACCTAGTTTATCTTTCGACGCAATGTTGCTAAAAACAGGTGTCCAGTTAGAACTCGTGTCGGACTTGGCTATCGTCAGAATGATTCAAAGCGGTATACGAGGGGGCTTGTGCATGTGTTCCCATCGGTATGCAAAAGCGAATCATAAATATCTGCCAGAATATAATGCATCACAGCCTCCGTGTTTTATAGTATATCTAGATTGTAATAACCTATACGGCTTTAGCATGTGTCAGTATTTACCGTATTCTGGTTTTAGATTTCTCAGTGAAAATGAATTAGCCAATTTTCGTGTTGAAAATGTTGAGGATAACGCTGAGTGGGGCTTCATATTAGAAGTCGATCTTTTGTATCCTGATCATTTACACAATCACCATAATGATTTACCATTTTGTCCTGAGAAATGTATACCCCCGGGAGGTAAAACAAAGAAATTAATTGCAAATTTGTATAATAAGTACAACTATGTGATACATTATGTTCATTTAAAAAAATGTTTAGAACACGGTTTAATATTACGTAAAGTTCACAGAGCTATTACTTTCAGACAAAGTCCATATTTAAAACAGTACATAGAATTAAACACTCAATTAAGACAAAAGGCAAAAAGTTCCTTCGAACAAGACTTTTTTAAGTTGTTAAATAACAGTGTTTTTGGCAAGACTTTAGAAAATACTGAAAATAGAGTAACCGTTCATTTAGTTAATCAATGGTGCGATCAATCTAATCGAACCAAGAAATTAATATCCGCCGAGAGACTTGTAGCCAACCCCTATTTCCATAGTGCTTCTATTCTATCTGAAAACTTAGTTGCAATACAAATGAAACCTGACCAAATTATTTTAGATAAGCCTATTTATATTGGATTCACTGTATTAGAACTTTCTAAGTCACACATGTATGATTTTCATTACAATATTGTAAAGCCTTTTTATAAAGACCGAGTGCAGTTATGTTATACAGATACCGATTCATTTGTCTATAAAATATTCACAAATGATTTTTATCATGACTTGAAGTATAATTTTTTGCAATATTTTGACACGAGTAACTATGACGTTGAAAATTATTTTAAGATACCAATAATTAACAAAAAAGTTCCAGGTCTGTTCAAAGATGAAATGGAAGGAAAATATATAACTGATTTTGTAGGTTTGAGATCAAAACTTTACTCTATAAAAACCCCCAATAAAATCATTAAAAAAGCTAAGGGAGTAAAATCATGCGTAGTAAGGAATTTGAACATAACAGATTATCAAAATATTTTATTTAATGGTGGAGTGATCCGTAGAAAAAATGTTATGTTTAAATCAATGAAGCATGAAATATTTACTCGGAGCGTCAACAAAATTGTGTTATCTAGCAATGACGATAAACGATCGATATCTGTAGATCGAATATCAACGCGAGCCTGGGGTCACTCTTCGATTTTAAAGAATTAAGATGTAGTTTTTTAGACTCAGAATGTATTGTAATAAATATTGTAGTTAATATTTTTTTTATAATTAATATTAATACCTACATCTATTTATGTATGTAATAATCTTACTTTAGTTTTAGAAAATATATCTAATTAATGTATGATAAATATAATTTTAGGTATAGTTTTAATAATTCTACTGTTTTGTACAAATAGAAATAAAATGTGAATGATTATAACTATCCAACTTGTTTAATTTACTAGTTATTTATTTAAAGAAATCCTCCCTATTAAAGTCGGTTAAAAAAACGTTTATACAACAAAAAAAAAAAAAAACAACCTTCCTGAAAGTATGTAGATCACGTTAATGAAAGAAACATCAAAATTGGTTCATTAGTTTTTGAGAAAATCGAAGACATACAAAAACATACATACGGATCGAATACAGAATCTCCTTTTCTGAAGTCGGTTAAAAACAAACCGAGACTCGAGTTTCAACATGCACCTATAATAATGTCAACCACGTAAATTGCATCATGTACGCAATACAATAAGATTTATTTTCAAAGAGCTAATGTTCACGTAATACGATCATAACGCTGTTCATCAGTACATAATGTAATTATTTAAAAACACACGACAGTTCAATACCCTCGGCATGGAGACACAAATGCTTAGTTAACATTATTATGGTTATCGTGTTCTAACTTTTATATTGACGTACTCGTGATAGTATAAATAATAATTATTTTTGGTCATTTACGAAATATTACTCACCTGGAGTACTTGTACAATTTTAGAGTGCATCGTAATCATGTCGGTAAGTAAAATATTTATAACTCGATTTTTTTTATATTGTTTCGTAACTAACGATTGTGTTCGTAGCAGTGTTAATGTGTTGTGTTGTCTGTTATTTGTGTTATATTGTCACATAATCTAAACCAAATCCAGACTCCAGGCTGCGTTTGAAAAATTCCTCGTTTGAAACCCAATTATAGCGCTTTCGACCGCTATATTAACTGCTTACCTAGTGTTGTATAATGTGTCTATATTTTGTTCCAGATTTCTGAATCCGAGATTGTGTTCAGCCAGTATGCTCAAGATCCTTACGAGGGATTCCCTGAGATGCTTCGCAGCGAACCCGAGCATAGCAAACAAGTCACGAAAGATAAAAAATCAAAACAACGATGCAGGGAAAAGTCGAAGAAGCAAAAACCAACCAAATCCTTCGTTATGAGTCGACTACAGCGACGTGGTATTAAATTAATAAAAATTTCAGTCGTAGATCTCTGTAATAACAATTCTCAAGCCATAGACAGTGATAGTGATAGTGAGAACGTTATTATAAATGCACAATATATTGTGAAAGATGCTATCGACAGTGTTATGGACGAAACTGAGTCTTTAGTTAAGAAAATATCAAAATCTTTAATAGATACTGATTTTTAATAACCGTTTGTGTAAACTAGTTGGTGAGGTAATACTGTACGTAGTGTTTATTTTTTTATTTTGATGTGTTTATTTAATTTCTTATTAGGTTGTGTTATTTGAAGAAGTGTGGGGTTTATAACAAAATAAAAGCATATTTACCTTATAAAATATTTTTATTTAAAAACCAATAACCTAAGTAGGTACACATTTTATGTCCATTCTAAATACTTCTTTAAACAAAGCACATTTCTAAGCGCACAATGCTTTAGATGTTTATTACAATTAAAATTAGATCTTCCCTCACAATATTTTTTATGCAAAGCAGAGAAATTAGGACATTTTTCTCCGCCAAGGTCTGATACTTTACAATTCGCACAAAGTTCCTTTATCCACTTCACCTTCTCCAAACCATTTACAATGATTTCATTATTTTCTAGATATGGAACGATTATACGTCGAAATTCTCTATAGTCAATATATCCTTCATTCGAATAAATACCTCTATTTCTTTCCAACCATTTAACCTGTCTCTTTTCGTCACTTGTTAAGTATTTAAACAAGTATGGGGGTTTTACTAAAAATGTTTGTGTATAATCACGACTAGCAAAAGCTAATTCTTTTATTATAAAATTATTGTTCAGGTCTTTAAACCCTTGAACGTCTAATATGATAGTATTCGGATTCATGATATTTTTCTCACAGTATTACTCAGCGGCTTATACTCAATTATACAGTCGTTCAATATAAGACAGTATGCAGAAGTTTGATCGGGTATGTCCGAATCGCTCTCAATTTCCACTCTTACATCCACAACAGGACCTGTCTTTATATTATCAGCTTGTCTAGAGCAATCGATGACAAATAGCGGTGCCAAATCTTTAAATTGCTTCTCACTTAATAAGGGCTCCGGGCGACGTCCGTAATAAGACTGTTGAAATCTGATGTATTGCTCGTATAATAAAGCGATTCTGTTATTCGCGAAACTTACATTTAGGTTTTCATACGGGAAGTAAGTTGAATTTAGGTATACTCTAACATCACGAACATGACAGTGATCGAACTGAGACATATCAGAACTTGAATTGTTTTTTCTATTTGTTTGTAGGCCCATAATTATGTATCTTGGTTTCTCTATTTGTGAGGAAGTTTTGATAGACCAGGTATGTTTTGTAGTTTTAGGTAAAGCTGGATATTCGTACAGATCCCAATTTCTGAATATCATCTGGAGTGGTCGATCTTTTTCTAATAGTTTTAACAAACTTATTTTCTCTTTGTCGGACACTTTAACATGCGGTACACGCCAGATGATTTTATTTATCTGAACGTCGTCTACAAATTCACCGGTATTAAGTTTGACAGCATTCAGGTTAGTGTTACTTCGTAGCAATATCAGTTCGTGCCTACTATTTATCACGACTTTCTTGAAATCTTCTGCGAAACCCATGATGTTACAGAGTGGTATAGAAGCGGAAAAACTACCCCCATGAATATTTTTCATACCATCGATATTCCAGCCCCACGCATTAGATATCTTTGATTCACTTTCATTCATTGATATTAACGATTTCATGGTGGTAGTTATGCCAGCATTTTTTATTCTATCAATTTCCACTCCATTCAGCTCGTATCTTATATCTTGGAACAGGTAGAGTAGAGCATTATTCGTAAAATGAACACTAGTGGCTTTCTCTGTCATATCCTTTTTGCTAACGATAACAGTTCCTTCCAAATACAAGGTACTAGCTGAAGGAAGTACATACAGGTCCTGTTGGTTAATAGGTATGCGGATTTCATCGTTTCTATTGAAACTAGTTACGTAGGGCTTGTAAGAATGAAATTCGATTCCTTCAACAGTGTTGTCGTAAGTCGGAGCGGATAAAACGTCTAAGATATTCATTTTAGCAAACCGATCGCTTTGAGGAATGCCTTGTTGTCTTTAGTTAATTTTATTTTCTTCTTAGGGCGAGCTCTTATTTGGTTGGAAGCTTGAGCGGAACTGATATTTTTGATTTGTTGATGCACATATTTATTATAGTTAATCATTTTTTCTTCTGAGATGCAAATACAGCTGCACTTCTTCACCGCGCAAATTTATTAAGCGGTTATTTATATCTAACAGCCTGATATGTATGCAACTAATGTTGTTTTGGTTGATTGGAAAGTATATTGCGTTTTTCGGGATTTCTATAATCCTATATCCGGGAGGCACGTTGAGTGCAAATTCGTGGATAATGTGACTTGGTTCTCCGTTTGTGTACGAGCCGCTTACAATATCACATTCGATCCTGATCACTGTTGTAGGTAAAATGTTGACTGGAAACTGTGACACATGCCATTTATTTGATTTCAAGATCTGCTTATTAAAACCTAACACATTCCTGAGAGTGTCTTCTTTATTAAAATTTATGTCTTTTGTACAATATACAGTAGTTTTTAAAGTATTGTTATTGCACTGTAGTTTGATTGATGCACCTTTCATTTCAGATTTCAAATAATCAATAATATCTTGCAATTCATAGGTACCGTCTGGTATTTCAATAACCTCGTTAGAACCATAATAGAACTTATTATTCGTTTTGTCAATGTTTGGAATAGAATTAAATGTTGAGAAATGCAATAAGGCACACTCATACTGTCCATATAGTTGCAACGTGTTAGGATAGTAAGTAGTTAAAGTTGACGAGTTTCCAGTTATCGATAATGTGAGTGACATCTTGCAAATGATTCAAATAAAAGAAAAGCATAAAATTTATACATTTTTATTCCAAAAAGTCCACAGATATTCTAAACATAAGTGTCCACAATTTTCTGTGTTGAATTTCTGATATCTTGTATAATTATAAAAAACATTACAATTCTTAAAATATCGCATTAATTCCATTGGAGGTTTCAAATCCCCAAAGCTATCAAAATATTCACAATAATTGCATACTTTTACATAAGCTACCCAATGCGTCCCTTCGTTCTTATAATCGTCTAAGTTGACGATACCACATTCAATCCGTTTTGGAGTCCTTGGTAACTGATCCTTCATGTAGACTCCTCGAAAGTAAGGGATGTTGCGTGCATGCCTTTGGATGTCTACATTAGTTAGAGGACGATTAGGTAGCTTATTTTTCAGTTTTTTGAAGATTTTACAAATAAACCTTGACCATTTTTATGTGACTTAATGTATAAACCCTGGCCTAGCTTTAAAGACTCCATAGTCTTATTATGTCGTTGTGTTTCTCGCAAATTTTGCTGACCTGCTTTGTAATCGTTAACAGTTTTTGCAATACCAGCCGCACCACCAGCTAAAGTTCCTAAAGCTGATAAGCCCGCAAAAATAGGGATTAAAGGTAGAATACCTCCAGTTTTTGGTAAGGGTATCACTCGCGGTACTCGAATTTTTTGAATGTTTGGAAATATCTTTTTTGCTGCTGAGTAAGCAGCGTTAATTAAAGTTTTACTGTCCGTTGGTTTCAATTTCTTTATTTTTGCTCTTATTTTTGACACAAAACTTTTAAACGTTTTAACTCCGGATCCAGATTTCAGTTTGGCTTTCATAACTTTGCTCACTAACCATGAACTAAGTTTTTCACCTTTCCCAGCATCGTTCGATTTAAGTCTTTGTTTAGCCATATTTAGTAGTTGTAAATCAGCTTTATGACGATTGGGTAAGTCTGTATGGTTTGCATATGCAATATCGTGATGCATACAAGCTTCGTCTAACTTATTTACACCTCGGTCACCTCGAAGTAAACGTTTCTGAAGTTTTGTTCCCGGACCGCAATAATTGTAACCTGGTAAATGAAGTTCGAACGGTAGATTGTTAATTAACGTATTAACAAGTTCACCTCCTTGCATTGTCCAAAGTGTAATGAAAGAAATAATGTAATAGTAATTATTATATAATTATTTTAATTCACTAATGCAGTTTTGTCGATCCAACTGTTTTCTTCGTTGTTTAGACCCAGCCATTTCACAAACATTTTTGTTCCTTTTCTTTTTAAAACCCTTTCTATCAAGTAAATACCAGGATAGTCAGATTTTTGAAGTTCTTGCTCGTAAAAGGTTCCCAATATGCCTTGCTTTCGCTGATCTTCTATATGATATGTTACTGGTATGGTATGATTAATCTTTTTTATAGTAAATATTTCAGTTGACCAATTAGGTGTATAGCCTTTCTCAAAATTGTGTTTGTATTTACTTATACGAACAAAGTCACCTACTTTGAACTTAGGTTTTCTACGGACGGTTAAATGGTTTAAGGCTTTTTTAATATTTTCTTTTATAACTGACTCACTAGATTTATTTACTTCGATTGGTTTAAATTTAATAGTCCGATGTTTTGTGTTGTTATATATCTTCAACGTAACTTCTAACGGTATACCTAACCACTTATAGTTTCCATTCAGGCTAAAATATTTATATAATTTATTTTTAAGAGTTTTAATCAGTCGCTCTACGATCGAAGCTTTTTTGGTAGAAAATGATGAGTAATGGTTAATATTGTAAGTCTTCATAAGCGTTTGAAATGAATTGTTATAAAATTCCGTTCCCATATCAGTTTGTAAATTAACAGGTTTGCGATTGCTGTTAATCAGTATTCTTTTAAATGCATGAGTAACATCAAGTTTATTTTTTGACTTTAACGGCTCTGTCCAAGCGTACTTTGAGAAGCAGTCAATGACGACTAAAATGTAATTGTGACCTTTATTATGTTTTCTCAGGTTTTGCATGTCCATCAGATCAGCTTGCCATAAGTCATCGACCCCCTTTAGAATGACAGGACGTCTAAGGAAGTTTCTTCGAGCTGCTTTGTGTATTTCGTTAACAATTTGCTGTTTTGCCATTACGGAGTTTTTTGAATTAATTTATCTACCTCTGCTTTAGTATAAAACTTATCTTGCAATTGAGTTGAAACCTCAGGTATCCTTGCTTTTAAAGTAGCCTGAACAGTACCCTTTGCCTCTTTTATGATTTGAGAACGCAATGATCCAATCATATTATCAAATTCTTTTATCATATTTGCATTCAATCGATCTACATAATCCTTGTTCACAGCGTCGTCTGCTTCTACTGGAGATCGAATTCCTCTCAGTCTTGATGTTTTTAAATCAAAATCTCCGTTTTCTGATTTTAACAATGCATTCTCATTAAATTCAAATAACTCTGATAAACGCATTCTTTTGTGAATGTAGTGTCCGAATTTGTCTACGTTCATGTTTAAGGTGTATTGTAATGGGAGGCTGATAATAAAATAAAAACATTATAAAATATTTATTTATTTACAACTTTACTTTCACGCAATTCTTCGATGATAGATATAATTTCATTATCTAATCCTGTGTTACCAGCATCTCGAGATGCAATTAATAATTTTAACCTATCCACTAGTTCATTGGGATCGTCCCAATATACAAAATCTACGTTTTGTTTCCACATCTTTGTTAAGGGTAACCCTTTTCCCTTCGATTGATGGTCCTGAATTGTACTTTTTAGTTTGAATAGAGGCTTAATAATTTGCAAATATTTTTGCCCTTTATTACTTTTTATTGGTTTACCAGGCTCATAGTCTCGTCGATGTGCGTTTGTGTCAAGTAGCATGGACTTATAATGTTTCGTATCACTCTCTGTAACCAAGCTTAAATCTACGTTCTTTTTCAACAGCAACTGTTTTAAACCAGGCGTATTTCGGTATTTGCGTCCAGCCACGATGATATACTCATCACTCATCGTTATACGAGCAGAACCTAACATCAATTTATCGCCCTCTACTCTGACACCAAACGGAATATCTGTCAGTGCTTCTGAGGATACTGACCAGGATGACGTATCACCACCTTGGTCTTTTTCAACTAATGATTTATATGAAGAGTCACTTTCTATATCAGATTCACATTCGGCTGCATCGTCGTTGTGATTATCATTGCTTCCTTTACTAATAGGAACTTCTTTTTGCAAAGTGTTATTGATAAACGGAACTTCGGTTTCTTCATTTTCTGTATTACGCAGGAGAGAAGTCTGCTTACTGACATTAGCAATTAGGTTGAGTGGCTCTGTTACCGGCTTGAAAACTGATTCCAGTACCTGCTGATTGTTAATCTCAGCATCTCTCATCTTTCGCACTTTCTTCTTAACAGCTTCTGCAGCATCAACTATTTGTCGTTTCAGTGATTTTTCCATAATAAAAAAAACCAGTTCGTGATTGATTAAGCGTTGTCTGAAGAATAATAATATCACGAGAGTAACGGTCTTAAATATTAGTATTTTAATCAAAGACAACAAAAGTATCAAATTTATTTCTGTAACATCCTTTATTTTTGGAGCAATCCTTATTAATCACTACATAATTGAAGGGTTCACTCCATATTTTCGAACACATTTCACGAAATTCAATCCATGTCATATCAGTATTGACATGTTCTTCGTAGATATGTCGTAAATTAATTTCATCTTGTTTAAAAAGTATGATTAAGTTCGCATTGTCTCTTACTA
The DNA here is from genome assembly GCA_949316385.1 of Globia sparganii. NCBI lineage: Eukaryota > Metazoa > Arthropoda > Insecta > Lepidoptera > Noctuidae > Globia > Globia sparganii. The sequence goes on along the minus strand of OX438666.1, from coordinate 21,645,464 downwards.
ACTGCTTAGGGATTTTACTATATGTTTGGTTTAGATAAAAACAATCAATGCATTTGTGTCTTCCCATTGCAAAATAATCACGCATGTTACTTTGATTTTCACAAGCAACATCATCAAAAATAATCACGGAGTTGGGTTTTGCGTCCTGAACGCTTAGTACTTCCTCATTTCCATGATATTTTTGGAGGGAAATACCGGGCACCCGTTGTAAAACTCTTTCTAAAAAAATGTACTTGGGTTGGTGCAGAGTTTTTGAATAAACATAAACATTTTCAAATCTTAATCCATTTTCGTGTATAAGAAGACCAATTAGTAAATTGGTTTTTCCACAGTTGGACGGACCGCAAATGATACATCGTACTGAGTTAGGTAATAATTCTCCATGACGAAAACTAGTCTGACAAATATCATCGCAGACTGTATTAACATTCAGCGTTTGCGGTTGTTTTACAAATTTCATGATTACTGTCGGAAATGAACCGATTGAAAATGAGTGAATGTATATAGTACGTTAACATTTATAAACTTACCGCAACCTCTTTCGCGTTACTGGTCATTGATCGAGTCGGTTGTTCATTATTGAGCATTCTGTACTATCCTTCAGAGCGACAGCGAACTCGCATGCTCATTGGTCGAGTACAGTAATACACTAGAGTCGAGTCGATCGTTCATTATTGGGCTTTCTATTCCACTGTCCGTAGCGAAGGCGAACTTGCCGAGCTACTGGAGGATAGTGGTATAGAATGCTTAAGTCGAGTCGATCGTTAATTATTGGGCATTCTATTCCACTGTCCGTAGCGAGGCGTACTCGCCGAGCTACTGGAGGACAGTGGAATAGAATGCCCAATAATACCCTACTCTCATCCAAACCCGTTCAGTAGTTTTTGCGTGAAAGAGTAACAAACATCCATCCATCCTCACAAACTTTCGCATTTATAATATTAGTAGGATAATAATATAGAAACATCCTACATGTTTCTATATGACTTTATCACGTAAAACTAACGTCCGTAAACCGACTTTACAGACAACCAATTTTTTTTTTCTCCTCTGAACTTTGAACTGTCTCAATTATATAATTTTTTGTTATAAATATGAGAACAATAGCCTAATCCTCTCCGTTATTCCACAGGCAACAGAAGTAGTCAACGGCGTCCCTGTGATCTCCGAGCAGACATCCACGCTGGCCACGCTCACCATCACCATCAAGGACGTCAACGACGAGCCGCCGCGCTTCAACCGCCGCGAGTACAGTGTGGAGATACCCGAGAGCCTGCCTATTGGCACACCGCTGCCGAACTTAGACATGGTCGTCACTGATACTGACGTGGTAAGAGAATTAAGAGTAAACTAGTCGCAAGCTCGAACTCACTGGTGGTCATGACCAAAAAGCACGAAGTCTCGCCTGGCTTCGTGTCCGACAGCGCTAGTATCAGTGATGAGGAGTTAGACGCTAGTCTACATGAACAACGTCTAGTTCTCACGCACAGAAACACCGTTCCGAACTGATAGGCGTTTAAAAAAAATCGAAAAGTGCTTCGGAAAATCGAGTTTTATGAAAAAACCACTGCATAAATCAATTACAGATAAAGTTTATTGATCTCTTCGATAACTGAGCTTTGTCGGTACGGACTTGTTTTTGAAGATTTTACAGTTCTTTTATTACTTATTTATACCCAAAGTTACGTCAAAAATAGCAAGAAAAACGAATGTTTGTTGGCTCATATTTTTTTATTTTACTATTCCATTTCCGTCCAGACATAATTAATAATAAGTCAAAACGATATCATGCTTAACTTTGGATGCACAATTTCAAACAGTGGAGTAATATTCTCCCGAAATTTGTATAGAAAAAATATCGAAAAGTGGCACCTTAAGCAGTGGTGAACTGGTGACCCAGTGGTAATGTAATGTCATAGGTTCGGAGCCAGACAGGCGCTTTACTTTGTGTAAATTATTCCATCATCATTGCTCTCAAAACGGTGAAGGAAAACATCGTGAGGAAACCGGCATGTCCTAGAACAAAAATTCGAAGACATGTGACATTCTGCTAACCCGCACTGGGCTCGCGTGGTGGATTACAGCAGCCCACTTTCCCTCTCGGGGAGTGGAGGCCTGTATCCCAGCAGTGGGAACATTGCAGGCTGAAGACTTTATTTTAGGAAAATGTGGAATCATTTAATTGAATTTTTAGATCTGAGAAACAGCTGTTTTATTTTTATTTGCAGTACTTGAATGTTATATAAAGAGGGGCCCGTGGCTAAATAATAACAGCCGCACAGGTCGATCGATCAGGTTAAGCTACGCTTGCCGCGGTTGATCAACCGTGAACCGTGAAGATGGGCACCCATCCACAGACCTGTGGATGGGTTACCATCTTTACATTCCGTGACCCCTCCGTGCCTCGGAAAGCACGTTAAGCCGTTGGTCCCGGCTGTCATTTGTGGATCTTTGACAGTCGTTACGGGTAGTCAGAAGCCCGAAAGTCTGACAACCAGTCTTACCAGAGAGTATCGTATTACCCAGTAACTGGGTTGTGGAGGTCAGATAGGCAGTCGCTCCATGTAAAATACTGGTATTCAGCTGCATCCGTTTAGACTGGAAGCTGACCCCAACATAGTTGGGAAAAGGCTAGGTAGATGATGACTTGAATATTATATAATGTCCGCAATATAAGCGCACCTTTGCGCAGACGCAGTGGTCGCGCAAAAACATCAATAAATAATTGATTTTTGACTTTGCATAATATATCTGTGTCGACACTTCACACATCAACATCATCCATAAGTCTATAAAAAATATTTCTGAAAATAAAATCATTATGTATCCTATTTTTTTCAGGGTCTAAATTCAGTATTCACTCTACGTCTGTCAGACGAGATGGGTGCCTTCATAGTGGAGCCTTCGACAGCCACCGGCAGCGCCTCAGTAACCTTGAGGCTAAATTCTAGCCTGGACTTTGAAGATCCTAACCAGAGGAAGTTTATATTGGAGGTGAGTTCTACATATCAGTATCAGTTGCTTTAATTTATGAGTTCTGTTTGTTTTATTTTATTTTGTTACCTGTTAAATACGAATCATTTGATCTGACTTGGTTTCCGTACGTCCTTTTCGGGTAGCCACTGAAAATCAGCGCTGTGCTGTGGGTCCCTTATAGCACAGCATCATGCTGAGTGGAAGCCTTCTTGTCACAGTCATGACGTGCAGCCGTCGACTATCTCTGCTTTATGCTCATGTATAAAGATATTTTTTTTTTGTTTTTATTATATATGATGTCATTAGAATTAATTATCTTTTTGTTTGCACGTGTTTCTGTGACAAATAAACCTATTTTTCTTTTCTTTCTATATAACCAACTTTATAATGACCGAGGTCTCATTTCGTGTGTATACAAAATTTTTAAATTGTCCATGTTATTTTACGAATCCTTTATATCACTAATAGCCTCTCGTGTCAACATTATTGCGATACCCCTTGGTCATATTGTTGTCAGACTTTCAGGCTTCTGACCACCCGTAACGACTGTCAAAGGTCCATGATTGACAGGCGGGAACAAAGGCTTAACGTGGGGAGGGGTCTAAGTATGGAAAGACCCATCCACCGACGAACCGCGGCAATCGTAGCATAACCTCATCGATCGAACCGCGCGACTGTTATTATTTAGCAACAAACCCCTTAGCCTCGTGTTCACCAACATTTAATCAACCGATTAAATATTTAATCAGTTCTATATTTAAAATTTTTGTTAGGAAATTTGACATAAACCAACTGTTTAAAATTATAACCGGTGGTTTGAATGTTCGTGAACTAAGGCCTTAGTGGCGTGCGTTAACCGACTTCAAAAAAGGAGGTCCTTTGTATCGAGGTTTAAACTTCTTTCAAAGTCTTACTTTCTTACCAGGTGATAGCTGAAGAGCTGCACACGTCCCCTCGTCTGTCTTCCAAGGCCAGCGTCACCGTGTCGCTGACGGACGTGAATGACAACGCACCGCAGTTCGCGGACGAGCCCTACGCCGCCAGCGTGGCTGAGCGCGCCCCCGCGGGCACGTGGCTCACCACAGTGCGGGCCACCGACCGGGACACTGGCAGGTACACACTACAATCGCTATAAAATCCCTAACTTCGGCGGGAACACTATGGCGTGGGCTAAAAATGTCAATAAACCGTTTCATTAATTTCAATGATGAGTTGACTTTATAGTGGTTGTGTACTGAATTTTCGAAGGGAAGCCGGCGGGAATCGAGTTGTATGGTACCTTCGCCACTGGAATACTTAGAAGTTATTTCACCAGCACATTTTTCATTAGCAAGTTGTAGAGTTTAAAGCGTGTTGTGAGTGTTATTAATGCAGTTTGATTGGACCGTCACAATATTTAGTTCAGACAAATTAGATAGGAACCTACATAGATAGATCTTGAAGGTGATAACTTCTATATTAGTCAAGCTTGTATAATAATACTCATATAAAATGGCTCGGTTAATCTAAAAATCAGATCTAAAACAAGATTTTGTCATGTAGCCATACACGGCACAGCCTTGTTGTTAGACATTTATACCCCTTTATTCATAAACGTTGCTTATATTATAGTTAAGTAGTGATTAGCGACTGTTTAACCGTACATGTTGATGTTTAAACGACACCTTAACTTATTTAATCCAGATACTGCGAAGGGCCTTTTAAAAACCCAAAAACGCATATGTACGGCATGTATACGACCCCGATATTACGACGGGCCTTTTAAAAGGCCAGCTTTTCGTGGCTTTTCTGAAAAAAATAGTTTCAACAACATCTGGGTTAATCATCGTTTACAATTAAACCCCCTTTTTTTTTTGAGGATGGGAAATCATCAAATGACCCGCTCTGGGTGGAGCAGAAGGGAGTGTCAGACTCTTACTGACTAAAACCCACCCGTGTTTCTTCCTTAGCCCTTTATGTTCCGGGGCAGCGGTAACCCTTTCGGACAATCCCGCTGCCCACAATTAAACGCCTAAGATTAACCTTTTAACCGCTTACTTCAGATTAATCCGACAAAAATTTTCGTGTCCGTTCCACCTGGGTCTTATTTACGACCAAATACCACAGCTCGTTTACTCTGCTTTTTTTATTAATTACGCTGTATTGTATCAGGTTATTCGAAAAATAAATATTTTTCGCATCACTGTGCTGGGCACTGGGGGCACGACAACTGATATGAAGTCGGGGTTAAACGCCTTCTTATTTTCCAGGTTCGGTACAGAAGGCATAGTGTACCAGCTGTCAGGTAACGGCGCGGAGCTGTTCCGAGTGGACAACCGCAGCGGAGCGATCACTGTGGCGCCGTGTGCCACGCCGGGCCAGGCGCCCTGCCTGGACTACGAGACCAGGAAGGACTACTTCTTGCAGTACAAGGTATGCATTTGAACTACCCCATACTTCTAAGTGTCATTATCCTTGACCTTTTACACACCACCAAGGATTTACTGCACTCCAAAGCTGGAAAATTGTTGATGTCAGACTGGTATCTACGTTGTCTAATAAGTGAGTTGGTAACTGCAAATCTCTACAATAACTTAATACAGTAGGTACGACGCTCCTCAAAACCAAAACTATTTAGAACTCAATATATCGAGTTTATGTTCTCGTTGCAATTTTAGTTTCTTATTTTGGAGAAATTGGATTTTGAACAAAGAAAGATCTTCCGCAAACTCTTTATACTCAAACGCTAAATCTAGGATAGCACGGCCAGAAACTTACTTCTACCATCTTTCCATACTTTCTCAGGCAACAGACGACGACGGCGCTGGTCAGATGACAGTGGTCTCCCTCCAGATATCTCTCACAGACTCCAACGACAACCCGCCTGTATTCCACACACCTGTCTACAAGGCGTCCATTGATGAAGATGCTGTTAAATTTGAACCAGAACTACAGGTACGTGCACACAAGTCAAGAATATTATGCCAATATTTAAATACTAGCTGCGCCCCGCGGTTACACCCGCGTAAGTTTTGATCCCGTGGGAATATCGGGATAAAAAGTATCCTATGTGTTATTCTGATGTATAAGCTATATTACTGTACAGTTTCATCAAAATCCGTTCAGTAGTTTTTGCGCATTTATAATATTAGTAGGATAGGATAAGTGGCTAAGGGCCGGTTATTCAAACGGTTGGTTATTATAACATACTTACTTCAAATAATAACGAGTACGTAATCGTAATTATTTGACGTAATATATGGTCTTATTTTTGTATTGTAATTTGAAACAACGCCTAAGAAGGAAACGCTGAGATTGTGGCCAATTGTGGAGGAAAAAGACTTACTGTGCGACGCTGGGCCGCGCACACAGGGTCGCGAGTCCGGACGCCACGCTCGCTACCCGCTCATTTATTTATGTATTTTACCATTTATGTACACACATATATAAACAGACAAGAAAAAAAACACCCTATCGGTTCTGTAAAAATCTCACCGTGATAACATAGGTGAAGTGAGCGTGAAGTGAACTATCAATGGAGGCAATCCCTTACATCAGGTGAAATGACAGCTCACTTCACCTTAGTTTTCACAAAGAGATTTCTACAGAATAGCACTGCTGAACTGAAAAATAATAGGTACAAAGGTGACGCTTATTACATAGGAAATCTCTTCCAGCATACCTGCGATAGGACAATAAATAGAGAGATGTAGACAGCGTGTGAAAGAATAAAGAAGACAAAAAAAATACATAAAATCATAAACAATTCACTTAAAAGAACTAAACAAAAAAAGTAAAGTTTAATAGTTTAGTTTTGGTTCTTAAAGTTTTCATTGGTTTTTTTTTATATTTACTTTTTTGTACCCCTTTTACTGTGTACAATTATTATATATTTTTACTCCTAAACGTGCGTTCCAATAATTATAAATAGACCCAATACACACACACTGCGAAAAACTACTAAACTTTTTTATTTATTTAGGTTCAAGCCCGTGACGTAGATGCAACATCAGACATTCGCTACTCGATCATCGACCCCCCGACCCACCCGTTCTGGATCGACGATATCAGCGGCAAGATATCTGTCCGGCCTGACACCGGAGGGGTCACTCCGCCTGAAGATAGCAACAAGATATTCCTGACTGTGTTGGTGGGTTAAAATGTTGACTATTGTAATTGTTTTTTTTTTTTGCAATATCAGCCAGTTATTAGAAGGCCAATTCTCGTAATTATAAACCGTTGAAAATGTAGTCACAATCTCACCTCATGTCGCTGAGGTCAATGTCAAAAATGTACGGAAATTAAAGGTATTTATAACAGATTGAGACTGAGATCAGAGTGTGAAAGTTCTTAAAATTACAAGAATTACCCCTCAGGTCACGAGTAACAGCGGCGGCGACCTCTCGCTCCCGGCCCTGGTTCAAGCCATGGTCCGGGGCGAGAGGGAGTGGGAGGCAGTCACCTCCTTCTGCGAAGCAGTCATGCTAGCGAAGGAGGTGGCGGGACGGCTGAGGGAGAGGGCCTCACGTCCCAGCCGCCGCGGGAGACGCCCCGGGCGTCGGGAGCCGCGAGACGACTCCCGGCCACCGTAGGCGCGGGCCTGCGGGCGGAGAGTAATGGGTAACTCTCCGTCCGATCAGGACCAGGCCCGTGCCGGACGGCGCGTACGTGTTCCACGCGCGCCTCAAAGAGATGTCAGCATTAGGAAGGGGCCCGAAAGGGCCGAAGCCTGCCGGGGCAGCGGGATTGTCCGAAAGGGTTACCGCTACCCCGGAACACAAAGGGCTAAGGAAGGAACACGGGTGGGTTTTAGTCAGTAAGAGTCTGACACTCCCTTCTGCTCCACCCAGAGCGGGAGGGGTCATTTGATGATTTGGAATCCACAAAAAAAAAAAAGGTCACGAGTAAATCAAATTAGACCGAAAATAAGAAGAGTTTGTTTGTTTGAACACGCTAATCTCTGCAACTTTCAGTCGGATTTGTATTTTTTTGCATTTGATAGCCCATTTCTTTAAGAAGGCTATAGGCTATTTTACATCACTCTAAGACCCTTAGGAGCTGAGAAAAAAGAAAAAAAATCTGAAAAAATACTAAGCAAATACGAATAACACGGGTAGGCGATGCAAAATACCACGGAGGAACAAAAAAATTCACGCGGACGACTTCAACGAAGTTTAAATTATGAGGATGTAATATTTGGAGATCGAAAACCCTGCTTTCCGCTTCTTCGAACACGACTCTTGTCCAGTTTTTCGTTTTTATTTCTCGTTGAGTTTCATAACGTACTTGTGCTCTAACAAAGTGATCACTTACCCCAGGCAACAGATGGTGTCCACAACGCAACGTGCAGGGTAGAGATCGCTGTTCGTGATGTGAACAATCACGCGCCAGCATTTGATACCGACATATATGATGCCAACATCTCTGAAGATGCACCTATTGGTAAGTAAATATATCTACGTTTTGAAACGATCGTAAAATAATTAAGAAAGAAAGAAAATACGTCTATTTTCGGTAAACATAAAAAATAACAAGTTAGGGTCTCCTCCAACTTGTTATTTTTTTTATGAATGTATTCACATGCGTCATCTCCACGTATATTAACCATTGCTCACCATAATGCTAAGACCCAATGCGAGACAGCATCACTGGTTTTTATCCAATCAATGAACTAATAGAAACATTTCCAGTAAAGCGCCACATCATCTAGTTGTCATTTAACAGGTCCCAAAATAACCCTTAGAAACAATGAAATCTACAAATAAATAAGGCTTAGTGCTGATTTTTCAATCATCTGAAGGCCAATTCTCGTAATTTAAAACGTTCTCATCTCGGCGACAAACAACTGTCAAAAATTTGTCAAAATGTAGGGAAATTACAAGTATTTTTTGACAGATTGAGACTGAGATCAGGCTGTGATGTGAACGTTCTTAAAATTACGAGAATTGCCACTCTGATAACTTTATTCAAAGAATAATTTTGAAATTTTGACAATTATTTCATACCAAAACTGTCAAACGTCAATTTTGTTCCTCGAATAAAAGTTATCTGGCAATGAAAAAATCAGCGATAAGATCTCAAAACTTTTTTATAAGTACTATTGAGTAATAAGAGTTGAATTTCTTATGCGAGATCTGGAGGGAATCGGAAACCCAAACATAAAATTATTTACACGAATTTTCTTAGTGATTTTGCATCAAAAGTCTCCCTTATCATTGATAACCATTTTGGTATTCTTTCACAGGCACGGAAGTAGCAGCGGTCCGCGCAACAGACCTGGACAGCGGCATCAATTCGGAGCTCAAGTACTGGATCCAGAAGGGAGCCCTGGACTCCTTCGCGATACACAACGATACTGGAGTAGTGACTGTGTCCTCGAAGCTCGACTATGATAAGAGGAACACGTATAGGATACAGATTGTGGCTACTGATTTAGGTAATCATAAGGTTTTTAAGTGATAGAACTTGAAATTTGTCCACCCAGTTAACCAGTAGTATGTCTGGAAGTTTGCCTGACTTTTGAAGGAGTCTCATTCAGACACTTGATAATTTTCCATCAGCCTGTTAGGCCCAGTAGCTACTACTGCATGAACTGACTGATTTTCCAGTACGTTACATTTTAAATGACACTGGAATCAGCAGAAGAATTCCGTTTACACTATCAACCTATCAAAATAACAGTTTTTTACTTAATGCATATATGAAAGTGTAATATAATACGATACTTATAAAAAAAAAACATTAAAATAAATTTTGTCTGTCTGTCTGTCTGTTTGCTCCGGGCTAACCTCCGAAACGGCTGGACCGACTTTGATGAAATTTGGTAACTATGGGGATACTTTGAACCCCGGGGAAGGAAATAGGCTTTTTATTGACATACCATGCGGGCAAAGCCGCGGGTGGAAGCTAGTTTAGAACATAAAACATCTTTATTCTCGTCCCAGGTATTCCAAGCTTAACTGGCACCACAGAACTTACTGTGCACGTCATCAACGTGAACGACAAGAAGCCATACTTCACGCCGCCCATCCAACGTGCCGAGGTTTCAGCAGACGAGGAGCTCGGCTCCGTGGTACACAACCTGATAGCTGTGGACCCTGACATCACTGATAACGGGTTGCTGCTGTATGAGATGGGAGATAAGGTTATAAGAGCTGTGGATAAGAACGGGAAAGAGGTATGTTTTAAATAGTTTCTTAATATCTTTTCTTTTTGATAGTTTTGACATTTCGACACCTCCATGCAATAACATCGTAACTCACTTTTTGTGATTTTACAGGAGAGCGATTTTAAAGTTTGAAAAATTATAGCAAACTCAAAACACCCCGTACAATTTTTGAAGCTGGCTCTATTTAATATAGTTTAGGCGGACTATAAATAGGTATAGTTAAGTTGTAAAAGAAAAATTGTTTTCATGGGTTTTCATGACTTACGTGAAAAACAAAACAGTGAAATTACATATAAGTTACGAGGACAAACATTGTATACTATGCCTGAGTTAAAATTTAGTTTTTTTGTAGTTTAATTTAGTTTTGTGTTCAGATACTTGTAACTCCAAGGTGTTAAGTTACATAAATTAGAAACGAAAGGGAATAGAATTACAATGATAATACAGAAAAAATGCATTTTTTTTTTTACATAACAATGCCGTTGTAACTCAATTTTTGGAAGAAAGTGAGTTACGATGTTATTGCATGGAGGTGTCGATTTGATCACGTTGGTTGAAAAATAATTGAATGCCTCGTCTGAGGACGTAAGTACTGATGACTTTGTTGGCTTTCTTTAGACCTTACAAAGAGGTTTAAATAAAACTATTTACTATAGCAAGAGTGCGTAGTTAATTTTAGTTATGATAAGAAAATTAGAATTTGAATACCATATAACCAGCGGGGCAATTGCGTATCACATTATCAATCGGAATCGGTTTCATTTAGACAGTTCAACAACAATCATTGCGTTATTGAGAAGACAAATTTTTTGAACGTATGAAGCAATGGATTAGCAATTAGCTTCAAAAAGATTCAGATTCCGATTAATAGTGTGTTACGCAATTAGGGTGCAGGCAATGCTGCCAGTCTTTTGGGCACGTTTACTCTTGACAACGATGCGGACGAATTTTTCAGTACATAATTCTGAGCCCCCTGCGTTGTTGTAGACGATCGTAGACACTGCTCGAAAAACAAACACTTCCACACAATTATAGGCATAAACAGATAGTCCCCTGTGCAGGCCTTGTATGGAGGCTGACGAAACCGTGTTCTTTGAGTGCACAGGCGTCACCCAGATTAGATCAGAAACCCTCGGGACACCCAGATCGTACACAGATGTTTTCAATAGACCAGGAGACTTGATCAGCTTCTGGAGGGAGGTGGGCTGGTTGGAATAGCCACCGACGGCCGCTATGGCCCACGCACAATGGTCCAATTGAAGGACTAAGTGAGGAAACCAAACCCCTTAAAATAGAACACCCTGCGTTGAAATTTTTCATCGGTAATGAAAAGAAAAATTTGCTGTTTCGTTCGTTTAGACCGCGTTGGTATTGCTCTTTTCTATGAAACAACAGATTTTTTTTTTATAACCGTCGAAAAATGTCTACGCTAGGTGGTCTAGAATCATATGCTCAATTTATGATTACAGCTTGAGCATCGATGCCACCCTGAATATTATCTAAATATTGGCCCCGATTCTGTTGTTCACAAAATAAACTAAATTTAAGTTCAGTGCATCTTTTTATTTCTATTTCAATATGAAAAGGATAAAAGATAAATATTAGTTTAGTCCCGTCAAAATAGACAAGTTTAGACGTGATTAAAAAATTGGCTAAGTACTAAAAATACGTCAATTTACATCAGGCGCTGACTAATTTGACAGGACTAAACTAATATTTATCTTCTGTCCTTTTCATAGTGAAATAAAAAGAAAAAGATGCACTGACTTAAATTTAGTTTAGTTTGTGAAGAACAGAATCGGGGCCATTATCTTATTTCAGAATTTATAAAAATAATTATAAATGAAGTTGGAAGTCATAGAACAGCAAATTTGAATATGGAAATGATGTTCTTGTACAGTCAGCAAAGGAGATAAGTATGCAGGGTCGTCGAATATAGTTGAAGTTTACTAAGAAACCGATTGATGGTTTCGAATGAAATGTAATTTGATAAATTAACTGTTTGTTTTCTATTAATTAAATTAAATTTTATTCAAAAACATCAATCTGTTTCTTAGTAAACTTCAACTATATTCGACGACCCTGTATACTTATCTCCTTTGCTAACTGTACCATATGTTTTTCTTGTAACAGGTATCAGATGAAGGCATCTTTGGCTTCTGGTTCGCAGTCCAGCCCAACGGCACGGTAGTAGTATCGCAGAAGTTAGACAGAAGCCGCGCAGCGGTAGTGACCCTGCCTGTGAGAGTCACTGACGCATCAGCACCTACACTCCAACAGGCAGATGGTAAGCATTCTTATTTATTTATTATTATTTATTTATTTATTCAAGTCTTACCTGTACAACTACCATTGCAGATCAGCGATCCAATGCGATAGAGAGGCCATGCATGCTTAATCCTTAATCTATATCCTATAAATTATCTCTATTGATTTTCTTAAGAGTAAACTAGTCGCGAGCTCGAACTCGCTGGTGGTTCATGGCCAAAAAGCACGCTGTCTCGCCTGGCCTCGTGTCCGACAGTGCTAGTATCAGTGATGAGCAGTTAGACGCTAGTCTACACGAACAACCTCTAGTTCTCACGCACAGAAACACCGTTCCGAACTGATAGGCGCGTAAAAGATTCGAAAAGTGCTTCGGAAAATCGAGTTTTATGAAACAATCAATTACAAATAAATTTTATTGATCTCTTCGATAACTTGGCTTTGTCGGTACGGACTTGGTTTTGAAGATTTTACAGTTCTTTTATTACTTATTTACACCCAAAGTTACGTTAAAAATAGCAAGAAAAACGAATCTTTGTTGGCTCATAACTTTTTAATGGTTTTTTATTTTACTATTCTGTTTCCGTACAGACACAATAAATAATAAGTCAAAACGATATCATGTTTAACTTTGGATGCACATTGTCAAACAGTGGAGTAATATTCTCCCGAAATTTGTATAGAAGAATTATTGAAAAGTGGTATCTTAAGGTAAATGCGCAGTTATAGCCCGCGAAATTCAATTTTTCTTAAGTTTTTTGCAATATTCAGGTCAGTGTTAAGTTGTATATTGATCAAAATTTGACTCGCGACTCTAACAGTACGTATTCACAGAGTTATAATCATTAGAATCACTAATACATCTTTCTAAGTTAGATTTGTACCATAAGCACTTTTGTTCACATCTAATTTAGGAAGATATATTAATGATTATAATTCTGTAAATATGTGCCTGTTATAGTCGCGAATCATATTTTGATCAAGATACAACCTGACACTGACCTGCAAATTGCAAAAATTACGAGATCTATATTAATAGTCTAGTTGAGAGCCTAACCATTTAAAAATTCTAAACTTTAAAAATCTTTCCAGGCGAGCTAATAATCACCATCGTAGATGTGAACCGCCACGCGCCCGTGTTCGCGCAGCCTTCTTACCTGGAGAGCATGGTGGAGGAGCAGCCCGTAGGCACCGTGCTCAACACCTACACTGCCACGGACAAGGAGACGCCGGTGCAGGCCATCGTGATTCACCCGCCCAACCCGTACTTTACTATTGATAACGTTACTGGTGAGTTTTAAAAATATATTTTTAGTTTTCCGTACCTCAACAGGAAAAACGGAACCTTTATAAGATCACTTCGTTGTCCGTCTGTCAAGGTCCCTTTTCTCGGGAACGCGTAGAGTTATCAAATTGAAATTAATATCAAATACTCAGGATACTCAGGGCTGCTATCCTATCCCATGAAACAGTCGCAACTTCTAAGTTAACGAAATAAAAAAACACGGGCGTTAATGTTCCGGAATCAAAACCTATGCTATATTTGCAAACTCACAGAAAATAAAAATAAGTTGGCGATACACTACTTACGAGAAACCCGCCAAAACACCCACACTGCTCCACTTGCACATAAAGGGTGCTATTAAAACAAAACTAAAATAATAGAATAGAACTACTCTTCTCTCTCTTTATTATGTAGGTACACCATATAAATTACAGATTGATTGATTATTGATTCTGTTTTCTCCCACCCCTAGGTGTTGTAAAAATTGCGCAACGCATAGACTACGAGAAGATCCACAGCATCAACTTCACGCTCATCGCGTACGACTCGGGCGTGCCGCAGCTGAGCACGGCAGCCGGCGTCACGGTGACAGTGCAGAACGCCAACGACGAGGAGCCCGAGTTCGCGACCGCGAGCTACGAGGCCGCTGTACCGGAGCACTCGCCGCCCGGGACCAGTGTGCTTACTGTTAGTGCTGTGGATAAGGATGAAGGTATGGACGTTATACAGATTCATTTTAAAGTACATGGATATACCCGTACATACTGAGACCCCTCCGTGCCTCGGAAAGCACGTTAAGCCGTTGGTCCCGACTGTCATTCGTGGAGCTTTGACAGTCGTTACGGGTAGTCAGAAGCCCGAAAGTCTGACAACCAGTCTTACCAAGGGGTATCGTATTACCCAGTAACTGGGTTGTGGAGGTCTGATAGGCAGTCGCTCCATGTAAAATACTGGTATTCAGCTGCATCCGGTTAGACTAGAAGCCGACCCCAACATAGTTGGGAAAAGGCTAGGCAGATGATGATGGATATACCAGTACATTGCGTTTATGTAAAACGTGTTTTGTGAGCCGAATATTGCATTTTCGATGGTTATGTAAGAATCATTAAAAAAATCGACTGTCATAAGCAAAACAGATCTAACAGAGAAAATAGGTCTAGTAGATTATGTGAGGGTACAAATCCGATAGTTTTTATTGTCGTAACACCATAGTTGTGTTCCTACTTAATAGATATTTATTAATAACAGTCTTTATTCGCGACGATAGGTCTTGGTGAAGCAAAATGAAGGTGATAGTAGACTGTATAACATGATTATTAAGAAGAGAAAAGAAATGAAATGAAATTACGACGGATGATTTAAAATGTAAACAAGAACATATCATGGACGTTAATAAACGCGGGCGCGTGTGCGGGTGTGCGTGCGTGCGTGCGAGTGTGCGGGCACGTACCTACTCATCATTATGAACAACTTTGAGTATATGGGGCCAAACCTGAAATCGCGAAAAGAAAATCAGCAGCTGTTCCCTTGCATTTTGACGAGTTTTGCGAACATAAATGTATGGAACAGCTGATTTTTTTTTTCGCAATTAAGGTTTGGTCCCAAGTTGATCATAATGATGAGTACAATGTCCTTTTAAGAAGAATACGGTGATTAAAATTTCACCCTGTATAATGAGAAGAGAAATGAAATTATAACGCTAAGTCTGTTTAACAATGTAAACAAGAAACTATTACGGACGTAAAAAAACGCGAGTGCGCGTGCGTGCGCTGAGGCGTGCAGCAGCTGAGTGTCGTGACGGTGCGGCGCGGCGCGGCTACATGTTGCAAGAACTGCCTCAACAGTCTTCTTGGTTTTCATTATATAATTCCATACAAAAATGGTACCAAAATCATCCTTATTACATCAGCTGCCTTATCCTTTTATCAAATCTCTATTTCCCCAGGTGAATTCGGCGAAGTAACGTACAGCCTCTCAGGCAAGTCCTCAGATCAGTTCGACATCGACCCTCACACCGGCGTCATCACAGTGGCGGAGGGCGCCGAGCTGGACAGAGAGGTCGCCGGCGATGTGCGGCTGAGGGCCGTTGCGACGGATAATGCGCCCGCGCACATTAGGAGGACCAGCAGTGTTCCAGTAAGTACCTACACTAATATTATAGATCACTAGCGGCCCGCCCCAGCTTCGCACGGGTACACTTTTTTTTCAAATTTCCGCAATTTTCTTTCATATAAACCTTGTCCTGGCAATATTAGCAATAAAATAATATTGCGATTATAAATTGAGATATAAACTATGCTATCTTTCAATTTGGATGAAACTGCACACAGTGTGCTAAATTTTATTAAAATTGGTTCAGTAGTTTAGGAGTCCATTGCGGACAAACAACGTGACACGTTATTTATATATATTATTTATGTTAATTAATGTAATTGGTGTTGTACCGTTTTAATTAACTATAAATAAATAAATAAAAAATATATAAATATAAAGATGTAAAAAAGTTCAAACTACAAAGAAATATCTAATATCGGACTTACATCACTGGATTTAATCCTGTCTTCAATTTTTTATCATAAACCAAGGTACGGATGATTGCAGTTGCTCATTGATCTTTCATACAAAAAAAAAAAACAGGAGTATCCTGTTATATTAATGGGTCAAAAACCGAAAACACTAGAAGACTATCAAGGGTCCATCCTTCGGGGACTTTCTAGCATGTTTCGGACTATGAGAGTGAGTGAAGAGAGATTGCAACTGTATCTGCGCAAACGCTTGTGCAATTGTGCATGGCCGAAATTTAGTCTGGAGCATTATCATGTTTGTGACTTTTGATAAGTTTTTACTTTTATAGTTGACGCAACATTGTCGAGAGGGGCCCGTGGCTAAATAATAACAGCTGCAAAGGCCCATCGATCAGGTTAGCTTAACCTGATCGATGGGCCTTTGCAGCTGTTGGTCTATAGATGGGTGACCATCTTTACATACCGAGACCCATCCGTGCCTCGGAAAGCACGTTAAGCCGTTGGTACCGGCTGTCATTCGTGGATCTTTGACAGCCGTTACGGGTAGTCAGAAACCCGAAAGTCTGACAACCAGTCTTACCAAGGGGTATCGTATTACACAGTAACTGACTGAACTGGGTTGTGGAGGTCAGATAGGCAGTCGCTCCATGTAAAATACTGGTATTCAGTTGCATCCGATTAGGCTGGAAGCCGACCCCAACTTAGTTGGGAAAAGGCTAGGCAGATGATGAGTTGACGCAACTAACAATCATGCATTATTTCCAGGTCCACATAAAAATCCTAGACATCAACGACCACCCACCGATCTTCAGCCAGAAAGTGTACAAGAGTACGATTGCAGAGAACCTGCAGCTGAACCCCCCAGCAGCCATCCTTCAGGTGCTGGCGGATGATAAGGATGAGGGCATCAACGGGAAGATCGAATATAAGATCGAGGAGCAGAGCGAACCTGGTAAGAATTAATACCAACTACCATTTTAATTCGGCAGCATTGTATTTCTCGCAAGAACCACGATAAAAAAAATCCTTGTGGGGGACCACGAGGATTTTTTTGTAAGGGATGACAGGGACTACGACAGGGAGGGAAAAATGTGGCGTTGCATTTTTTATGATAAGAGAGAACAAATTCTAGAGTATTAAAATTAATGATAGCGGACGATAGGTCATGGTGGAGCAAAATGAAGGTGATAGTGGACTGTATAACATGATTATTAAGAAGAGAAAAGAAATGAAATGAAATTGGAAAACGACGGATGATTTAAAGAACATATCATGGACGTTAATAAACGCGGACGCGTGTGTGTGTGCGTGCGTGCGTGCGAGCGTGCAGGCGTGCGTGCGTGCGTGTATGCGTGCGTGTGTGCGTGCGTACGTGCGTTTGTGTGTGCATGTGGCAGCCGAGCGACCATTTGTTAAGAGGAGCGCTTTCAATAGTTAGCTTACTATGCAACACATCATTAGAAATAGAAACTATTTATTGTCCAGGTAATACAGTAAGCAGGTAGGTTACAATAGTATTTGCTAGTGAGCTCCAAACTAGACAGATAGTCTGTATCTTGGGGCACGAATTCCAGAGTAGAGATTATAGCCAATAGCCGCATGCAAGCTAAACTAAATTCGAATTTCAATTGCTACCTAATCAGACACCCTACACTCTTTCTCGTTTTCTAAACATCGCATCTGTTCCAGGTGTATTCACAGTAGACCCTTCCAGCGGCATCATCTACCCCGGCCGGGCCGTGTGCGGCAACACGACGCACCAGCTGTCGGTGTCGGCGCGGGACGGCGCGGGCGCGGGCCCGCACCGTGACGTCACGCGCGTCGACATCAGCGTGCTCAGCGTCAACCGGCACAGCCCCGTGTTCACACAGCCGCCGCCCCACCTGAGGCAGCTGGAGCTCCCTGAGGTCAGCGTCTGTCACTTTAGATAGGCCCGTAGTGTCAGCTCGAAGTGACCGAAACATAATTAAGTGTGAGGCCAAACGAACGTAATTTTGTGAGTCGTGAGTCGCAAAATTTCGGTCGCAGAAATTCTGCTGCATTCAGTTTCATGCTAAAGTCCTGTTTGTACCACACGGCGACGCAAAATGAGTTGTCTGCTGACTCACGCGAATTATTTCAACCGAATTGCGCTCAGGGTGAGGGAAGGGATGAGGCAAGCGTCAGTTAACTAGGTAAGTTACAGAATGCGACTGAAATTACGTCCGTCCGTCTGGTAGCCTAACCGAATTTCAGTTGAATGTAAATTGCGTTACTCAAAATACGCGACTACAACTCAAAAAATTACGCTCGTTTGGCCTCAGCCTAAAGCAAAAGAGGTCACGTTTCGAGATTCGAACCTCGCCACTTGATGGTCTACACCATTATTATAAGCGTTGTTTAAAGTTAAGTACTGTCACAGATAATAATTATAATACTGGTAATGTTTAGCGGTTGTTTAACCATTCATTTTGTAACGCTTAAACAACTTTTATATTTAAACGTCTTAACTGTAAGTAAGGAAGTTGAAGATAAAGAGCTCCAATTTAAGGTCCTAGCACAGATATCAACTCGGAAATGGATCGTCACCATATCAACTCGAGCCATTATTCTTTGTATGAAATTCCCTACTGCAACACACGGAATCGTAAAGTAATCGCCTCGCCTCGGGATCACGAACCACGGCGATACAGTTACGATCCCTTTCCGAGTTGATATGTGTGTACCTTTAGTCTGCTTTTTTTTTAGCTATTTACAATGCTATGACGAATGAATTAATAACGAACCTTATTTAATTCATAATCAAAAGAATATTAAAACTGCACCTTTATCGAAATTCGTATTAACTTACCTTTAAATCCACAGAATGCCGCCCAATCCGACTACCTGATCACCACAATAAAAGCCACCGATGAAGACAGCGGTGAAAATGGCCGCGTGTCCTACTTCCTCAAGGTGGACAATCAGAACGTGGGGGAGACGCAGGAGTTCAGCCTGGACAAGGATACAGGCGAGCTGAGGACTAAGACCTTCCTGGATAGAGAGCATAAGGCCGAGTATCAGGTTGGTTGGAGCACCTATTATTTATACAAAGCGATTTATTCAATCTGTTCCTGTAAGAAAGCTAAGGGAGATTAGAAAAGAAGGCACACGCGTGAGAATTTCAATGTTGTATACAATTTTTAAACATAACTGTACGTTACATCTGAATGATAAATGATTTTATTTCTGTAAGTAGGTTTGTACAAACACTTTTACACGTCAATCATATTTTTTTTAAAACGAGATGAGGTCGGCGTTTCCTATCTGACTACTCTGAGAAGAAAGGCCGAAACAAACTCAGAGGTCACAGTCTCTTTTAAAGTCCAGACATAATCTTGTTCTGATCATGTGGAGACCATGTAGATTGGTGTCTGAAATGGTCTTTTGAGGAAAGAACCACACAGATTGAGTGGACCCGTCCAGTCAGTGCACACATTTGTCAGTAATCATGCAGCTCAACTCAAACTTAGGGAGCTCAACGATTCGACGAACAATACTAAAGAAAGGACATTTGGGTAGGTCGCATAAATTACTCAAATTGCCAGACCATGACTAAAACTATCTGAGAAAAAAAAAATAAAAGCCGCAATGATGGGCGTTATGTTATAACTTCTTCTTTTCGTGTCGATAGTACTTTGTTTTTTTATATTATTTGAGCCTAGTAGGTGGCCTGCGCCTGTGAGTCAGTCGCTTTACTTTGTGGAAATTATTTTCACCACCACTGCTCTCAAAACGGTTAAGGAAAACATCGTGAGGAAACCGGCATGTCTGTAGCGGTATCTACAACGCCACTTGCGAAAAACGCGTCATTCTGACGTCACAAAATCCTGCATCTCGCAAGCAGAGTTTACCGCACAACTGGCATATATACAACGGCCCGACATGAATCATTGGGCAGTTGCCCGCCAGATACAACACTCGTCTGGTTGGAGGATCCTCCATTCGAGGATGAGTGAATTTTACACCCTGTTCCTCATACTTCTATATGTCCTAGAACCAAAAATTTTAAGACGTGTGACATCTACCAATCCGCACAAGGCCCGCGTGGTAGAATACAGCGCACTCCCTCTGGAAGAGAAGACGCCTGTCTCCTAGCAGAGGGAACATTATAGGCTGATTATATAACTTGTTTTTTTTTTATATCCCATAACTCTAGGAGTTATTGTACTCATCATTATAAACAACTTTTACTAAGGGACCAAACCCGAAATTGCGAAAAGAAAATCTGGTGTTCCCTACATTTATGTTCGCATAACTCGTCAAAATGTAGGGAACATCAGATTTTTTTTTTCGCGATTTCGGGTTTGGTCTCATAGTAAAAGTTGTTCATAATGATGAGCACAATGACCCCCTACAGTTATGGGATAACAAAAAACACCCCCCCCCCCCTGTTGTATTTTTGTGGTGTACAATAAAGTATATATAAATAATAATAATAAATGAGTACAATGACCCCCTAGAATTATGGAATATAAAAAAACACGTTGTATAGGTGGCCAACGTTGATTGCGGCTCAGTTACTTTTTTTAGATCTACTTTAGGGACACTCCAGCAAGTGGATCATGGTCTGATCAGAAGCATCGCACTGACACTGGGTGTTGGATGAGTCAGTTCACTTCGACAGATTGTTTTTGCAGCGGCCTACTTGGGTACGCAGTCGATTGAGAGCTTTCCATATTGGCCACTGTAGACTTAAAAGTTGTGTATACTCGGCCCTGCCCTACGAAGTATTGAAAATCGTATAAAATACTATTACCCCTTAAAATCTAGAGGCCCTACCACAGGATAGATAACTGTCTGCTGCGGCACTCATTGGTCCCGATTCTGTTGTTCACAAACTAAACTAAATTCAAGTTCAGTGCATCTTTTTCTTTCTATTTCATTATGAAAAGGACAGAAGATAAATATTAGTTTAGTCCTGTCAAATTAGTCAGCGCCTGACATAAATTGACGTAGGTATTTTTAGTAGCCAATTTTTTAATCACGTCTAAACTTGTCTATGGATTATCTAATTTGACGGGACTAAACTAATATTTATCTTCTGTCCTTTTCGTATTGAAATAGAAATAAAAAGATGCACTGAACTTAAAGTTAGTTTAGTTTGTGAATCAGGGCCAGTATAATACAGAAACCACATCTCTTAGAGCCTTATCTTAATTCCTTAACATCTTTATTCTTCCAGCTGGTGATAGCAGCAGTAGACAATGGTACACCAGCTAAGTTCGAAAGCCTGCGACTTCTGACTGTGGTACTAGTTGATGACAATGACAACGTACCTCGCTTCACTTCGCCTCTTTATCAGTTTAGCATCAAGGAGAACTTGCTGCCAGGAGTTATTGTTGGTAAGTTATTGTCATTAAAAACTGTTCCCAAATGGTTACAATTGCTTAATACTACAAACTTTTTGCCTTTGGGTAAAACTTAGAAAAATTGTACCATTTTGGAGAAAAATTATTTCAAATTTAGGAAAAAATAAAGTATAACATCTGGCAACCCTGGGGTTTTCCCTAGAGGTCAATAACTGGTCACTTTCGTGCGCGGGGCATATGAGTGGTTGGTAGTGATAACAAACATATGTATGTAATATTATTGGAACTGCAATATATTCACACATGACAATATATTAGGGCTTCCAAACAAATATATAAAATTTTATAGATTTATGTATGTTTGTCCACGCATTTCTCCGCAACTGTCAATCAGATTGTGACCATTTTTTTTATTGACTTACGTTTACTTCAACTTAGGGAACAGTGCGATTTTCATCAAAATCGGCTCGGTAGTTTTCAATCAGTACTAAAATATTAAAATTTTTCAATGGTGATTAAGAACACTGCAACATAATCACATTTCTAAATTATTACTACTGTTTTTTTACCCAGGTACGGTGAAAGCAACGGACAAAGATTCTGGAGAAAATGGCAAAGTGTATTACCATGTCTTGGAGGGTAATCAGGAAGGAGCGTTTACTGTTGACAGAACACAAGGCATCATCAGGGCTAACATCAGTTTTGATAGGTAAAGAATATTATAAAGTAATGAGTACTCGTAGGATCACGAAACGAACGAGGATTATGAAATTAGCCTACATATTTCCCACTGCGGGTTCTTTTAACAGGTTATAACTTCACATTTTATTTCAAAAGTAAAGCTACTCTAGGTACAAAATTGCTCAAAATGGTATAACCTATCAATTTTAGTCAAAGTCAAATCATTTATTTCAAATAGGCACATAAAAGGCACTTTTGAACGTCAAAAATTACAATAAAATATAATTGATTCTAGTCGCCCCATCCAAAAGGTAGTTTTCGTATGGAGAAGAATGGGCAAGAAACTCCACCTTTAGGGCGCGTTCCCACCATGTCGTGACGACAGATTATCGTGTCGTTTAAAGCGTCGTGGCTTGTGTATTTAAATGGAGGTGTTCACATATAGGACGGCACGACTAACTGTCGTCCGTCCATTTAAATACACAAGCCACGACGACACGACAATCCGTCGTCACGACATAGTGGGAATGCGCCCTTACTCTTTTAAAATGTTATAAGTACAATATTTTGTATACATTAGTGTCATGTGAATTCGATAGTTTTACGTTCTGACTAAGAACCAGCTTTACCATCATATCTTATTTATTTATTTATTTATAGTTAATAGTTAATTAAAACGGCACAGGTACAATTACATTAATTAAAATAGAATTATAAAAAATAAAATAAAATAAGCATTCAAATAAAATACAATACAAAAATTAAATTCAAATTCAAAGATGTTTTTCAATTCGTCGATAAAATTATTAATAATTATTTGAGTAAGTGGTTAAATAAATTGAAAGCACCATATACTAACATGTAACAGTAGACACCCTCGCATATCATCTCTCACAAAACACCAGACAAGCACGCATTCTTTTCTTCCATTCATTAGCAAACACATCACATATCATTCATTCATTAATTCATTCACATCTTATTTCTTTTCCAGAGAAAAGCAGTCAGATTACTCATTCACAGTGTATGCTAGCAATAACCCTATCTTGGAACACGCGGCCGCCATCTTGAACTCAGTGGACAACGCGACGGACGGACAGGACCCCAGCGTGACCGGCGTGCGCGTGCGCGTGCTGGACGAGAACGACAATGAGCCCAAGTTCCAGCATAATGTTTATTATGCAGGTTAGTTTAAGTGGCGTTCTGCGAGCGACATCATCATCCTTTCAACCAGGAATCACCCACTGCTGGTTATAGACCGCCCCCATTTCTTTTTATTGATAAAATAGGATAACAGTCTATCAGTGGCGAAGGTACCATTACAACTCGATTCTCGCCGGCTTCTCTTCGAAAATTCACTCTATAGTAAATTCATCATTGAAATATAATTAAACGTTTTATTGACATTTTTTTTTTTTTGCTTACCTCTGTCATAAATTCACCCTTCGCCACTGCAGTCTATCGAACTAAAAGTTGTTATAAAGACCTACAATCTGACTTACAAAAGCCGGATAATAGATCAGTAATATCCAGATTTATGGAAAACGAGTTAACCCGGCGAACTTCTTACCGCCTCAGATTTTTTGTTTGGTATTTTTTTCTCATGTTTTAATAATTATTCTGCTGTTCGGGTCGACGACGAATCCAACAAATAAATGATCATAAAAATCGGTGCAGCCGTTCTTGAGTTATAAATGGTTTAACTAACCTGCCTATCGATTCTGTAAAAATCTCACCGTGATAACATAGGTGAAGTGAGCGTGAACTGAACTATCAATGGAGGCAATCCCTAACATCAAGTGGAATGACAGCTCACTTCACCTTAGTTTTCACGGTGAGATTTTTACAGAATAGCACTGCAGGACTTTGTTTTATTATATAGATTATCAGAAAAGAGAAAAGTGGTATTCCCAAATAAACTGGTTATTTACTATAGGGAAAAAATCGCTAATAAACTACTTAAATAATAATTTAAAAAAAAACGATAAAGGTGCTTCTGCTTCTGTTACTATTAAGACTGATCTATGCTTCGGTTTATGAAGCGCTGTCACACAATACACACCATTAACAACTTTGCTCAGCCGCTGTTCTTATCCATCCAGGCCAATTCTCGTAATTTAAAACGTTTAAAATCTAGTCGCAGTCTCATCTCGGCGACAAACAAATGTCAAAAACTTGTCAAAATGTAGGGAAATTTGAAGTATTTTTGACAGATTGAGACTGAGATCAGACAGTGAACGTTCTTAAAAATTACGAGAATTGCCCCTCTGGAGTCCTATAGCTTACATCCGGCTAAATAATAGACTAACCTAAAGTTGATTCTCCCACAGGCATAAAACACACAGCACGTGTCAACGAGCCAGTAATCTCAGTGATAGCTGAAGACCCGGATCTGGACGAGAATGGGACCATTGTGTATATGGTGGCCGCCTCCAACTTGTACAAGTTCGGAGCCTCGCAGTCTAGCGGTAGTGTGGTGCCTTCACCTTTCAACATTAGCCAGGATGGTGAGTCATCTTTATCTAGATTTCCTGGGTTGATTAATAAGTCTCAAATTAAATTAATAAATACGGTAGTTAGAATTCGTCATCTTGCTACATTATTGTCAAAGCCTTGTTTTTGAGAAAGTAAGTAAGTAATTATTTATTTACTAAAAGACTTAGCCTAGGTAACATCAGTGTTCTATCAATACTGATAAAAGACGAAAAGACATCTGTATGGATAACTATAGAAAATGCCTATGGCATTAAGTCCGCCTCTGTACATGTATGTGCTTGAAGTATTAAATAAATAAATAAATAAACTATTGATTAAGGCATTCGTTTATGTATAGATTTTTTGTATTTTTAGGCCCATTTCTGTATAATAAAGTAAACCCAATTTTGTCTATCTCTGCATTAAACACGGTACATTGCAAAAATGTTATTACAACATGGTTACAAAATTTGTCTTATGATGACACAGAAAAGTTACTGGTTGTCTTAAGTTAAATATTATTTTTAATTTAGTATTGTCCTATCATTAGTTGGTTAAGTTACTATTTATGTTTATCTTCAATCTTAAGAATATTAATGTAATAAGCTAATTTGCACGTATGATACCTGAGATACAGGTTTATCCTAGTTCAGGTAGATCCCATTATTAATACCTACCACTCTAGTTTAAGACTTAATATTGTAAATATGCAGTATTTCATAAATAAAAATAAATAAATAAGGGATGGGTATGGCTATTACATATGAGAAGACCCCTGCCCTTCAAACTAAAATCCTGTATCTTGAAGGACAGTGTACTTTACGGGATTGACACGTTTTACAAAATATTCATAACTGCGTAATAACTTTGATGCTAACATACATATTTATTAAAGGGGCTTAAATGCTAATAGTGGGGAGTGTTTGTGAAGTGGCATCGCGTTTGCAAAAGCCGAACCATGTCTTACATGCAAGGTTTTTAACCTCGATGTTTAATTTCCAGGTATACTGATGACAGCAAACTACATGGCAGAATACAACCAGGACCGGTTTGTGTTGGATATCATTGCACAAGAACTTGCACCACCGCATAGACAAGCAAAAGCCCAAGTTTACGTAAGTAACTTTCAGATTTCACGTGCTATTTAGATAGTGCAATCCACGAAGACGCACCCCACTCTTTTTCCTAATGCTTACAGCAGAAGTGTGCAACATTCCGCTAGTGTTTCAGTTTTGTAAATACACGCGAATTATTCCGTGGCTGGCGTGAATACATTGACAACTCGACTTGTATGTTTTTTTTTTTTTTTATTGGCTTAATACGTCCTATGCATTAGGAATTTATATGAAAAAAATTTACAGCTCATAATATACATAACTTTTGGAGCAATCGACTATGGTATTATGTTGA